>JACBWV010000610.1:18902448-19009948 GCA_013435795.1 Chlamydomonas sp. ICE-L | reverse complement strand
AAGGAGAAGTAGGTGAATATCCCCGTCAGGGCTTGCTGGGCCTGGCATGGGGACATGGTAGCTTGATTGGGTTTTGACCCATATCATGTTGCAGGGCCATGGGAGCATGTGGGCTACCTGCTACCTGCCAAGCTGGTCTGATGAGAAGTGGGTGAATATCCCCGCAAGGGCTTTTTGGGCCTGGCATGGTAGCATGGTAGCTTGATTGGGTTTGGACCCATATCATGTTGCAGGGGTATGGGGGAATGTGGGCTACCTGCTACCTTCAAACCTGGTTTGAGGATAAGTGGTTGAATATTCCCGCAAGGTCTTTTTGGGCCTGGCGTGGTAGCATGGTTTGGACCCATATCATGTTGCAGGGCTATGGGAGCATGTGTGCTACCTGCTACCTGCCAACCTGCCAACCTGGTCTGATGAGAAGTGGGTGAATCTCCCTGCAATGGCTGTGTGGGCCTGGCATGGGGACATGGTAGCATGGTTTGGTTTGGACCGATATCATTTTGCAGGGGTATGGGAGCATGTGGGCTAACTGCTACCTGCCAACCTGGTCTGAGGAGAAGTGGGTGAATATCCCTGCAAGGGCTGTGTGGGCCTGGCATGGGGACATGGTAGCAGGGTAGCATGGTTTGGGCCCATATCATGTTGCAGGGCCATGGGAGCATGTGTGCTAACTGCTACCTGCCAACCTGCCAACCTGGTCTGAGGATAAGTGGGTGAATATCTCCGCAAGGGCTTTTGGGGCCTGGCATGGTAGCATGGTAGCTTGATTTGGTTTGGACCCATATCATGTTGCAGGGGTATGGGGGCATGTGGGCTACCTGCCAACCTGGTTTGAGGATAAGTGGTTGATTATACCCGCAAGGGCTCTTGGGGCCTGGCATGGTAGCATGGTTTGGACCCATATCATGTTGCAGGGCCATGGGAGCATGTGGGCTAAATGCTATCTGCCAACCTGGTCTGAGGATGAGTGGTTGAAAATCCCCGCAGGGGCTTTTTGGACCTGGCATGGGGGCATGGTAGCTTGATTTGGGTTGGATCCACAGCATCAACTTAAACGGCAGGATGAGTAAAATAAACACTGATGGGGTATTAGGAGAAGTGGGTGAATCTCCCCGCAAAGGCTGTGTGGGCCTGGTATGGGGACATGGTAGCTTGATTTGGACCCACAGCATCAACTTAAACGGCAGGATGAGTAAAATAAACACTGATGGTACGAGGAGAAGTGGTTGCATATCCCCGCAAAGGCTGTGTGGGCCTGCTATGGGGACATGGTAGCATGGTTTGGACCCACAGCATCAACTTAAACGGCAGGATGAGTAAAATAAACACTGATGGGGTATTAGGAGAAGTGGGTGAATCTCCCAGCAAGGGCTGTGTGGGCCTGGCATGGGGACATGGTAGCATGGTAGCATGGTTTGGGCCCATATCATGTTGCAGGGCCATGGGAGCATGTGTGCTACCTGCTACCTGCCAAGCTGCCAACCTGGTCTGATGAGAAGTGGGTGAATCTCCCTGCAAGGGCTGTGTGGGCCTGGCATGGGGGCATGGTAGCTTGATTTGGTTTGGACCCATATCATGTTGCATGTGTATGGGGGCATGTGGGCTACCTGCTACCTTCCAACCTGGTTTGAGGATAAGTGTGTGAATCTCCCCGCAAGGGCTATTTGGGCGGTGGGGTGAGGGGGAGGTAGGGTATGTGTGTGTGGGGGGTGGGTGGTGGTGTGTGTGGGGGGGGGGAACTGATCCCTGACTCAAAATCAGGCAAGGCACTGTTTCTTTTGGGTGGTGGTCTGAGGGAGAGGTAGGTTATGTTAGGGTGGTGGGGTGAGGGGGAGGTAGGGTATGTTTGGGTGGTGGGGTGAGGGGAAGGTATGGTATGTTTGGGTGGGTGGGGTGTGGGGGGGGGAAGAACTAATCCCTGACTCAAAATCAGGCGGGGCACTTGTTGTTGGTGGGGTGAGGGAGAGGTAGGGTATTTGTGCGTGGGTGGGTGGGTGGGTGGGTGGCGGGGAGGGGGTGTGTGGGGGGGGGAATTCACTGACTCAAAATCTGGCGGGGCTCTGTTTCTTGTGTAGGGGACAGCAGCATGATGGCATGATTCAGACCTGCTTTATATTCACCAACTTAACCTTATAAGTCCGCTGGGATCCTGACGTAATCTGATGGACCCCACCTCACGGCAGGCTCGTATGAATCTGATCGCCCCCAACTGCTACCATATACGTCCACCCCCACCTTCACCCCCACACACACCCCCACCCCACACCCCCTGCCCACCCCCAATCCCTGAACCCCAAACCCACCCCCCACTAGGTCCGCTGGGATTCCGACGTGGTGCAGCGAGCCTGACGAGAGGTGGGGTCAATCAAATTTGGACACCCCCACACCTCCCCCCCCACACACACACACCCAAACACCCAATACCCCACCCCCACCCCCCACCCCCCACTAGGTGTGCTGGGATCCTGACGTGTTGCAGCCAGCCTACGGAGGGGTGGGGTCCATCAGATTTTGACACACCCACATCCCACACCCCGGCCCACACCCACCCCCACAACCCCCGCCCACACCCAATCCCCCAACCCCATCCCCCACTAGGTCCGCTTGGATCCTGCATGATGCAGCAAGCCCGCCTAGAGGTGGGGTCCATCAAATTTGGACACACCCACACCCCACACCCACACCCACACGCGCCGCCCACCCCCAATCCCCCAACCCCAACCCCCACTAGGTCCGCTGGGATCCTGCATGATGCAGCAATCCCGCCTAAAGGTAGGGTCCATCAAATTTGGACACACCCACACCCCACACCCACACCCACACGCGCCGCCCACCCCCAATCCCCCAACCCCAACCCCCACTAGGTCCGCTGGGATCCTGACGTGATGCAACGAGCCTGCCGTGAGGTGGGAAACATCAAATTTGGCACGGAAAAGAGAACGTTGAAAGAAGAGGGCGGAGGTCTTGAGGTGAGTGAAAGCTCTAGTGAGAAGAACTTGGGGCGTGCAAAAGAGTGGGTTAGTGGAGGGGGGCGAGAGTGGATGATGAGTGGGGGTGTGGGGGGGGCGGGGGGGGGGAGAGAGAGAGGGGAAGAGGGCGGGGGGGGGGGGGGGGGGGAGGGGGGGGGGGGGGGGAGAAGAGGGGGGAGGGAGGGAGGAGGGAGGGAGAGGGGGGGGGGGGGGGGGGGGGGGCGGGGATTTAGGGTGGTATGGTGTACGTAGGAATCTGAATGAAGTTGGCTGAGGTAGTGTGGTGAGTGAGCTGGAGTGAGGACTCTAAAGAGAACTGAAAGGACTGTCTCTGTGTGCTAAGTCTATGTGGGAAGTGACAAGCCAGAGTGAGAAGGCTGGTGCAACAAGGGGGGAAGGGGTGGGGTTGGGGGAGGGAGAGGGGGGAGAAGAGGGGGGGGGGGGGGGGGGGGGGGAGGGTGTTATGGTGTAGTTGATGAATGGGGGGGGGGGGGGGGGGGGGATTTAGGGTGGTATGGTGTAGTATAAGTTAATGTGAATGAAGACGGCGGAGGTCTTGAGGTGAATGAAAGCTGAAATGAGAACTCTAAATAAGAACTGAATGGACTCTCTCTGTGTGGGAACTCTATGTGGGGACTGTAAGGACCATCTTTATGTGATAACTTTATGTAAAAATTTATGTGGGGACTGAAAGGACCATCTTTATGTGATAAATTTATGTCAGAATTTATGTGGGGACTGAAAGGACTATCTCTATGTGATTACTTATGTGAGAACTGAAAAGACCATCTTTGTGTGATAAATCTATGTGGGAACTGAAAGGACCATCTTTATGTGATAACTTCATGTGAGAATTTATGTGGGGACTGAGAGGACTATCTCTATGTGAGAACTTATGTGGGAACTGAAAAGACTATCTTTGTGTGATAAATCTATGTGGGAACTCGAAGGGCTATCTTTATGTGAGAACTGTACTTGGAAACTGAAAGGACTCTCTCTACGTGCGAACTCAAAGGGCTATCTTTGTGTGATAACTCTATGTGGGAACTGAAAGGATTCTCCCTATGTGATAACTCAAAGGCCTATCTTTATGTGATAACTATACGTGCGAACGCAAAGGGCAATCTGTATGTGATAACAATTTGTGAGAAGCCAAAGGACTATCTCCATGTGATAACTGTATGTGAGGAGTCAAAGTACTATCCTTATGTGAGTGTTACAGTCCAGGGGCGGCCCTCTAGGCTAAAAGGACTTGCTAGACCTCGAAAAATCAAGTGCATTTATAGATAAACCAGAGGTGATCATCACCTATGCCCTGTCCTCTAATAATAAGGAGACAACATAGGTGGGCGTAAAGCGTAGTAGGAGTAGATGGCGTAGGGCGTAGGGGAAAGCAAAGAAGGAGGAGGTGTAGGAGGAGGAGGAGGCATATGTGGAGTAGGAGGAGGAGGCTTGGGGCGTAGGTGTAGGAGGAGTAGGCATATGTGGAGTAGGAGTAGGAGGCTTGGGGCGTAGGTGTAGGAGGAGTAGGCATACGTGGAGTAGGAGTAGGAGGCTTGGGGCGTAGGTGTAGGAGGAGTAGGCATCTGTGGAGTAGGAGTAGGAGGCTTGGGGCGTAGGTGTAGGAGGAGTAGGCATATGTGGAGTAGGAGTAGGAGGCTTGGGGCGTAGGTGTAGGAGGAGTAGGCATCTGTGGAGTAGGAGTAGGAGGCTTGGGGCGTAGGTGTAGGAGGAGTAGGCATCTGTGGAATAGGAGTAGGAGGCTTGGGGCGTAGGTGTAGGAGGAGTAGGCATATGTGGAATAGGAGTAGGAGGCTTGGGGCGTAGGTGTAGGAGGAGAGAACATATGTGGGTTTAGGGTTGTAGTAGTAGGACGAGGCTTAGGAGGAGGAGGAGGAGGGGTAGTGCGTGAGAGGGCGTAGTAGGAGGAGGAGAGAACATAGGTGGGTGTAGGGTTGTAGTAGTAGGACGAGGCTTAGGATAATTAGGGGGAGGGGGAGGGCGTAGGAGGGCGTAGGAGTAGGAGGAAAGAACATGGGTGGGTGTAGGGTTGTAGTAGTAGAAGGAGGCTTAGGAGAAGGAGGAGGGGTAGGGTGTAGGAGGGCGTAGGAGTAGGATGAGAGAACTAAGGTGTTTGTAGGGTGGTAGTAGGAGGAGGAGGCTTAGAGAAGGAGAAGGAGGAAGAGGGGTAGGGCGTAGGAGGGCGTAGGAGTGGGAGGAGAAAAGTTAGGTGGGTGTTACGTTGTAGTAGGTGGAGGAGGCTTAGGAGGAGGAGGAAGAGGGGTAGGATGTAGGAGGGTGTAGGAGTAGGAGGAGAGAACTTAGGTGGGTGTTGGGTTGTAGTAGTAGGAGGCTTAGGAGGAGGAGGAGGAGAAAGAGGGGTAGGGCGGAGGAGGAGGAGGACAGAGCCTAGGTGGACGTAGGACGTAGGGCCCAGGAGAAAGAGGAGAGAACTTGGGTCGGCAAAGAGGGGAGGTGTAGGAAGAGAGCACTAAGGCGAGCGTAGGGCGTAGGAGTAGGAAGAGAGAAGTTAATTAGGCGTCGGGTGTAGTAGTAGGAGGAGAGAAGATTGGTAGGCTTGAGATGAGGCGAGTGTGCGCTGTACTACAGCACTCCGTTTTTGTGACAATGGCTTCAGAATGCTTTCGATCATCCACAGGTTACAATAGATAGATGGATAGATAGATAGATAGATAGATAGATAGATAGATAGATAGATACAGGGGGGGGTCAGAGACAGATTTTGGACCGCATGTTCAATATGGTGTCCGATTCAGATAGGAGTTGGAATTGTGGAAGTTTCAAGCAAAACGAGGGGGGAAATAAAGTTGAAAAAAGTTGTTTACCTTCCCCCCCCCCCCCCCCCCCCCCCCCCCCCCCCCCTCTCCTAAAACCCGATTACCTCACCCCCCCCCCTAAAATGGGGGTCATTCGAAAGATCTTTTCGTGCCCATTCCAGTTATGCTCTTACATCTTTAGTTAGGTTGCTCAAACGTGATTTATCGCGAAGTTAAGATTTGGGCCGCTTCGGGTGAAAAAAACTTTGGACCCCTCTAAAACTTTGGACCCCTCTAAAACTTTGGTACAGCTTTATTTTTGGCTCGATTATTTTTTTTAGTTTGAGGATAAGCTCTATCCAAAGTGAAGATGCGGTACAGCAGCATTTTCCTTGCCCCCCCCCTTGGATAGATAGATAGATAGATAGATAGATAGATAGATAATTGGTACAGTCCAGGGATAGACCAACGAGGCTGAAGGGACTTGCCCAACCATGACAGTAGGGGGCCATAACGAAAATGCACTGATGAACTGAACAATCATTTTACAGACTGGGGCCGTGAGTTTGTGCTACATTGAAAATGTTATCCAATGATAATTCTTTTTAACTTGAAACGTAATGCTGCCCATCTATTGATGCTTGTTTTTGCTCAAACATTAATATGTCATGGAGGAGTAATCAAAGTGGAGGGTGAAGGTAAGGTTGTGTGTGTGTGGGGGGTGGGGGTGGGGGTGGGGGGGGGGGGGGGGGGGCTGCAAGCTGCTAGCCATGCGCTCTGAGTTCATGATGGGAGGGGTCCCGTGTGTGAAGGAGAATACAAACCTTAATATGTGAACGATGCATGAGTTTATTGGTCGACCCAGAATGTAAGTAAAATCATGCAGACCAATTATTAATGTTTCCATCTCCTCAAACCCCAAACCTGGGAATCGCGCAAACCGATTATTTTAGTTTAGGCTCAAATCCTTAGAACAAGTCCTATGCAGCGTCGCAAGCGAAGCGGAAAATTGGCGGAGTGTGTTGGCAACGGAACTTAAGGTGGCAACGATGGAGCTGACCAAAGCGAGTTAGTTACGCGACCGTTGGCTGACGTGTCAGGCGTCAATTTTTTTTTCGGTCGGACGGACAAATGGGTAAACATGGGGGCTCCCGCCCCCTCGAAGAGGGGGCTTCGCCAAACATCACTGCTGATGCTGTACATCTAAAGCTATGCTCCTTAAGAAAGAGATTATGTCTGACACCAAAAAAGTGCCTCGTGTCACGACCAGGGTACTGCATGACGCATTGACCATTTTGGTTGTGCACCTCAATGCACCTGACATAGCGGGACAGGTGATAGCTGGTAATTAGTACTACCGTTACTTATGCATTGATATCATATATTTCGTTGCACCTCACAGCTTGCAGATGCAGCCAGGGCACTACGTGGCGCCCGCTCCTACGCGGTTGTGTGCAAGTTTTTGGAGCCCGACTGCACGATTGACGCAATTTTGCAGATTTCCGTTTTTAGTTGCGTCAAAAGCGCAACCCCAAATGACAAAATCTAGTACCCTGGTCACGACTATCGCTAACACTACAAGTGTTGGATTGCAAGGAGTTGGGCAAGACACAGATGAATGAGTACATGTTTTCCAAAGACTGCAAAACAGGCATGCTTGTTAACAAATGCATAATGCCAGCCACAAATACGTCCTCATGTGACGACTATCACCAACTATTTTACAAGTGTTAGATTGCAAGGAGTTGGGCATGACGCTGTTAAATGAGCACAAGTTTTTTGTAGACAGCAAGACAGGCATGCTTATTATCAAATACATGATGCTAGCCACAAATACGTCCTCATGTGATGAACATCACCAACCCTTTCACAGGTGCTGGATTGCAAGGGGTTGGGTGTAACACAGATGAATGAGCGCAGTTTCTTCACAGGCTACAAGACAGGCAAGTATGGATTGTTGGATGGATGGATAGATGTCTTGGGATGGATTGTTGGATAGATTTTTTAGACCTTTGATTGGAGGCCTTGGAATAAGTGTTAAGGCCACATATTTAAAAGCACTTAGGGAAATAGGGGGTGCAATGTAAAGCCATATCTAAATTTGTTTACTAAGTGCTCTCTCAAATATGGTCACAAAAATGGGCCCACAGGCAAGTGGGTGTCTCGTGGCTGACTGCTATCCTGTTGTGATGAATAATTATATGCGTAGTACGCCTTATGAAATCAGGGACCCCGTTGATAGAACAATTGTTTGGGGTTCAGTTCATCAGTGCTTTTTTATTTTTAAGCCCTTCCTATCACGGTTGGGCAAGTCCCATTAGCCTATTTGGCCTACCCCTGGACTGTAAAATACATACATAGTACTAGTGATTTTGTTTTCAAATATGAAAATGTGTTTTTCCTAGCTTATGGTTTTAGGCCTCCTCCAGGGGCAGCGTTTTGGTGCTTTCTATAGCTTTTGGTAGCCTTTTGTAGCTTTTTAGGGCCATTTAGGGCACACAGAAAAGAAAAAGAAAAAACTTTGTTTTATAGCGATAATATTGCTGAAACGGGGTCTAAACTAGCGATCACTATATACAGCAGAAATAAATATTCCTGCATACTACTCTTTGTTATGAGGCGTGAGGTTGAGTGGGGCAGACTGTTGGCTTGCACTGGGGCCAACCATCAATCTAGACACCGGCTACCGGACTGTAACGTACATACAGATACTACAAAGCTGTCTGCTGTGATTCAGCTTCCTAAAACTGTTGTTTAGTATGGTTAAGTTGGCTTTTAGTTTCAACTTCCTACAATTTAGTGTTTAGTTTCAACTTCATAAAACTGTTGTTTGGTATGGTTTAAGTTGGCTTTTAGTTTCAACTTCCTAAAACTTAGTGTTTAGTTTCAAGAATAAAACTGTTGTTTGGTATGGTTTAAGTTGGCTGCTTCATCTACATCTACCTCATGATTGTTCGTCTGTTGTTACAGTCCAGGGGTAGGCCAAGTAGACTGAAGGGGCTTGCCCAACCGTGACAGGAGGGGCTTAAAACAAAAAAGCACTGAACAGTATCCCACACTAGCACACATACACACCGAACATACATCCCACACCAGCATACATACATGCATACATGCACCCCAAACATGCATCCCACACCAGCATACATACACACCAAACATGCATCCCACACCAGCATACATACACACCAAACTTGCATCCTACACCAGCATACATACACACCAAACTTGCATCCCACACCAGCATAAATATACACCAAACATGCATCCGACACCAGCATACATACATGCAAACATGCATACTTGCACCCCGAACAGCATACATACCAGCATACATACTTCCATGCATGCATACTTGCACCCTGAACAGCATCTCACACCAGCATACATACACACCAAACATGCATCCCACACCAGCATACATACATGCATACATACACCCCGAACATGCATCCCACACCAGCATACATACACACAAAACATGCATAGGACACCAGCATACATACATGCATACATACACACTGAACATGCATCCAATAGCATGGATACATGCATATTCATGCCCAAAACAAGCATCACACACCCAGCTACGCACACAGCTACAGCCACCCTGACTTTACCCCACACCAGTTTGCATACATGCATAAAAACCATATAAGTTCGGGATGCATACAAGCATGCACCCCGAACTTCAGAACAGAACAATTGGCTGTACTGTCCCAAATTCGGTCGGAGTCAGGGCCATCCACAATGCATGTGTGTATGCATTTGTCGTGTATTGTCCATACCACATTGTTCGGTGACATGTCGTCTTTGCATGTGTATTAACATCGCATGTGTGGTGCTGCAGTATTTGCATGTGTATGTTCATACGCATGGTGTGTGGCAATGAGTATTGCATTTGTGTGTAACATACGATGGGTGTGCAAGACGTATTTGCCATGTGTATGTACCTACGCATGTGTGTGTCACATGATGTATTTGCATGATTTGCAGTTGTATGTAACTACGCAGGGTGGGCACATGTATGTATCTGATGTTATGAACATACCATGTCTTCACCATGTCTGTTAGTTTTGCATGTGTATGTAACACACGCATGTGTGTGTGCATGTATTGTATTTGCATGTTGTTATTAACACACTCCTTGTGTGTGGCACATGTATGTATTTTGCATTGTGTATGTACCTACGCATTTTGGTGTGCACATGTATGTATTTGCACTGTGCTGTAACCACACGCTGTGTGTGTGCACCCTGTTTGTATTTGCAGTGTATGTAAACCTACGCATGTGTTGAACATGTTGTATTGCATGTGTATGTAACATACACATGTGTGTGTGCACATGTATGTATTTGCATGTGTATGTAACACACGCATGTGTGTGTGCACATGTATGTATTTGCATGTGTATGTAACATACGCATGTGTGTGTGCACATGTATGTATTTGCATGTGTATGTAACACACGCATGTGTGTGTGCACATGTTTGTATTTGCATGTGTATGTAACACACGCATGTGTGTGTGCACATGTATGTATTTGCATGTGTATGTAACATACGCATGTGTGTGTGCACATGTATGTATTTGCATGTGTATGTAACATACGCATGTGTGTGTGCACATGTATGTATTTGCATGTGTATGTAACATACGCATGTGTGTGTGCACATGTATGTATTTGCATGTGTATGTAACATACGCATGTGTATATGTATGCAACATAAGCATGTGTTTGCATATGTATATATTTGCATGTGCATGTGCAAGTAACTCATGCATGCAGTATGTATGTTACAGTCTAGGGGTAGCCAAACAAGTTAAATGGATTTGCCCAACCTCCAACAATTAATATCGCCTCTAGATCACCTCGATTACCTAAATCCCCTAAAGCACGTCAAGATCACAATTACATTACATTAAGATCACGTTTAGATCACATTAAGATCACCTCAATAACCTCAAGATCACATCTAGATCATAATATCCAACGTGACCCATGTGCAGGTGAATGTGTAAGTAACATACGCATACAGTATGTATCTTACAGTCCACGGGTAGTCAAACAGGCTAAATGGATTTTCCCAACATCCAACAACAAAGATCTCCTCTAGATCACCTCGATCACCTAAAGCGCCTAAAGCGCTTCAAGATCACATTTAAATTACATTAAGATCACATTAAGATCACATTAATATCACCTCAATCACCTCGAGATCACATTTAGATCATAATATCCAATATGACCCATATGCAGGTATGGATACAAATGGCAAACCTCAGCGAATGTTGAAGGTAAGGGATTTGTTGTGTATGTGTTTGTGTATGCGTTTGTATGTTTGTTTATGTCTTACGGTAAGGGATTTGCTGTGCATGTCTCAGTCCAGGGGTACCCAAATGGATTTGGGACTTGCCCAGCTTGACGTGAGGCTAGATGGTCCTGCCTAGTAAGCAGACACCCTGTACTTGGTAGGGCCTGGCCCAGTCTAGTCTCACTCAAGCACCTCATCATGGGAAGCATCGCCATGCTTTGGCATGCAATGCATCGGTCTACTCTCACTCAAGCACCTCCTCATGAGTAGCATCGTTATACTTGGGCATGCAATGTACCCGTCTAGTCTCACTTGAGAACCTCCTCATGGATAGCACCGCCATACTTGGGCATGCAATTTACAATTTTCTAGTTGACAAAATGCATGTGGTTGTGCACATGACTGTTGGGCTTCTGATCGTTAAACCCCTTCGGTAAAACGATTGTTTGGGGTTCAGTTCATCAATGCTTTTATTTTTAGCTATTCCTGTCACGGTTTTGGCCATTCCCTTAGGTTGTTTGGCCTACCTTGACTGAACAACGTACCTGCATTTACTTTACATGAAGATCGACAGACCGCAGACACGACAACAGATAGACAGATAGACAGACAGCCAAACAGACAGACCAGACAGATCGAACAGAAGCTAGACGAAGATTTAGACAGAGATATACAGCCAGACAGACAGGGTACACGGCCAGGACAGATAGAAAGGACAACGGACCGACCTACAGATAGACAGACCGCTAGACAGACAGACCGAAGACAGACGGCAGGACAGACAGATAGGACAGCTAGGACCCGACAGACAGATAAGATAGACAGACAGACAGACAGTAGAGCCGGACAGACAGAAGGCATATAGACACGGGAAGCTAGACAGACAGATCAGAAAGACAGGCCACTACGGGACAGATAGACGACTAGACGCCAGACAGACAGATAGCAGTACAGACAGGGACAGACGATAGACAGAAGACCAGGACAGACAGACAGATAGACAGACAGATAGCCAGATAGACAGGGACAGAGACAGGGACCGTAGACGGGAAGACAGACGCCCGATGACAAATAGCCAGGACAGGACGGACAGATAGACAGACAGACAGAAGACAGCAGATAGACAGAAGATAGCAAGACAGACAGCCAGGACATACAGACAGACAGAAGACAAAAGATCGACAGACAGACAGCCAGCAGACAGATAGATGCCAGACAGGACAGACAGACAGACAGACAGACAGGACAGACAGATAGACAGTACGACAGATAGACAGGCCAGGACAGAATAAACCAGACAGACACCAGACAGGGAAGGCTCTGACCGAAGACAGACAGACCAGACAGACCGACCGAAGACAGAGATAGGACAGGATAGGACCGACAAGGACGACAGACAGACAGACCGAGAGACAGACAGACAGACAGACAGGCCATATAGACAGACGACAGACAGACAGACAGACAGCAGACAGACCGACAGATAGACAGATAGACAGAAGGACAGAACGACCAGATAGACAGACAGACAGACCACAGACCGACAGATAGACAGGACAGGACCGACAGACAGACAGATTAGACAGAACAGATAGACCCGATAGACAGACAGACAGAAGACAGCCGACAGAAGAATAGACAGACAGATAGACAGATAGGAACAGTAGACAGACAGACATACAGACCGACAGATAGATAGACAGACAGACAGACCGACAGCCAGCCAGACCGGACAAACAGATCGAAAGCCAGACAGACGATAGACAGACCGGGACGATCAGACACGAAGGATAGACAGACAGATAGACAGCCAGAACAGAAGACCGGCCAGGACAGACCGGACAGATAGGACAGGACAGACGCCAGATAGACAGACAGATGAGCCTAGACGACAGATCGACGCAGGATAGGGACCAGAAGAGAGACAGATAGAAACACGACAGGACAGACAGACGACGGATAGCAGACAGGACAGACAGACAGATAAATCTCCCGCCACAGACTGAAATACCCATCCACAGACCGAGACAGGACAGAAGACAGACAGACAGACAGACGTTACCGACGTACAGGACGTACTACCATACATGCTGCATGCTTAAATACTCATAAGGCATGGTGTGCGTACACTGGACTGGGGGGCTTGTGTTTGCAGGTGAAGGACGGCCCGCTAGGAGCACGTCATGAGAACGATTTGTCGGACACATCAGGTGAGGGCAGGTCAAGGTTCGATAGTCTAATATATAGTAGTATATAGTAGTATATAGTAGTATTAAGTAGTACTTAGTGATATATAGTAGTCTATAGTAGTATATAGTAGTTTATAGTCGTTTATAGTAGTATACAGTAGTCTATAGTAGTCTATAGTAGTTTAGTCAGTTCTAGTAGTATACGTAGGTCTATAGTAACTATATAGTAGTTCTAGTAGTTTTTCTAGTATTAATATATATATAGTAGTTTATAGTAGTAAATATACTAATATGAAGTAGTGTATGGTCGTTAGCGTCGTTAAACTAGTAATGTGTACTTGCTATAGTAGTTAATAATAGTAGGTAATACTTGTTATTCTAGTAGTTAATAGTAGTATATATACTTGTATATAATCGTTAATAGTAGTACATATACTTGTATATTAGTAGTTACTAGTAGTATATATATTGTATATAGTAGCTACTAGTAGTATATATACCTTGTCTGAACGTCATAGTAGTATATATACTTGTTATCGTAGTTAATTCGTAGATATATAACTTGTATATAGTGTTAATAGTCGCTAGATACTGTATATAGTCGTTAATAGTAGTAATCTCTGTCATATAGCTCGTTAATCAGTGTATATATATGTAATAGTAGTAATAGAGTATATCTACTGTAGATAACGGTATCGAAGGATATTATACTTGTATATAGTAGTTAATAGTAGTATATATTCTTGTAATATCGTTCATAGTAGTATATATACTTGTATATAGTAGTTAATGTCTAGTATCGCTACGTAATAGTCCGTTTAATAGCGTATCTATATGTTAATAGTAGTTAATAGTTCGTATACATACTGTAGATTCGTCGGTAATGTAGTATATTATTACTTGCTCTAGGAGTTATCGTATTATATATACTTGTATATAATCGGTAATAGTAGTATATCTAACTGTTTATATAGTTACATAGTAGTCCTAGAACTTCGTCATATGTCGTATTAATAGTAGTCTATATCTTGTATATAGTCGTTACTAGTAGTATATATACTGTATACATAGTTTAATAGTTAGTTATAGTAGTGAATAGTGTATCTATACTTGTATATTACTCGTTACTGTCGTTATATACTTTGTATTAGCTATTCGTAGTATATAGATTGTATATACGGTTAATCGTATATATATACTTGTTGATTAGTCGTTAATAGTAGTATAATATTGTATATATCGTTACTAGTAGTATATACACTGGATATAGTGTTTACCAGGCGTATTATATACTATTGTATATAGTCGAATCGTGGGTATATACTTGTATATAGTAGTCAATAGTGCTTAGCTAACTTGTTATAGTAGTTCTAGTAGTATATTATACTTGGATGTGATGCTCTAATCGTAGGTATATACTGTAAATAGTCGTTAATATAGGAATATATTTGTATTAGTCGGAAAGTAGTATAGATACTTTTATATAGAGTAATTAGTAGTATCTACTTGTATATCTGTTAATCGTTATGTAATAGACTGATATAGTAGTCAAAAGTAGTATCTTACTTGTCTGTAATCCGCTTAATCAGGTCGTATACAGACAATTGTATATAGTTAGTAATAGTAGTATATATTACTTGTATCTAGGAGTTAATGTCGTATATATACTTGGTATATAGTCGTTCCATCGTCTGTAAAAACTCGTATAAGTCGTTTAATAGTAGTAATATACTTGTTAGTCGTAATAGTTAGTGTCTATCTCTTGTAGATATTTGTATAGTCGTAGATATATTGATAGATAGTCGTTAATTAGTAGTATCTATTACTTGTTATATAGTCGTTAATAGTAGGTATAATACTTGGATATAGTCGTAATTAATCGTAGTATAGTCCTTGGTATATAGCTGTTAATAGTAGTATATACTGGTATATAATCGTCCTACGTAGATATATACTTGATATAGTGTTAACCGTAGTAGACATACTTGTTTATAAGCGTTATAGTCGTTATATACTTGTATATAGTCGTGAATCGTAGTATATACTGTAATAGTCGATCGTAGTCGCTATATACTTGATATCGCGTTAATAGTATATATTATTGTATATAGAGTTAATAGTAGTACATATACTTGTAATAGTCGTTAACCAAAGTAGTCCACTTTGTATATAGTAGAATAGAGATATATACTTGTATATAGTGAATAGTAGTCATATAACTTGTATATAGGCGTCCACCGTCAGTATCTATATACTTGTATTATCGTAGTTAATAGAGGTATACTATACTTGTATATAGTCGTTAATAGTAGTATAGTATACTTGTTATATAGTGTTAATGGTAGTATATTGTATATAGTCGATAATCGTAGTATATAGCTGTTATAGTAGTTAATAGTAGTATATATATTGGATATAGTAGGTAATAGTCGTATATATATTGTTATAGTAGTTAATAGTAGTATACTATACTTGTATATCGTAGTAATAGTGTACATAGACTTGTATATCGTAGTAATAGTAGTATATTACTTGTAATATAGTAGTTAATAGATATATATACTTGTTATAGTAGTAATAGTCGTATATATACTTGTATATTCATCGTTAATAGTCGTATATATACTTGTATATCGTCGTTACAGTAGTATATATACTTGTTATAGTAGTTATAGTAGTTTATATATATTGTATAGATTAGTTAAAGTAGGATATATCTGTACATCACTAGTGCAATAGTAGTCTTATACTTGTAATAGTAGTTCATAGTTAGGTATATACTTGTATATAGCTTTAATAGTAGATATCTACTTTTTTATATGGTAATAGTTAGTATATATACGTATATGTCGTTAATCGTAGTCTATATATGTATCTAGTAGTTAATAGTAGTATATATTACTTGTCTATAGTAGTTAATATGTAGTTAATTAGTAGTCTATCTACTTGTATATAGTGAGTTAATAGTAGTATATATCCTTGTTATAGTAGTTAATCGTAGATATATAATTGTTCTTTAGTATGAATCGTGTATATATACTTGGCTATAGGCGTTCAATAGTAGTACTATTACTTGTATATAGTCGTTAATAGCGTATCCTATGTCCTCTGTAATAGTAGTCTACGTAGTATATTCTATACTGGTATATAGTTATACTAGTAGTATATATACTTGTATTATAATCGTAATAGTAGTTATATTACTGTATATAAACGTTAATAGTAGTTATATATGGTATATAGTCGTTTAACAGTAGTATATATTGTATATAGTCGTAAATGGAGTATAATACTGTATATATTAGTAATGAGTAGTATATCTACTTGTATATAAGAGTAATAGTAGTATATCTACTTGCTATAATAGTCGTTAATAGTCGTTATTATATATGTATATTGTTGTTAACAGTAGTATCTACATACTTGTATTAGTCGCTTAATAGTAGTATATATACTTGTATATTGTCGTTAATAGTAGTATATATACTTGTTTATAATCGTTAATAGTAGTATATATACTTGTATATAGTCGTAACAGTATATATATTGTTATATAATCAGTTAATAGTCAGTATCCTACTTGTTTATAATCGTTAATATTAGTCATATACTTGTTATGTAGTTAAGTAGTTATATATATTGTTAATGTAGTAATAGTAGTCTATATACTTGTATATAGTCGTAATAGTAGTTGTTATAATAGTGTATATAGTAGTGAATAGTAGTTATAAGATATGTATCTAGTCGTAAACAGTAGTATATAAAATTGTATATAGAGTTAATAGAGTATAGATTACTGTTATATAGGCGTTAATAGTAGTATAATATTTGTTATAGTAGGTAATAGTAGTATATATACTTGTATATGGTCGTTAATAGTAGTAATATATTGTTGTTAATCGGTTAATAGTAGTATATATACGTGTATATAGTAGTTAATAGAGTCTAATATTGATTATAGTAGGTTAATAGTAGTATATATACTGTATATAGTAGTTAATGTAGTAGATATACTTTATATACGTCGTTATAGTATTATTAAACCACTTGTTATAGTCGTTAATAGTAGTATATATACTTGTATATAGTAGTTAATAGTAGTTATATATACTTGTAGATAGTTGTTAATAGTAGTATATATACTTGTATATAGTCGTTAATAGTAGTATATACTTGTATATAGTCGTTAATAGTAGTATATATACTTGTATTAGTCGTTATAGTAGTGTAATATATAATGTATATAGTAGTTAATAGTAGTATATATACTTGTATATAATCGTTAATAGTAGTATATATACTTGTATATAGTCGTTAACAGTAGTATATATACTTGTTTATAATCGTTAATAGTAGTATATATACTTGTATATAGTCGTTAATAGTAGTATATATACTTGTATATAGTCGTTAATAGTAGTATATATATACTTGTATATAGTCGTTAATAGTAGTATATATACTGGTAGATAGTAGGAATAGTTAGTTAAATATACTTGTATATAGTCGTTTAACAGTAGTATATATATACATGTATATAGTAGTTAATAGTAGTATATATACTTGTATATAGTCGTGATAGTAGTGATATATACTGGTATATAGGCGTCCAAAAAAAAAAACAAAACAGTGTATATAATACTTGTATAGTATAGTAGTTAATAGTAGATATATATTGTCGATATGTCGTTAATAGTAGTACATATACTGGTATATAGTAGAGTATAGTAGTATAATACTTGTATATATCGATATAGTAGTAATATAGTATATATGCTGGTATGTAGTTAATAGTAGTATTATACTTGTATATAGTAGTTAATAGTAGTATATTATACTGTAATAGTAGTTAATAGTAGTATCTATACGTGTAATAGTAGTTAATGAGTAGTAGTACATCTATTGTAATAGAGGTTAATAGTAGTATATATACTTGTATATAGTAGTTAATAGTAGTATATATACTTGTATATAGTAGTTAATAGTAGTATATATACTTGTATATAGTAGTTAATAGTAGTATATATACTTGTATATAGTCGTTAACAGTAGTATATATACTTGTATATAGTAGTTAATAGTAGTATATATACTTGTATATAGTCGTTAATAGTAGTATATATACTTGTATGTAGTAGTTAATAGTAGTATATATACTTGTATATAGTAGTTAATAGTAGTATATATACTTGTATATAGTAGTTAATAGTAGTATATATACTTGTATATAGTCGTTAATAGTAGTATATATACTTGTATATAGTCGTTAATAGTAGTATATATACTTGTATATAGTAGTTAATAGTCTAGGATAGTCTTGAATTCTCTTCATTATTTGAGGTTGGGAAAGTCCCTTTAGCCTTCGCCCAGTTTAAATGTTGGTGTTGGTTGGTCCAATACCACTTACACCACCAACACCACTAATGCCACCAACACCACCAATACCACCAACGCCAATCACCCAGTTCAAATGTCCACAAAAGAAATAGGATGCATTACTTGCCTACGTGGACCCACCTCCTTGGCTGGTCGCTGAGTATATAACCTGGGATTTGTCCTTCCACATATGTACCTTGTAGTTGTACATGTGTACTTTGTGGTTGTACATGTGAACCTTGTGGTGGTACAATTGTTTATGTGTACCTTGTGGTTGTACATCTGTGCCTTGTGGTTGTACATATGTACCTTGTGGTTGTACAGGTGAACCTTGTGCTTTTACAGGTGTAGAATAAAGCGCCCCTCAATTTGGCCTTGTTCAAACTAGCATTGGGTTGCCTAAGCTACATAACGACCTTCAACAAGCATTGCATACATTCCTACATTACATTAGGTTGTCAGAGACAGGCCATAGTTGACCTAAGACAAGCCCTCTCCACTACACCCAGGGGGTCTTCCAACTATCACCCAAATCACAGGATAGAAGCAATAAAGCAATGTGTCATTTATGTGCAGGACTTCCTTGAGATGCTCCCTCTGAAGACCCACCCCTACTAAGTGCCCCTCAACCTGGCCACAATGATGCCTTCTTGATAAAAAAAAGGCACGCCTTTCCAAAAGCAAGTTACAGTGTGACAGTCAAAACAAAAGCGTTAACATTTATGTGCAGGACTTACTTGAGATGCTGCCTCTGAAGATGCAGACCCACCCCAACACCCCCTCTGAAGGTGTACACCCACCCACTCACCCCTACTGCATGTGCAGGACTTCCTTGAGATGCTCCCTCTGAAGATGTACACCCACCCCTACAAAGCGCCACGCAACTTGGCCACCATGATGCCTTCTAGGTAAAAAAAAAAAAGTACGACTATCCAAAAGCAAGTAACAGTGTGACTGTCAAAACAAAAGTGTTAACCTTCATGTGCAGGACTTCCTTGAGATGCTCCCTCTGAAGATGTACACCCACCCGTACGAAGCGCCCCTCAACCTGGCTACCATGATGCCCTCTTGGTCCAACCCAACGGATCTGGGGCCCAAGACCTACATTGCATATGGACAGGTGGGTAGGGGAGACACGGTTAGGGTGTTTGTTGGGTCAGAAAGAGGAGGGGGGGAGAGAGGGAGAGAGAGAGAGAGAGAGAGAGAGAGAGAGAGAGAGAGAGAGAGAGAGAGAGAGAGAGAGAGAGAGAGATGTACACCCACCCCTACCAAGCGCCCCTCAACTTGGCATCCATGATGCCCTCTTGGTCCATCCCAAGGTGGGATGGGGAGACACAGATATAATGTGTGTTGTGAAATAAATAAATACATACGCCCCCACGGAAAATAAATGATCTGCATAGTACGAACTGGGTGTGGGTGGGTGGTGGGTGTATGGGGTGCTGGCTAGGTATGGTGGTGGTGCTGGGTGGTGGTGCTGGCTAGGTATGGTGGTGGTGGTGGGTGGTGGTGCCAAAGGTGTTTACGGACAACTTTAGTTCTTTCAGGTTGGCTTGGGCGTGGGTGTGGTGGTTGGTGGTGGTGGTGGTGGTGAAGGTGGGGGGGGATAGTTATTGCGGTGGTAGTGGTGCCGAAGGTGTCCACGGACAGCTTTAATTCTTTCAGGTTGGTCTTGGTGAAATTTGAAGTCATAAAAGATAAATGATCTGCATAGTAAGGACTCCGGGCCCCCATCGTTTTCGTTTTGGGGGGGGGGGGTCAGTTCACCAATGTGTGTTCTTTCAACTGCCTTTCCTCTTTTCAAGTTTGGACAGGTCCATAAAGCTTATTTGGCTACCCCTGGACTGTAAAATACGCACAAACTCACAAAATACACACACACACACACACACACACACACAAATACACACACGTCCTCACTGCACACACACACACACACAATCCACACACATAACACACACACAATTCACTCAAAAAAATACACACAAACAAATACAAATACACACACAAAATGCACACAAACACAAAATGAACGCACACACACACACACAAAATGCACGCACACAAAATAAACACACACACACAAAATACACGCACACAAAATACACACAAAATATACACACACACAATACACTCTGGCACACAAAATACACACATGTGTCTACTGCACAGGTGGAAGAGCATGGGAATGAGGAGGGAGACAGCGTGACAAAGCTTCACCAGGTATGCTTTTTCTTTTCTTTTCTTTTCAGCCCTTTTTAGCCCTTTTTTTCATTTCAGCCCTTCCTGTCACAGTTGGGCAAGTCCCTTAAGCCTATTTGGCCGACCCCTGCACTGTAACATATTATATTATATCGTACAATATACAGAATGGTATATCACGCGATAAATTGAAACCATAATATAAAATGTTTGTACGTGGGTTATTGGTTAAAGATGTAGGACGCGGGTTTAGGGCCTCAGGGGGTATGAGTTAGGGGTTAGGATTGTGCAAGAGTAAGTATGTGTCTGTATGTTACAGTCCAGGGGTAGGCCAAATATGCTTAAGGGACTTGCCCAACTGTGACATGAAGGGCTGAAAAGAAAAAACATTGATGAGGTGGACCCCCAAACGATCATTTTAACGACAGGGGCCCTGAGTGTGTGCTACAGTGATCATTTAATTGTACAATTGCAATCAAATCGTCATCCCACAGCAAGAACTTACTGCCGGGGACCCCACCTTGTCGTATGTATGTATGTTACAGTCCAGGGGTGGGCCAAGTAGGCTAATGGGACTTTCCCAACCGTGATAGGGAGGGCTTAAATATAAAAGGCATTGATAAGGTGGACCTCCCAAACGATCGTTTCACGTCTGACGGGGGTCCTGAGTTCGTGTGACAGTGATCATTTAATTATACAGTTCATTCAAATCATCATCCCACAGCAAGAACTTACTGCCAGGGACCCCACCTTGTAGTATGTATGTATGTATGTATGTTACAGTCTAGGGATGGGCCAGATAGGCTAAACGGACTTGCCGAAACCGTGTTAGGAAGGGCTTAAATAGAAAAAACATTGATGAGGTGAACCCCCAAGCAATTGTGTTACCGGCGGGGGTCCTGAGTTTGTGCGACAGTGATAATGTAATCCTCGGTTTTAATTATAAATCGTCACCCTACAGCAAGAACTTACTACCGGGGATCACACCTTATTAGGTAACGGCAACTAATATTAGTGTTTGAAAAACTAATATTAACTAATATTATCATAGTGTCAGTAATGTTAGTTTTTAAAATAAATTCGAATTTCTGGTGAGACTGCTCGTCCAACTTATATTATTTAATATGATTTATTCGCTATTATTGTATAACATAGCCGAACCCCACATCTTGTGCAAGTTCTGCAGGACCTGGGCGATATTGTTGTGTCCAAACCTGTGGTCCCTTGGTCTTTTCTCCACCATTAACTTTTTCCATGATTCAGCTAGGAGAAACGCACTGTTGAAATCGAAGTTAGATCTCCAATCGCAGGGATGCCGAACGTGCTGCCTTCGCTCGTCGCAGCAACCGGAATTTGCGCATCTGCTCAGAGTACATCTGCCAACGAACACAACTGGTTTGCTAAACCTAAACTTTAGCCCAAACAGGGGGGGGGGGGGGGGGGGGTAAAGTTTGGTTTAGGTCTTACGAAACTGCAAAACTAAACTAATTTATCATGCGATCACACGAGAAAAGGGGTCCGCGATTCAGTTAAGTGGGGAAGTAAGCCTGACCTTTAACCGGAACGGGCTTGTGTGATCGACCTCTGAGCCATGCGATCAACATTTTGATGCACTGCCAGTACCAGGAGGATGAGCTCTAAACCCTAAACCCTAAACCCTTCTGCAGGACATGAGCGACGCGATCAACATCTTGATGCACTGCCAGTACCAGGAGGATGAAAAGCCTACAGTGCGTTCAGGGCTTGAAGTATCCACATCTGGAAGCAGGTAGATCCCAGTGTTTCTTTTTTCGACGACGCGTCGCCATTCCGTCGCCATTTCGTAGAATGCTTCACCCTACGGACCCCCCGATATCGGGACGCGCAGCCCCCCGCCCCCCCCCCCCCCCCCAGGCTCGGTGCTTTGCGCTCCGCCATGCAATGGCTACGCAACTATCCTGAAATCAGGGTTGAGAAGCCCAAGTAGCTACTAAACCTTAACTACATAAATCTGAAGTAAAAACACTGGTAGATCCCTCCATTGTTCATCAATACTTTTTATTATAGTGGCAGGTACATCCTTCCATTGTTGATAAATACATAAATAGTACGCCTTGTACGAGGCGGGTGTCCCTCCATGGTTAATAAATAAATGAATAAATAGTATATCTTATTACGAGGCGTATATCCCTCCATTGTCCACCAATGAATAATAATACGCCTTATTGTGAGGCGTATATCCCTCCATTGTTAATAAATAAATATTACGCCTTATTACGAGGCGTAGATCCCTCCATTGTGAATACATATATATTACGCCTTATTACGAGGCGTAGATCCCTCCATTGTTAATAAATAAATATTACGCTATTGCGAGGTGTAGATCCCTCCATTGTTTGTCAGTGAATAATTGTACGCCTTATTGCGAGGTGTAGATCTGTCAACTTTTAATAAATACATAAATAGTACGCCTTATTACGAGGCATAGATCCCTCCCTTGCTCGTCAGTGGATACTAGTACGCCTTACGAGGCGTTTATCCCTCCATTGCTAATCAATAATGTGCATACCTGCTTTGTGCATTCTGTTGCACTGCCTGATCTTGTTTGCAACTTCAATGTATTTCATTGTTCTGCCCATTGAAATGTGTGTCATTGTTCAGGGGTAGTCAAATAGGCTCAAGGGACAAACACCCAGCAATCACCCGACTGTTCGTAATGTGCGGCATCCTTGCCTTAAGTAATGATAACGCCTGGTGGGGCGTGGTATTATAACGAAACATTATACCTAATTGGCTGAAGGGACAAACATCCAGCATTCATCATACAAATTTGTAAGGTGTGACTTCCTTGCTTAAAGTGTTAGTGTGTGCTACAACTACATCATTAAGCAATCTGATAAGCCATCACACATCCAGCAGTCACCCGACTGTTAGTAATGTGCAGTGTCCTTACATCACCCAGCATCACACATCCAGCAGTCACCCGACTGTTAGTAATGTGCAGTGTCCTTACTCATGTGTTAGTGTGTGCTACGACTGTATCATGTAGCACTTTGAAAAGCCAAAATTCAGCATCACACATCCAGTAGTCATCATACTCTTCGTAATGTGCGGCTTCCGTACATCACGTGTTAGTGTGTGCTCGGACTGTATCATTAAGCACGTTGATAAGCCAAAGCCCAGCATCACACATCCAGCAGTCATCAAACTGTTCATAATGTGCGTTCACCTTACACCACGTGTTAGTGTGTGCTACGACTGTATCATTGAGCACTTTGATAAGCCAAAATTCAGCATCACACATCCAGGATACATCATACTGTTTGTAATGTGCGGCTTCCATGCTCAAGTAATGATAACATCTGGTGGGGCGTGGTATTAAGGGAGCCCCGTCAGGGTGCCGCATGACGCGCGCTTTTGCACTCTAGCTCGCTAGGTTTTACAGCACGACTGTGCGATTGACGCAATTTTTAAAACCCCTCTGGGCACAGTGCGCAGATTTCAGTTTTCAGTTTAGTCAAAAGTGCAACCCAAAAGGAGGCAGTTCCGTCAAATGCGCAACCCAAAATGACAAAATGTAGTATCCTGAGTCCGGTCTATGGCAGTAGATAATGGGCTGCTACTTTACCAGGACAAAGCTACCATAAAAAGGCAATTCTTGGTTCCTTGCTTTACTTGTTGGCGTGTTCTGCGATTTTATCTGTGAACAATGTGATACCCAAAAATTCTGAATACACTGTTCCCCCCCCCCCACACACACCCATACCTTCAATACCAACCTCTTTCCAACACTCCTGCCTCACTCTTATGTCGCTGCACCCCCTTGCCCCCCATCACACACCCCATCACACCCCTTACCCCCCATCACACACCCTATCATACCCAACGCCCCTTACCCCTTACCCCACACCCCCCATCATACCCCCTATCATACCCCTTACCCCTTACCCCTAACCCCTTACCCCCCTCCCCCCCCCCCCCATCATACCTACAGCTATGGGAATGCATGTGCCGTGTGGGACATCTGGCAAGCCGAGGATCACACCCCTTACCCCTTACCCCTTACCCCCCACCACCATCACACACCCCATCACACCCCACATCACACCCCTTACCCCCATACCCCCCATCACACCCCCATCACAGCTATGGGAATGCAGGTGCCGTGTGGGACATCTGGCAAGCCGAGGATGCTGATCCACTCCGCAGCTACCTCAGGGCACACGCGCAGGAGTTCATACACCGAGGAAGGCGGGTCAACGTAGACAAGGTCAGTTGAAATTAACAAATAAATATATAAATAGTACAAGGCGTGAGGTTGAGGGGGCCAGCCCGCTTGCTTATAGACAAGGTTAGTTTTAATTGATAAATACTTAAATAATACAAGGCGTGAGGTTGAGGGGGCCAACCCGCTTGCTTATAGACAAGGTTAGTTTTAATTAATAAATACTTAAATAATACAAGGCGTGAGGTTGAGGGGGCCAACCCGCTTGCTTATAGACAAGATTAGTTTTAATTAATAAATACATAAATAGTACAAGGCGTGAGGTTGAGGGGGCCAGCCCGCTTGCTTATAGACAAGGTCAGTACAAATAGATAAATAAATAAATAGTACAAGGCGTGAGGTTGAGTGTAACAAACACACAAGGTTGAGAGTAACAGACACACCGGTAACCAATACACTGGCTGCTTGCTTGTAGACAAGGTCAATTAAAATCAATGTATACATCAATAATACTAGGAGTGAGGTTGAGTGGGTCAGGCTACTCGCCTACAGACAAGGTCAGTTAAAATTCATAAATACATTAATGATACTAGGAGTGATGTTGAAGGGGCCTTGTCTACATAGACCCGCCTTGCTCGGTGTGTGAACTCCTGCACGTGTGCCCTGAGGTTGCTGCGAAGTGGATCAGCATCCTTGGCTTGCCAGATGTCCCACACGGCACCTGCATTCCCATAGCTGTGGGTATGATTGGGGGGGGGGGGGGGGGGAATGGGGGTAAGGGGTGGTGTGTGGTGGGGGTAAGGGGTGTGATGGGGGGCATGATGGGGGGTAAGGGGTGTGATGGGGGGGGGAGGTGCAGACAGAGGTCGAGCATGGGAGCCGGAATCCCAGCAACCTGTATTGAGCTGTCGTTTCAACTCCCACATGTTCATTTCTGCCCATGTGACAATCACCGAACGATCACGCATACAAATGTTGAAATATGCTATCACCATCAATCTCCACTGCCCGCCCACCCACCAACCCACCCCCCCACACCCACACAAACTCACCCCCCCCCACACACACACACATACACACACACACATACACACACACACATGCACACACACACATGCACACACACACATACACACACACACACATACACACACACATACACACACACATACACACACACATACACACACACATACACACACACATACCCCTAACCTGATGCAAGTATGCACACTATTCCTTTCCTTGCATCCACTCAACCATCTATCCTTGGATTCAGATTGCCGCTCTCGTAGTGCTACTAGGTGATCCTACATTGGACAGTTGTTTCAATCCCCACATGTCCGTTTCCGCATGTGTGGCAATCACCAAACTATCACACACACATACATACATACATACATAAATACATAAATAAATAAATAAATAATAGTGTGCCTCATTACGAGGTGTGGGGTTGAGGGGGCAGCCCGTTTGCTTGCACTGGGGCCAACCGCAACTATCACACGTACATAAATAAAGATTGTGTCTTATTACGAGGCATGGGGTTGAGGGGGGCAGCCTGTTTGCTTGCATTGGGGCCAAGCACAGCTATCACGCATACATCAATAAATCTTGAAATACGCTATCACCCTCAATCTCCACCTTCTAGTGCTACGAGGTATTGCCGTCAACAGGCTAGCTTATAGCCATTCAGGGGATGATTTGGATTTGGGTCTTGTAGTTCGTATGTCCACTTTTTCAGGCCAAATTTCTGGCAATTCTCAGAATTCTCAGAATTCTCGATTCTTAGGTCAACATTTCAGGAAACTCAGGCCAAATTCTCAAATTTGAGGTTTGAACTACAAACTGCAAAGTGCCAAGTTTTTTTATAACCCAAATCCAAATCATCCAATTAATTGATATAATAGGCTGTAGAGACTGCCCATGTATAGAGACAGGCTAAGTTAGTTAATATTTGTGAATTAGCAATATTAGTGAATGTTCGTTAATATTAGACGGACAAGCCGCCTCACCAGAATTTTAAATTTATTTGAAAAATTAATATTATTGTGACACTAAAATAATATTAGTTAATATCAGTTTTTCGAACTCTTATATTAGTTCCCGTTCCCTATTCATGTATGTTAGTGCCACCATGTGATAATCATAGTCTAGTCCATGCTATTAGCAGCTTCCCCTTCATTCCTGTATTGTTCTTTGCTACACTCGTCTTGTTTTACGTTTGTTTGTTCTATATTCGCCCTGTTGACCTTAGACTGTTTTAAACATCGTCTTGTTTTACCTTCACCCTGTGTTTTACCTCTACCCTGTTTGTTCTGTATCCTTTGGCGGCAGATCGGTGACGAGATGTTTGGCTTTGCCTTAGGCGCAGCGTGATGGTGCTGTATGGCTACCTGGAATCACCACCACTACCACCTTCTCTCCTCTTCCCACCACCACCACACACACACCACCACCACCACCTTCTCTTCTCTCCCCCCACCACCACCCCACCACCACCGCTATCACCACCTCAGATCGGTGACGAGGTGTTTGACCAATGCTTCATGGCATCCTCTAAGCATCGGGAAAGGCTGAAGGCACAGGAAAAGGCGGTGGAATCATGGCACTTCGAGCAGCACCAAGATGAAGCGGTCTTTATCCCTGCAGGCTGCCCTCACCAGGTGTGTAGGGTCTAGGGTTTAGGGTCTAGGGTTTAGGAAGCTGCCTTCATCCCTTCAGACTGCCCTCACCAGGTGTGTAGGGTTTAGGGTCTAGGGTTTAGGGTCCAGGGTGTAGGAAGGGGTCTTCATTCCTGCATGCTGCCCTCACCAGGTGTGTACGGTCTAGGGTTTAGGGTCTAGGGTTTAGGAAGCTGTCTTCATCCCTTCAGACTGCCCTCACCATGTGTGTAGGGTTTAGGGTCTAGGGTTTAGGGTCCAGGGTGTAGGAAGGGGTCTTCATTCCTGCAGGCTGCCCTCACCAGGTGTGTAGGGTCTAGGGGTTAGGGTCCAGGGTGTAGGAAGGGGTCTTCATCCCTGCAGGCTGCCCTCACCAGGTGTGTAGGGTCTAGGGTTTAGGGTTTAGGGTCCAGGGTGTAGGAGGGGTCTTCATCCCTGCAGGCTGCCCTCACCAGGTGTGTAGGGTCTATGGTTTAGGGTCCAGGGTGTAGGAAGGGGTCTTCATCCCTGCAGGCTGCCCTCACCAGGTGTGTAGGGTCTAGGGTCTAGGGTTTAGGGTCCAGGGTGTAGGAAGGGGTCTTCATCCCTGCAGGCTGCCCTCACCAGGTGTGTAGGGTCTAGGGTTTAGGGTCCAGGGTGTAGGAAGGGGTCTTCATCCCTGCAGGCTACCCTCACCAGGTGTGTAGGGTCTAGGGTTTAGGGTCCAGGGTGTAGGAAGGGGTCTTCATCCCTGCAGGCTGCCCTTACCAGGTGTGTAGGGTCTAGGGTTTAGGGTCCACGGTGTAGGAAGGGGTCTTTATCCCTGCAGGCTGCCCTCACCAGGTGTTTCCCACACTGTTTGTTTTTTGTGGGACGCTTCGCCATTCTGTTGCTGCATGGCGGTGCTCCGCCATTCTGTTGCTGAATGGAAGCTCCACGCTCCGCGGGGTTGGGGGAGCAGCGCGTCGCATGGGGGTCGCACCAAGTAAGTTGATCACCCCCCCCACACACACACACACCCTACACGCACCCCCCCCCCCTACACACACACCACCACCACCAGGTAAGCATAGCGAACGGCAAATCATATGATGTTGACCAAAGACGAGTATGATATCATGTGACATCATACAAAAATCATATGATTTAATTTTATATGATATGGTGCCCCAGGCCAAAGTTACCTTGTCAGACCGCCGGCATCATATGATATCATATGGACATGATATCATAAGATATCATACTGCCAATCCCTAGGTATGCAACCTGAGGGCGTGCATCAAGAAGGCTGTAGGCTTCATGCCGACCTGTTTCAAAACATCAAAATCACTCGCTGAATTACTATAAAACACTCCCTTCTCCTCTCCATCATTACCACGCACCCACCCACACACCACCACGCACCCACACACACACCACCAGGTATGCAACCTGAGGGCGTGCATCTAGAAGGCTGTAGGCTTCGTGCCGACCTGTTTCAAAAAATCAAAATCATTCACTGGCTTTCTATAAAACACCCCCTGCTCCCCTCCCCCCCCACACACACACACCCTGCATGCCCCCCCCCCCCCCCCACACACACACACACACACACACACACACCACCACCAGGTACGCAACCTGAGGGCACGCCGACCTATTTCAAAACATCAAAATCGCTCGCTGAATTACTATTAAACACTCACTTCTCTCCTCCATCACCACCACCACGCACCCACACGCCCACACCCACACCACCAAGTGCGCAACCTGAGGGCGTGCATCAAGGTGGCTGTCAACTTTGTGTCTTCCCAGGGCTTTCAGAGTGCCGAACTGTTTAAACAAATCAAAATCAAGACCATTCGCTGAATAACTATCAAACACTCCCTACTCCCCTCCCCCCCCGCCCCCCTCCCCCACACACAAACCACGAGGTGCGCCCCCCCCCCCCCACACACACACACACACACACACACACACACACACACACACACACACACACACCACACACACACCACCAGGTACGCAACCTGAGGATGTGCATCAAGGTGGCTTAGTGGCTGTAGACTTCGTGCCGACCTGTTGCAAAAAATAAAAATCATACGCTGAATTACTATAAAACACTCCATTCTTCCCCCCACCCCCACCCCATCCCCCACCCCCACACACCCTACACGCGCACCCACCCACCCATACCACCATCAGGTACGCAACCTGAGGGCGTGCATCAAGGTGGCTGTCGACTTCGTGTCTCCCGAGTCCTTGGCACACTGCGAAGCCATGTCACGGCGCTTGGCCAAGATCCCCAAAAAGGCAAATGGCAAGGCGGCAGATAGCTACTATGCAGACAACCTCCAGGTAAGGATCGCATGCATGGAACTTCATCTATCTGGTGTTAGTATTATATTTTATGTACATTATATTGGAAGGATCGCATGCATGATGCAATTTCATCTATCTGGTGTTAGTGTTATATTTTATGTATATTATATTGTAAGGATCGTATGCATGATGCAATTTCATTTATTTGCACTGATTCTTTGTTGGGCTACGAGTAGTAGCTTCTAGGCAGCTTCTAGGCAGATAACCACTACGCAGACAACCTCCAGGTAAGGATCATGTGCATGCAACTTCATCTATCTGCACTGTTTCTTTGTTGGGCCACGAGTAGCAGCTTGAGGGTGAGGGTACCATGCATGCTGGGTACTTCCAAGCGCGCGCTGCCTTTTTGAGCCCCACTGCTCGTTTCGCGCAGTTTTTTGCAACTCCCTGTGGGCGCAGCAAGCATTTTTTGCGCTTTTTGCACTACAAAGCGCAGTCTTTTTTGTTTCAAGTGCGCTAAAGCACTGGCCAATTTGGTCAATGGAAGTACCCTGCCATGCATGCTGGGAGTGCACTAGGACTGCGCAGACAACCTCCAGGTAAGGATCACATGCATGCAACTTCATGTATCGCTTTAGCCCCCTCTGGACCCCTCAGGGGCTGAAGCCCTAAGTTCCCCCCTGTTTCTCTCTTTGTTCTCCGTCTCTCCGTCTGTCCAGGCGTTTGAACAATCCCGGGCACTTCCGCACCCAAACATTTGGCTCATTGTTGGAGTGCGCATGGCTTGAGTTATGTGCTCTGTTGTCCCAAAACACCAAGGTACATAATTTAGCACTTCTGCTTCAAGTAGGATTTTTAAGAAGACCTGGTGCAAATAAGAGAGCGCATGCATGCATGCAATTTCATCAGGGATATTCTTTTCAAATCAAAAAGAGGAAATCTGATTCCTTTTTATTTTATTCCTCCCTATTTTCCTCCAAAACAGGATCCTTATTCCGATTTGGGTCGATTTGGGTCATTTAAAGTCAATTTCAGTAAAATAAATAAATAAAACTTTCTTTTTTTTAGGTTTCTTATTCCGGCAATTTCGGCCCAAACGGGGTCTCGTATTCCGATCGGAATGTATTCCGGAAAAAAACATCTCTGAATTTCATGTATCTGCACTGTTTCCCCAAGACACCAAGGTACATACTTTAGCACTTGTGCTTCGAGTAGGACCTTCAAAAAAACCTGGTGTAAATAAGGGAGCACTGAGCACTCACAATGAGGTGAAGGAAAGCATATACTGTTTGTTTGTTGGGCTCCAGTATCAATCCCCCACCCCCATCTCACACCCCCACCCTCATCTTCATCCCCCCACCACCACCACCACCACCCCCATCTCCTATCTCCCACCCCCACCCCCCTCTTCACCCCCATCTCCACCCACATCTCCACCTCCATCCCAATCTCAACCCCCACCCCCCACCCACATCCCCCACCCACATCCCATATTTTTGCGAACCAGGGCAAGATGATCATGCTCTCAGCTGCAGTGAACTGCCTCTCCAGTATCGATCCCCCATCCCCATCTCCCACCCCCATCTCCCACCCCCACCCCCATCTTCACCCCCATCCCCCACCACCACCACCACCATCCCACCCCCCCACTCCAATTTTTTGCGAAACAGGGCAAGACGATCAAGCTCTCATGTGCGGTTAACTGCCTCTCCAGTATCAATCCCCCACCCCCATCTCCCACCCCCACCCTCATCTTCACCCCCCTCCCCCCCCACCACCACCACCACCCCCATCACCCCCTCACTCCCATATTTTGCGAAACAGGGCAAGACGATCAAGCTCTCATGTGCGGTTAACTGCCTCTCCAGTATTAATCCCCCACCCCCATCTCCCACCCCCACCCGTACCCTCATCTTCACCCCCCTCCCCCCTCCACCACCACCACTCCCATCACCCCCATCACCCCCTCACTCCCATATTTTTGCGAACCAGGGCAAGATGATCATGCTCTCCGGTGCGGTTAATTGCCTTTCCAATATCGATCCCTCTGTCAAGGCCCTCGGAGTCAGCAAGGCACCAAAGCCAGGGCGGAAAGGCCAAAGCCGGCACCAAGCCAGAGCTGGAACCAAGCCAAAGCTGGAACCAAAGCCAAGGCAGAAAAGCCTCGGCAAGGAGAAGGGCAAAAGAAGGCAAGGAGAAGGGCCAAGGAGTAGAAAGGAATGAGGGCCAGGGTTGCTTTAAAGGAAAGAAACCGGAGTCTTTACGTAGCACCAAGGTGCTCCTAGTAGCCTTCGGGTCTGGCTTTTGGGGGGCAAAGAATCAACACCCAAAGGCTCTTAAGTGGCGCCCCCAAAACACCAAGGTACTTCATGTCATGGGAGGTTGGGATAGCAAATGGTGTTTCAGAGCTTTTCCGGCTACGATCTGTAGCTACTAGGCAGCTCCTTCAGCCAGCACCAAAGCAGCACCCAAGTGCTCTAAAGTAGCGCCCCCAAAACACCAAGGTACGTTATCTCCTCTGGGAGGTTGGGATAGCAAATGGTGGTTCAGAGCTTTTCCGGCTACGAGCAGTAGCTTCTAGGCAACCTCTTGAGCCAGCACCAAAGCAACACCCTAAGGCTCTTCAGTAGCGCCCCCAAAACACCAAGATACGCAATGTCATCTGGGAGGTTGGGATAGCAGAAGGTGGTTATGAGAGCCTTTTCGGCTACGAGCAGTAGCTTCTGGGCAGCTCTTTGAGTCAGCACCAAAGCAACACCCATATACTTCTCAAGGACAAGGGCGTAAGGGGCAAGAATTGCAAAGGACTGAGGGCTTGAGCGCCTCAGGATTGAGAGCGTTTCCTGCTTTTATTTAAAGCGCTACATTATGCACCTTGGTATTCTTTGGGTACTACGTTCGAGCCTTTTGGGGTTGCTTTGGGGGGTACAAAATGCTGCCAGTACCACCCCAAAGTGAGTGTGTGTGTGTGTGAGAGAGTGAGTGTGTGCCAGTAGCACTAAGCTACCTGGAGCACCACGGTGCTACGTAAGGACACGGAAGGAGAAGGGACACAAGGCCAGGCAGTAGGAAGGACTGAGGGTCTTCTTTTGGGTTGACAGCCCCCCCCCCCCCCCCCCCCCCCACACACACACACACCCCTCCATCCCCACCCCTCCTTCTCCCATTGGTGGTCGGCCCCGGTTCAAGCAAACAGGCTAGCCCCCTGAACCTCTAGCCTCGTCAAAGCGTATGATTATTTATTTCTTTACTGAGGGCTTGAGCACTTCTAGATTGAGAGTAGAGGGGGGATAAAACGTCATTACTTATTATTTGCACGTCACTACGTAGCAACTAAAAAGTAAATATTTGCAAATGTTTTTGTTTTTGCGAGACATGTCGCAAATTGAGCGACTCGGTGCGCCTCCAGTGCGACGCGCTGCCCCCCGAACCCAGCAGAGCGCTAAGCGCGCTGCACAGGGGGTTCGGGGGGTATTTCCAACTAGTTTAGCTGGACCCAACCGCTGCCATGCAGCGACGGAATGGTGACGTTTCGCATATAAAAAAAACAGTGGCTATTTGCCTATTTTGTTGAATAATGGAGAGAGAGGGTGGCTCAGTCACTCAGTGGATCATTTATAGTGAACGGCAATATGACATCCTATGATATCATGTCAGCATATGATATCATATGATGCCGGCAGTCTGACTAGGCTTAAGTTACCATTTAAATACAATATCATATGATGTCATATTGCAATTCAATTTGTATGGTATCGTACTCACCTTTGGCCATCCAATATCATATGATATGCCGATCCCTAATCATTTATGACACTTACCTCGTAGTTTTTGTAGCTCCCATTGTCTTGTCTTGGATTGGATTATTACATTGTTTTCAGCAAACTCTGGGCTGCTCATCGTCTCCCAATTCCAAGTTCCCCTTGTGCGATACCCATGGATATCAGGGAGTACACTAAGCGGATAGACAGTTTATGGTGGTTAGCAGTTATGATGGCCACCCGTGTTTCACTAAGGTAGCGGAAGTGTTTTGAAAAGGTAGCAAAGGCAAACTGTGTGGGAGGTGCACTGCACTGCCATTTTTATACACACCATTTGTATAGCGTTTAGCAGTTATGATGGCCACCCGTGTTTCACGAAGGTAGCGAAGGCAAACAATGTGGGGGTGCGCTGCATTGCCTCTGGTGAACCATGTTACGCCTACCCATGGTAGCTTTAGCTTCAGCTATAAAGCTATCCTCTAATTATATCCTAGTTATAGACAAGATGACAAGGGCAAACAATGTGGAGGTTTGCTGCATTGCTTCTGGTGAACCATGTTACACCTACCCATTGTAGCTTTACCTTTAGCTATACTCTAGTTATATACAAGATGACAGAAGGTAAACAATGTGGAGGTGCACTGCATTGCCTCTGGTGAACCATGTTACACCTACCCATGGTAGCCTTAGCTATAAAGCTATACTCTAGTTATACTCTAGTTTTATACAAGATGACAAACAGGCAAACAATGTGGAGGTGCACTGCATTGCCATTTTTTTGGCGGAGCTCCCTCTTTAAGGGTCACCCATTTGTCCGTCCGACTGTCCGACCGACCGTTTGACCGAGACGAAGCCTGACACGTCAGCCAACGGTCTCGTAACTACCTCGCTTCTGTTGCCACCTGTTGCTCTGTCGCAAACACACTCCACCATTTGTTAATGTCGCTTGCAATCATGAGAACGTGATTCACAACATTTGTAGAGCGTTTTGCAGTTATGATAGCCGTCCGTGTTCCAAAAAGGTAGAGAATTTTGAGTTGTCTTGAGGTGTCTTGAGGTGGGTCAAGGGGTTTCCACAGAACCAAGATTCGCAGTAGATTCGCTACCTTTTTTTTACGGGTGGCTATCAAAACTGCAAAACGTTATAAATAGGGAACAGCAATATGATATCATATGATGGCGGCAGTCTGACTAGGCTAAAGTTAGCATTTATCACATGACCCAATTTGTGTGATACCATATGATATCATATGATATCATACTCGCCTTTTGTCAACATCATATGATTTGCCAGTCCCTAGTTATAAAGACTTTACCAGGTCCCATTATCTTGGTTGGAGCTTTTGTTGGCCCGAGGTCATGGAGTGTGGGATTGGTCGCAGTATAAGAGTGTTATAGAGTGTGGTGTGACCACACAGCCTTATGATGAAATCCCCTAGTGGTAAAACCACACTCCATAACGATTGTTGGCCTGGGGTAGTGGAATGTGGGAGTGGTCGCAGTGCATAAGTGTTATATAGTGTGGTGTTACTACACAGCCATGTGATTGGATGACTGTGTGGGAAAACCACACTCTATAACGATTATTGGCCTGGGTTCATGAGTGTGAGAGTGGTCGCAGTGCATGCGAGTGAAATATCCTTCCCCTGTGCATTGCAGGGCTTGGGGTGCATTGGCTTGGGGTGCCCTGGTTTGGGGTGCATTGTTTTGGGGTGCCCCAGCTTGGGGCGCAAACTGCCCGCACGAAAGGCAGTGGTTGGAAAATGGAAAGGTCTCCTCTTTATGCAAGTGTTAGGGCTTGTGAGTATGTTACAGTCCTGGGGTAGCCAAATAGGCTAAAGGGACTTGCCCAACCTCTATATCAGAAGGGACTCAAACAAATACGAGCACTGACGAACTGGAACATTAGAGGGCTTGCACCATCAAAGCCATGCTCACACACTGGGAACTTGAACTTGAATTTGAATTTGAATTGTTATATGGTTCTTCAGCCAACTCTGGGCTGCTCACCGTCTGCCAATTGCAAGTCCCCCCGTGCGATACCCACGGAAATCAGTGAGATCACTAAACGGATTAGGTAGTTAAACACATGTTCAGGTCACTTACTGGGGAAGGACTCCTTCGAGCACTGTTTCTGTTCTTACCTGCGTGTAGCAGCTTCTAGGCAGCTCCCTTTCCGCACCCATGGGTCAAACCCCATGCTAGCTAGTGCGTCTGAAAGCTGACATGGCAGGCATACCAATGCAGCTGGAGGCATTGGGCACTACCCATTGGGTTGGGTTGGGTTGGACCCCCAGTGGAGCTGGATGGAAGCTGCTGCGCGTAGAATTAAGAATTGTTACAAGGTTCTGTACGCAAAGGTTCTGTACGTGATTCGGCGTCTAACAAGCTGCATAGTACAATACTTCCCCTCATGCGATAGCAACAGAAACCAGGGAGTGTGACAGAGTTCGAACGCAGACCGATTATAGACATGTCCAGGTCTCTTCACTGACATTTAATAGCAATTCAGGGAATGATTTGAGAGTTGGGTTTTCGAACAAGTATGGACTTTGGATCTCAAATTTGGCCTGAAATTTGAGAATTCTGGGAGATTCGGCCTGAAATGTACGAAGTCTGACCTCTGAACCCAATTCTTCCCCTAGCTTGCTATATCGACATGTCAAGGCTGCTGCGCGTAGCTAAACAAAATAAGCAGCGCTTACAAAGAGCAGGTGGAGCTACCAGTCCTTTGTAGCCATTCAGCGGATGATTTGGATTTAGGTTTTCTAAACACTTTGTAGATAATAGTTCATACCTCAAACTTGAGAATTCGGCCTGAAAATTCTTTCATTTTCGCCAAAATAATCGATCATTCTGATAATTGTCAAAAATTGGGCCTCAAAAAGTTGAGGTACGAACAATGAACGATGACAAAACGATGACCCAAATCCAAATCATCCGCTGAATTGCTACAAAGGAGGAGCTTCCTTAACCTCGGCATATACTTCTTATATTCCATAAAATTAATGATAACGCCTGGTGTGGAGTGATATTAAGGCAGCCCTATCTTAAGGCGGTAGAGAACGAGCTGCTACTTTACCTGGACAAAGCCACCATGGCAGTTCACAGCGACCGCTTATGTTCCATATATAGCCGCTGATTGCAAAGGTGTGCAGGCACTTGTGGCAGCAGCATCTGGTGGACGCATTAACGTAGTGTGTCTGTTGCTGGATAACACACTGCCCATGCACGGCGGGAAATATGCTGCCCATGGGCTGCCCATGCTGCACACGCTACCCATGCAAGGCTAGAAACAGTACCTAGGATCCCTACAAGCTACCATGGCAGTTGACAGCGACAGCTTAAGTTCCATATATATATGCTGATTACCAAGGTGTGCAGGCACTTGTGGCAGCAGCATAAGGTGGACGCATTGAGGTAGTGCTTCTGTTTCAAGATGCCCCTTAACTCACTGTATGTCCAGGGGTAGGCCAAATTGGCTCAAGGGACTTGCCCAACCGTAACAGGAAGGGCTGAAAAGAGTAATCACTGGTGAACTGAGCCCCAAACAATTGTTTTACCAATGGGGGCCCTGGTTTCGTGCTAAAGTGATAATTTGCAACACTATGAGAGCATTGGACTGAATTGAATTGTTGCATGGTGTGTCAGCCAAATCTGGGCTGCTCACCGTATGCCAATTCGAAGCCCCCCCGTGCGATGTTCATATGGATATGGAAACCAGGGAGCACACTAAAACAGTAAAGAAAACGCCTGGTGGGGACTCCGAATGACTGGCTCCCTTCTGACTTCAAGGAGGCTTCCTTCGAGAACATGGATGCGACGCTAGTGCTGGATCCCACCAGGGTACTTCTTATTGCCAAATTGGTCAGCGCTTAAAGCGCACAAACGTCAAATTGGTCAGCGCTTTTTACGCCCACAGGGGGTTGGAAAAACTGCGCGAAACGCGCACAGGGGCTCAAAAAGGCAGCGCGGCACTGCGCTGCAGCGCACGCTTAGTAGTACCCTGGAGCCCACGTTTGATGCACTCAGAACCTTAAGTGCGGCTTCTTGCTGGCACCTGGGAACAGCAACAGTGTAATGAGAACGCCTGGTGGGGCGTGGTATTAAGGGAGCCAGTCGTACAGAGGTAGAGAACGGGCGGCTACCTGACCTGGACATAGCTACCATGGCGGTTGACAGCGACCGCGAGTGCTCAGGCACATCCGGGGGGATTCGAACCCCACATCCGCTTCGTCCAGATGAATGGTCAATCAGTCAACCATTCATAAAAACGGGATGGAGTATACTAATAATAGAGTGTTTCATAAGATGGACTGTTCCACACTTCCGCCCCACAGGCTTTGTGTTCTGTTGTTCCTAGTCAGGCTAGTGATTCGATTCCCTACCAGACCTGGCTACCTGAAAACGTGGCATGAATTCGAGACTGGAGTCCTTACCAGACCTGGCTACCTGAAAAGGTGGCATGAATTCTAGACTGGAGTCCTTACCAGACCTGGCTACCTGAAAAGGCGGCGTGAATTCGAGACCAGGTTCCTTGCCAGACGTGGCTACCTGAAAAGGTGGCATAAATCCATGTACATGCGAAGGATTGGTCTTTTGTCTGGATTCTGTCTTGTTAGTCTTTTGTGTTGTTATCATTTGTGTTGATAACATTTGTGTTGATAACATTTGTGTTGATAACATTTGTGTTGATATCATTGTCGTGTGGGCCTGATATAATGGTGGAAAATTGGCAGAAGGGGTTCCGCCAAATCTGGTTGGGTCTGGCAGTTAAGCCAAAACTGGCAGCTGCCAAAAACAGGGCCGTTAGCCAACATTATGGCGCGGGACTCTGCAATACAGTAAAGTACACGTTCAAGGTTTCGACGTAACGCCCTTCAAAAAGGTGCAATGTGAGTCATAGGGTAGCCATGTAATTTCGTTCCAGCCTTTCGATGAATCTCCAAATAAATGTAGGTGCTCAGGCGCCGCCAAACCCTGCTTTGGCTCAGCCCTCTTCCTCTCTGCCTACTGGTGCCCCCTTCACTGTTGCTGTTTAAAAGCGCCAGCCCTACGGTGACTATAGCTTGCTCAGGCTTACACTATGGTGTCCTTAACTTCACGTCCTGTGAGTGAATGTATTACACGGATGTAAAAAATTCAATTTCAATTTCAATAGCGCCAGCCATGTTAGACGGGCCAGACGGTTTTGTCGTTCTAAAATAATTCACATTTATAAAAAAGATTAGATAAGGCGCTACTCAAACTATAGGGTTCAAACACCTGTACTGTTGCTGTTTAATGGTGCCCCCTTCTTCGCCCCCTATCCGCTCCTCTCCCTATCTGATGGGGATGGATCTCCTGGCAAGGATGGTTGGGAATTTGGGATGCTATAGGCATACATACCGAGGGCGCATGAACTGTTGTGCTATGTACAGCCGAACTGTACACTTTGACGACAATAACCCTGGTAGCATTGTCGAATACAGAATGCAATCATGCAGTATGATGAGAAATTTGAAAGCAGTGTCTACGGTAGATGATGTTATTAAAAAGCCTATTAGCAGCCTGAAGACGGGTCGCTCACTGCGAGTAAATATGGTCTTGCATTGTCTGCAAGTAATGGTGGGCAGCACTTAAATATGCTCACTGTCTGCAATACGGTATCTGGAATTTTAGTATACATCTTAAGAACTACGTTGTACTTCATTCTTATGTACCGGTCTCATGGTTTCCGGAAGTGAGCATTTATATATTGTATCATATTTTCCGAAAGTGAACAGTTATATTGCAACTTGCAAGTCTAACCGCTAAATAATCGAAGCCCGGACAGAGAATCGTGGGATTTTGAATTTGCTTTGATTACACCGTCTAACCTCCTTCAGACTGCCTGCCATCTGCAGGCGGAGTGAACATGTGATGGATAGTATGAAGTTATGGACACAACTACATCAACCCCATAAGCATAGAATGTAGTCACATGGGTAGGACACACACTGCAACATACACCCTCCTGGGTATAGGATGTAGTCACATGGGTAGTACAAACACTACTACACCACCCTCCTGTGTACATGATGCAATCACATGGGTGGAAGCTGGAAAGTAGCCAGGCTTTATTTTGACAAAAGGATTTCTGACTCAAAGAGTTAAAGGGTGTGGTAGCCTCTTTCAGTGATATACATAGGTCTAGGGGTAAACCCGATCGCTTGAGGATGAAGAGTCGGGGGTTCGACCCTCCCTTCGGTCGCTCTTGGCGTTGCAGGACGTCGTCAACCGCGTTTGTAGCTTGTTCAGTCGAGGTAGGAGACCGCTCCCCACCCGCGTACGACGGGCTCCCTTAACACCACGCCCCACCAGGCGTTATCATTACGTCTTTCAAAGGGTGGGGTATCCCGCACCAGTCCTGGACTGGGAGGACTACATGTAATGTGGCGGAGCCTTTCCGACTCCGAATGAGGGGGTAACCCACTAACCCATAAACAAACTTGTGGGTTGATAAAAAGTGTTCGAAAGGATACGATTGTTACATCCTTTTCAGCCAGCTCTGGGCTGCTCACAGTCTTCCAATTCCAAGTCCCCCCGATACACATGGAAACTAGAGGGCATCCTAAACGGGTTAGGCAGTAAAGACTTAGGTCACCATCAAGGAGTGGACAGAAGTACGGCACGTTGCATGTTTTGTTTCGTTTTGATAACATGGTTAATCAGCTCACACGGAACTTAAACTGGAACTTGATTTATTTAGCTTCAGCCAGCAATTTGGCTGCTCCCCGTCTTTGGTAGTAAAAACAAATAACCAGGAAAATGTATGAGAAAAGCGGAGTCGTATTTAGACAGCTCACATGGGTGACGGAGGTTGTGGGCCAGATATGTATGTACGGTTGTGGTCCAGAGGCAATTTATGAGTTTCTAGATCTTGCAGTCGGAGTAAAGATGGATAGCATGAGCACCGTATGTTTGTTACATTCTGGGGGTAGCTTACTAGGCTTAAGGGGCTTGCCCAACCTGGATATCTGCTTGCATTTGAATTTGCATGTGCATTGGCATTTGCATGATGCTTCAGCATCAACCCGAGGACGCGTGGCTGATTCTCGACAATTCTCGACTAAGTACGAAACGTTTGTCCAGTCCATCCCCTGAATTGCTATAAAACCTGTCACCTAAATGTATGGTACAGTCAGAGGGTCCTGTCACCTGTCACCTCAATGTATGGTACAGTCAGGGGGTCCTGTCACCTGTCACCTCAATGTATGGTACAGTCAGGGGGTCCTGTCACCTGTCACCTCAATGTATGGTACAGTCAGGGGGTCCTGTCACCTGTCACCTCAATGTATGGTACAGTCAGGGGGTCCTGTCACCTGTCACCTCAATGTATGGTACAGTCAGGGGGTCCTGTCACCTGTCACCTCAATGTATGGTACAGTCAGGGGGTAGCTACTTTGGCTAAAGAGGATTGCCCAACCTCAAACAATCAAGTACTACTTACAATTTCTAGGAGGGGCTAATTGAAAGAAACACTTGGTAGACTGGTCCCCAACAGGGGGCCTGAGTCGTACCAAATGAGAGTAGTGTGCATGCAGGCCAGGCTCCTATGGGTTTGTGTGTGTTTGTGTGTGGGGGGGTGGGTGCGTGTTGGGTGGGGTGTGGGGTGTGGGGTGGGGTAGGTGCACTACAGTAGAAACCCTGATACAAGAATGGACGTGAGGAGGTTATTTCCCATTCTCTACACTCAACATTTTATGCAGGATGAATATTTATGTGTATAACAAGCTCTGGCTATGCTGAAAAGTGTGTAGATAATGGGACAGAAGTACGTAACCCTCATCCAGGCCTCGAAACAGGGGAAAAAAGGCAATTTGTTTTTGCAAGGAAAATGTTTTGCCTTGATCTGCCTTGATTATACAATGTTCGAGTGGTTGGCCCCCGTGAAAGAAAACGGGCTGGCCCCCTCAACCTGACGCCTCGTAAAATGGCATACTATTTATTTATATACTATGTCCGAGCGAGAATTCGACCCCAATGGCTCCTCAGAGCCTAAACACGCTTCATAAACTTTGACCCCAAGGGCCCTACACAGCCGTAACATGGTATTAAAAGGGGGTCTGAAGAAGGATCTTGGCCCTAAATGGTAAAAAAGGATCTTGGCCCTAAATGGCAAAAAGGGATCTTGGCCCTAAATGGCAAAAAAGGATCTTGGCCCTAAATGGCAAAAAAGGCCTCAAATGGAGATTTTGTCTGACACCAAGAACAAATCCGGGACTGTTTTGTGTACTGCAGATGACTGATATAAGGCCCCCAATGAGGTACATTTGTGGACAACCATTTAAAAAACTGCCCTGCGGGTTTTAGATATAGCGGTCGCCTTGATGCCCTCAAAAATGGTGTGCCTTCGCTCTCTACCGCTTGCTCATGTGTATATGTACGTATGTTTCAGTCCAGGGGTAGGCCAAATAGGCTAAAGGGACTCGCACAACCGTGATAGGAAGGGCTACAAAGAAAAGCATTGATTCACTGAACCCCAAATCCCATTGATGAACTAAACCCTCGCGTGAAAAGAGCGGGGTCCCTCTTCAGCCCATAATTTTCATAGAGTTTGAGCTTTTGACCAGGGTACTTCAGGAGGACCCCCAGCTCTAATGCCTGAGGCGCAACCAATTTTACAGCCAATTTGCGTCGCAGGACGCAACAGACCCTTCCTTCTCGTCAACGAACCCTCTCCATGTTGCATCCTGCGACGCAACAGACCCTTCGCCGTTGCGTCTGCGACGGAGGATGCAGTGTCCTGAACAACCCTGAGAAGGAACCCTCGTTATGTATGAGTTACCGCACCACTCACATCCAATCCTTTGAGCCTAGGGCTAGCGCATGGAGACCCACCCTTTGAGGCGCACGGAGACCCACCCTTAATTTTCATAGAGCTCGAGGTAAAAGTACTAGACCCCCACGCCTTTTCAGTATAGTACTGAAGCATACGGGTTTGAGGTTTTGACGCTCCAGGGAAAAGCCAGACGATGGTTCAAATGTTTGGATGCTATACCTGGCAGAGCAGACGTTACAAACTAGTTTGAGTAAGAGATAAAAACTATGTGATTTCACTTGATGCACCACTCCGAAGCATGCATGTGTAGCTACATCACCTGTATGTAGGGACTGGCATATCATATGGTGTTGACCAAAAGTGAGTGTGATATTATACCATATGATATAATACAAATTGCATCACATGATATTGTACATAAATGGTAACTTTAGTCCAGTCAGACTGCCATCCAATGATATCAAATGATATCATATGATGATATGATATCATATTGCTGTTCCCTACCTGTATGACATGGGACCACACGCATGGCATGAGCAAAATCTGATATATGTAGGGAACGGCGATATGCTATCATATTACCGGTATATTATCTGATGCCGGCAGTCTGATTAGGATAAAATTACAATTTAAATACAATATCATATGATGCGATTTTTATGATATCATATGATAACATACTCACCTTTGGCCAAAATCATATGATATGCCGATCCCTACATACATGGCTATATATATGATGCTGATTAGTCATACCTTCGATTGGTGCTACCAATTTGGATGAAGGCATGTGTGGCGCTTGGACCAGGCTCCATACATGGCTGTTCAGTGCTCATAGGCTACCTCCCAACTTGGTGGCGTTGTCTAGTCATAGCTTCCTCCTCCCCCAAGACCGCTTTCATTGCTGCTTTCTCGTCTGCAATGGTCTGGAGGACGGTGCCTTCCTCTGCTTTCGACCGGCCTTGGAAAAGTCTTCTGTTCAACCACCTGGGTCTTCTGTTCAACCACCTGGGTCTTCTGTTCAACCACCTGGGTCTTCTGTTCAACCACCTGGGTCTTCTGTTCAACCACCTGGGTCTTCTGTTCAACCACCTGGGTCTTCTGTTCAACCACCTGGGTACCTCCTGCATCTCTGCTAGAACACTCGTGTCTGCATGCCGCCATGCCCTGGTTCAGCTCTTGTGCTAGATGGTGCAAGACAGCCAGTGTTTTGGCTTTGCCTTTTTCAATGTGGTCACTCTTGCAGATGAACACTTGAGTACATCCCTCCCGGGCTAGTTTCAGATCCAAAGCTGCTACCATTGTTGCATCATCGGGCTTCAAGAGCACTTCCTCCACACAAATTGATGCAAGACCTTGCTTGGAGAAGGCTTTCCATTTGAGAAGGTTTTTAAACTCTGCCCCACACATGAAAGACTCGTCTGCCTTCGAGTGTTTCAGCCTTTTGGGGGCTGCCATGGGGTGTCGACTCTAAACCCTGTCTGGTGTTGTGGCCTGGTGCCTGCTAAATTATCATTTGGAGTAACAGAGTCCCAATCCAGGGTTGATACCACTATCTACCTGCAAAGATTGTTGGTTAGTAAGGCCTCCTACCTAGACATAAACCACCCTTCGTACCATGAGTGTATCAAGATGAAAAAACATGCCTCTTCACATGGGCTCACCCCAAGGTCCAAGGTTGGCAGTTGTTGTACAAGGTCGATTCCAGGCCCACGAACTCGGCGAAAAAGGTCCTGCCAGTGCACCACCATGCCTCAGATAGGCCTTATGGGGAAATTAGGCCCCTCATCAAGACGAATCCCCCCCCAGGACCCAAAACGCTCAGTGAGAAAATTTGCGATCGTTATGAGAATTTAATCCATTTTATGCATACGGGCAACAAATTACAATTACGAGCGCGTTTAGGTCCATGCAATCGATTCGCGTAAGTGACCTCATCATGGCTCGGGGTTTTCGAAACGTGCAGTGAGCCAGTGACGTGACGTGCTTTCACCCTGGGGTCCCGACCTGTGGTCCCAGGGGTCCAGGCTGGATGTGCCCGGATGTGCCCCATGTGCGTAGTAGCAGTCTGAGCAAGGTACCGTCGTCATGTCGCATTTGAAATACAAAACCGATTTTGAATTCCGGAACCGACAAGCTTAGTTCGCGTTCGTTTTTTGGAAGAACGAGTGACCGTGGACCGCACAAATGGCCGCTTTCGATGAGGCCGAAAGATAGCCTGTCTGATTGTTAGATTCTACAGTGTCGTGTCATGAAGCCTCCGACCAGGAGCGAAATGCGAAAGGCGAATGCTTCTGTGGGGAAGGGCAGCCGATCAGCACTAGACAAGCTTCCAGAGCCTCATGCGAGGTGCGGTCCAGCACGGGGGACGGCCTGACGTGCGGGATGCGGGTCTAACTTGCGGGATACAAATATCACTCACACATAGTGAATATCAACTAGCACATATAGTGAATATCCACCACCAAACACATTGAATATCCACTTAGCAGTTTGGCATGGGAGTGCAGCATGCATGCATGCTAGCCAGTCTGTTTGTTTATTACAGTCCAGGGGGTACCCAATTAGGCTAAAGAGTCCTGCCCGTCCTCAAATTATCAATACAATTCTAGACTACCCAATGGTTGTGCCTGATGATTCTTGATCGTGGCACCATGCATGCTGGTACCTGAGAATACCCGATGCTACCTGGTAGGACCTGGTGATGGTGCCATGCATACTAGCCAGTCTCTTTGCTTGTTGCAGTCCAGGGGGTAGCCAATTCGGCTAATGAGTCCTGCCCATCCTCAAATAATCAAGATAGTTCTGGACTACCCAATGATGGTACCTGATGATACCTGATGGTGTCACCTGATGGCGGCACCATGCATGTTGGCACCTGATGATACCTGGTGATCAAGTTGTTTCTTTTCAGCTATGAGCAACAGCTTCTAGGCCGCTCCCCTGTCTGGCTTTTGAGCCGAATCAAATGTGACCCAGTGAACCGTGAAGCATACAAAATTAGCTGTCAAGAACTGCTGAACTTTTTGGGTCTAGCTCAGTGGCTGGCTCAAGGAGTTGCCTAAAAGATGCTGCTCCTAGCGGAAAAGAAAAGCTATGCTGTTGATACCGGATGGTACCTGGTTATGGTACCTGGTGAGGGTACCATGCATGCTGGGAGTGCAGCAATAGCTTTTCTTTTCAGCTACGAGCAGTGGCTACTAGGCAGCTACGAGCAGTGGCTTCTAGGCAGCTACGAGCAGTGGCTTCTAGGTAGCTACGAGCAGTAGCTTCTAGGCAGCTACAATCAGTGGCTTCTAGGCAGCTCCCTATGATAGCCACTGGGCTGAGCCCCAACATTTCAACAGTACTGGAAATATATTTTTGCCAGCTTCAAGATGCACTTCATTGCTTTGGCTGGGTAGCAAGCCAGGGGAGCTGCCTAGAAGCTGCTGCTTGTAGCTGAAAAGAAACGATATGGAGTGCAGCAAGCATGGTACTCGATAGATGTGTGCAAGTGAATGATCTTGAGGCGGGACAGGCCGTCCTTCTTCAACATGACTCTAGAATTAGGTTGCACTGGCCTTGGTGCCCTTTTTGGCGGAGCCCCCCTTTCTGGGGGGCGGGAGCCCTCAGAGTTACCCATTTGTCCGTTTGTGTGACAAAAAAATTGAAGCCTGACACGTCAGCCAAGTGTCTCATAACCATTGGCTCTGGTCAGCTCCAGTCCGTTGCCACCTGTCGTTCCGTTGCCAACACACTCCGCCAATTGCCCGCGTCGCTTGCGACGCTGCATAGGACTTGTATCCATCCTTCTTCAACATGTCGCTAGGGTTAAGTTGCACTGGCCTTTGTGCCCCTTTATCCATTAGCGCCAGTTGAAACCGTAGCCCCTTTATGGCTCTAATGTTCGCTGTGATTCTTTTTGTGAACGCTTCGATTGTTTAATTGCTGGAAAGGCCCTGGGCTGGTATGGTGGAAAATTCATTGATCCATCAAGGTATATCCATTGCATATCCATGAAGGAAATTGTCTAATATTTCCAATATTAGATATTTTCTGTGAAGGTATATTGAAAAGTATTTAAAATCTAGTTTACAAAACTACCAAGTCTTTATATAAGGTATATTTTCTATTTAAAATGAGATCTTCCAGCATATCTTCGTGCATACCTTATTCGCTGTGATGCTTTTTGTGAACGCTTCAATTGTCTTATTGATGCTTGGATTTGAATTTTATAGCAATTCAGGGGATGATTTGGGAAGCACACTTTGTACTTCGGACTTGGTTCTCAGAATCTCAGGCCAATTATCGAGAATTCTCGCGAGAATTCTTAGATTCCCAGGCCAAATTCTCGATTTCATGTACGAAGTCCGGGTTCTTCAGAAATCTTGAACCCAAATCATCCGCTGAATGGCTATAAGGGAATATCTAGGGTTGTCACAGATTGTCAAGTACAATTTCATGGATATCTATTTTATGATGTCATATGATGTATCGTGTAATAACGACGATACATAAACATATCATACTATATATCGTACACCATCGTATGATATTTCGCCCGATAATCTTGGAACCAGAATGATATTGACAACCCTACTAATGTCCGTCCTGGGTGTGTATTACGGGTACTACACTGGGCATTGATTAACATTTTGGGCGCGTTGAGTCACAAACACCCCCTCGCACGCTGTGTACCGCTTTAGAGTATCACTAGAACTCAGGGGCCTCCAATTTACGATTTGTTGGGGAACAGTCCATTAGTAGTGGTAGTTTAAACGTTTTTCTTTTGGCTATGAGCAGCAGCTTCTAGGCAGCTCCTCTGGCTGGCTAATCAGCCAAACCTTAAGTAACCTCGTGCACCTTGAAGCTGACGTAATCAGCTTTCTAGCGCTGCTGAATTTTTGAGGCTAAGCCCAGTGGCTGGCTTAGGGAGCTGCCTAGAAGCTGGTGCTAATAGCCGGACAGATAACGATGGTAGTTTATGTGAGCTACGGTTACTCAAAAAAATGTTATTAATTTTATCGAGGTTGGGCAAGTCCATTTATCCTAGTAGGCTACCCCTGGACTGTAACACACGTTTGCGTAGGCAGAAGAGAACACGGTGGGCAGTGCAACGTGAGCCCAACGAAGATGAGTGGTTCCTCAGGTGCTCCTATCGATTATAATATCAACTGTGACATACACACATGTATGGGCTGCTGTCGCGTGGTAGTCTAAGCTCAGGCGCAGAGGGTCTGGGAAATCAAATAAACCCAACATGGTAGCTTTCTCCAGTATGTACACATGCATGCAAACGGGAGGGTTCCCTCAATCTCACGCCTGTGGCATGGCGTACTATTTTTCCAAATTTTAATTTTATATTTACATGTATGGGCTAGTAATTATCAGGAAGGTAGCCATGCCTTTGTCCATGCCATGCCTTTGCCTTTGTCTTTGGCCATGCCGTGCCTTACCATGCCTTTTGTCATGCCTTGCCTTGCTTTGCTTTGCCTTGCCTTTGTCTTGCCTTGCCGTGCCTTACCTTGCCTTTGCCTTAGTCTTTGGCCATACCATGCCTTGCCTTGCCTTGCCTTGCCTTGCTTTTGTAGCCATGCCTTTGTCCATGCAATAAATGAATAATATTCCTTATGAGGAGGCGTGAGGTTGAGGGGGCCAGCCAGTTTGCTTGTACTGGAGCCAATCACGATTTTTACTGTGCAGCTTGTACACACATTGCTTGTCGTCGACGTCTTGTGACGTCCCTGTATCACTCTGTAGCCTTCATGTTGCCAGCCTCCTCTCCCCCCTCCTCCTCTCCCCCCCTGCCCCCCTCCTCCCCTCCTCTCCTCTCCTCCTCCCCTCCTCCCCTCCTCCCCTCCTCCCCTCCTCTCCTCCTTTCCTCCTCCCCTCCTCCCCTCCACCCCTCCTCCCCTCCTCCCCTCCTCCCCTCTTCCCCTTTCCCCCACTACCTGACCTCCTTCCCACTAAACCATGCACTCTTCCATTTCATCGCAGTGCTAGGAAGGACGAGCAACTAGACAACTCCCATCCAGAGCCATCCAGCCAGGAGAGGGAGATAGTGTTGAACGCATCAGCGCTCCCCCATGCAGCTGAGGTGACAGAGGCTATGGGTGTTGGTGATGGTCCTAACAAGTCTATAGATGTTGGTGGTGATACTGACACGACGCGTGATCCTGCTGGTGTACCAGGCTTGGTAAATGAACATGCGCTACACGAGCCGGCTGCTTCCCTCGGTGCAAAGAAGCCACCACGTGCAAGGCATGCTGGTGGGACGGTGCATCCAAGTAGGAGATCTGTTAGGGTTTCAGAAATAGGGGTAGATCCAGCTGAAGCAGCAGCCTTATTGTTTGAAACTCAAGTAGGCTCCTCTTCTTTGAGAGAGCGTGCACCCTCTCATCGAACGAAGGCTGTTGCCTCTCCTTTCAAGAAAGCTCTTGCCCCCCGCCAAACACAAGGAGCCTCCTCTTCTTTGAGAGACCCTGCATCCTCTCACAGGGCAAGGGCTGGGGCCTCTCCTTTACAGAAAGCTCTTGCCTCCCCCCAAACACGAGGAGCATCGTCTGCTTTGATGAAAGCTGGATCCTCTCGAACAAGAGCTGCTTCCTCTCCTGACGAGGAAGATCTCCCCTCCGGTGAAACAAGATCAGCACCGCTTCCTTCGAAGGGCCCCTTATCTTCTCATCCAACAAGGGCTGTGCCCTCTCCTGGCAAGGAACAACTTCCCCCCCGCCGTACAAGAGCATTCTCGTCTCTTTTGAAGAAAGCTGTACACTCTCACCCAAGAGCTACTTCACCTCCTTTTAATAAAGATCTGGCCTCCAGTCAAACAAGAGCAGCTTCGCTTCCTTCGAAGGGACTCTTATCCTCTCACCCAACAAGGGCTGTGCCCTCTCCAGGCAAGAAAGCTCTTGCCCCCTGTCACATAGGAGGAGTCGTGTCTCCTTTGAAGAGAGCCCTCGCCTCCCATCAAACCAGGGCTGCATCCTCTCCTGCCGGAAAATCTACTGCCTCCTGTAAAGCACGAGGAGGATTGTTTCCTTTGAAGAAAGCTGGACCCTCGCATCGAACAAGGGCTGCTTCCTCTCATGGCGAAGCAGCACCCTCCTCTCCCACCGATGGAGCACACCCAGGGGAAGCAGTACCTCCCGCGGAAGCAGCACCTCCAGGGAAAGCAGTACCCTCCTCTTCAGCCGAAGCAGCACCTCCAGCCGAAGCAGTACCTCCCGCCAATGCAGCACCCCCAGCTGGGACTGAGGTGACCAAGGGCAGAAGGAATCTAAGGGACCGCACAACAACAGAAGAAGTGACAAAGGTAGGAGACAGGAGAGCGTCAGCACGCACAACAGCCGCACCAGAGGCGGTGGAGGTAGTTGGCAGGAGGGTATCACCCCGCACATCCCATCCAGCCAGAGCAGCACCCTCCTCTTCCGCCAAAGCAGCACCTCCCGCGGAAGCAGCATCTCCAGGGGAAGCAGTACCCTCCTCTTCTGCCGAAGCAGTACCTCCAGCCAAAGGACCCTCCTCCTCTGCCGAAGCAGTACCTCCCCCTGAAGCAGCACCCCCAGCTAGGACCGAGGTGACCAAGGGCAGAAGGAATCCAAGGCACTGCACAACAACAGAAGCAGAGATGAAGGCAGGTGGCACGAGGGAGCTAGCACGCACAACAGCCGCACCAGTAGCGGTGAAGGTAGTTGACAGGAGGGTATCACCCCGCACATCCCATCCAGCCGAAGCAGCACCCTCCTCTTCTGCCAAAGCAGCACCTCCAGCCGAAGTTCCACCCTCCTGTTCTGCCAAAGCAGCACCTCCAGGGGTAGCAGTACCCTCCTCTTCTGTCGAAGCAGTAACTCTCGCTGAAGCAGCACCCCTAGCAAGGACCGAGGTGACCAAGGGCAAACAAAAATCAAAGGGCCTCGTAACAGCAGATGCAGGGACAAAGGCAGGTGTCACGAGGGCATCAGCACGCACAACAGCCGCACCATTAGCAGCGGAGGTAGCTGACAGGAGGGTGTCAGGCCTTACATCCCATCCAGCCGAAGCAGCACCCTCCTCTTCTGCCAAAGCAGCACCTCCAGGGGAAGCAGTACCCTCCTCTTCTGCCGAAGCAGTACCTCCCGCTGAAGCAGCACCCCTAGCAAGGACCGAGGTGACCAAGGGCAAACAAAAATCAAAGGGCCTCGTAACAGCAGATGCAGGGACGAAGGCAGGTGTCACGAGGGCATCAGCACGCACAACAGCCGCACCATTAGCAGCGGAGGTAGCTGACAGGAGGGTGACAGGCCTTACATCCTATCCAGCCGAAGCAGCACCCTCCTCTTCTGCCAAAGCAGCACCTCCAGGGGAAGCGGTACCCTCCTCTTCTGCCGAAGCAGTACCTCCCGCTGAAGCAGCACCCCTAGCAAGGACCGAGGTGACCAAGGGCAAACAAAAATCAAAGGGCCTCACAACAGCAGAAGCAGTGATGAAGGCAGGTGTCACGAGAGCGTCAGCATGCACAACAGCCACACCAGTGGCGTTGAAGGTATTTGGCAGGAGCGTGTCAGCCCGCACGTCCCATCCAGCCGAAGCAGCACCCTCCTCTTCCGCCAAAGCAGCACCTCCCGCGGAAGCAGAACCTCCAGGGGAAGCAGTACCTCCCGCTGAAAAAGCACCTCCAGGGGAAGCAGTACCTCCCGCTGAAGAAGCATCTCCAGGGGAAGCAGTACCCTCCTCTTCTGCCGAAGCAGAACCTCTTGCCAAAGCGCCCTCTTCGTCTGCCAAAGCAGCACCTCCCGCTGAAGCAGCACCCCCAGCTATGACCGAGGTGACTAAGGGCAAACAAAAATCAAAGGGCCTCGCAACAGCAGAAGCAGGGACGAAGGCAGGTGTCACGAGGGCATCAGCACGCACAGCAGCCGCACCATTAGCAGCGGAGGTAGCTGACAGGAGGGTGTCAGGCCTCACATCCCAGGAATCAGCACCAGTGGGGGAGCTGTTGGCCAGGACAAAGGGGACTGCCCAGCTTGCAGCTCTTGCCCCCCGTCAAACAGGAGGAGCAGCGTCTCCTACGGAGGAAGATCATACAAGAGCATCATTGTCTACTTTGAAGAAAGCTTTACCCTCTCACCCAAGAGCTGCTACCTCTCCTTTCAAAAATGATCGTGCCTCCCGTCAAACAAGAGCAGCATCGCTTCCTTCGAATGGACCCGCATCCTCTCATCCAACGAGGGCTGAGCCCTCTCCTGGTGAGGAAGATCTTGCCCCCCATCAAACACGAGGAGCCGTGTCTCCTTCGGAGAGAGCCCCCGCCCCCCGTCAAACAAGAGCAGCCTTGTCTCTTTCGAAGAGTCCTGTACCCTCTCGTCACTCAAGAGCAACGTCCTCTCCTACACTCAAACCTGTCGCCTCTCCTGTAGCCCAAGCCAATACCTCTCGCCGGGGCAAGGTTGGTGCCTTACGAGTTGTCAAAGAACATCCACGTGTGAGAACTGATGCAGTATCCTCTCCAGGTGTCAAGGAAGGTTTAGGTGAGGGAGCTAATGCAGCACCCTCCTCTCCCGCTGAAGCAGCACCTCAAGCTGAAGCACCTTCCTGTTCTGCCGAAGCAGCACCTCCCACGGAAGCAGCATCTCCCGCGGAAGCAGTACCCTCCTCTTCTGCCGGAGCAGTACCTCCAGCCAAAGCACCCTCCTCTTCTGCCAAATCAGCACCTCCGGCGGAAGCAGTACCTCCAGCAGGAGCAGTACCCTCCTCTTCTGCCGAAGTAGCACCTCCCGCAAAAGCAGCATCTCCAGCGGAAGCAGAACCCCCCTCTTTTACCGAAGCAGTACCTCAAGCCAAAGTACCCCCAGCTAAGACTAAGGTGACCAAGGGCAAAAAGGATCCAAGGGGCCGCACAACAACAGAAGCAGGGATGAAGGTGGGGAGCAGGAGGACGTCAGCACGCACAATAGCCGAACCAGTAGAGCCTCTAGCCGAAGCAGTACCACCTGCCAAAGCACCCTCCTCTTCTACCGAAGCAGCATCTCCTGCGGAAGCAGCATCTCCAGGGGAAGCAGCACCCTCCTCTCCCGCTGAAGCAGCACCTCCCGCTGAAGCAGCACCTCCCGCGGAAGCAGTACCTTCAGGGGAAGCTGCACCCTCCTCTTACACCGAAGCAGCACCTCCTGCGGAAGCAGCACCTCCAGGGGAGGCAGTACCCTCCTCTTCCACCGAAGCAGCACCTCCAGCGAAAGCTAACCCAGCTAGGATTAAGGTGACCAAGGGCGGAAAGAATCCAAAGGGCTGCACAACAACAGAAGCAGGGATGAAGGCGAGGATCATGAGGGCGTCAGCACGCACAACAGCTGCACCAGTAGAACCTCGAGTCAAAGCAGCACCGCCTGCCAAAGCACCCTCCTCTTCTACCGAAGCAGCACCTCTCGTGGAAGCAGCAACTCAAGCCGAAGAAGCACCACCAGGGGAAGCAGTACCTCCACGGGAAGCGGTACCCTCCTCTGCTGCCGAAGTAGCACCTCCCGCGGAAGCAGCATCTCCAGCGGAAGCAGAACCCCCCTCTTTTGCCGAAGCAGCACCTCCAGCCAAAGCAGCACCCCCAGCTAAGAGTAAGGTGACCAAGAGCAGAAAGAACCCAAAAGGCATAACAAAACCAAAGGTAGTAATGAAGGCAGGAAGCAGGAGGACGCCAGCACGAACAACAGCCGCACCAGTAGAACCTCCAGTCGAAGGAGCATCTACAGCTGTAGCACCCTTCTTTTCTACCGATGCAGCACTTCCCATGGAAGCAGCACCTCCAGGGAAAGCAGTGCCCTCCTCTTCTGCTGATGCAGCACCTCCAGGGGAAGCAGTACCCAACTCTTCTGCCGAAGTAGCACCTCCCGCCGAAGCAGTACCTTCAGGGGAGGCAGTACTTCCAGGAGAAGCAGTACCTCCAGGGGAAGCAGTACCCTCCTCTTCTGCCGAAGCAGTACCTCCTGCTGAAGCAGCACCTCCAGGGGAAGCAGTACTTCCAGGAGAAGCAGTACCTCCTGCTGAAGCAGTACCTCCAGGGGAAGCAGTACCCTCAGGGGAAGCAGTACTTCCAGGAGAAGCAGTACCTCCCGCTGAAGCAGCACCTCCAGGGGAAGCAGTACCCTCTGGGGAAGCAGTACTTCCAGGAGAAGCAGTACCTCCCGCTGAAGCAGCACCTCCAGGGGAAGCAGTACCCTCCTCTTCTGCCAAAGTAGCACCTTCGGCTGAAGCTGTACCTCCAGGGGAAGCAGTACCTCCAAGAGCAGCAGTACCTCCAGGGGAAGTAGTACCCTCCTCTTCTGCTGAAGAAGCACCTCCCGCCGAATCAGTACCTCCAGGGGAAGCAGTACCCTCAGGAGAAGCAGTACCCTCCTCTTCTGCTGAAGTAGCATCCCCCGCCGAGGCAGTACCTCTTGCCGAAGCTGTATCTCCAGGGGTAGCAGTACCCTCCTCTTCTGCCGAAGTATCACCCCCCGACGAAGCAGCACCTCCCGCCGAAGCTGTATCTACAGGGGTAGCAGTACCCTCCTCTTCTGCCGAAGTAGCACCCCCCGCCGAAGCAGTACCTCCCGCCGAAGCTGTATCTCCAGCAGGAGCAGCACCATCCTCTTCTGCCGAAGTAGCACCTCCCACAGAAGCAGCATCTCCAGCGGAAGCAGAACCCTCCTCTTTCACCGAAGCAGTACCTCGAGCCAAAGTACCCCCAGCTAAGACTAAGGTGACCAAGGGCAAAAAAGATCCAAGGGGCCGCACAACAACAGAAGCAGGGATGAAGGTGGGGAGCAGGAGGACGTCATGCAAGACAGACAGCCGCACCAGTAGAGCTCATAGCCAAAGCAGCACACCGCGAGGTTGTTCTCCTTCCTCCTTTCTTTATCTGTCGCCTTTCTGTCTTCATTCTCCTCTTCCCACCCTTTTATACTGTGTTTACTTGGGTTTCTTATTCCTGCCTTTTCCTTCTCTTCCTCCGCTGTTGACCTTCATGTCTCCTTGGCCTTTCGGGATAGTAGTCCTTTGCTGTCTTCTTTCTTTGTTTCCGTTTTTTTGCTCCCGGATAATCCTTACCTTTTCTTCTTTAAGACCCTTCCCAAACAATCTTCCTTGTACTCCTCCATTCTGCTCTGTCTTATTTCCCTGGTCTCTTTCCCTGTTCCTTCCTGGGTCTTCTTTCCTTCTGTACCCTTGACCTGTAACTCCCCTTTCTTCTTCCCTCCCCGCACTCTCTCTTCCTCCTTTCTTGCATTCCCTCTCATCCTTTTCACATTTTTATTTTAGCTTGCTGCTCCCCCCTTTTCCAACTAATTTCCTGTTTGTCCCCCCTTTAAGCATCGTATCTTTCGCCCATTTTTCTTTAACTGTTACGTTCTTCTTCCATGTCCACTCCATTTTTCAATTTCTTGACTCTATTTCTTCTCCATGTGGCTATTCTCTATCCCCCCCCGCTCACCTTTTGCATTCCCCCCCCCTCACCCTTTGTTTTGTTTGCTCCCTTACGCTAATTTTTGTTCTTTCCCCTCTCCTGCCTCCACTTTCCCCCCTCTTTCTCATATCCCCCATTTTACCCAACTTTTGCCTATCTCCCTCTTCTTCCTTTATCTGTTTTCCTTCCCTTACTCTTTTCCCCTTGCCACCGGTTTCATTGGACTTTTTTCCCCCCCCAGCTCCTTCTTCCCACCCAGTTTCAGTTCCTCCTCCCCTTTTTTGTTTTCCCGCTCATTTCTTATCCGCCTCTTTATTCCATCCGTTGCAGTCAACTTTCTTAGTCTTCCCGGTTTTTTTCCTGCTTTACTCATAGTCCTGTTCTCTCTCTCTTTTCACTTCCCTGTTCTTCCCCTAATCGTTTTATTTTAATGACATTTTACTCTTTTTTCCCTCATGCTCCTCTTGCTTTTTCCTGCCCTTTCTCCTTCGTTTCTTCTCCTTCCCCCTTCTCGCCCGTGTTTCTTCCCTTCCTTTTCCATTCCTTTTCTCTCTCCTTTCCTTCCGTCCCTCCCACTTTGCCGTTTGTTCTCTTATTTTATTCCACTCCCTCTCGTCTCAATTTCCTTCCCTACTTTCTCCGCCTCTATGTAATCTCCATTGCCTTCCTGCCTAGTACGCCCCCCTTCGATCCGTCCTCTATCTCTTCCTTTCTCCGCTTCTACCACTTAACCCTATCTTTAAGACTTTCCTCCTTCACCTCCCCTGAGTTATTTTTAGAGCCCCTCCTCCCCTAGAAGCACCCTCCACTCTTACCTGAAGCAGCATCTCCTGCGGAAGCAGCATCTCCAGGGGAAGCAGCACCCTCCTCTCCCGTTGAAGCAGCACCTCCCGCTGAAGCAGCACCTCCCGCTGAAGCAGCACCTCCAGGGGAAGCAGTTCCCTCCTCTTCTGCCAAAGCAGCACCTCCAGCGAAAGCTAGCCCAGCTAGGATTAAGGTGACCAAGGGCGGAAAGGTTCCAAGGGGCCGCACAACAGCAGAAGCAGTGAAGAGGGAAAGAAGCAGGAGGCCGTCAGCACACACATCAGCCGCACCAGAACCTCCAGCCGAAGCAGCACCACCAGGGCAAGCAGTGCCTCTATGGGAAGCAGAACCTCCCGCTGAAGAAGCACCTCCAGGGGAAGCAGTACCTCCAGGAGAATCAGCACCTCCAGGGGAAGCAGTACCTTCAGCGGAAGGAGTACCCTCCTCTTCTGCCGAAGTAGCACCTCCCGCCGAAGCAGTACCTTCAGGGGAAGCAGTACCTCCAGAGGAAGCAGTACCCTCCTCTCTTGCCAACGCAGCACCTCCAGCCGAAGCAGTACCTGCCAAAGAAGCACCTCCAGGGGGAGCAGTACCTCCAGCCAAAGCACCCTCCTCTTCTGCTGAAGTAGCACCTCCCACTGAAGGAGCACCTCCAGGGGAAGAAAGACCTCCAGGGGAAGCAGTACCTCCAACCAAAGAACCCTCCTTTTCTGCCAAAGGAGCCCCTCCAGACGAAGCAGAACCACCAGGGGAAGTAGTACCTCCAGGGGAAGGGGTCCCCTCCTCTTCTGCCGAAGCAGCACTTCCAGCCGAAGCAGTACCTCCAGGGGAAGCAATACCCTACTCTTCTGCTAAAGTAGCACCTCCCGCCGAAGCAGTACCTCAAGGGGAAGTAGTACCTCCAGGAGAAGAAGTACCTCGAGGGGGAGCAGTACCCTCCTCCTCTGCCGAAGCAGTACCTCCCGCTGAAGAAGCACCTCCAGGGGAAGCAGTACCTCCAGCCAAAGCACCCTCCTCTTCTGCCGAGGTAGTACCTCCCGCCGAAGCAGTCCCTCCAGGGGAAGCAGTACCTCCAGCCAAAGCACCCCCCTCTGCTGCCAAAGTAGCACCCACCATCGAAGCAGTACCTCCAGGGGAAGCAGTACCCTCAGGAGAAGTAGCACCTCCCGCTGAAGAAGCACCTCCAGGAGAAGCAGCACCCTCCTCTTCTGCTGAAGTAGCACCTCCCGCGGAAGCAGTACCTCCAGGGGAAGCAGTACCTCCAGCCAAAGCACCCTCCTCTTCTACCGAAATAGCACCTCCCGCCGAAGCTGTTCCTCCAGGGGAAGCAGTACCTCCAGCCAAAGCACCCTCCTCTTCTGCCGAAGTAGCAACTCCCGCCGAACCAGTACCTCCAGGGGAAGCAGTACCTCCAGCCAAAGCACCCTCCTCTTCTACCGAAATAGCACCTCCCGCCGAAGCTGTTCCTCCAGGGGACGCAGTCCCTCCAGCCAAAGCACCCTCCTCTTCTGCCGAAGTAGCCCCTCCCGCCGAGGCAGTACCTCCAGGGGAAGCAGTCCCTCCAGGGGAAGCAGTACCTCCAGCCAAAGGACCCTCCTCTTCTGCCGAAGTAGCACCTCCCGCCGAAGCAGTACCTCCAGGGGAAGCAGTACCTCCAGCCAAAGCACCCTCCTCTTCTGCTGAAGCAGCACCCTCCTCATCTACTGAAGCAGCACCTCCAGCCAAAGCAGCACCCCCAGCTAGGATCGAGGTGACCAAGGGCATAAAGAATCCAAGGGGCCGCACAACAGCAGAAGTACCGATGAAGACATTAAGCAGGAGGGCGCCAGCACGCACAACAGCCGCACCAGTAGCGGTGGAGGCAGCTGCCAGGAGTGTGTCAGCCCGCACATCTCAGGAATCAACAGCAGTTGGTGATCTGTCGCCCAGGACGCAGGGAGCTGCCCAGGCCAGAAGCACCATTGCTTCAGCAGTACAAGAAAGTAAGGCTTCAGCTGATGAGCATGCTGACGAACAGAGCCAGGGAGTTGAGGATGAGGCTGATGCCTTGTCGGCCAAGAGTGACAGGAACAAGAGTGAGAGAAACAAGAATGAGAGGAACAAGAGTGAGAGGGACAAGAGTGAGAGGAAAATGGATAAGCATGCAGCTGCTATAGTTGATGAGCCTGCTGACTTACTGCGCAAGGAGGTTGAGAATGAGGCTGACGGCTTAGCAGCCAAGAGCGGCAAACAGGATGGGCCACCGACTAAACAACAACCGGTCAGGTCTTCCTGGGCCCCTGAGCCCACTAGCCCACCCCCTGAGAGGAACATGGATGAACAGGCCGATCTCTCAGTTGATGAGCCTGCTGGCGTACTGCCCAAGGGGGTTCAGGATGTGACTGACCACTTGGCGGCCAAGAGCGGCAAAGAGGATGGGCCACCGGCGAAGAAGAAGCGAGGTAGGCCCCGTAAGTTCCCCTTGCAGGCTCCTGAGCCCACAAGCCCACCCCCTGAGAGGCAAGTGGACGCAGATGCAGCTGACGACCTGGCAGCCAAGGATGGCAAGCAGGATGGGCCACCGGCAAAGAAGAAGTGTGGTAGGCCCCGTAAGTTTCCCTTGCAGGCCCTTAAGCCCATCAGCCCACCCCCTGAGAGGCAAGTGGACACAGATGCAGCTGATGACTTGGCAGCCAAGGATGGCAAGCAGGATGAGCCACTGGCAAAGAAGAAGTGTGGTAGGCCCCGTAAGTCAGTCTTGCAGGCTCCCGAGCCCATCAGCCCCCCCCCTGAGAGGCAAGTGGATGCGGATGCAGCTGACGTCCTGGCAGCCAAGGGCGGCAAGCAGGATAGGCCACCCACCGAACGACACCTGGCAAAGTCCTCCAAACGTGGGAGAGCCTCTAAGTCCAGATCTCACTCTGGCAAGGACAGCGAAGGGGAGGCACAAGCTGGAGGGGGGGCAGAACGCCCTCCCCAGCGCTCTTCTGTCCGCACTAAGGTGTCTGCGATCGCCTTGAACGTTCCACCTGAGCAGCAATTGGATGAGCGCCTGGATGGAGATGAGCCCTCTGAAGCACACAAAAGCAGCAGGTCGCGAGGGGCAGATCGCAAAGGACGCCGCCGAGCAGCCCAAGAGGCAGCGCCTGCAATGGACTTTCAAGTTCCACCCAAGCAGCGATTGGATGAGCGCTCGGATGGAGATGAGCCCTCTGAAGCACACAAAAGCAGCAGGTCGCGAGGGGCAGATCGCAAAGGACGCCGCCGAGCTGCCCAAGAGGCAGCGCCCGCAATGGACTTTCAAGTTCCAACGGAGCAGCAATTGGATGAGCGCTCGGATGGAGATGAGCCCTCTAAAGCACACAAAAGCAGCAGGTCAGGAGGGGCAGGTCGCAAAGGACGCCGCCGAGCAGCCCAAGAGGCAGCGCCCGCAATGGACTTTCAAGTTCCACCGGGGCAGCAATTGGATGAGCGCTCGGATGGAGATGAGCCCTCTGAAGCACACAAAAGCATCTGGTCTGGAAGGGCAGCTCGTCAAGGAGAACGCCGAGCATCCCGAGAGGTAGCGCCCTCCAAGGTGGCCCCACAGCAGCAGCCTGTACTCCTGGTGCCCGCCCCTCAGCAAGAGGAGGGCGGGGCTGAAGGATATGCCTCCCCTTCAAGAGGTCAGGCCAATGGCAAGGGAGCTCGCCCAACTCGGAAAACTGAGAAAAAATACAAAGTGGCGGTAGCCGCCCCTCAGCCAGCGGAGGCAGGGGCTCGATTAGATGCCTCCCCTTCCAAAGGTCGGGCGGATGGCAAGGGAACTCTTCCACCTCGGAAATCTGACAAACTTAGAAATTTGGAAGACAAGATCGCTTCACGCGCACTAATCTTGAAGGGAGGGTCAAGCCCACTGCTAGTACCCTGGACTGTGCTCTATGACCAGGTGAGAGCATTGGGACATGAATGGTGCAGCATTGGGACTGTTAACATTTGGAAGACAGACTGCTTCACGTAAACTAATCTTGAAGGGAGGGTCAAGCCCACCGCTAGTACCCTGGACGGTGCTCTTTGACCAGGTGAGAGCATTGGGACATGTATGGTGTAGCATTCGGACTGTAAACATTTGGAAGACAAGACCGCTTCGTGCGCACTGATCTTGAAGGGAGGGTCAAGCCCCCCGCTAGTACCCTGGACGGTGCTCTATGGCCAGGTGAGAGCATTAGGGCATGCATGTTAGCATTGAGACTGTTAACATTTGGAAGACAAGACTGCTTCACGTGCACTGCTCTTGAAGGGAGGGTCAAGCCCACCGTTAGTACCCTGGACGGTGCTCTTTGACCAGGTGAGAGCATTGGGGCATGTATGGTGAAGCATTAGGACTTTTAACATTTGGAAGACAAGACCACTTCATGTGCACTGATCTTGAAGGGAGGGTCTAGCCCCCCGCTAGTGGTCTGGATTGCACTCTATGACCAGGTGGGAGCGTTGGGACATGTATATACCGTATGGTGTAGCATTGGGACTGTTGACATTTGGAATAAGCGTTGCAAATCTAAAATTAAAACACTTAGTAATTATCAATTAAGCGTTTAGCTAATTTAAGACCGGCTGGGTAGTTATGCATTTGTACAGTCCAGGGGTAGCCAAACAGGCTTAAGGAACTGACTAGATTGACCTTTCCCTTAAATCCCTCCCCCCCGCCCCATTCTTGCCCAACCTCAAAACAATGAAAACGGCGCAAACAAACACCCATGTATGAGTGATTTCCTTTCCTTAAATCCCCCTCCCCCCCCCCCCCATCTTGCCCAACCTTCAAAACAATGAAAACGGGCGCAAACAAACACCATGTATGAGTGATTCATTTCCTTAGGAATCACCTCCCCCTCCCCCTCCCCCCTCCCCCCTGCCCAACCTTAAAACAATGAAAAACGCGCCAACAAACACCAATGATGAGAGAGTCCTCCTTTCTTAAATCTCCCTCCACCCTCCCCCTTCCCCCCCTTGCCCAACCTTCAAAACAATGAAAACGGCGCAAACAAACACCCATGTATGAGTGATTTTCTTTCCTTAAATCCCCCTCCCCCCCCCCCACCTTGCTCAACCTTCAACACAATGATGAAAACGGGCGGCAAACAAAACCAGTATGATGTGATTTCCTTTCCTTAAATCCCCCCTCCCCCCTCCCCACCTTGCCCAACCTTCAAAACAATGAAAACGGCGCAAACAAACACCCATGTATGAGTGATTTCCTTCCTTCAACCCCCCTCCCCCCTCCCCCTTCCCCACCTTGCCCAACCTTTAAAACAATGAAAACGCGCAAACAAACACCCATGTATGAGTGATTTCCTTTCCTTAAATCCCCCACCTTCTTCGCCCCCCTCACCCACACCTGCCCAAACCTCAAAACATGAAAAGCGCAAACAAACACCAATGTATGAGAGATTTCCTTTCCTTAAATCCCCTCCCCCCTCCCCATCTTGCCCAACCTTCAAAACAATGAAAACGGCGCAAACAAAACACCCTGTTGGGTGATTATTTTCCTAAATCCACTCCCCCCCTCCCCCATCTTGCCATTGCCTCAAAACAATGAAAACGGCGCAAACAAACACCCATGAATGAGTGATTCCTTTCCTTAAATCCCCTCCCCCCTCCCCTTCCCCACCTGCCCAACCTTCAAACAATGAAAATGGCGCAAAACAAACACCCATGTATGAGTAATTCTCCTTTCCTTAAATCCCCCTCCCCCCCCCCTCCCCCTTCCCATTGCCCAACCTTCAAAAACATGAAACCGGCGGCAAAACAAACACCAATTTCTTGAGTGATTTCCTTTTTAAATCCCCCTCCTCCCCCCCACCTTGCCCAAACCTTCAAAACAATGAAAAACGGCGCAAACAAAACACAATGTATATGAGTTATTTCTTTCCCTAAATCCCCTCCCCCGCCCCCGCCCCCTTGCCCAACCTCAAACAATGTAAAACGGCGAAACAAACCCCATGTCTGGTGATTTCCTTTCCTTCAATCCCCTCCCCCCTCCCCACTTGCCAACTTCAAAAAACATGAAAAACGGCGCAAACAACCACCCATGTACTGAGTGATTTCCTTTCCTTAAATCCCCCTCCCCCCTCCCCCTTCCCCACCTTGCCCAACCTTCAAAACAATGAAAACGGCGCAAACAAACACCCATGTATGAGTGATTTCCTTTCCTTAAATCCCCCTCCCCCCCCCCCCCTTCCCCACCTGCCCAACCTTCAAAACAATGAAACGGCGCAAACAAACACCCATGTATGAGTGATTTCCTTTCCTTAAATTCCCCCCTCCCCCCTCCCCCTTCCCCACCTTGCCCAACCTTCAAAACAATGAAAACGGCGCAAACAACACCCATGTATGAGTGATTTCCTTTCCTTAAATCCCCCTCCCCCCTCCCCCCCTCCCCCACCTTGCCCAACCTTCAAAACAATAAAAACGGCGCAAACAAACACCCAAGTATGAGTGATTTCCTTTCCTTAAATCCCCTCCCCCCTCCCCCCCTCCCCACCTTGCCCAACCTTCAAAACAATGAAAACGGCGCAAACAAACACCCATGTATGAGTGATTTCCTTTCCTTAAATCCCCCTCCCCCCTCCCCCCTCCCCACCTTGCCCAACCTTCAAAACAATGAAAACGGCGCAAACAAACACCCATGTATGAGTGATTTCCTTTCCTTAAATCCCCCTCCCCCCTCCCCCCTCCCCACCTTGCCCAACCTGACACAATGAAAACGGCGCAAACAAACACCCATGTATGAGTGATTTTCTTTCCTTACCCCATCTGGTTAATTTCTGTTGCAGGCGGGGAAGCCCTGGAAAGAGACTGGGCTCACTTATGGGCTCAACATGACCAGAACTCGCTTGTTTTCTGACAAAGCAGCCACTCAACAGGTGATCTATGCTTTATTATTATGCTTGTATGCTGTATTACTATGCTTGTATGCTTGTATACTTGTATTCTGACAAAGCAGCCACTCAACAGGTGATCTATGCTTTATTATTATGCTTGTATGCTGTATTACTATGCTTGTATGCTTGTATACTTGTATTCTGACAAAGCAGCCACTCAACAGGTGATCTATGCTTCTGTTGTTGACGAGGATGAGGGTGTGGATGAGGATGAGGATGCTTAGGATGATGGTTCATAATGATGGTTCTATTATTTTTTGGCGTTAATACCCTGAACTTGTGGCTGCTTGTACTTCTGGTTTTTTTTCTTTTTTTTCTTTCGTTTTTGTGTTTTGTTTGCACAAATTCCCTGAACTTGTCGCTGCTTGTACCTCTGGCTTTTGTTTCGTTTTTTTGCGTTTTTTTCGTGAATTCCCTGAACTTGTGGCTGCTTGTACCTCTGGCTTTTGGTGTGTGTTTTCGGGTTTTTTTGCGTTTTTGCATCAATTCCCTGAGCTTGTGGCTGCTTGTACCTCTGGCTTTTTGTTTTGTTTTTTTGCGTTTTTTTCGTGAATTCCCTGAGCTTGTGGCTGCTTGTGCCTCTGGCTGTCAAGGCGATGAGTTTGAATGGTTTTAGGTGTGACAAGGACAGACCAAGCTACAGATGTTAGTGTGTTTGGCACGGTATTCCAGGGCTTGGATTTCCTAGTGCCTCTGGCATTCTTGCTCACGCAGCCATGAATGTTTATGTTTGCATACGATGGGTTTGAATGGTTTTATGCCCACCTCATAATGACCAAGCTACAGATGTTACTGTGCTTGGCGCGGGATTCCTGGACTCGGGTTTCCTAGTGCCTCTGGCATTCTTACTCATGCAGCCACCAGGCTCACCATCTGCCGATGAATTAAACTAGTTAAGTAAATGAATGATTTACATTTAATTGCATTACAAATGTATACATCGCATTCAGCTTAGTATAGGCTTGTTCAAAAGTCCCGATGCTGCCGAAAATTAATATACCTATCAAGCTTTTCCGTACCTTTTGCCTTCCACACTGCGCTATTTGAAGAATTCAGGTAGGCAACTTACTGCGCCCATCTTCATCTTTCTCTAATACCCGAGCCAGGTCCGGTGGACGAGTTTTAATCTTTGATCTATACCGCGCGGCTTCGGCCGTTTTTGCATTTCGCCGCTTTCGAGTCCCTGCGAGCATGTTGTAACTCGGTGGGATTCAAGTGTTTCCCACGTGGTTTGTATACTAGACTCGTGTTGCATCCACTCGAGACACCCTTTCAAATCTGAACTGTCTCTTGGGAATAGGGTTCCATGCAAGGTACCAAGTGCTCATGTAAGGTGCTAGGAAATAGAGACTAGAGGCATCCAAGTGAGCATGTGTGCCCACAGAACACACCAACATCTGAGTACCACACCATGTTATGTTGCCTGGACTTCTATTTACATCCATGCATGCAACAGGGAATTTGAGGAGGGGGTGCATTGTGTACTATAAGGGACTTGTGGCATGCCCCAAACACCCATGTTACTTGACTAGCCCAATGGAAAAAAATCACCAACTGCTTTACATCTTCCTTGTCAAGGCTTTTACAATATGACGGGGCATGCATAAAACAATTCATCACACAAGCACTCATACTGGATAGTACATGTGTGGTTCAAGAATGTTACTAGCCTGATTTATTTTTTAGAAAAATCCAAAGACTTTTGAACAAGCCTATCAGCTTTCCCATGAGGGGTTGTACATATGGCTTGTAACCTTTCATTCATACAAGTCAAGCATAGCTTATTGACTGTTGCACAATGTGAAATGTGCATTAAGGGCATGTACTGATATTCATGGCAAGGTGGACATCTGAGGCCTCTATGCTAGTGTACTTCTTATCCCTTTTCTTGGGTACTTGTGCATACATGCTGCATGGGTCTAGGGTCAATTTTGTATTTTGCTGTAATAAATATACAAGGACATAAGGCTGGATGTACACTCCATGCATATTAGACTGGTAATGCAGAGGTGACCTTGCTGTAATTTCAAAGGTTTTGGGTGGATATGTACTCATGACCTGGTACATTTACAAAATGGAGGGCAACTTTAGGTGGGTTGAGGTTAGTTAAAGGAAAGCACCTTAGGTGGCAGGAGTATACAATGTTGGAGCCTTGAAGTGTTACTCTTTGACATCAAATTGTTCATCAACAACAATCTTGTCCTCAGTTCAAAACTGTATACAATTTACATTCATGTATATGGCAACATGGCATACTTGGCAACACACTATACATGCATGGTAGACTAATACTTCCCACAACATTGGTGTTGCTAAATTACTAGCTACATTTAAGGCAACAAAACATTCCATCCCAAATCTGGTGCGGTAGAATCATGTGAGCATGCCTAATCAAAATATGCACCACAGCCCAAGGTACACCAATCTTGAACTGTTCCACTCCCCATAAACATAGTATGTGCATACTGTATATGCTATGAGGCACATAGGCTGGAAAGTGGGGTTGTCCCTCAACACCACTTTTCTAGTGATGGGGGACCCAGTCCCCCTTCCTCTCCACAATACTTTGAAGCCTGTCCCTGACCCCACCAACCAGCTTGTTGATTGAAGCCTGGTCAACCTTCTACCAAGCTGCACGAATCCTGCCATACCACTTGGCAGTACACTTAGCCCTTGACCTGTTCGGCTCTTGGTCCAGCAATTTTCTATGACATTCATATCCCAAGACTGGGGTGGGTAGTCTTGTAGGATGTTGTGACGAATGTCTTGAATGGCAGCCTTGGTCATTTTGCTGGTGTGTTGCCTGGCATGATCCCATACCATTTTGCTGGTGTGTTGCCTGGCATGATCCCATACCATTTTGCTGGTGTATTGCCTGGCATGATCCCATACCATTTTGCTGGTGTGTTGCCTGGCATGATCCCATACCATTTTGAACCTTCCTCTGGGGTGGGCCTTGCAGATGTGCTGAGACATCTTGTCAAGCATTTCTATGAAGTGCCCTGACTGTATTTCTATGAAGTTATCCTTAGCCCTCTTGGCATTGAAACCAGCTGGGGGGGAGAAGGCCACGAAGTAGAGAGGTGACTTGTAGTCATGACCCACAGCTCCATAAAACAAGAACACCCAAGGTGCCCCAGGCTGTGCTGCTAGGTGTGCAGGAGGCCTAGATCCCACACTTTTCCATGCATATCTGAGTCTACCCTTGGGGTAAAAGTAGACATAGAGGTATTTGGCATCAATGAAGATCCACTGGCTCGTGTGTGCATGGAGATGGCTGTTGCAGAAGTCTGGCCTCAACTTCTTGTTGATAAGGCTTAGCTTCCTTTGGGGCTTTTTTAGATTAGGCCCCCGGCCGACTCCCCACCGGCAGCCCCCTTACCTTCCGTACCCCCCCCCCCCCCCCCCCCCCCACACACACACACACACACACACGCACGCACGCACACCTCACCCCCCACACACTCCTCATCCTTCCTGGCCCTGTCGAGGCCCTCGTCCCCCACCACCAGATACTGTCCGTTTTAGACAAAGCCCCCGGCCAGATCCCCATTGGCAGCCCCCCTCATCCCCCCCCCCCACCACCACCACCACCACCACCACCACACACACACACACACGCACACACACACGTTCATCAGGTGACCAAGTCATGCCACTTCTGCCAGTGTGAACCGGCAGCCCCATAACCTCTCCCCCACCCCCCCCACCCCTCCCCCACCCCCACCCGCCAACACACACACACAAGTTCATCAGGTGACCAATTCGTGCCACTTCTGACAGAGTGAACCAGCAGCTCCCTCACCCCCACCCACCCACCCACCCTCCACCCCCCACCCCACCTCCTCACACTCACACACACTTGTTCGTCAGGTGACCAAGTCGTGCCACTTCTGCCAGAGTCAGCACATCTATGCCATCTGTTCCTCAGACCAAGCCTGTGTGAAATCTTACTGCACCAAGTGAGTCTCATTTACATTAATAACGATTTGATTTTAAAATGCGATAAGAATTGCACAATGAAATTATCATCCCATAAGAGAGGATGATTTATATGATTACTGTTACACAAACTCAGGGCCCGCCCGCAGTGTGTAACGGTTGTTTGGGGTTCTGTTCATCAATTCCTTTTCTTTTTAGCCCTTCCTGTCACGGTTGAGCAAGTCCTTTAGCCTATTCGGCTTACCCCTGGACTGTAACATACATACATTCACACATAATAATAACGGTATATGTTTCCATAAAAGATAATGATAACGCCTGGTGGGGCGTGGTGATAAGGGAGCCCGTCGTACGCGGGTGAGGAGCGGTCTCCTACCTCAACTGGACAAGCTACCATCGCGGTTGACGATGACCTGCAACGCCAAGAGCGACCGAAGGGGGAGTCGAACCCCCGACTCTTCATTCTTATGCGATCTGGTCTACCACTGGACCATTGTAAATCGCTAAAGAGGCTCATATGTTTCCATATAATCACAAATCACAGGTTGTGAGGCGCAATGACTTATCACCTATCACCTATCACCTATACATACATTTACACACATAATAGCGGTATATATATTTCCATATAGTCACCAATCACAGGTTGTGAGGCGCAATGAATGGTGTGATAATAACGATCAATATGGAGTACTCAATATGAACTGTGACCTGTCACCTATCACCTATGGATAACTGTGACCTGTCACCTATCACCTATGTATAACTCTCATCTCTCATCTCTCACCTATGTATAACTCTCATCTCTCATCTCTCACCTATGTATAACTCTCATCTCTCATCTCTCACCTATGTATAACTCTCATCTCTCATCTCTCACCTATGTATAACTCTCATCTCTCATCTCTCACCTATGTATAACTCTCATCTCTCATCTCTCACCTCTCACCTCTCGCCTATCACTTATGAATAACTGTGACCTGTCACCTATCACCTATCACCTTTGGATAACTGCCACCTGTCCCATGTCACCTGTCACCTATCACCTATGACCAACTGTCACCTGTCACCTATCACCTATCACCAACTGTCACCTGTCACCTATCACCTATCACCTATCACCAACTGTCACCTGTCACCTATCACCTATCACCTATGACCAACTGTCACCTGTCACCTATCAACTATCACCTATCACCAACTGTCACCTGTCACCTATCACCTATCACCTATGACCAACTGTCACCTGTCACCTATCACCTATCACCTATCACCAACTGTCACCTGTCACCTATCACCTATCACCTATCACCAACTGTCACCTGTCACCTATCACCTATCACCTATCACCAACTCTCACCTGTCACCTATCACCTATCACCAATTGTCACCTGTCACCAACTGTCACCTGTCACCTATCACATATGGATAACTATCACCTGTCACCTATCATCTATCGCTTATGCGAGGCACAATGAAATAAAGGACACTAATTAGTAAGTAGCACTCACCCATACTATCCCTTCACATGCTGTGATGAACGATACAATATATCACTATCCGACAATACCTGACAATATGTCCCTACCACTATCCCTTCAAATGCTGTGATGAACAATACAATATATCACTATCCGACAATATCTGACAATATATCACTACCACTATCCCTTCAAATGCTGTGATGAACAATACAATATATCACTATCCGACACTATCTGACAATACATCACTACCACTATCCCTTCAAATGCTGTGATGAACAATACAATATATCACTATCCGACAATATCTGACAATATATCACTACCACTATCCCTTCACATGCTGTGATGAACGATACAATATATCACTATCCGACAATACCTGACAATATGTCCCTACCACTATCCCTTCAAATGCTGTGATGAACAATACAATATATCACTATCCGACAATATCTGACAATATATCACTACCACTATCCCTTTACATGCTGTGAGGAAGAAAACAATACATCACTATCACTATCACTATCCGACAATATTTGACAATATATCACTACCACTATCCCATCAAATGATGTGAGGAAAAATAAACTATATCACTATACGCCAACATCTAACAATATATCACTACCACTATCCCTTCAAATGCTGTGATGAACAATACAATATATCACTATCACCGGCTATCAATATCACTATCCGACAATATTTGACAACATATCGCTACCACTATCCCTTCAAATGCTGTGATGAAAAATACGATATATCACTATCACCATCCAGCAATATCTGACAATATGTCACTACCACTATCCCTCCACATGCTGTGATGAACAATACAATATATCACTATTACTATCCGCCAACATCTGACAATGTATCACTATCACTATCCCTTTAAATGCTGTGAGGAACAATACAATATATCACTATCACTATCCGAAAAAATCTGACAATACATCACTACCACTATCCCTTTACATGTGGTGATGAACAATACAATACATCACTGTCACTTTCTGACAATAACTGACAATATGTCGCTATCACTATCCCCGCAAATGCTGCGAGTTACAATTAAATATATTTTAACCATACAGAAGGAGTACTTAATACATGCCAATACCCGTCATGCTATGTCAGCTGCATTGAGGCGCATAATCCAAACCTTAGCTGCATGGACGTGGTGTGAAATACAATACGATATATTATAACAACAAAGAAGTAGTACTAAATACATGCCATTACCCGTCATGTTCTACATGGGCGTGGTCAGTGAGTGCATCGGTGCATCGGTGCATCGATGCATCTGTCAGTGAGTGCCCCAGCTGCCAAGGCTGCTGCAACTGCAAGCTCTTTGGTGCAATGAAATATATGACATCAATAAATAAGTAACGGCAGGACTAAATGCCAGCTATCACCTGTCGCGCTATGTCAGGTGCACTGAGGTGCACAACCCAAACCTGAGCTACATGGACGTGGTCACTTAGTGCCCCGTCTGCCAAGAAGGCTGCAGCTGCAAGCTGTGAGGTGCAATGAAATATGTGATATCAATGTATAAGTAACGGTAGTACTAAATGCCAGCTATCACCTGTCGCGCTATGTCAGGTGCATTGAGGTGCACAACCCAAACCTTAGCTACATGGACGTGGTCACTAAGTGCCCTGCCTGCCGAGGCTGCTGCTGAAAGCTGCGAGGTGCAATGAAATATGTGATATCAATGCATAAGTAGAGATCGGCAATATGATATCATATGATATCATATGATGCCAGCGGTCTGACTAGGTAACTTTGGCCCAGGCCATCATATCATATAATATTAAATCATATGATTTTTGTATGATATCATTTGATATCATACTCGTCTTTGGTCAGCATCATACGATTTTCCGCTCCCTATGCATAAGTAACGGTAGTACTAAATGCCTGATATCACCTGTCACGCTGTGTCAGGTGCATTGAGGCGCACAACCCAAACCTGAGCTACATGGACGTGTACAGTGAGTTCCCCGGCTGCTTAGGTCACTGCAACTGCAATCTATGAGGTGCAATGAGATATATGATATCAATGCATAAGTAACGTTAGTACTTAATGTATGCCCATCACCTGTCGCGCTATATCAGGTGCATTGAGGCGCACAACCCAAACATGAGCTACATGGACGTGGTCACTAAGTGCCCCGGCTGCCGAGGCTGCTGCAACTGCAAGCTTTGCTTGCGGCAGGAGACGAGCCGCACGCTGACAGAGTTCTCCAAGGAGCTTCAACTCGCTTGTGCAGAGTTTGCCCTGGCTCACTCAGCGCCCCATGTGAAGAGACTCCTCGAGGCAGAGGATAAGCTGGTGAGTGTGATTGTTGTATTTTATGTTTGTATGTTACTGTCTTAGTACAGAGGGGGTGATAAGTGCATCAGTGGGAGTGATAAGTACATCAGTGGGAGTGATAAGTACATCATTGAGAGTGATAAGTACATCATGAGGAGTGATAAATTCATCATCGGGAGTGAAAAATACATCAGTGGGAGTGATAAGTGCATCAGTGGGAGTGATAAGTACATCAGTGGGAACGATAAGTACATCAGTGGGAACGATAAGTACATCAGTGGGATTGATAAGTACATCAGTGGGATTGATACGTACATCAGTGGGAACGATAAGTACATCAGTGGGATTGATAAGTACATCAGTGGGATTGATAAGTACATCAGTGGGATTGATAAGTACATAAGTGGGATTGATAAGTACATCAGTGGGAACGATAAGTACATCAGTGGGATTGATAAGTACATCAGTGGGATTGATAAGTACATAAGTGGTATTGATAAGTACATCAGTGGGAACGATAAGTTCATCAGTGGGATTGATAAGTACATCAGTGGGATTGATAAGTACATCAGTGGGATTGATAAGTACATCAGTGGGATTGATAAGTACATCAGTGGTATTGATAAGTACATCAGTGGGATTGATAAGTACATCAGTGGGATTGATAAGTACATCAGTGGGAGTGATAAGTACATCAGTGGGAGTGATAAGTACATCAGTGGGAGTGATAAGTACATAAGTGGGAGTGATAAGTACATCAGTGGGAGTGATAAGTACATAAGTGGGAGTGATAAGTACATCAGTGGGAGTGATAAGTACATCAGTGGGAGTGGTAAGTACATCAGTGGGAGTGATAAGTACATCAGTGGGAGTGATAAGTACATCAGTGGGAGTGATAAGTACAACTGTAAGCTGTGCCTGCGTCAAGATGAGCCGAATGCAAACTGAGTTCCACAAGGAGTTACAACTTGCTTGTGCGGAGTTTTCTTACTCCCCGCCCCATGTGAAGCGACTCCTCGAGGCAGAAGATAAGCTGATGAGTTTGATTGTTGAAATTTGTTACGCCTAACTCTAACTCTAACTCTAACTCACTTACTAAAATGTCCACACTTCATCAGGCTCTTCTGTACGGCTTTCAAGCAATGGAGGATGCCAAGCTGCTGGACATGAATCAGGAACGCATTCTGTGCGACAAGTGTGCCACCTCCATTGCCAACATGCACATGCATTGCACAACCTGCTCCTTTGACTTCTGTGCTACCTGCTGCAATGATGAGCACCTGAGCTTCCGCTCGCTACCCAATACTCATGCGGTGGTCGCCCCAACAAGTGGGGAACCTCAAGTAGTGATCGGGGATGCGCACTTGAGCTTCCAATCACTGCCCAACGCTCATGCTGCGGTCACACCAGCCAGGGGAGAACCTCAAGTAATGGTGGGGGAACATCAAGAAGTGGTGGGGAAGATTTCAGTAGAAGCAGGGGAGCCCCAGGTCGTGGTGAGGGAACGATCAATAGAGGCAGGGGAGCCTAGAGACACTGGGGGGGAACCTCAAGAAGTGGTGGCGGAACCTCAAGTCGTGGTGACTCTTTCTGTTGTAGTTGATGGAGTTTGTTTTGAGCTTGTGGTGGGGAAACCCCATGCAGTGTTGAGAGAATCTCAAGAAGTGGGGGCGGAACCTCAAGTTGTGGTGACTCTATCTGTTGGGGGTGATGAAGTGCGAGTCAAACTTTGTGCTGAGGCGACTAAGGGGAGTGAAGCCCTTGTCATGGCGAGCGCAAAGGACAGTAAGGATTCTGGCGCACAGGAAGCAGCTCAGCTCCTTCCCCCTACCTCCTCTGATGCCTTCATGTGTCCTGAGCAGCCTTGCCCTTCAACAGCAGCACTACCATCCGCTATTAAGGACCTAGCTCCATCTGGGGCCGTGGATGCAGCCCTTGATGGCGCAGCCTCTGTAGCTGACACTATGGCTATAGCTGCCCCTGCACAAAAATCCCAGATTGAGGAGGAGAACAAGACTATTAACGGCACGAGACAGCTTGCAGCTAGACGACAGAGGGCAAGGCCCCTAGATGTGAACCCAGCCCTTGTGGATCCGACCCAAGAGCATGCACCCAAGAGCTCCCAAAAGCGCCCACCTAAGGTCTCCCACCCCAATGGCCCCATTCAAGCTGCTGTGTCGATGTCAGGAGTCGCTGCATGGAGGCCGCGCTGCTTATCGGCACGCTGCAATGGGTCTGGGGCCGTTGGGAAGGCAGCGAAAGGCGGGGCCCCTCAACTGATCCGCTTCCTGAAGAATAATGACGTCGCTGTCTTGAGGGCTCTGGTGCACGATTATGAGGAGGGCAAGTTCAGGAGTGCCCAAGATGCCAGCTGGTTCCAACAGGTAGCCTACGAGTTTTTTTTTATTTGCCTGCTCTGCTATTCTTGATTGTTTGAGGTTAAAATAAAAGCGCTTTAGCCTATTTGTTATTTATTATTTATTCCAACCATCCGTCCGTCCGTTGGGCCAGCAGAAGGCGGCGCACCACAACTGATCTGCTTCTTGAATAACAATGGCGTCGCTGTCTTGAGGGCTCTGGTGCGCGATTATGAGGAAGGCAGGTTCAGGAGTGTGCAAGATGCCAGCTGGTTCCAACAGGTAGCGTACGAGTTTTTTTAATTTGCCCGCCCTGCTATTCTTGATTGTTTAAGGGTAAAATAAAGTTGCTTTAGCCCAGCTTTAGCCTATTTGTTATTTATTATTATTTATTCCAACTGTCCGTCCGTCCGTTGGGGCACCAGAAGGCAGGGCCCCTCAACTAACCGACTTATTGAGGAACAATGACGTCAGTGTCTTGATGGCTCTGGTGCGCGATTATGAGGAAGGCAGGTTCAGGAGTGTGCAAGATGCCAGCTGGTTCCAACCGGTAGCGTACAAGTTTTTTGCATTTGCCCGTCCTGATAACCTTGAATGAGTGCTGATTGTTCGAGGTTGGGCAACTCCCTTTAGCCTATTTGGCTACTCCTGGACATGCTGACAGACAGGCAGACAGACAGACAGACAGACAGACAGATAGGCAGGCAGGCAGACAGACAGGCAGGCAGGCAGACAGACAGACAGGCACCCTTCCGCCCCTCCACCCATCCAACCATGCAGGTAGCTCAGGAGTCCCAGAAACATCTACGCTCGGGCCCAACAACCGTAGCACAACCTGACCCCTCTCTGTCTTTGGACCTGAGGACAGCAGCAGCCAACAGTAGTCAAACTGGCCAGCCTAGCAGTGTGTTCGTGAGGGGCAGCCAGGCCAAGCAGAGCACGACAGCAGCCAACACAAGCGATAGCCACCAGCCTAGCGGTGTGTTGGTGAGGGGCAGCCTAGTGTTGCTATGGGGACACTGGCTACCGTTGACAGATGTGCGCCGTGCTGGGTTGCCTGATTCTGGGTTGCCTGGTGCTGGCTTGCCTGGTGTTGCATCGCCTGGTTGGGATGGTGATGCAAGGCGTGCACGCGCTGGTGCTAGCACGCCAGCTGCCAATCCAGGTGGTGAGGGGCTGCCATTGGTAGATGTGCAACATGCTGGATTGCCTGCTTTGGATAGTGATGCAAGGCCTGGTTCGGATGCAAGGCAAGAACGTGATGCAAGGTGTGCAGGCGCTGGTGCTAGTAAATCATCTGCCGGTCCAGATGGGGAGGGGCTACCATTGGCAGATGTGCCTGCTTTGGGTATTGATGCAAGGCTTGGTTCGGATGCAAGGCAAGAACGTGATGCTAGTCGTGCAGGCGCTGGTGCTAGTACGTCAGCTGCCGGTCCCGATGGTGAGGGCGAGAGGGAGCTGATGGATGTGAGTGAGGATGACTTCATCTTCTGCCCTCATGCTTCCAGCCTAGAGGCGGGTCACCCTGACTATGACAAGTGAGTTTCACTGGGCTGGGGGTGGGGATGTCATGATTAAGCATGGTTTGTGCTTGAGACTGCGGTGCCTGGACAGTGGACCCCGGTTTCGAGTGCAGGAAAAAACTGTCTAAGTTTCATAACAAGGTTAAGACAATACACCATGTGGGATTGCATGGCCCAGATTGTGATGCCAGGGGTGGGGATAAATTGTAAATATATAGCAATCTGACAACACGACACCTACCGAAGCGTACCCGAATGGGCTTTTACACAATTATTTCATTGCGTCTTTTTATGACCTAATTAGGCTTAGGCTTACAACCCCTTTGGGGTTGGCATTATTCCCTTAAGACCCCCAAGAGGGTGGGGATGGGGGGGTGCCTGGCCCAGATAGTGATGCAAGGCGTGCACGCACTGCTGCTAGTACGTCAGATACCAATATTGATGGTGAGGGCGTGCAGAAGCTGATGGGGTGGGGGCAGGGGCGGGGGTGGGTTTGGGGGTAGGGGTGTGCGTGAGGGGGTGGGTGGTATGTGTGTGTGTGTGGAGGGTGTGTGTGGGGTGGGCACGTGGGGGTGAAGGACTTTTGGTATAATTGGAACAGCTGTTGTCGTTGAAGACACCCAGATCACATTCTTTGGGAATGCTTGATCATCCAATTGATTCAGTTTCTGCTCGTTGTTTATTTTTGATTGTGTAATGTCAATACCCTTTCTCCACACTCACACACTGCTGCACCCACACACTCACTACCAACAGTACAACATAGGCTCTACCACCTCACTATCACACTAACAAAAAGAAGACAACAAACGAACAGCACAGCCAACGACCAAACAAGACGACCACGCACGGACCACGCCCGAGCAAACGTGACCAACAAGATCGACCACGCACGATCCCGCACAGTCAACGACCAACAAGACGACCACGCACGCCAGCAGAGCAATAACGACCAACAAACTGACCAGCACGACCACCACGAGCAAGCCAAACAAAGACTACCACGCACGAGCAAACGAGCCCAAAATAGACACGCAAGACCACTACGAGCAATACGACCAACAAGACTCCACTCCTACAACTACCAAAATGACGACCAAGACACGACCACCGCAGAGCAAAACGACCAACAATACTACCACTCACTACCACTCACTATCAACTACCAACAATACTACCACTCACTATCAACTGCCCCAGGTATCTTTCAGTATTCCAAGGGCGCTGGCTGGCTAGAGAACCAGTTTTGGTGCGTGGAGTGCACGGGAAGGTAGGTGCCCTTATTTCTCAGCAATTTCTTTTAGTTCGAATGAATATAGTGCATGGAAAGGTAAGTGTATACAAAAAGATAACGCCTGGAAGGGCGTGGTGTCAAGGGGACCCTCCCGTACGCCGCAGATGGGGAAAGTCACCATGAGTAAGTGTATATATGTATAGCTAAAGATCAACGGATTCTTTTGAAGGTGAATCTATTAGAAATCAACGGATATTTTAGAAGGTGAATGTTTCTCCTGATAAACTTTGAATACATTCAAAATCTATTAAAGATCAAAAGATTCAAACTCTTCTAAAAATGGATTATGGATTCTTTTGAAAGTGAATGTGTCTACTGATAAACTTTGAATGCATTCAAAATCTATTAAAGATCAACAGATTCAAAAGATATTGGAGATCAACAGATTCAAAATCGATTAAAGATCAGCACATTCAAAATATATTGGAGATCTATAGATTCAAAGTACTTACATGCATCATACATACATACACCATACGACATACGTATACATACATTATAGGGTGCCAATACATGAATCACGATACAAGTTGACATACATACATTACAGTAAGCGGATAAACATACATTAACAGGTACACATAACAACACGAATACAACATACATAACATAAATACATACGATACAATATTGCATACAGTAGCAGAGGCCACCATACATAACACATAGACAACCAAACGATGTAGGACGCAAAGTCCGTCACCTGGCAGGTGGCATGTCGCCACCGGAGCCGGAACTACACTGAATTAGAACGATGTATACGTACGTGAAAGAGTAAGCCCTCGCAGACACACGTCTAAAAAACTGAATACGTAGAATAAGTGCCTGCAGCCAGTCAGTAGAAGATCACCTGAAATGTTACAATGATGACGCAGCATGCAGATGAGGGCTTGATGAAATGATCGCCATAAATGGAAGAGGGGACCTATGCATCTGCTGGATAATACAAGTCTTGAGTATGGGGGGTGATCGGTAGTAATTGAGGTGGGAACGGCTTGGGCTCAGCCTGCTTTTACGGAATGTGCTTATAGTGGGCGATTGTTAAAAGGCAGCGTGAGGCTTTATAGTATTAGTGCGATTCTAGTACGGAAGAAAGATCAGCGGTGCTGCTGAAATACACTTGCGTGGGAGGTGAGAGGAACAGATGGACCCTCCCGGATAGCGGTAATAAGGGCGTTGATGTACTTTAAGACTAGCACTACAACTGTGGAGTACTTACGAAGATGACAGGGGTAGGTAGTGCGAATGTGTGGTGCGTGAAGGGTGATACTGTTGCTGCAAGTAAAGAACTGAGAAAGGCATGCTAAGATGGCTGATTACAACTGCTTGGAGCTACAGTAGGTGTGTGTGTGTGATGTGTGCGTGTGATAGGGGTCTACTTAGCGGCCCACGAAAGGCATGCTGCTGATACAAACTTTGGAAGTAGAGTAGCTGGGTGTGTGGTTCTGTAGTGGGTGGCGGGGTAACTTGCCTGGCAAGAAAGGGCATGCTTCATGCTTGCTGATACTACAACTTGGACAGTACAGTAGGTGTGTGTGTGTGATGCAGTTGGCGGTGGAGGGGGGTATAAGTGTTGCAAGAAAGCATGCATTGCTGCTTACAACTTTGAAGTACAGTAGGGTGTGTGTGGGTGCGTGCATTATGTGTGGGTAGCTGCGGGATATGCTGCAAGAAAGGCATGCTTGCTGATACAACTTTGGAGGTACAGTAGGTTGTGGTGTGATTCGTCATGTGGTGCGTAGTTGTGGGCGTATACTGACTGCAAGAAGGCATGCTTGCTGATGACCACTTTGGAGGGTACAGTATATAGGGGTGTGTGTGTGTGCGTGTGTGGGGTATACTGCTGAAGAAATGGCCATGCTTGATGAACAAGGCTTTGACGTACAGTAGGGTGTGTGTGTGTGTGCGTGCGTGTGTGGGGTATACTTGCTGCAAGAAAGGCATGCTTGCTGATACAACTTTGGAAGTACAGTAGGGTGTGTGTGTGTGTGCGTGTGTGGGGTATACTTGCTGCAAGAAAGGCATGCTTGCTGATACAACTTTGGAGGTACAGTATGGCGTGTGTTTGTGTGTGTGGAGTGGGTTGGTGGGGTGTGTGTGTGGGTGGGTGGGTGGGGGGAGGGGGTTATATTTGTTTATTCTGCAAGATAGTGCAAGCAAATGCTTGCTGATACAACTTTGGTGGTAGGGTGTGTGTGTGGTGGTGGTGGGTGGGTGGGTGGGTGGGGGTATACTGCAAGATGGTGCAAGAAATGTATGCTTGCTGAAACACATTTGGAGGTACGGTAGGGTGTGGGTGGGGTGGGTGAGGTGGGGAGTATATTTGTTTATACTGCAAGATAGTGCAAGCAAATGCTTGCTGATACAACTTTGGAGGTACAGTAGGGTGTGTTTGTGTGGGGGGGGGAGGGGGGGGGGGGGGGGGGGGTATACTTGCTGCAAGAAAGGCATGCTTGCTGATACAACTTAGGAGGTACAGTAGGGTGTGGGGGTGGGTGGGTGGAGTGGGTTGGTGGGGGGTGGGGGTGGGGGGAGGGGATTATATTTGTTTATAATACAAGATAGTGCAAGCAAATGCTTGCTGATACAACTTTGGAGGTACGGTAGGGTGTGTGTGGTGGGTGGGTGGGTGGGGGTGGGTGTGGGGGGGAGTATATTTGTTTATAGTGCAAGATAGTGCAAGCAAATGCTTGCTAATACAACTTTGAAGGTACGATCAGTAATGGCTGGGATTTTGTTCCACATATTACGATCGCTACCTGAGACCCCGATTTGGGATTATTAATGTCCGTTACCTGATGTACCTGAGGTAACGGACATATAGTACCTGGTATGTCCGTTATGTGGTGTGAGGCTTTGCATCCACCGTGACCAGTAGGCTGCTCTTCGTCGCATTATATTATGATTAGATTATAAATGCCCGTTACCTGAGACTCGATTTGATATCCCAGCACTCAGACCCAAATTGCTACCCAGAACCTGAATCAGCACAATCCGCTACCCAGCTCGACCCTGTTTTGGTGGAAATGTCCGCTACCTGAGACCTGATTTGAGATCCCAGCACTGAGACCCGAAGGGCTATCCAGAACCTGAATCTACACAATCCGCTACCCTCTCCTGGAAAAAAATCAAATTCAAATTCATAAATGAAGGTGCTCAACTGTCGTGGATTTGGAGTCGGTGAACTGTCTCAGTGGGATTTCTTCAAGGGCTATGAAAAAGGTGAGCAGGGGGGGCAAGGGGGGGGGGGGGGGGGGGGGGTAGGAAGTTCTTTATGACTGGTTTTGATGGTTTGGGGGCTTACGACCCCGTTAGGCCCCGAATTGGTCGTGAGGTCCATGAGCAACTTCTCAAAGGGTACCCAGCTCAAGAACCGGGAATATAACCTCGCGGTGATTTGCATATGACTACCGTTCTCTCTCAGGGGGGGGGGGAGGGGGGGGGGGGCTGATCCAGGAAAAGATCAATGATGGAGGGAGGGAGGGGGGCATGGAGAGAGGAAGGGATGGAGGAGGGAGGGAGGGAAGGAAGGTGGGAGGGAGGGAGGGAGGGAGGAATGCAGGCATGGTGGATGGATGGATGCATGGGTGCAAGCGTGGATAGGTTGGCGAATATGCAGGTGGATGGGTAAACGGGTTGGGGGGTGTTTTCAGGCTGTATACTCTTCTCCATCCACCGACTTGCATTTTGAAGTCTTGTAACATGGATGGATTTTGACTTTTTTGCGCATGTCTGACTAAGCTTGCTCCTGCACACTCGAAAACACTCGAAAACAAATGGCACAGGCAGAGTGGGCAGAGTGTCCGAACCCGTTATGCCTCTTTATTTACCCACTTGCATTTTTTTTTATTGAATGCCTCTTTATTTACCCACTTGCATTTTCTTTTTTGATTGACTGCCTCTTTATTTACCCACTTGCATTTTTTTTTTTTAATACCTCCTTATTTACCCACTTGCATTTTTTTATTGAATGCCTCTTTATTTACCCACTTGCATTTTGAAATGGTTGGAACGTGGATTTATTTGGACTTGATGTTAGGCAAGTCCCTTCGTCCTATTTGGCTACCCCTGGACTGTAAAAATACACACATGCCTTGGAAGAATTCTGTCTATTATTATAAAAAATATGCCATACAATGAAACTAAAATTGCTCCTGCACACTCCTTCCTTGGCACAGGCAGATTGGATAGCGGGTCTGAGCCCGAAATGCTCAAGGTAGGTTCCTGCGAGACGCTGTATGTTTGGGTAAACCCTAAACCCCAAACCCTAAACTTGTCGGTTCCTGCAAGACGCTGTATGTTTGGGTAAACCCTAACCCCCAAAACCCTAAAGTTGGTTGTTCCTGCAAGACGCTGAATGTTGGGGTAAACCCTAAACTCGAAACCCTAAACTTGGTGGTTCCTGCACAACGCTGTATGTTTTATGCCTACTTCCTCCTTACCTGGCTCCATGTCTCATTCGTTACACCACATCCCCACATCATCGCGACAGGTGAAGGACTGGCCTCCAGAGGAGCATTTCCGAGAGCGGTTAGTGCGACACAATCAGGTGAGGAATATAGCCATGCTACTTGTCCTATTCTTCTTATTAATAGTATAAGTATTAGTAATATAATAATTATTATCTATATATATAAAGAAATCATGGTCGTGGTCGTGGTGGTCGTGGTGGTGTCATCGCGTAACCGACTTAACCGACTTCCCGCCCAGCCAATTCCCGCTCAGCCAATTCCCGCTTTTAATCCCTCCTGCTTCAACTTCTGCCTGATTGGCCTCCTGCGAATTCCGCCTTATGCAGCCTTCGCCTCCTGCGTATTCTACCTGTTGCGCATCCCTCCCGATTTCTCCTTTTCCCGCCTGAGTTCATCCACCTGATTTCGGTAGCGCTACAGTTCGTCTTCCTACAAGCTTTTCCCCCTGCATCTCTGCAAGACCTTTCCCTTGCGTCAAGAGACCTGTCGCTGAGCACAACGGGAGGTGACGTGGTGAGTCAGCTGACCTGTCATAAATGTCCGAATCGCATTCATCCCATGTCATTAACTTGACTGCAAATTCTTCCCACTGCATTGAGAAACATGTCGCTCCGCATTGTGCCTTAGCAAGTACGCATCAAAGTTGACCGAATGAAAAATCTCGCTGAGCATTCTCGCCCTAACTTGACCGAACATCTCAAATCAGCAACTTGACTGCAACTTCTTCCCACTGCATCGATAAACTTGTCGTCGCTGTGCATTGTGCTATAGCGAGCACGCGGCAAAGTTGAATGGATGAACCTAGCGATGTTTCCAAGTCTCAGATCGAGTTGACTTCGGGAGCAGTTGCGGTGAACAGGATTGTTCTTCGGCCGAACTGAATACATGCTCGCTAAGAAGAAGCTTTAGTTATGTACAGTTGCGATTGCGCAGGTTCGGCTTTTTCAGTGGGGTCGACTATCGATCACAGCTGAGGTGGCAGGGAAGCAGGTCCGATGCTTTAGCGGAGTCGGATGATGCGCAAACGTTGTCGATGCTCTTCGTCCCGTTTGCCTTTCAGCTATGGCAAAGCCCACAGCTGAAGTGGAGGGGAGGCAGATATGGAGTATGTGTGTGCTGGTGGGTGCTTGTAGGAGGGAGGGGAGGGATGAGAGTGGGGAGAGGGTGGGGCTGGTGGGGAAGGTATGGAGTCAGGAAATATGTCAGGAAGAGTAAGGGAGTATGTTTGTGGGCGGGGGGTACATGGTTGGGTGGGGGTGGGGGTGGAGATAACTGGGGGGGGGGGGGGGGGGGGGGAGTACGGTGGTGTTTGTGTGCTTGTGGGTGCACAAGGGAGACCATCGCAAGGGATATGCGTCCGTCAATGTTTTAAGTTGCATGCACTGCAGAGATAATCGTTTTGTAACCCAGCCCAAAACAGGTGTGGCCAATGGGAGAGAAGGGGGGAGGGGGCGGATAATGGTTTGGTGGTGGTGGTGTGTGAATGGGGGGGGGCTTCCAGTGTGAACCAGTATGTAACCAGCCCCAAATAGGTGTGGCCAAAGGCCAAACGGGCACCGTACTATGATTGGGGGGGGGGGGGGGTCTTCGTGAGAGTAGGTGTGGCCACCGGCCACACGGGCTACCGTACTAGTTATTATTATGATGATGATGATGAGATATTATGATGATGATGATGATGATAAGATATTATTATTATTATTATTATTATTATCATTATTATTATTATTACTATTGTTATTCTTCCTATTATTATTATTATTATTATTATTATCAGGAGGTGCCCAAGCCTCCAAAACATTACTCATACTGATTTATTTTTCCTGAGAATGAGGCTATAATGGCATGATTCATGGTGATTGTTTGAGCCATTTCTGAGGTCATTCTGAGCACCTCGTTTGTGTGTGTCAGTGTGTGTGTGTGTGGAGGGGGGGGGGGGGGGGGGGGGGGGGGTCAGCCCTCCTAAGGTTTTTTGCTACCCTTTACTCAGACCTCCAATTGACATTCTGAGACCACCAATGAGATCGTTTTGACAAGGGCAGTTCATTGGCACCACTTAACACCCGGCCTGGGTGTAACCCAAGGGGCTCAGCTCACCCAACCAATTCTCAATTAATTGATCCGATTTGATACTTATTTTCTGGCCCTTACCTCTTGGCTACAGGTCGGTTTAAGCCATATGTTATAACCGGTGGAGGGGGGTATGGGTGGTATGGATGGGTGAATGGGAGGTTCAATGGGTGAGTATGGGTGGTATGGGTGGGTGAATGGGTGAGTATTTGGGTGGGCAGGACCCCCCAGATTCACCCCGTCGTCCGTTTGTGCGTCCAACCGACTGACCGACTGACTGACCGACCAACCGACCGACCTACAAAAAAAACGAAAAAACGAAGCCTGACACGTCAGCCAACTGTTTCATAACTAACTGGCTTCGGTCAGCTCCAGTTCGTTGCCACCTATCGTTCCGATGCCTGCACTCTTTGCAAATTTTTCACGCTGCTTGCGAGGCTGCATAGGACTTGTCTCACTACACTAAATACTAGGCCTGCTGAGGTAAAACTCCCTATCCTCAGACTCAGATCTAGACCAACGCTCTTATGTCTTAACAACACACAAGAGCGTAACACAGAAGACACAACCAAGGCAAAGGCATTTGCTAGAAAATTGTACAAAATTGTAAGAACCATATTTATAAAGGGATTGATTGTCAACTAGGCAAACAGGTTGCCAACTAATATGTGCTAACTCATTCAAATCCTATTTATAAACCATTTGTTTTTCTGCTTGATACAGATCCCAGAGTACTGTAACTAGGCAGGATAAAACCTAGGGCCAGGACCTATGCGACTGCATTCTGCAAACAACTCTTCTTCTCTGCTGTCCTAATATGAATTCTTCTAAATCCTACTAATATTATACCTTCTAAATCCGACTAATATGAATCCTTCTAAATCCTGCTGATATGAATCCTTCTAAATCCTACTAATATGAATCCTTCTGAATCCTACGGATATGAATCCTTCTAAATCCTACTAATATGAATCCTTCTAAATCCTACTAATATGAATCCTTCTAAATCCTACTGATATGAATCCTTCTAAATCCTACTAATATGAATCCTTCTAAATCCTACTAATGTGAATCCTTCTAAATCCTTCTAGTATGAATCCTTCTAAATCCTACTAATATGGATCCTTCTAAATCTTACTGATATGAATCCTACTAAATTCATCTTGCCACCCCTTATCGCCTACACCCCCTCTGAAGATGTACACCTCCTCTGAAGATGTACACCCACTCTGAAGACGTACACCCACCCATCCACCAATCCCTACTTTATGTGCAGGACTTCCTTGAGATGCTGCCACTCCAGAAGTACACCAACCCACACAACGGACCCCTCAATTTAGCCACTACAATGCCTCCTTGGTCGAACCCTACGGACCTGGGACCTAAGACCTACATCGCATACGGACAGGTGGGAGAGCGAGAGATGTGGCTAGATTGTATGCGTGTGTCAGATAGAGACAGACAGACGGACAGGTGGGAGAGGGAGAGATGTGGATAGGGTCCGTGTGTGTCAGAAAGAGACAGACAGACTGACAGACAGACAGAGGGGTGTTAACATTTTCTGTGCGGCTTGACCGTAACCTAGTTGTGTAACAGGCCAGGGATGGTGTATGTGTGTGTGGGGGGGGGGGGGGGCAAGAGAGAGCGAGAGAGAGAGAGAGAGAGAGAGAGAGAGAGAGAGAGAGAGAGGGAGTTGAATGCTGTACACCGATATATATACTGACTTTCAGGATGTGTGACTTTGTCAGACTGTGGCTTGTGTATTAACCCATGCATGAAATACTGATAGCCCCCCACTGATACCCTCACAGAAAAACCCTCTGATAAACACCGCTGATCAACCGCACTAGTAAAACAAACTGATAATCCCCACGGACAAAGCCCTGTGAAAAACCCCACTTATTAAACCCACTGATAAACACCTCTGGTAAAACCCTCAAATAAAACCCTGTGACCAACTCCGCTGATCAACCCCACTGATAGAACATACTGACGAAACCTTCTGATCAACTCATCTTATAAAAACCTCTGATAAAACCCACTGGTAAAAACCAAGTGATCAACCCCACTGATCAACCCCACTGATAAAACCCTCTGCGCAAGCCCACTGGTAAACACCAGTGATTAGCCCCAGTGGTAAACACTGATACATTTTAATCTGGTGTCGCAGGTCGAAGAACACGAGGATGTGGAGTACGATAGTGTGACCAAGCTGCACCAGGTGTGAATACAAAAACAAATAGAAAAAATATATAAGTAAATGGTATGCCTTATTGCGAGGCGTGAGGTTGATGGTGGCAGCCATTTGCTTGCACTGGGGAAAACCACCTAACAGGGCACCCAACATTTGCATAGTCAGAAGTATAGTGGGACCAAGCACCAGCACCAAGCAACATTTGCATAGTCAGAAGTATAGTGTGACCAAGCACCAGCACCAAGCAACATTTGCATAGTCAGAAGTATAGTGTGACCAAGCACCAGGTGTGTGAATACAAAAATAAAAAGTACACCTTATGACGAGGCATGAGGTTGATGGGGGCAGCCCGCTTGCTTGCACTGGGGACAACCACCCAACAGGTTACCTAACATTTGCATAGTCAGAACTATTTTGTGACAAGCTGCTCCAGGTGTGAGCAGAAGAATTTCAAGATCTCAATGCCCTCAAATGTAACTAGCCGAGTATAAATTGACCCGCCCATCATTCAATCAAAATGGTTGGCGCTTTTGATGCTAGTTTAAATTGACCCGCCCATCATTCAATCAAAATGGTTGGCGCTTTTGATGCTAGTTTAAATTGACCCGCCCATCATTCAATCAAAATGGTTGGCGCTTTTGAAGCTAGTTTAAATTGACCCGCCCATCATTCAATCAAAATGGTTGGCGCTTTTGATGCTAGTTTAAATTGACCCGCCTATCATTCAATCAAAATGGTTGGCGCTTTTGATGCTAGTTTAAATTGACCCGCCCATCATTCAAACAAAATGGTTGGCGCTTTTGATGCTAGTTTAAATTGACCCGCCCATCATTCAATCAAAATGGTTGGCGCTTTTGATGCTAGTGGGGATAAATTGGAATGGGACAAAGATTGTAGCAGTAGGGTGGATGTCTTTTGGGGAATGAATGTGAGTTCAGTTAGTGGGGAATGAATGCTAGTGGTTAATGAATGTGACCTTAGTGAAGAAGCTACCTCTATTTTGGCAAAGCCCCCCCTTTTGGTGGACGAGAGCCCCAGGGTCACCACGTTGCCCGTTTTTTCGACCAAAAGAAACCCTGGCCCTAACTGTCATGAAACCTCTGGCTTCAGTCCGCTACACTCGATTCCGTTAACACCTGTTGCTCTGATAGCCAATGTTCCGCGTCGTTTGCGACGCGCCTACGACTTGTCTGGACTGCCTGTACATCTTAATCGTTTCATGTGACTTCATACTTAATTATTTGATTTGTTTGTCTGTAGGCTCGTTTGTTTGTTTGTTTATTTCTATAGCATTTGGTTTCTCAGCTTTGCATGTGAATACCTTTTCACATCAACCTGTGTATATGCGCAGGATATGAGCGATGCTATCAACATCCTCATGCACTGCCACCAAACTGCCGAGTCAGCTGCCGAGCTGTCAGTACGCACAGGACTAGAGGAGGCTCGCATGGGCAGCAGGTCCGATTTGTTTTTCTGGTCAACGTCATCCTTTTGTAGTCTGTCCCATCATCCTTTTGTAGACTGTTGCCCAGCTCTCAGTATGCACAGGTCTAGAGGAGGCACACATGGGCAGCGGGTGCGATTTTGTGTTTCCCCGATCAATGTCATGCTTTAATGGCCTGTCCAATCATCCTTCCATCTATCCATCCATCCATCCATCCATCTATCCATCCATCCATCCATCCATCCATCCATCTGCCCCTCCTTCTCTTGCTCCCTCCCTCCTTTTCAACCTCCCTCCCCCTTCCACACATCCACCATCACTATTCTTTCCCCACGAGTGTATCATCCGATTTATTAAAATTATTTTTTTCAATTCAGCGCATGATTTTGATTTTTCGTAACAGGTCGTGGTCCGTAGGTCATATACCACAGATTTCGACCGAAATCCCGAATTATCTGATATGGTTTGTTCACTGGGTTCGCAAATTTTGACTGAAAAATTTGCCTGAAAAAGTCGAGGTATGAAGTACGACGTATGGCTGCCGATTCTGAATCATCCACCGAATTACTATAATTAAAGGGATCAAGGCAGATAAAATGTAATGATAACGCCTGGTGGGGCGTGGTGTTAAGGGAGCCCGCCGTACGTGGGTGGGGAGCGGTCTCCTACCTCAACTGGACAAGCTACCATCGCGGTTGACGACGACCTGCAACGCCAAGAGCGACCGAAGGGGGAGTCGAACCCCCGACTCTTCATTCTCTACTACTAGACCAGGTCTCTACATGGACATTTTACAGCAATTCAGGGGATGATTTGGGAGTTGGGTTTTCGAAAAACGGATCAAGGCAGAAAAGGCATAAACGAACATGTATAAAAATATGTCTGTCTGTCTGTCTGTTGCAGTCCAGGGGTAGCCAAATAGGCTAATGGGACCTGCCCAACCTTGGACTAGGTGCAACCCAATGTGCAATAGGAAACCCAATTACATTATACCTTGATGTTAGTTTATTGTACCAATGTACATTCCTATCATAAATAGGAAACCCAATTATATTATACCTTGATGTTAGTTCATTGTATCAATGTACATTCCTATCATAAATAGGAACCCCAATTCTATTCTACCTTGACCCAAGAAGGCATAAACGAACATGTATAAAGATATGTCTGTCTGTCTGTCTGGTTAGACCGGGCGGGGACACTACAATGAAACGAAAGTTATTAGTAAATGGGTTGTAAACAATAATATCAAATATTGAATATTGAATATTGAATATTGAATATATAATATAGAATATGGAATATAGAATATAGAATATGGAATATATAATATAGAATATCAAATATATAATATATTTAGTCCTGTCAATCCCTACCCTAGGGGAAGGGGCTCACTTACTTGCCAAGTATTACCATAGGCAGCTAAAGTAAAAGAGGGCTGCCTAATACTCGCAAGTACCGCCCAGATACAGGGGGCCATCCAAGTACCTTTTGGGCCCTCTGGGCATTAAGGTAATCCAGGTACCGGCCCTCTGGGCATTCAAGTGGGACCCCTCCCTACGGGTCCAGGAGGGGCCCACTTGCCAAGTATTAGGCAGCTAAAAGCTGCCTAATACTTGCGGGTACCGCCCAGAGGGCCGGTACCTGGAGTACCGCCCAGGGGAATAGGCCGTAAAGGTACTTTAAGGTACCCGCGAGTATTAGGCAGCTTTATTTTAGCTGCCTATGGTAATACTTGGCAAGTAAGTGGGCCCCTTCCAAGTACCTTAATGGCCCTCTGTATCTGGGCGGTATTAGCAAGTATTAGGCAGCTTTTATTTTAGCTGCCTAATACTTGGGGAGGGGTCCCACTTGATGGCCTATTCCCCTGGGTAAGCTAGTACCGCCCCTTATACCCCTTTGGTTTGGGGGGGGTTAGCTAGTCCGCCTATGGGCATTCAAGTGGGACCCCTCCCTCGGGGGCATAAAGGGGCCCACTTGCCAAGTATTAGGCAGCTAAAGTAAAGGCTGCCCAAGACTTGCCAAGTATTAGGCAGCTAATAGAAAAGCTGCCTAATACTCGCGGGTACCGCCCAGAGGGCCGGTACCTGGAGTACCGCCCAGAGGGCCATAAAGGAAGGTACTTGGAATGCCCAGAGTAATAGGCCCAAAAGGTACCTGGATTACCGCCCAGATGTTAGGGCCATCAAGGTACTTGAATGTAAAACCTATTTCAAATCAAGTGGGCCCCTTAGTCTTCGGGGCCGACTTGTAAAGTCTTAGGCAGCTAAAGGAAAGTAAATGCTGCCTCATTCAGACTTGCCAAGTATAAATTAGGCAGCTTTTCAAGTACCTTAAAGTCTTAGGCAGCTAAAGTAAAAGCTGCCCAAGACTTGCCAAGTATTAGGCAGCTTTTACTTTAGCTGCCTAATACTCGCGGGTACCGCCCAGAGGAATAGGCCATTAAGGTACCTGGAGTACCGCCCAGAGGGCCCTAAAGGTACTTGAATGGCCAATTACCCTGGGCGGTACTAGCAAGTATGAGGCAGCCCTCTTTTCTTTTATCTTATCTTATCTTTTAGCTGCCTAATACTTGGGGGACAGTACTTGATAGCCCTTTTTTTCTTTTTCCTTTTCTTTTTCTTTTTCTTTTTCTTTTTTTATATATTGGCACTTAGCGCAGTGGTAGAGCATGGGCCTCATAAGCCTACGGTCGCAGGTTCAAATCCTGCAGTGCCAAGTAAATCAAACGGGCCCCTAAGGGAAGGGGCCCACTTGCCAAGTATTAGGCAGCTTCAAGTGGGCCTACTTCGGGGGCCCACTTGCGAGTACCGCCCAGATAAAGGGGGCCGGTACTTGAAGGTACCCGCGAGTATTAGGCAGCTTTTATTTTATTTTAGCTGCCTCATTCATACTTGGCAAGTCTTGTCTTGGGCAGCCTTTACTTTCCTTTAGCTGCCTAAGACTTGAAGGTACTTTAAAGGTACTAGGAGCTAGTCCGCCTATATCTATGGCGGTACTAGATTACCCAGAGGTATAGGCCATAAAGGTACTAGGAGCTAGTCCGCCTATTTATATGGGCATAAAGGGGCTAGCTTACCCAAAGACATAGGCGGTACTATCTTACCCGTAGACATAGGCGGACTAGCTTACCCATATACATATACATAGGCGGACTAGCTACCCCCCCCAAACCAAAGGGGGCGTACTAGCTTACCCAGAGACAGAGGGCCATTCAAGTACCTTAATGCCCCCTCAAGGGGCCTGTACTCGCAAGTGGGCCCCTCCCCTTACCCTAGGGTAGGGAGGGGTCCCACTTAAAGTCTTAGGCAGCTACCAAGTGGGACCCCTACCCAAGTATTACCATAGGCAGCTAAAATGAAAGCTGCCTAATACTTGCTAGTACCTTTCAAGTACCGGCCCCCTACCCTAGGGTAAGGGGCATTACATTAAGGGGCCCACTTGCGAGTACCTTAAAGTCTTACCATAGGCAGCTAAAGGAAAGTCAAGGCTGCCCAAGACTTGCCAAGTATTAGGCAGCTAAAGTAAAAGAGGGCTGCTGGGTACCGGCCCTCTGGGCATAAAGGTACCCGCGAGTATTAGGCAGCTTTTAGCTGCCTAATACTTGGCAAGTCTTGGGCAGCCTTTAGCTGCAGTCCAGGGGTAGCCAAATAGGCTAATGGGACTTGCCCAACCTTGAACTAGGTGCAACCCAATGTGCAATAGGAAACCCAATGTACAACATAATGCCCAATGTACAAACCAATGTACAATCCAATGCCCAATGTACCAAGCAATGTATAACCCAATGTACAAACCAATGCCCAATGTACAACCAATGTACAACCCGATGCCCAATGTATAACCCAATGTACAAACCAATGCCCAATGTACAACCAATGTACAACCCGATGCCCAATGTACAACCCAATGTACAACCCAATGTGCAGCTATGGGAGCGCAGGAGCCGTGTGGGACATCTGGCGGGTGAAGGATGCAGACAAGCTCCGGAGCTACCTGCTAACCCATGCCTCAGAATTTACGCACCACAATGAACCTGTGGATGGGACGAAGGTGAGAACAGGCGGGGGGGGGGGGGGGGGGGGGGGGGGGCACTGGGACCATGTGAGCTCTAGATCTTGCTCGTCCCTACTGGTTCAGCATGTACTCACGTCTTTGTCTGGGACGTAGTACATGCTGAACCAGATGGGACGAAGGTGAGAATTTACACATCACAATTCACCTGTGGATGGGACGAAGGTGAGAACAGGGATCGTGTTTATTGAAAAGAACATGAACACTGTTTATTAGCAAAGAACATGAACGCTGTTTATTAGCAAAGAACATAAACACTATTTATTAGCAAAGAACATAAACACTATTTATTAGCAAAGAACATGAACACTGTTTATTAGCAAAGAACATGAACACTGCTTATTAGCAAAGAACATAAACACTGTTTATTGGCAAAGAACATGAACACTGTTTATTGGCGGAGCCCCTTCCCTTCCCTGCTTCGGTCCTCTCGATTCTGTTGGCAAAACTCTCCGCCAATTTTCTGCACCGCTTGCGATGCTGCCTAGGACTTTTGGGGAGGGCTACGCATGGCAGGTTCCAGTCAGCTCCATTAGCCAGCCATTGGGGCAATCCCACAGCTTTCAGCTGCATTCGACTGCCCTTTGTCTCAGCTTTCAGGCTCACTAGCTAACTTCAGGTTTGGCCCAAGGACAGGGACAGGGACCTGCCTAGAAACTGCTACTCGTAGCCCAAAACATAAACAGCGAACATGGAATAGGGAATATATTATCTTTTTAGCTACAGGCAGCAGCTTCTGGGCAGATCCCTGGCTCAAACCCCAACATTTCAACATGATTGGAAAGTTGATTCTGTCAGTTTATAGACGAGCTTAGCTGCTATGTGTTTGGCTGGGTGGCAAGGCAGGGGAGCTGCCTAGAAGCTACTACTGGTAGCTGAAAAGAAAAGCTATGTGGAGATGGGGTGAATTGTTGGGATGGTGGGGTAAATGGTGGTAGGGTGAATGGTTGGGATGGTGGGGTAAATGGTGGTAGGGTGAATGGTTGGGATGGGGAGGACAGGGGGACAAGGATGGCTAAAAATGGACTACGGCACATGTCAACCAATTCGGCACATTTCAACTGAGTATGCTACGGCACTACGGCAAATGTCAACCAAGACTGCTACGGCACTACGGTACATGTTAACCACTTCGGCAAATGTTAACTGAGACTGCTACGGCACTACGGCAACTGTCAACCGATACTGCTACGGCACTGCGGCACATGTTAACCCGAGGCAGATTAATTAATACAGAGGGTAAGGTAATGATATTTGAATTCAGACTGCTTGGAGCTGCAAATTAAACTGAGCTGCCAGCCATATCCAATGGAAACCATCAAATTCAAACTAAACCGAACCAATCAAAACAAAAAGAAAACAGAAACAAAACAATGTATGAGAACAACACAGAACAAAATAAAGCATAACAAAGCAAAAAACAAAAAGGAAATCGAGAGCACAACACGGCACAGCAAAACATAACAAAGCAAAAATAATCACATCAAAGAACAATAAAACATAATAAAGCAAAACAAAGCACAACAAAGCACAACAAGAGCACAACAAAACATAACAAAAAAAAACATGACTGTCTCCGCTCACCTAACTCCCCAACCCAACCAGGTTGGTGATGCTGTGTTCGACCAGTGCTTCATGGTCACCAGTAAGCACCTCCAGGCCATGGCTAAAGGCAACGACGGGGAGGCTCTTGAGCCATGGCACTTCGAGCAGCACCAAGATGAAGCTGTCGTCATTCCTGCAGGCTGCCCCCATCAGGTGTGTAGGGTCTAGGGTTTAGGGTATAGGGTTTAGATAGCTGTCGTCATTTCTGCAGGCTGCCCCCTTCAGATGTGTAGGGTCTAGGGTTTAGAAAGCTGACATCATTCCTGCAGGCTGCCCCCATCAGGTGTGTAGGGTTTATGGTTCAGGGTTTAGAAAGCTGATATCATTCCCATCAGGCTGCCCCCATCAATTGTGTATGAAATAGGGTCTAGGGTTTAGGAAGCTGTCGTCATTCTTGCAGGCTGCCCCCATCAAGTGTGTAGCGTCTAGGGTTTAGGGTATAGGGTTTAGAAAGCTGTCATCATCCCTGTTGGCTGCCCCCACCAGGTGTGTATGGTTTAGGGTCTAGGGTTTAGGATGCTGTCGTCATTCCTGCAGGCTGCCCTTATCAGGTGTGTAGGGTATAGGGATTAGGGTTGAGGAAGCTGTCGTCATTTATTTTTCAAATTCAGCGACTCAGTGCGACCCCAGTGCGACGGGCTGACCCCCGCACCCGCAGAGCGCTGCGCCCAGGGGGGTCGGGGGGGCATTTCTGACTTGTTTAGCCAGATCCATGCAGCGACAAAATGGCGACGTGCTGTCGGATACAAAAAAGAGTGCTGTCGCCCTCCCAGGGTGCTGACCCGTTTTGAAAATTCAAATTCAAATTCAAAAAATCAGGTGCTGAATTGCTATCAAACATCCCCTGCTCCTCTCTCAACATCAGGTGTGCCACCTGCGGTGATACATCAAGGTAGCTGTAGACTTCGTGTCTTCCGAGGCCCTTCCAGCGTGCCGACCTGTTTCAAACAATCGACATCAAAATAATTTGCTGAATTACTATAAAACACAACCTCCCCCCCTCACACCCCAACACACACACACCACCACCACCACCACCACCACCACCACACACACACCTCCACCAGGTACGCAACCTGAGGTCATGCATCAAGGTAGCAGTCGACTTCGTCTCCCCTGAGGCTCTTCCTGAGTGCATCGGCATGACTAAGCGGCTAGCCGCTGCCAAGAGGAAGGAGGAGAGGGGGCTGGGGGCTTTGGACAGCTCCTACAGTGACAAGCTGCAGGTGAATAATATTAATAGCATGAATCAGGCATGAATAGTTTTTCTTGTTCTTTCCTGCATCGGCATGACTAAGGGGCTAGCGGCTGCCAAGAGAAAGGAGGACAGGTGACTGGGGGCTTTGGATATCTTCTATAGCGACAAGCTGCAGGTGAATAGTATTAATAGCATCAATCAGGCATGAATAGTTTTTCTTGTTCTTTTCTGCATCACAATGACTAAGGGGCTAGCGGCTGCCAAGAGAAAGGAGGACAGGTGACTGGGGGCTTTGGATATCTGCTATAGCGACAAGTTGCAGGTGAATAGTATTAATAGGATGATTAGGTTTTCATTTTTATTTTCTGCATCGGCACGACTAAACGCCTAGCGGCTGCCAAGAGGAAGGAGGAGTGGAGGCTTTGAACAACTCTTACAGTGACAAGCTGCAGGTGAAAAGTATGAATAGCATGAAGATCTTGTCTTGTTCTTTTCTGCATCAGAATGACTTAGCGGCTAGCGGCTGCCAAGAGGAAGGAGGAGTGGGGGCTGGGGGCTTTGGACAGCTCCTACAGCGACAAGCTGCAGGTGAATAATATAAATAGCATGAATAGCTGTTCTAGTTCTTTTCTGCATCGGCATGACTAAGCGGCTAGCGGCTGCCAAGAGGAAGGAGGAGAGGGGACTTTGAACAACTCCTACAATGACAAGCTGCAGGTGGATAACATTAATAACATGAATAGTTTTTATTTTCTGCATCAGCATGACTAAGCGGCTAGCAGCTGTCAAGAGGAGGGAGGAGAGGGGCCTGGGGGCTTTGGACAGCTCCACAGTGATAAGCTGCAGGTGAACAGTATTGATTGCGTGAATAGTGCATTTGTATGTTTTATAAGTAGCATTATTATTATTATTATTAGTAGTATAATAATTATTATTATTATTTTATTGTATTTTACCATCAGCATGACGAAGCTGGTAGCGGCTGCCAAGAGGAAGGAGGAACTGGGGACTCTGGACAGCTCCTACAGCGACAAGCTGCAGGTTCATTGTTTGTATTCAAAATTTGCTTCCACTTTATCTTTAACGCTTTCAGCTTTTTCTAAATTGTCTTTTGCTGTGTCCTCGCCTGACACATCATTCATCTGACGCTTGCTGTCTTTCCTGTCCTTTTTGTTTTAGCTGTCCTTCCTGTCCTTCTTGTTCTGGCTGTCCTTCCTGTCCTTCATCTGACGTTTCCTGACATTTCTGTCCTTCCTGTCTTTGCTCTCCTTGCTCTCCTTCCTGTCCTTCCTCTCCTTGCTGTCCTTCATCTGACGCTTGCTGTTCTCGTCCGATACATCATTCATATTCGTGTGGCCCCTAACCCGTCCCACACACTTGCATGCAGGGCCAGCTAATGCTGCTGTCCTCAGCCATCCAGTGCTATACACAGCTTCATCCTAACTTGGGGGCAAAGATCAAGTGGAGCGGCCAGTCAGGTCTCCAAGGAACAGAGAATCAGAAGAAACGGAATGCTCGGAAATCTTCTGCCCAGGACGAGGCGGTTGTGGCAGTTGGAACAACAGAAGCAGCAGAAGTAGAAGCAGGAGGTGAAGATTCAGGAACAGAGGAGCTGCCAAAGCCTAAGAGAAAGTACAAGAAGAGAGCATCCACTCAGGACAAAGCAGTCGGTGCAGCGGAAGCAGGAGGAGAAGATTCAGGAACTGAGGTGCTGCCAAGTCCAAAGAGAAAGTACAAAAAGAGATCATCCTCTGAGGACAAAGCAGGTGGTGCAGCGGAAGCATCAGAAGTTGAGTCAGGAGCAGAGGAATTGCATAAGCCCAAGAAACTGCACAAAGAGAGATCATTGACTCAGGGGAAGGCTCTTGGTGCAGCGGAAGCAGGAGGATTGGAGTCGGGAAGAGAGGTGTTGCCGAAGCCCAAGAAATCACACAAAAAGAGATCAACCACTGAGGACAAAGCAGTTGGTGCAGCAGAAGATGGAGTAGTAACATCAGGAGCAGAGGCGTCGCCGTGGCCCAAGAAATCGCACAGAAAGAGATCATCCTCTCAGGTGGAAGCTCTTGGTGCAGCAGGAGCATCGGAAGCAGCAGGGGCAGAGGCGGTGACCAAGCCCAAGGAATCAAAATTGCACAAAAAGAAATTATCCACTAAGGACAAAGCAATTGGTGCAGCGGACGCAGGGGGATTGGAGTCGGGAGGAGAGGTGTTGCGGAAATCCCAGAGGTGGCACAGAAATAAATCAACCACTCCGGGGGAAGCTGTTGGTGCAGTGGGAGAAGCCGAAGCAGCAGGGGAAGAGGCAGGAGAGGCGTTGACAAAGCCAAAGAGAAAGTACAACAATAAATCATCAGCTGCGGACAACGCTCTTGGTGTAGCGGGAGCATCGGAAGTTGAGTCAGGAGTAGAGGCAGGAGCAGAGGTGTTGCAGATGCCTACGAGAAAGTGCAACAATCAACCATTCGCTCAGAAGAAGGCAGCAGGAGCAGAAGAAGCTGCAGCTACAGCAGCAGGTACTGAGGAAGAGGAGGAACCCAAGGTAGCAGCTGCAGGTACAACAGCAGGTACAGCAGCAGGTACAACAGCTGCTATGGAGGAGGGGGAACCCAAGGTAGCAGCTGCAGGTACAACAGCAGGTACCAAGGAGGAGGAACCCAAGGTAGCAGCTGCAGGGACAACAGCAGGGACAACAGCAGGGACGGAGGAACCCAAGGTTCTAGCTGCAGGTACAACAGCTGCTATGGAGGAGGAGGAACCTAAGGTACAAGATGCAGGTACAACAGCTGCTATGGAGGAGGAGAAACCTAAGGTACAAGATGCAGGTACAACAGCTGCTATGGAGGAGGAGGAACCTAAGGTACAAGATGCAGGTACAACAGCAGGTACAACAGCTGCTATGGAGGAGGAGGAACCAAAGGTACAAGCTGCAGGTACAACAGCAGGTACAACAGCTGCTATGGAGGAGGAGGAACCAAAGGTACAAGCTGCAGGTACAACAGCAGGTACAACAGCTGCTATGGAGGAGGAGGAACCAAAGGTACAAGCTGCAGGTACAACAGCTGCTATGGAGGAGGAGGAACCAAAGGTACAAGCTGCATGTACAACAGCTGCTATGGAGGAGGAGGAACCTAAGGTACAAGCTGCAGGTACAACAGCTGCTATTGAGGAGGAGGAACCTAAGGTACAAGCTGCAGGTACAACAGCAGGTACAACAGCTGCTATTGAGGAGGAGGAACCGAAGGTACAAGCTGCAGGTACAACAGCAGGTACAACAGCTGCTATTGAGGAGGAGGAACCGAAGGTACAAGCTGCAGGTACAACAGCTGCTATTGAGGAGGAGGAACCGAAGGTACAAGATGCAGGTACAACAGCTGCTATGGAGGAGGAGGAACCAAAGGTACAAGCTGCAGGTACAACAGCAGGTACAAGAGCAGGTACATGGGAGGAGGAACCCAAGGTGGCAGCTGCAGGTACAACAGCAGGTACAGCATCAGATACAACAGCTTCTACGGTGGAGGAGAAACCCAAGGTAGAAGCTGCAGGTACAACAGCTGCTACGGTGGAGGAGGAGGAGGAGGAACCCCAGGTAGGGACCTCTGGAGGGGAGGTACACACAGGACAGGGCAAGAATGGATCTTCTGCACATGCATCCGGAGCGACGAAAGCAGCAGCTGCAAAGCGAAAGGCAGTGGGAGAAAGCGTACCAGTAGATGATGATGAGCAGCAGATGGCAGCACTAGAAGATAATGAGGTGCAACAAGAGGCAAGCAATACTGCAGCACAGGCAGTTGAAGATGGGAGCAAAAGGAGAAAAATTCCTAACCAGCGATATCGAGAATAGGACCCATCTCAGACCTCGGCTCTAGGGTCCGTTAAAAGTGAATCCATAAAGGTACTCGTTTTTCACCAACAGAGGCCAGCCGTAGCAGCTTCCATCCAGTTTCATACACCCACATATTTCAGCGCGTCTGGACAGCTTATTGTGCCAGCTTCAAGGCGCACAAGGGCGTGTTAGGTTTGGCTGAATAGCCAGCCATGGGAGCTGCAATCAAACGGATTGGATTTTAAATTAATTTGTTGAGGTGACACCGAAATTGCAGGTTGAATGTATTGAGATTTGAAAAGCAAGTTAGCCTGCAACAGGATAGGACAAACCGACAGGTTTAGTGGTCCTGGAATTTGGAGTTTTAGTAGGATAAACTGTGGCTTCCCAAAACACCCACAAAAGTGCGCAGGTTCCCCAGCGCACCCGTTTTGCTCGCCCGTTTTAAGCATCCGTTTTGCTCGTCTAGCAGCACGCCTGATGTACTGAAGTCGCTACCCATGGAGGGGCGGTAACGACAATTGGACCACAAATCTCCCACCTGGAAGGTCTTGTCCTACATGTATGCTGTTGCTCGTGCAGTTGAAAGTTGAAACGCCGAGCGGATTTGGTCAGACGTTGAGCCACAGAGACAGGATCATTTGAAACCACGGGTGACTACTGCTAGCTCCGGCTTACGCAGTGGTGTCCTTAATTTCACGTCCTGAGAGTGGCACATTACTCGGATGTAACAATTTCAATTTCAATTTGAAACCACGGCCAGTTTATCTTACTACGTCCGTCACCCTCTTACCCTAGCTGGAAATAAAATTGTTCCTCTACATAACTAGATGTGCGATCCAAAGTTGGAATGCAATGAGAAGTAACCTCTGTTGATCAATGATTGTATGAAGAGATTGGATCAAATCTATTTCGAAATTTGATCAGATGTTTTTTGTTACTCCCGCAGACGGCGAACAGCATTAAAGATTGGAGCCATGTAATTAAGTTCAAGTTCCTGTTCAAGTCATCCTGTTACCAAATTACAATTTTGCGATGGTGAGCAGGCAGAAGGCAGATATGAAGCCAGCCAGGGTTGTTCAGGACGCTGCGTCGCAGACGCAACGTCAAAGGGTCCGTTGCGTCCTGGGACACAACGTGAGGAGGGTCCGTTGACCAGATGGAAGGGTCTGTTGCGTCGCAGGACGCAGCCTACAAAAATAGTTGCGTCTCGGGCAGCATAGCTGGGGGTCCTCCTGAAGTAACCTGAATCCAACCACCCTGGAATCCAACCACACCTGTACATATTTGATGTAGTCTGGTAGCCTCTCGGTTGAAAACATGTACTGGCTCTGACAAGTTGTCTGGAGTTCTGGAGAAATTGTTAAACTGCCTACCGGCACTCGATGAGGTATGCTGAGCATCAGGGTTGTTCAGGACGCTGTGTCATGCGTCGCAGACCCAACGTTTGAGGGTCCGTTGTGTCGCTATGGGTCGGTTGAGGGTAGGTTGCTTCTCAGGACGCAGGCTGTAAAATTGGTTGCGTTTCGGGACGCAGAGGTGAGGGTCCTCCTGAACAACCCTGCCGAGCATTCTATGCTCCCTGATATGTCTTTAAACTGTCTGCAGCTATGTGCTTACATTCTGTACTCAGGAGTGTGGTGTAGTTATGTTTATGCTACCCATGTTTTACTCTGCCAGCAGACGATGAGCAGCCTGGAGACTGATACAGGGATAGACCATACTATGCTCCCTGGATTCCGTATTTCCGTGGGCATTGCACATCGGGGGGGGGGGGGGGGGGGGGGGGGGGGCTTGACGGCTTGTACTTGGAAGAACGTGAGTAGCCCATAGTAGGCTTGAAATCCATGCATGGAAGAATGTATGTATGTTGTATGTAATCATGTATTCCTTCCGCCTTGGAAGAGGTAGAGAACTTCCCTCCGTGCTGTCGCACACTCGCACAGTAGCCAAAGCCCAGGCGCAACGTGGTCTGCATAACCAAAAACCCAACATAGTAGCCATTCTCCAGTATGTACGGTGCATGCAAACAAACGGGAGGGTTCCACACCCACGGAGCATGTCACGCCCCGTGGCAGCGCTTACACAATTCCAATTTTCAATTTTGTATGTCAGTAACAGTCCAGGGGTAGCCAAATAGGCTAAAGGGACTTGCCCAACGTCATGGTTGGCTGCGAAACCATGTAAAGATCAAATCAATCAAATGGCCAGTGGATTAGTGCTTTTTCCAGATGAACGAAATATAGAGATAGCCATGTCAGATTGTTCGGTGATACTGCAGACGACGGGGAGCAGCCAAATTGCTGGATAGGGCCAGGTTCAATTGGAAGATGGTTCATACTTCAAGTTCAAACATCAGCATTCGCGAAAGGCTTGTGTTTAAAAAGTTCAGCGAGTATCTCGGTGAGTATCCAGCAGCTGGCTGGACCTATGTAACCAAGTTCAAGTAGCTTATAGATCGGCCGCCTGAGCTTTGAATACCGCCCGGCAGCACGGACGGAAGGTCTCTACCTCTTCCCAGGCGGGAAGTCTGAAATTTATGAACCCAACAGGGTTCGAAGCGCAGACCCGCCTGATGCTGAGTAATTCTAAATATGCAGCCAGATCTCGATAAACCTACGTGACTGCATTCTGCGAGTGTGTTTTTACAGTATAGCTGGTAAAGCCGTTGCCATATAGGCTAAATAGTCTCGGCAGTGATTTGCTAAATTAAGGGCGCCTGGAGGCGCGTCCCTAATGAAATGATTCGGATCCTTAATTCAATGTATTTGAATTAATTGAATTGAATTGTATTTAATGTTGTGTTATTTTAATTCGATTATTCCTTTCCATTTTATTTAATTAACGTGATTTGAATGCATGTAATTGCTTAAAATTGTATCAATTCGAATTGGATTAAATTCGGAGGGCGCCTGGAGGCTTTAAATTAATTGAATTCCAATGAATCGATTGGTGATTTAGCATTGTTAACTACAAGGTGACGAAAAAGAGAGTTGTTGGAGGGTTGTTGATTTTTAAGCAGTATTGAACGTTTCTGTAACGTAATGAAATGCATGTATGTAGATTGACTTTTTTTAAGAATTTGATGCAAGAAAAATGAGGCCAATCAGGTGTCTGGTTGATTTTACGGAATTTGTTCAAGGTATTGCATGTTTCAGCCCAGCCCAGAAGTGAACGGTATGTCCCGTCCTGCTGAACGGGCTTTTGGCCAGCGGCAGGTGGCGTGGCTTGCCACTGCCCCCGCCCCCGTCCCCGTCCCTGCCCCCGTCCCCGTCCCCGCCCCTGCCCCCTGCCCCGGCCCCCGCCCGGTGGCCCCCGCCCCTGCCCCACGCACGGCCCTGAGGTGGGGTCCGTGGGCTAATTATAGCACTAGTGCCCGAGGGGAATGTTTCGTCCATTGTGATGCTTACATGTTTCGCCTCCAATTTTTGACGACAATTCTGCTCCCAAACCTGTGTTTGCGCACTTGTTTAACTCGTTCAAATTTGAAATGTTAGCTTAAAACACCCTGAAATCAAATTGTTAACCGTTAATTGTAGCTATTTGGCCCAACCTGAGCTCCTTTTCATGAATTGCGATGCTCATGTGTGCTCTGGTCAGAATTTGTCATAAATTTGGCATAAATAAGTCTTATGATTCATCAAAATTATAGAATATTCAACTTTTTTTATGTTTTGCATAAAACCTGAAAAATTGGTTTGTGACACACGGACGGACGAACGAACGAACGAACAGACTTTTTAATGGGGCTAATCCCTCTTCAAATAAAGGGCGCCTGGAGGCGCGTCCCGAATGAAAATGTTTTAAATAATCTGTATTTAATTTAAATTTTAATTGTATATTTTTATTATTGTATAATTGTTTAATTAAATAAATAAATTGTATTAATGAATGAATAATAAGATTAAAATGAATTAATCAAATTATGTTAAATTGTTTGATCAATTATAAGTTATTAATTAATTGATTAATTAACTAATTAATTAAATTATATTTAATTAATTATCAATTAAATGTAATTTATTCATTAGTTAATTAATTAATTAATAAATAAATTAATAAATAAATTAAAATTGATTTAATTAATTTGATATAATCAAAATTGTGTTGCATTGACTTGAATTGAATGCATTTCATTGATTTGAATTGCATTCATTTGAATTCAATAAATTTGGATTTAGTTGAATTGAATCAATGGATGTAGCTTCATTTACTACGACAATTCACATTTTGTAGGGTTGTTAAATGTGAAGGAGTATTAAACGTGCCTGGACTGTCTTGTAGATGGACTTTATTTGCAAGCAGTTGATGCACAGGAAATGTAACCAATTAGAGGTATAGTTGAATTTGTTCGGTCAGCCGCATACAAGCTAGATGTGGCTTCATTCCCCACATTTATGGCAATTCATTCGGGACCCCCAGGACACAAGCCGCTTGTTGCCTAATACAACATCGTATTACGATTTCGCAGTGTGATTTGCGGTCGGACACGTGTTTTGCCAATGAGGTTGTAGAGTCGGCTGGGCGTGTCCCTGGCGTGCGTAGGATTGAACACATAGTCTCGACAGCCTGGACACGTGGCATCTGAATTATGGTCAACTGCTGGCATTCAAACCACTAAGCAACTAAACCCTAAACACATTAGAAGTCACGGGCAGGACATGGGGCAAATAGTCGAGAAATAGTTAATATGCAGAATGCGAGAAAGTGAGAGGAGGGAGGCTGGGAGTTTCAGAAGTAGTGGAGTAAGTAGGTCCTCATAGCAGAATAAGCTACACAACATTTGAAAACTTTTGAGAAGGATCATGACCGCTGAAATGCTGATATCTGTAGTCATGTGCACTCCAACTACGAGCCAAATGTTTGGGTGCAGAGTTTGCTGGGATCAGCAGCCCAGATGGAGAGAGACAAACTAATGTACAATGAGACACGTGGAACCTAGGGGGGTCATCAGAGGCCTAAAGCATACATACTACATATATAATATATATAAACCATGACATGCCATGCTATGGTGCACCATGCCATGCCATACCAATATACTATGCAGGTAGGTACAAACCATACCATGCTATGCTACACCATGCAATACCACACCATTAGGACATTGTATCATGCATGCTGAAATACACCATACTATGCCATGCTATACTACACCATGCCATAGCACACCCTACTACCATGCTAACATGCATGTAGGTTTAAACCATACCATGCCATGCTACACCATGCCATACCACACCAATATACCTTTGTATCATGCATGTTGGTATAACCCATGCTATGCTGCACCATGAGAGACCATACCAATATACCATGCTATGCCACAACATGTTATACTACAACATACTACCAAGTTACCATGCATGCAGGTATAAACCATAACATGCCTACTACCCTGCACCATGTCATACATAATCAATAAACCATGCATGTAGGTACAAATCATACCATGCTATGCTACCCCATACCATATGACACCATTATGTGTGGTGTGATGTGGTAGGTTGAGGTGTGTTTTGGTGTGTTTAGGTGTGATTTGGTGTGTTTAGGTGCGTTGTGTTGTGTTGTGCAGTGTTGTGAGTTGTGCTGTGTTGTAGTGATTTGTGGTGTGGTGTGGTGTGGTGAGGTGAGGCGTGGTGTGGTGTGGTGAAGTGTGGTGTGGTGTGGTGTGGTGTGGTGAGGTGTGGTGTGGTGTGGTGTGGTGTGGTGTGGTGTGGTGTGGTGTGGTGAGGCGTGGTGTGGTGTGGTGGAGCGTGGTGTGGTGTGGTGTGGTGTGGTTTGGTGTGGTGTGGTGTGGTGTGGCGTATCATGTCGTGTTGTTTTGTGTCGATTTGTATTGTGGTATGGTGTGGTGCGTTGTGATGTGGTGTGGTGTGTGGTGTGGTGTGGTGTGGTGTGGTGTAGTGTGGTGTGTGGTGAGGTGTGGTGTGGTGATGTGTGGTGTGGTGTGGTGTGGTGTGGTGTGGTGTGGTGTGATGTGGTGTGGTGTGGTGTGGTGTGGTGTGGTGTGGCGTATCATGTCGTGTTGTTTTGTGTCGATTTGTATTGTGGTATGGTGTGGTGCGTTGTGGTGTGTGTGTGGTGTGGTGTGGTGTGGTGGTGGTGAGGTGTGGTGAGTGTGGTGTGGTTGTGGTGGGCGCGTGGCGGGGTGAGGCGTGGTGTGTGGTGTGGTGTGGTGGGTATGTGTGATGTGGGTGGTGTGGTGTGGGTGGTGTGGGTGGCGTGGTGTGTGGGTGTATCATGTCGTGTTGTGTTGTGTAGAATTGTGTTGTGGTTTATGGTGTGGTGAAGTGTGGTGTGTTGTGTGGTGTGGTGTGGTGTGAGGGAGGTGTTGTTTAGGCTGTGAGTGTGGTGGTGTGGTGTGGTGTTGGTGTGGAGAGGTGTGGATGTGGTTGTGGAGTGGAGTGTCATGTGGTTATTTTGGGTATGTTTGGGTGGTTTTGTGTTGTAGTGTATGGTGTGGTGTGGTGAGGTGTGTGTTGTGGTATGGGAGTTGTGGTGTGGTCATGGGTGATGAGTAGCTGTGTTGTGGTATGATGGGTGATGTTGTTGTGGTTGATGTGTGTGGTTGAGGTGTGGTGCAATGTGGTGTGGTGTGGTTGTGGTGTGTGGGTGTGGTGTTGTGGTTGCGGCTGCGGTGCGGTGGTGGTTTGTGTGGTGTTGTGGGGATTGTGGTTGTGTTGTGTTGTGTTGTGGTGTTGGTGAGGTGAGGCGTAGTGTGGTGTGGTGAAGTGTGGTGTGGTGTGGTGTGGTGTTTAGTGGTGTGGTTTTGGCGTGTCATGTTGTGTTCTTTTGCGTCGATTTGTGTGGCTTTGTGTAGTAGTATGGTGTGGTGTGGTGTGGTGGGGTGAGTGGTGTGGTGTGTTGTGTGATGTGTGGTGTAATGTGGTGTGGTGAGGTGTTGTGCATTGTGGTGTGGTGTGGTGTGTGGTTTGGTGTGGTGTGGTGTGGTGTGGTGTGGTGTGATGAGGTGTGGTGTTTGGTGTGTGGTGAGGGTATAGTGTGGTGTGGGGTGGGGGGATGTGGTGCTGGTGTGGTGTGGTGTGGTGAGGAGTGTATGTGGTGTGGTGTGGTGTGTGATGTGTTTGTGTGGGTGTGGTGTTTGTGTGTGGTGTGGTATGGTGAGGAGTTGTGTGGTGTGGGGTGGTGGTGAGGTTGTGTTTTGTTGTGGGTGTGGTGAGATGTTGGAGTGGAGTAGTATATGTTGTTTGTGTTTGTTGGTGTAGATTGTGTTGTGGTATGAGTGTGGTGTTGTTGTGGTTGTGGGGTGGTGTGTTTGGTGTGGTTGTTGTGTGGTGTGGTGTGGTGTGGTGGTGTGTGTGGTTTGGTGTGGTGTGGTGTGGTGTGGCCTGGCCTGGCGTATCATGTCGTGTTGTTTTGTATCGATTTGTGTCGTTTTGTGTCATAGTATGGTTTGGTTTTGTCTTGTGTGGTCTTGTTTGGGTGATAGTGTGTGGTGGTGTTGGGGTGGGGGTGAGGTGAGGAGAGGTGTGCGTATGTGTGCGTGTGGTGAGGTGTGGGTGGGTGTGTGGTGTGGTGTGGTGTGGTTGGTGGTTGTGGTGAGGTGAGGTGAGCGTGGTATGGTGAGGTTGCAGTGTGGGGTGAGTGGTTGTTGTGGTGTGGTTGTGGTGGGGTGATGGTGTGGGTGGTGAGTTGTGGTGAAGTTCTATTGTGTCATGTCGTGTAGTTTTGTGTCATTTGGTCCTTTTTGTCATTTGTGCCATTTGTGGGGTTCGTGGTGTTGTATGTGGTGTGGGTTGGTTGGTGTGGTGTGGTGTGGTAGTGGTGTGGTGTGGTGTAAATGAAGTGGGTGTGAGTGTGGTGTGTGGCTGTGGAGTGGTGAGGTGTGGTGTGGTTGTGTGGTGTGGTGTGGTGCGGTGGTGTGGTGTGGTGAGGTGAGACGTGGTGTGGTGTGTGTGGTGTGGTGATGGGTGGTGTGGTGTGATTGTGGTGTGATGTTGTGTTGTGTGGTGTGGTGTTGTGTGGCGTGGCGAATCATGTTGTGTTGTTTTGTTTCGATTTGTGTTGTGGTATGGTGTGGTGCGGAATGTGTGTTGGTGGTGTGTGTTGTTGTTGTGTTGTGTTGTGGTGTGGTGGTTTGGTTTGGTGTGTGTGGTGTGGGGTGAGGTGTGGTGTGGTGTTGGTTTGTGGTGAGGAGTGGGGTGGGGTGGTGTGGTGTGGAGTGATGGGGTAAGGGTGTGTGTGGTGTGGTGTGGTGTGGTGTGGAAGGTGATGGGTGGTTGTGATGTGGTGATGGAGTGAGTATTAATGTAGTGTTGATTTGTGTAGAGTGTTGTTGTGGTAATGGTGTGGGAGGTGTGTTAGGGTGGTGTGGTGTGTGGGTGTGTGGTGTGGTGTGGGTGAGGTGAGGTGTGGTGAGGGGTTTGTGTTGTGGGGTGGTGTGGTGTGGTGTGTGGTGTGTGGGGTGTGGCGTGGCGTGTATGTCGGTTTGTCTTTGTGTTTATTTGGTGGGGTGTTGTAGTAGTAGGGTTTGGTGTGGTGCGTGTGGTGTGGTGTGGGTGAGTGGTGTGGTATGGTGTGATGGTGTGATGTGTGGTTGTATGTGGTGTGGTGGAAGTGTGAAGGTGGTGTAGTGTGGTGGTGTGTGGTGTGGTGTTGGGGTGGTGTGGTGTTGGTGTGGTTGTGATGTGAGGTGGTAGGTGTGGTGTGGTGGGTTGTGGGATGTTGTGTTGTTGTTGTGGGTGTGGTGAGGTGAGGAGCTTAGTGGGGTGTGTGGTGAAGTTGGTGTGTGTGTGGTGTGGTGTGGTGTTTAGGGGTGTGTTTTTGGGTGTCATGTTGTGGTCATTTGTGTGTCGATTTGTGTGGGTTTTGTGTAGTTGGTATTGATGTGTGTGGCGTGGGGTTGTGTGGTGAGTGGTGTGGTGTAGTGTGTTGTTGTGATGTGTGGTGTGTGTGATGTGGTGTGGTGATGAGGTGTGGGGCAGTGTATGGTGGGGTGTGGTGGTGTGGTTGGTGTGGTGTGGGTTTGTGGTGTGGTGTGGTGTGGTGTGAAGAGTTGTGGTGTGGTGTGGTGTGGTGTGGTGAGGCGTTGTGTGGTGTGGTGTGGTGTGATGTGGTGTGGTGTGGTGTTGTGGTGTGGTGTGGTGTGGTGAGGCGTTGTGTGGTTTTTGTGTGTGGTGTGATGTTTGTGTGGGTGGGTGTGGTTGTGGTTGGTGTGAGGTGAGGTGTGTGTGGAGTATCTGTGTGTTTTGTTTTGTGTCGATTTGTGTTGTGGTATGGTGTGTTGTGTTGTGTTGTGTGGTGGTGTGGTTTGTGGTGTGGTGTGGTGTGTGGTTGGTGTGGTGTGGTGGTGTGTGGTTTTGGTTTGGTGTGGTGGTGGTGTGGTGGGGGGGAGAGGTTGAGTGTGGTGTGTTATGGTGTGGTGTGAGTATTCATATGTGTTGATTTGTGGAGATTTGTGTTGTGGTTATTGGTTGTGGTTGCAGTGTGTGTGGTGGGTGGTGTGGTGTAGGTGTGTGGGGAGGTGTGGTGTGGTGGGTGTGGTGTGTGTGGTGTGGAGGGTGTGGCTGTGCGTGTGGTGGGGTGAGGAGTTGTGTGGTGGTGAGACTTGTGGATGTGATGTGATGTTGTGTGGGGTGGTGTGTGTGGTTGAGGGTGGAGTGAGTATTAATGTTGTGTGGTTTTGTGTAGATTTGTGTTGTGGTGGTTATGAGTGTGTTGTGTGTGTTGTGTTGAGTTGTGTGGTGTGGTGGGGGTTTCGGTGTGGTGGTGGTGGCGTTGTGGTGTTGTGGTTTGGTTGTGTGGGGTGGTGTGGTGTGGTGTTGGTTGTGGCGAGGTATGTGTGGTGTGTGTGGTATGGTGTGGGGTGGCAGTATATTGCTGTGTGGATTTGTGTCGATTTGCGTTGTGGTTAGGTAAGGTGTGGTGCAGTGTGGTTGTGGTGTTGTGGTGTGGTGTTGGGTGTGGTGTGTGGGGGAAGGTGTGGTGTGGTTGTGAGTGTGGTTGTGGTGTGGTGTAGTGCGTGGGTGTGTGTGGCTGTGGCGCGTGGCGTGGAGTTGGCGTGTCATATCTGATTTCTTTGTGTCGATTTGTGTGGGTTTGTGTAGTAGTATGGTTGATGTGGTGCGTTGTGTGTGGTGGTGGATTGTGTGGTTTGTGAGTGTGTGATGTGTGGTGTGATGTGGGTGTGGTGAAGTGGTGGTGCAGTGTGGTGTGGTGATGGTGGTGTGGTGTGGTGTGGTGTGGTTGTGGGTGGTGTGTGGTGAGGGGTGGTGTGGGGGTGGGGTTGTGGTGTGGTGAGGTGATGATGGCGAGAGGGTGGTGGTGTGAAGTGGGATGTTGTGTGGGGTGTGGTGTGGTGTGGGTGTGGCGGAGGTGCTGGTGTGGTTTGTGGTGTGGAGAGGGGTGAGGATGGGTTGTGTGTTTGTGTAGTGTTGTGGGGCTGTGGTGTGGTGTGGTTGTGAGTGTGGGTGTGGTGTTGGTGTTTAGTGGTTGTGGTTATCTGGCGTTTGGTAATGTTGTGTTATTTTGTGTAGATTGGTGATGGTATGTGGTAGTAGTATGGTAGTGGTGTGGTTGATGGGGAGTGGTGCTGGTGCTAGGGGTGTGGTGAGTGGTGTGGATTGTGTGGTGTGTTGTGTGATGTGTGGTGTGATGTGGGTGTGGGTTGGAGGGGTGGGGCATTGGGTGTGGTTGTGGGTGGGTGGTTTGGTGTGAGTCGTTTTGTGTCCTTGTGTGTCCGTTGTTCCTTTGTGGCCTTTAGTGTCGTTTATTTTTTGTGGTGTGGTGTGGTTTTGGGGTGGTGTTTGGTGTGGTTGGTGTGGTGTGTGTGTGTGATGGGGTGGTGTGGTGTGGTGTGTGTGGGTGTGGTGTGTGTGGTGTGGTGATTTTTAGTGTTTGTTGCTTGTTGTGTGCTTGTGGTGTTGTTTGTGGTTGTGTTGTGTGTGTTGTGTTTGTTGTGTTGTGTTGGTGTTGTTGTTGTGTCGTGTCATTTTGTGTCCTTTTGTGGCGTGTTATGTCGTGGTGTGGGTGTGGTGTGGTGTGGTGATTTGTGAGGCCATACCACACCATTGTAACATTGTACCATGCATT
>JACBWV010000610.1:18865973-18901762 GCA_013435795.1 Chlamydomonas sp. ICE-L | reverse complement strand
CTGCCATCGGTTGGTGTAACCATACTATCCATGATTTGTTGCACCATGCCATACCATACGAATAAACCATGCAATTAGAGCAAGGGATGGCAGCATGGAACCTTCCCATGTTGTCCAAGCTGCATGCGAAGCAAGGAACCCCATCAAGCTTTATTATAGCACGCACCTTTTCATCTATCTATTCCATTTAGGCCACCAATTTATAATAACAGACCTCGATGACAGATGCGGCGCAGTAGAACTGCGAGCGCTTGACGGGGCAATGGGGCGAGTATTAGAGTTGAACTGAAGGGCAAAGGCTAGAGCTGTACGAGAAGACTAACGATGAAATGTATTGCTCAGAGTTGATGCTTCTTCAAAGACGAGTCCTAAGCGCGTGTCGCAAGCGAATAACGTTCGAGATCGTGAACTGAATAGGCCAGGAAGACAGGGCGAGGAGGATTTCACCGTGGCCAGGCCAAGCCACTCACAGTTGTTTTGTGCCCACACGGCCGGCCAGTTCTGAAGTCGCCATGGAGGGCGCTGCACCCTTGTTTCCAACAAAGCAAAAACTTGAATGCGTCCACTGAAAAGTTAGGAAGCGCGTGGACGCCAGTGGGCAAGTTCGAAGGTGCCCCAGGTCGTCCCGGGTCCAGTGGGTGTTGGCTTGACACGTGTCAGATCACGCTGCTGGCTGCCGCAAACCTCACACTACAGGCGCCCTGAGAAATCCCCATGCGAACGTTTGTACCTCCATAGTTTGCAACACGAAGGTCGGCAGTGCTCCATTCCAAGCTCAGCAAGTGCGTGAGATGGATATATTATCGCTTCCCATATAATTGATAATTATGCAAGTTAGAAAGGCTGGAAACATGAGCATTTCGTGAATTACAAGTAGAAGTACCATAGTTGGCGTGGCTACATTACCCACCCGGGACACCCCACGCACCGGTGCCCCACGCACGGCCCTGCGGCTGAGTTGTGGGTGAAGTGCGTGCTAATAATAGCTGAAGTGCCCTAGGAGAATGATCCGTTCATTGTGATGCTTGCATGTTTCGCCTCGATTTTTTTACGACAATTCCATTCCCAAAACTATGTATGCGCACATGATAGGATGGTACGAATTTGAAATGATAACAAATGTTACCCAATAATTGTCGCTTTGGGCCCAAAAAGCACAAACCTTAGCTCCTTTTCTTGAATTGCGATGCTCATATGTGTTCTCGTGAGAAAATGTCCGGTATCAAGTAGTCTTATAATTATTATATGTTGTATAATGTTTCGATTTTTTATGATTTGAAGTGAAACCTGAAAAAGTAGTTTGTGACGGACGGACGGACGGACGGACACACACACAGTTTTGACAGGCTAATCCCTCAATCAAAAATTTTGCAATTTTTTTCATTCGGGTAAAATCTGGAGATTTTTTTCATTCGGGTACTCCTAAAGGATGTAGGCCTACCAGGGTACTTCAAATGGCCCAATTGGCCAGCGCTTAAGCGCACTTGAAAACAAAAAAAGCTGCGATTTGTAGTGCAAAAAGCGCAAAAATTGCTTGCAGCGCCCACAAGGGGTTGCAAAAAACTGCGCTTAAAGCGCAGAGGGGGTCAAAAAGTCAGCGCTCAAACGCGCGCGCTTTGAATTACCCTGAGGCCTACATTATCTGATGTGTACTCCCGGAGTGGAAGTTCATGCGAAGAAATTGAAATTGAAATTGAAATTGTTACATCCGTGCAGAACCGTGACTCACAGGACGTGAAGTTAAGGACACCATAGCGTAAGCCGGAGCTAGCTATAGTCACCGTTCATGCGGAGATATATCTGTTTACCCCTGTATGTGTGGAGATATTGGATCAAGTTTTTTTTTAAGGAAATCTTATTTTTATAATTGATTTTTTTATCGTTCAGAAGAAGAAGCAAAATTGAATTTGTTCGTGGTGACATTTTTCCGGACGGCGAGCAACCAAATTGCTGGCTGGAGCTATGTTAACAAGTTCAAGTTCTTCTCAGCCTTCACGAAAGCAGCCATAATCTGTGAGACCCGCATCGTGTGGGTGAACACGTGGTGTCAGATTGGTAGAAGTACCACCGAAGTAACATGCTGGAAAAAAATGTTTTATCCGCGTTTACATTTTCCTGGTATTTTATTTTCCTGCCAAAGACAACGGCGTGCAGCCAAATTGCTGGTTGAAGCTATCTAAACAAGTTCAAGTTCAACTAGCATATCGCAGTTAACGATCTCCTCGCCCTTCTTCTACATCGGGAGATATCTGTCTCACTCCAAACTTGCCACACTCAGGTATGCCAGGAGATATCAATTCCCGTGTTGAGTCACAAGCCCATGCATGAGAGGCTGGTGGAGACCCAGTCAGAGATCCAGTCATATAGTTATGAGGTGGCGACGCAGCTGCTGTTCCGAGGCCTCCGCTTACAGTGTGGCATGGACCATGGACCCCTGAAGTCCCTTATCAGCTCCGCCCTTTTCTTCAACAGGTTCTCCAAAATCTTCTTCTCCCCATCAGTAACAGGTTCCGCTTCGCCCCCTTCCACCCTTTCCTTCTCTGCCTTCACACAACCCAAATCTTCCTCTACACCAATCCTTTACTTCAACAGACTCTTCAACATCTTCTCCTCCACATCAGTAATAGGACCCGCTAAGCCCCCTTCCACCCTTCCCTTCTCTGCCTTCACAAAATCCAACTCTTCCTCTACACCAACCCTTTACATCAACAGACTCTCCAACATCTTCTACTCCTCATCAGTAATAGAATCCGCTTCGCCCCCTTCCACCAACCCTTCTCTGCCTTTACAAAAGTAGCCAGCAACTCCCAACTCTTCCTCAACACTAACCAGGGCACTACATTTGGTCATACTGGGTTCTTCAAAAGCGCAACTTCCTCCTGTTGGGTAGCGCTTTCGAATCAATTGAAAAAGGAAATCTGCGAGCTGCGCCCAGAGGGGGTTATTTTTTGCCCCAATGCGCAGTCGGGCTCCAAACCTAGCGCGTTAGCGCACGATAGCGCACGACACGTAGTAACCCGACACCACCCCTTTACTTCAACAGACTCTCCAACATCTTCTCCTCCTCATCAGTAACAGGTTCCGCATCGCCCCCTTCCACCCTTTCCTTCTCTGCCTTCACACAACCCAACTCTTCCTCTACATCACCTCATTTCTTCACCAGATTCTCCAAGATCTTCTCCTCCCCATCAGTAATAGGACCCGCTAAGCCCCCTTCCACCCTTTCCTTCTCTACCTTCACACAACCCAAATCTTCTTCTAAACCAATCCTTTACTTCACCAGACTCTCCAACATCTTCTCCTCCTCAGCAGTGACAGGTTCCTCATCACCCCCCTCCAATTCCCTCTTCTCTGCTACCACACCACACCACACCACACCACACCACCCCTTTACTTCACCAGATTCTCCAACATCTTCTCCTCCTCAGCAGTGACAGGTTCTGCATCACCCCCCTCCAATTCCCTCTTCTCTGCTACCACACCACACCACACCACCCCTTTACTTCAACAGACTCTCCAACATCTTCTCCTCCTCAGCAGTGACAGGTTCCGCATCACCCCCCTCCAACTCCCTCTTCTCTGCCTTCAGGAAAGCAGCCAGAACCTCCTCGCTCTTTTTCATCACTTCCTCAGGCACCGTTGCAAGCAGAGCATCCATATCCGCCACCACTGCCACCAGCTTCTTTGTTATATCTTCCTTTTCAGCAGCAACCTAATTGATAGAAGAAGATTGTGATATTTATTTTATTTTTATTTATTTTATGTTTATTATTATTTCTTTATTTTTATTTGTATTCTGTTTTTCGATCACTTCCTCAGGCACCGCTGCAAGCAAAGAGTCCATATCGGCCACCACTGCCGCCAACCTAGTTACCTACTACTAGCAACCTACTTGACAGAAGGACAATGTAATATTTATTAATTTTTTATTTATTTTATGTTAATATTACTATTTCTTTATTTTTATTTTATTTTTTCATCACTTCCTCAGGTATATCGGCCACCACTGCCGCCTGCTTCTCTGTTATATATTCCCTTTCAGCAGCAACCTAGTTGACAGAAGGAAATTGTAAATTTATTTTAATTTTTTAGTAAAATGATTTCCTTCCCAGGAAGAGGGAGTGCCGAGAATAATTTTACGTCAACCACCACTGCAGGGTACTTCCAAGCGCGCGCTTCTGCACGCTGGCACGCTGCCTTTTTGAGCCCCACTGCGCGTTTCGCGCAGTTTTTTGCAACCCCTTGTGGGCCCTGTGGGCGCAGCAAGCAATTTTTGCGCTTTTTGCACTACAAAGCGCAGTTTGTTTTTCTTCAAGAGCGCTAAAGCGCGGGCCAATTTGGTCAATGGAAGTGCCCTGCACCACCGCCGCCAACTTCTCTGCTATACAACACCTAGTTGGCAGGAGACAATTGTAATATTTCTAAAATTGCTTAAAAACAGGATTTCCAACCCAGGAAGGGGGAGTGCTGGGAATAATCTGATGTCCACCACCACTGCCTCCAACTTCTCTGTTATATGGAACCTAGTGGGTAGAATGTAATGCTTTTTTTGTTGAAAATATTTGATAGGTTTTTAACACCAGGAAGTGGGAGTGTTGAGAATAATCTTATGGCAACCACCACTGCCGCCTGCTTCCGTGTTATATCTTCATTTCTGCAGCAGCCTAGTTGGCAGAAGACAATTGTTATATTGATATAATTGCTTAGTAAAAGGATTTCCAACCCAGGAAGGGGGAGTGCTGGGAATAATCTTATGTCAACCACCACTGCCTTCAACTTCTCTGTTATATGGAACCTAGTTGGTAGAATGTAATTTTTTGTATTGCAAATATTTGAAAGGATTTGGACACCAGGAAGTGGGAGTGTTGAGAATAATCTTATGTCAACCACCACTGCTGCTAGCTTCTCGGTTATATCTTCATTTTCAGCGTGAACTTAATTGGCAGATGAAATGTTGTTGTTTGTTTTGAAAGGATTTGAACACCAGGAAGTGGGAGTGTTGAGAATAATCTTATGTCGACCACCACTGCCTCCACCTCATCTGCTTTATGGAACCTAGCTGGCAGAATGTAATGTTTTTTGTTTTGAAAAGATTTGAAAGGATTTGGACATCAGGGAGTGGGAGTGTTGAGAATAATCTTATGTCGATCACCACTGCTGCTATCTTCTCATTTATATCTTCATTTTCAGCGGTACCTAGTTGGAAGAGATTTATTTTCTTCTTTTCCGTTTCTATTTATTTTTATTTTATTTTTCACCACTTCCTCTGGCAAAGTTGGAAGCAGAGCGTCCATATTGACCACCACTGCTGCTACCTTCTCTCTTATATCTTCATTTTCATTTTTATATTTTCATTTTCAGCAGATAGTTGGAAGAGACAATTGTAATATGTTTTTTTTTTTTATTTGCATTTCACTATTGTTTAATACATTATCTAATCTTGTAACAGACCTTATCCTATCCCGGATAATATCTTATCTAATCTTGTAACAGACCTTATCCTATCCCGGATAATATATTATCTAATCTTGTAACAGACCTTATCCTATCCCGGATAATATCTTATCTAATCTTGTAACAGACCTTATCCTATCCCGGATAATATATTATCTAATCTTGTAACAGACCTTATCCTATCCTGTATAATATATTACATAATCTTGCAACAGAAGTTGCCCTATCCCGAGGGGGGGGGGGCAAGAAAAAAGCTCCCGTAACGCATCTTCGCTTTACATAGAGCTTGTCCTCAAACTATAAAAAAACAGTTTTTTTAGCCCAAAATAAAGTTGTACAAAAGTTAGAGGGGTCCAAAGTTGTTTTCACCCACAGGGGCCCAAATATTAACTTAGCGATAAATCACGTTTGGGCAACCTTATGAAAGGGGGGGGGGGGGGGGGGTGGGGGGGGGGGGTGGGGGGGGGGGGGGGGGGGGGGGGGGGGGGGGGGGGGAGTCCACTAAGACATCAAGTGCTTGATGACCAGTTGGAGGTATGGAATAATGACCACCATGACCACCATGACCACCACCACCATGACCACCATGACCACCACCACCACCATGACCACCATGACCACCACCATGACCACCACCACCACCACCACCACCACCATGACCACCATGACAGTTTACAAGCATCTGAGACCTAGAAACCCTTTGCAGTAGTACTCCAAGGCTCCTCGGTTGCACAATGGGACTGGAAGCTGGGATTTTATTTCCGCTATATATAGCGATCGCTAGTTTTGACCCCGTTTTGGCGAAATTATCGCTATAAAAAAAGAAAAGAAAAAGTTTTGTTTTGCCCTCAATGGCCCTAAAAAGCTACAAAAAGCTACAGAAAGCACTAAAACGCTGTCCCTGGAGGAGGCCTAGAACCATAAAGCTAGAAGGAACCCACTTTCATTTTTGAAGAAAGAATCACTGACTAGAAGGGGTAGTTCTTGCAAAAAGGTTGATTTCTAATTGGTAGTTGGTACAATGACCACCATGACATGTTTACAATATTATCATAAGAAGACAAGTTATATGCAGCGTCGCAAGCGACGTTAAAAAATGGCGGAGAGGTGTTCGCGACAGAGCGATAGGTTGCAACGGAAGCGAGTTAGTTACGAGACCGTTGGCTGAAGTGTCAGGCTTCATCTCGGTCAGACGGTTGGTCGGTCGGTCGGTCGCACAGACGGACAAATGGGTAACCCTGGGAGCTCCCGCCTCCTTGAAGAGGGGGCTCTGCCAAAAACACAATCTTGCATTAGATGCATAACTTGGGCGGATAAAAAAAATAAAATATAACAATGTGATATCATATGTATACTTATATAACATGGCATACAATCATGTTTTTATTCACCTAAACCCTGAAAACAAAAAGCCACTGTAAGCCAAATCAATGCACACTATCGACACAGCCTCCCTTTTCAGCACCCCTGTTCCCTTGTGCAGCCTCTCTTGTAGCTAGTGAGAGGGGGCGGCCATAGCCTATGTCATGTGCACATGTACAATTGTGCCCCCCCCCCCCCCACACACACACACACCCACACACCCACACATACTCCCCCACCCCCACCCACGCACACACACATACCCCCACCCCCCCCCCCCCCCCCCCCCAGCCCCCCCACACACGCACACGTATACATCCCTCTGTGCATCACAATGCACGCTTTAAACATAACATACCTTGTCTGCATCCCTGTTCCCTTTCTCAGCGTCTCTTGCGCCTAGAGAGAGGGGGCGGTCATAGACTATGTCATGTGGTACTTGTATAATTGTGCCCCCCCCCCCCCCACACACCCACACCCACACCCACACCCACCCACCCACACCCACACACATACCCCCCCCCCCCCCCCCCACACCCACACACACACACACACACACACACACACACACACACCCAAACACACACACACATTCCCCCCCCTGACACACACATACCCCCCCCCCCCACCACCACCACCACCACACACACACACCCTTCTGTGCATCACAATGCACACTATCAACACAGCATACCTCTTTGGTGTCCCTGTCTCCTTTTTCTGCGTCTCTTGCGGCTAGGGAGAGTGAACAGTCATAGGTCATGTCATGTTTACTAATGTAACTGTGCCCCCCCCCCCCCCCCCACCCCCCACCCTCACCCCCCCATGCAGTTCAATCAGACACAACCAACACAGCATACCTCTTTGGCGCCCCTGTCTCCTTTTTCTGGGTCTCTCGCGGCTAGGGAGAGTGAATAGTCATAGGTCTTGTCATGTGTACTAATGTAACTGTGCCCCCCCCCCCCACCCCCACCCCACCCCATCCCACAAAACACACAAACACATACACCCATCCCCCCCCCCCCCCACACACACACACACCCCTCTGTGCATCACAATGCACACTATCAACACAGCATACCTCTTTGGCGTCCCTGTCTCCATTTTCTGCGTCTCTTGCGGCTAGGGAGAGTGAACAGTCATAGGTTCATGTCATGTGTACTAATGTAACTGTGCCCCCCCCCACCCCCACCCCCACCCCATCCCACAAAACACACACACATACACCCATCCCCCCCCCCCCCCCCCCCCCCCCACACACACACACACCCCTCTGTGCATCACAATGCACACTATCAACACAGCATACCTCTTTGGCATCCATGTCTCCTTTTTCCTGCGTCTCTTGCGGCTAGGGAGAGTGAACAGTCATAGGTCATGTCATGTGTACTTACATAACTGTGCCCCCCCCCCCACCACCACCACCACCCTAACCCCCCATGCAGTGCAATCAGACACAATCAACACAGCATACCTCTTTCGGCATCCATGTCTCCTTTTCTGCATCTCTTGCGGCTAGGGAGAGCGAACAGTCATAGGTCATGTCATGTGTACTTACATAACTGTGCCCCCCCCCCCCCCCCACACACACCCTCACCCCCCCCATGCAGTTCAATCAGACACAACCAACACAGCATACCTCTTTGGTGTCCCTGTCTCCATTTTCTGCGTCTCTCGCGGCTAGGGAGAGTGAACAGTCATAGGTCATGTCATGTGTACTTCTGTAATTGTGCCCCCCCCTCCCAGTCACCCCCCCATGCAGTGCAATCAGACACAACCAACACAGCATACTTCTTTGGTGTCCCTGTCTCCATTTTCTGCGTCTCTCGCGGCTAGGGAGAGTGAAAAGTCATAGGTCATGTCATGTGTACTTCTGTAATTGTGCCCCCCCCTCCCAGTCACCCCCCCATGCAGTGCAATCAGACACAACCAACACAGCATACTTCTTTGGTGTCCCTGTCTCCATTTTCTGCGTCTCTCGCGGCTAGGGAGAGTGAACAGTCATAGGTCATGTCATGTGTACTTCTGTAATTGTGCCCCCCCCCTCCCAGTCACCCCCCCATGCAGTGCAATCAGACACAACTAACACAGCATACCTCTTTGGCGTCCCTGTCTCCTTTTTCTGCGTCTCTCGCGGCTAGGGAGAGCGCGCGGTCGTAGGTCTGTAGAGTGAGAAAGAAGCTATCCACCAGCTTGTTTGCATTGCTGCTAGTTCCATTGGTTGTGGCATACTCACCTGCCGCAAAAAGGGGGTTTAGGGTTTAGGGTTTAGGGTTGCTGCTAGTTCCATTGGTTGTGGCATACTCACCTGCCGCAAAAAGGGGGTTTAGGGTTTAGGGTTTAGGGTTGCTGCTTGTTCCATTGGTTGTGGCATACTCACCTGCCGCAAAAAGAAGCATTATGTGATGATGATGATGATGATGATGATGATGATGATGATGATGATGATGTTGACATTTTGCCTGGTGCCCTACTGGTCTTCATATGTGCCGTTGGCCTGACGAATTAAAGAAGAACTTAAGTATAGCTGGGGTCAGAAAGCACAGAATATAGTTGGGGTCACAGAATATAGTTGGGGTCACAGAATATAGTTGGGGTCAAAGAATATAGTTGGGGTCACAGAATATAGTTGGGGTCACAGAATATAGTTGGGGTCACAGAATATAGTTGGGGTCACAGAATATAGTTGGGGTCACAGAATATAGTTGGGGTCACAGAATATAGTTGGGGTCACAGAATATAGTTGGGGTCACAGAATATAGTTGGGGTCACAGAATATAGTTGGGGTCACAGAATAGTTGGGGTCACAGAATATAGTTGGGGTCACAGAATATAGTTGGGGTCACAGAATATAGTTGGGGTCACAGAATATAGTTGGGGTCACAGAATGTAGTTGGGGTCACAGAATATAGTTGGGGTCACAGAATATAGTTGGGGTCACAGAATATAGTTGGGGTCACAGAATATAGTTGGGGTCACAGAATATAGTTGGGGTCACAGAATATAGTTGGGGGCACAGAATATAGTTGGGGGCACAGAATATAGTTGGGTTCAAATAACACAACAAGGCACCGGATGAAAGGATGCCATACAAGGCACCGGATGAAAGGATGCCATAGAAGCAGGGATCGGCAAAATGATACCATGTCATCATATTATATCATATTATGCCGGCTGTCTGACTAGGTAACTTTGGCCTGGGGCATCATATCATATGATATGAATTATATGATTTTTGAATGATATCATACTCGTCTTTGGTCAACATCATATGATTTACCGACCCTACATAGAAGGCACTGGATCAAAGGATGTCATGAGCAACTCCTGAGTCATCCTACCTAACCTGCATGTGGAAAAGATCAACCCACCCATCCGCCTACCCACGCACTTACCCGCTTACCCACTGACCCACACACATATCCACCAACCCACCCACCAACCCACCCACCCACCCACCAACCAATACGCACCAAATGTCCTGACACAGTCACGGGTATCTACCTACCCGCGCACCCACCCACTTACCCACTGACCCACCAACCCACCCACCCACCCACCAACCCACCCACATACCCGCTTACCCACCTACCCGCTTACCCACCCACCCACCAACCCACCCACTTACCCACCAACCCACTTACCCACCCCCACCCACCACCACCCACCTCCCACCTACCCGCGTACCCACCCCCCCACCCACCAAAACCAACCACGATACCCCTGACCCACAACCCGCTTACCCACCCACCACCAACCACCCACATATCCACTTACCCACCTACCCCGCTTACCCACCACCCACCCACCAAACCACCCACATATCCACTTACCCACCTACACGCTTACCCACCCACCCACCCACCAACCACCACATCTCCACTTACCCCCTACCCGCTTACCCCCCACCTCACACCAAACCACACACATATCCACGTACCACCTACCCGCTTACCCACCCACCCACCCACCCACCAACCACCCACATATTCACTTACCCACCTACCCTCTTATACCACCCACCCACCCACCCACCAAACCACCCACATATCCACTTACCCACCTACCCGCTACCACCCACCCACCAAACCACCACCATATCCATTACCCACCGACCCCCGCTTACCCACCCACCCCCCACCCACCAAACCACCCAAATATCCACTATACCCACATACCCGCTTACCCACCCACCCACCAAACACCACCCACCTATCCACTTACCCACCTACCCGCTTACCCCACCACCCACCCACCCACCAAACCACCCACATATCCACTTACCCACCTACCCGCTTACCCACCCACCCACCCACCCACCCACCCACCCACCAACCACCCAAATATCCACTTACCCACATACCCGCTTACCCACCCACCCACCAAACCACCCACATATCCACTTACCCACCTAACCCGCTAACCCACCCACCACCCACCCACCAACCAATACGCACCAAGCGCCCTGACACAGTCACAGATACTCACCTACCCACCCACCAACCCACACACCAACCAATACGCACCAAGTGCCCTGACACAGTCACAGATACCCACCTACCCACCCACCCACCCACCCACCAACCAATACGCACTAAGTGCCCTGACACAGGCACAGATACCCACCTACCCACCCACCAACCAATACGCACCAAGCGCCCTGACACAGTCACAGATACCCGCCTACCTACCCACCAACCAACCCGGCAACCAATACGCACCAAGTGCCCTGACACAGTCGCGGATGCCATAGAAAGCTCCGGATCGAAGGATGTCACGTGCAACTCCTGGGTCATCCAACCTAATCTGCATGCAGAAATTGTGATGGTGGTGGTGAGGGTGAGGGTGAGGAAGGCTGGTAGGTGGGTAGGTGGCTGGTAGATGGGTAGGTGGCTGGTAGGTGAGTAGGTGGCTGGTAGGTGGGTAGGTGGCTGGTAGTTTGCTGGTAGGTGGATGGGTAAGTGGGTAGGTGGATGGGTAAGTAGGTAAGTGGCTGGTAGGTGGGTAGGTGGCTGGTAGATGGGTAGGTGGCTGGTAGTTTGCTGGTAGGGGGATGGGTAAGTGGGTAGGTGGATGGGTAAGTAGGTAAGTGGCTGGTAGGTGGGTAGGTGGCTGGTAGATGGGTAGGTGGCTGGTAGTTTGCTGGTAGGTGGATGGGTAGGTGGGTAGGTGGATGGGTAAGTAGGTAAGTGGCTGGTGGGTGGGTAGGTGGCTGGTAGATGAGTAGGTGGCTGGTAGATGGGTAGGTGGCTGGTAGATGGGTAGGTGGCTGGTAGTTTGCTGGTAGGTGGATGGGTAAGTGGGTAGGTGGATGGGTAAGTAGGTAAGTGGCTGGTAGGTGGGTAGGTGGCTGGTAGATGAGTAGGTGGCTGGTAGATGGGTAGGTGGCTGGTAGTTTGCTGGTAGGTGGATGAGTAGGTGGGTAGGTGGATGGGTAAGTAGGTAAGTGGCTGGTAGGTGGGTAGGTGGCTGGTAGATGGGTAGGTGGCTGGCAGTTTGCTGGTAGGTGGGTAGGTGGGTAAGTGGATGGGTAAGTAGGTAAGTGGCTGGTAGGTGGGTAGGTGGGTAAGTGGCTGGTAGATGGGTAGGTGGTTGGTAGAAAGGTAGTTGGGTCACGCGCAACTCCTGGGTCATCCAACCTTACCTGCATGCAGGAATTGTGGTGATGGTGATGGTGGTGATGGTGGTGGAGGTGGTGGTGATGGTGGTGATGGTGGTGGTGGTGACGGTGGTGGTGATGGTGATGGTGGTGGTAGTAGTGGTAGAGGTGGTGGTGATGGTGCAGATGGTGGTGATGATGGTGGTGGTGGTGGTGGTGATGGTGGTGGTGGTGATGGTGATGGTGATGGTGGTGGTGATGGTGGTAGTGGTAGAGGTGGTTGTGATGGTGGTGTTGGTGTTGGTGCTGGTGTTGGTGTTGGTGTTGGTGGTGATGGTGGTGATATTGGTGGTGGTGATGGTGGTGGTGGTGATGATGTTGGTGGTGCTGGTGTTGGTGTTGGTGTTGGTGTTGGTGGTGGTGGTGGTGGTGGTGATGGTGATGGTGATGGTGATGTTGTTGGTGTTGGTGTTGGTGTTGGTGTTGGTGTTGGTGTTGGTGATGGTGGAGATGGTGGTGGTAGTGGTGATGGTGATGGTTTTGTGGTTGCATTAGTTTTTTTGTTTTGGGTTTTATCTTGTGAATGTTGTTGGTGGTGATGGTTCAGTAGTGGTAGTGGTGGTGGTGGTGGTGGTGGTGGTGGAGCTGGTGTCTGGTAGCGGTGATGGTGAGGTGGTGGGTGGGATGATGGTGGTGTGTGTTGTGGTGGTGGTTTTTTTTGATGGTGTTGGTGGTGGTGGTGATTATTGTTTGTTAGTGGTGTTGGTGAGATGGTGTAGTGGTGGTGGTGGTGAGGTGTGGTGATTTGTATGTGACGGTGGTGGTGCGTGGGTGCCCTGGTGGGTGGTGGTGGCGCGGGTGAGTGTTTGTGGGTTGCTTGTGCTTGGTGGTGTTGCTGCTGGTGCTGCTGCTGCTGCTGCTTTGTTAGGTGCTGGTGTTGGTCGGTTGTTGGTTGTGCTGGTGGTGTTGCTGGTGCGCTGGTCGCTGGTGGTTTTGGTTGTGGTGTGTGCTTGTGGGTGTGTGCTGGGTGCTGGTGGTGGTGGTGGTGCTGGTGCTGGTGCTGGTTCTGGTCTGGTTCTTTTTCTGGTGCTGGTGACTGGTTCTGGTTGCTTTGTGCTGGTGTCCTGGTGTTGTTGCCTGTGTTCCACTTTTTTTTGTTTGGTGCTGTGGATGGTGTTTGGGGGTGCTCCTCGTGTGTATGTTGTTGTGGTGCTGGTTGCCGTCGTGGTCGTGGTGGTGGTGGTGGTTGTGGTGGTGGTGGTGGCGCTCTTTTTTTTTTGGGGGGGGGGGGGGAGGCTGGTCTCTGTGCTGGTGCTGGTGGTGCTGGTGATGTGGTGTGTTGCTGGTGTTGCTGGTGGTGCTGGTGCTGGTGGTGGTGGTGCTGCTGTTGGTCGTGGGTGTTTTTGTGCTCCTGGTGGTCGTGGTGGTGGTGTCGGTGGTGGTGCTTGTCCGGGGTGCCCGTGGTGTGCTGGTGGTGCTGTTGTGGCTGGTGGCTCGGGTGGTCGTCTGGTGGTTGTTGCTGTGTTGTTTCGTTTGCTTGCTGGTGATGAATGATGATGATAATGATGATGATCTTGGTGTTGGTTCTGGTGTTGGTTGTGTGGTGTGTGATTAATGGTGGTGGTGTAGTGGTGGTGGTGGTGGTGTGGATGATGAGTGATGGTGATGGTGTGTGGTGGTGGTGGTGTTGATGGGGTGGTGGTTGGTGATGAGATGGTGATGGTGGTGGTGATTGTGATGGTGATGGTTATGGTGATGTGATTTGTATGGTTATGGTGATGTTTCTTGTGGTGATGGTGGGTGATTATGGTTGTGTTTGTGATGGTTGAGGTGGTGGTTGAATTTTTGGTGGATGGTGGTGTTAGTTGTGTTGTGTGATGGTGGTGGTAGTGTGGTTGTGGGTGGTGGTGTGCTGGTAGGGGTACTGGTTGATTGTGAATGTGTTAATGGTGATATTTTGATGGGTGGTGAGGTGGTGGGGGTGTAGTGGTGGTGGTGGGGGTGGTGGTGGGGTGGGGGGGGGATGGTGTTGTGGTGGTTGTGTTAGTGTGATGGAGGTTATGGTGGTGATGGTGGGTGGGTGTGGTGGTGGTGATGATGGTGGTGGTGGTAGAGGTGATAGTGGTGGTTGTGGTGGTGATGGTGGTGGTAGCGGTATTCTCAACCCCCCCCCCCCCCCCCCCCACACACACACACACACACACACACACACACACACACAGTAAACAAATGCCCACCTCTCCTGACAGCGCTAGCTGGCTCTTGGCTGCGAACACCTTGGGCACTTTCCTATCAGCCATACCCACACACACACACAACACTCAACCACCCACACACACAGACACCAAATTCTTACCTCTCCTGACAGCGCTAGCTGGCTCTTGGCTGCCAATACCTTAGGCACGTACGTCTCCAGGGGTTCCAGCTTTTTCTTGCGGATGTAGCGGTTCAGGCCTCGCCCGCCCTCCTCTGCTTGGGCGGAGCCCCCCAGAGCAGAGAGGGCGAGAAGGGAGGCCGGCAGAAGCATGGCTGACCTCCTGCATGAAAACACGTATGCAAGGGTCACAGTAGTGCAGTATTATATATACAATCATATATTTATATATTGAATACATGATACATTATATATATTTATATCATGCATAATGTACAATATATCATGTATCATATATGTATATATATACATATATTATATAGCCAAAATATGTTTTATATATATAATATATGATGTATATATTATAGATATACTATGTGATGAGGGAACGGCAATATGATATCATATGATGCCGGCAGTCTGACTAGGCTAAATTTATCATTTGTATACAATCTCATATGATGCAGTTTGTATGATATCATATGATATCATACTCGCCTTTGGTCGACATTATATGATATGCCAGTCCCTATGTATGATATATACATATATAGTGATCATATCATACCATATATAGTGATCATATCATACCATATATAGTGATCATATCATACCATATTAGTGATCATATCATACCATATATAGTGATCATATCATACCATATATAGTGATCATATCATACCATATTAGTGATCATATCATACCATATTAGTGATCATATCATACCATATATAGTGATCATATCATACCATATTAGTGATCATATCATACCATATATATCCATTTCACATATGTATGTCGTTTGCTAGTATAAGCCCCTTCAAAACACACATATATATAGGGTTTAGGGTTCCCTAACCCTTAACCCTAAACCTATATATATTACATTGCTACTACGCAAAGTGGGGTTATCTTAGGGTTGAATCCGGACTGTTACACTGTCTAGTATCATACCCCTTGCCAAAACGTGAGATTACACGTGCTCCCCCTCCCTCTCCCTACAAGCATCACTCAAACCGTCCACACACTGGGCCATCCAACCACTTCAACCATCCAACCACCCCAACCATATACACCTGTCCATCCTCCACCCAACCTCCGACCACCCCACCCTCTACAACAACTGGTTCCATCCAATCACCCCAAACATACAACCACCCCAACCACCCCAACCATCCACACACTGGGCCATCCAACCACTTCAACCATCCGACCACCCCAACCATCTACACGCCGGTCCATCCACCACCCCAAACATACAACCACCCCAACCATCTACACTCTGGTCCATCCAATCACCCCAAACATACTACCACCCAAGCACCCCAACCATCTACACACTGGTCCATCCAACCACCCTAACCATCCACTCGCTGGTTCATCCAACCACCCCAACCATCTTCATACTGGTCCATCCAATCACACCGACCATCCAACCACACCAAATATCCAACCACCCAACCATCCAACAACGTCTCCATTCGGCCAGCCTTCCAACCTCTGCAACCACCTTCATACTGGTCCATCCAACCACACCAACCATCCAACAACGTCTCCATTAGGCCAGCCTTCCAACCACCACAACCACCTTCATACTGGTCCATCCAACCACACCAACCATCCAACCACTTCTCCGTGCGGCCAGCCTTCCAACCACCACAACCATCTTCATACTGGTCCATCCAACCACACCAACCATCCAACCACGTCTCCTTGCGGCCAGCCTTCCAACCACTGCAACCACCTTCATACTGGTCCATCCAACCACACCAACCATCCAACCACTTCTCCGTGCGGCCAGCCTTCCAACCATCACAACCACCTTCATACTGGTCCATCCAACCACACCAACCATCCAACCACTTCTCCGGGCGGCCAGCCTTCCAACCACCCCAACCATCTTCACACTGGTCCATCCAACCACACCAACCATCCAACCAAATCTCCGTGCGGCCAGCCTTCCAACCACCCCAACCATCTTCACACTGGTCCATCCAACCACACCAACCATCCAACCACTTCTCCATGCGGCCAGCCATCCAATCACCCCATCCATCCAACCATCCAGCCACCCCAACTATCCAACCACCCATCAACTTCTCCATGTGACCAGTCATCGGAGCCCACACGCCAGCTAAGCCCAACTCTATCCATCTACCTGTTCATGCCATCGCCCTGCTCCGATCCTCGCTCCGAACCAGCTGCGCAAGAAATCCGGGACACGGAGCTCGCGCGATCCGCCCGGCTGGGGGCATGCTGGAAGGGGGGCCGCTGGTCCCTAGAGGTCGATGAGGTAAATGCTGTGAGCTTGCACCGAGGGTTAGTGGCGTTGAGGGGGGCGATCATGCTGGCAGACTGATGGGGTTGGGCACGATTGATGTTTGGTGGGAGGAATGGTCGACTTCGTGGAAGATAGAAAGTCGTCGGCAGGGGGCGTGGCTTCTGGACCCCATGCGACCCCATCACATGCGCGCTCACCGGTGATGCGCGCTTGTGGACCCCATGCATTGCCCAGGGCAGGTGCGGGGGGCAGGTGGCCCTGGCCCAGGGGACCCACCAGGGCACCCTACTCGGGGAGGGGGGGGGGGGGGGGGGGGGGGGGGGGGGGGGGGGCTAGGGCCAAATCGAGTGCCACGTTTTGGCATGTCTCTAAGCCGGTTTTCGCCCAACTGGAACGCTGATTTTTTTGTAGATCGTCAGTTAATAACATCGTGGTGAACTTTCGTAAAAAAAGGCAGCGTTCCAGTTGGGCGAAAACGTCCAAATATTAGCCTTAACGCGGGAGGAGAAAAAAAAAAGATAGGCCACACCCTCCCTAAAAAACCTGGGGAGGGTTGACCCCCCCCCCCCCCCCCCCCCCTTAAATAGAAATAACCCCTTTTTGAAAAACTTAGATATGGATTCTGGGGGTTTACAGTATGGCGCACATAATGGCATTCTCAGAATTCCCACATAGGGATTGTGTGGTAGTCAAAAATCAGTTTTGCACCCCCTCTGGGTTGCCCGAGTATTGTAGTCACACTTCAACTTTGCAGGGGTCAGCTCAAAACTGGAGTTCTCATTATTTAAAACAAAACAGTAGCACCTAAGTAGCAGGACAATTATCTCAGCCTGGTTCAGCTACACTTCCCCTTGGGTCCCACCCAACTTGTAGCACGTGGTAGAATGGCGGCGTTTCGGTGTTGTCGCATGGTGGAGTGTCGGGGCGGTGGTTGGGTGGGTTGTGTGTGTGTGTGTCGGGGGTACGGGGGGGGGCCTGGGGGCATCCCCCCCCACCCCCACCCCCACACCCATTCACCCACCCATATTATCAACACATACCCAGCCATTCACCCACTGTTACTCTGGGCTGGGCTGGGGTTTGGGGGGGGGGGGGGGGGGGGGTAAATACTTATTGCACTAGGTCCAAAGTGGTGCCAATAGACTACCCTTACCAAGGCTTACTTATGGGTGGTCTCAAAATGTCATTTGGAGGTCTGAGTAAAAAGTTAGCAAAAAACAAAATGAGGGCTGACCCCCCCCTCCCCCCCCCCCCCCCCCTAAATGAGGTGCTCAGAATGACCCGAAAAGTAACTTAAAATATCGCCATGATACATGCGATTACAGCCCTGTTCTCAGAAAAAATCGATCGGCATGACTAAAAAATTTGAGGCCTGGGCTCCTCCTGCTTAACGGGGCTAAAAAAAAAATCAAAAAATATAGTTACTCTTTATACACTTTTTTGAGCCAAAATTGTATTCTCGACATGAAACGTACCGGTATATGACATAAATGTTTTACGCTGGCAAGAAATTTGAAATGCCCGTACTGGGAATACAGACTAGAAAAGGCAGATATGAGATATTGTATATTTAGGCCCAAAACAGCCCTTAATGTGCACAAATATCATGTTTCAGGAGTCTTATTCAAGTTGGAAACACTACCCAGGTTGCTAATCATTAGTTTGCACCATCCCAGCATATTTTACCCAGATGGATTTGGTGTAGAAGTTGAGAAGGTCACCCATTTGACCTACACAAGTACTAAGCCAGGCCATTCCCAGCCCTCAACCAACCCGCAGCAGTCGGAGCGAGGGGCAGAATCGCACAGTTTATGAGAATTCAACTTCAGGCAATGTGATGGATATCAATGGGTTGTGGTCTGTAACCATATCCTACGGGTAATAACATAATATATAACGGGTTTGATAAGTTACAGCTAGACAACTAAGGTTTCAAGTTACAACATCTAACTACATGTAAAACTAATGAAGACTTCGAAATCAGTCAAAATCAGAAAATCAAACATTTTGAAATGCTGAATTCGAGGATTCGAGGAATCGAGCATCGCGCTACCTGTATCCTACTAATATCTCGACCAATACCATCTGATCTTTCCAAGTAGCAGCTCAATTTTGTACAGTTACATTCATCGGAGAACAGAGAGGTGCACAGACTTAAGTAGCAAGGCACCTCGAGGAGAGTAGGGATGACCTAACCCTGCCAGAGGTATAACCAACTGGCGAGATCAGCGGTGTAACCGACTGATGTTATCACAGTCACAAGCTGGCTGGAAAAGGTGGGCACGAGGCCTCTATCAGGTACCTACGTGTGCCACATTGCCACAAGCAACGGCATCTAAGCCGTATTGAAATTGAAATTGAAATGGTTACATTTTTTGTTATACAGTAACTCACAGGACGTGAAGTTAAGGACATCATAGCGTAAGCCGGAGCTAGCTATAGTCACCGATCTAAGCCGTACTATAACACAATTATTTCGGAATATGGACAATGTCCAGCATTTCCTGCTCCGTAGTTGTATAATTTCCCATTTTTACTTACGTATGCAATCGGGTGGCCTTCTTCTTTCAGCACTGCTCTGGTTCCCAACATGGATGCATCCGACACTCCTTCGAAAGATGTTTGGAAATCCAGTAAAGTAAGTACCGGGGCGGAGTGTAATGCTTATTGTAATAAATCGAAAGCGGTTGTGTGGACTGCTACCAATGAATCCTGATTCCTTTTACTGATGGAAATACTTAATACGGTACAATTTGTGACAAATGCTGTAAACATCGCACAATTAAATTATCATCCCAGATGAGATGACAATTTAATTATATTGTATCATTAAATGATCATTATAGCACGAACTTAGGGCCCCGGTTGGTAATACGATCGTTTGGGTTTCTGTTCTTCAGTGCTTTTTCTTTTTAAGCCCTTCCTACTACGGCTGGGCAAGTCATAGCTTATTTGGCCTACCCCTGGACTGTAACGTACATACAAACATGCTACCGAATGGGTCTCTACCGCGACTTGTCAATCCGACTACGGTGCTGCCAAAGAGGAGTATCGTTGAATGAACAGAAACACCGTATGCGCCTGATATGCTGGCGGATTTACCGCGACTTGTCAATCTGACAGCGGTGCTGCCAAAAAGGAGTATCGTTGAATGAACAGAAACACCGTATGCGCCTGATATGCTGGCGGATTTTTTGGTGGGTGGGTTCCGCCAATTCAGGTTGGGTACTTGGGTCTGGCGCCCGGGCCAAAACAAGGAGCGCCCAGAACTAGGGCTGTCCACCAAGGCACCAACATGGCAACATTGTTGCGAGGGGCACTGCAATACAGTGCAGTACACCCCTTCAAAGCTTAAAATGGTAGTCAAAGGGTATCCATGTAAACATGGACCAGACTGGAATACATTATGATGAGAAAGTTTAAAATGGAAATGGTCTTGCACTGTCAGCACTGGTAGATATATGTCAAAGCCCAAGCCCCTTGCTCCCTAGTCCCCGCTTCTCATAACCTCAAGCGCCTGTGCCTGGAGCTAGCGTGCGCCATGCGGCAGCTAGGATTTCTTAGATTCGCTGCTGCCGGTCCATTGGTTTCGGACGTTGCCAGCGTCATCTCCCAAAACCCTCTCACACTCACACTACCCCCCTCCCCGCCCCTCCCCGGGCCCCTCCCTCCCCTCCCTCTTCCATACGGCGCTTCATCCACGCGGCGCTTTCTTGACAGGTGAGGCCGGGTGAGGGGGGATTTAACCGCGTGTACACAAATCCCAACCACTTTTCGACAATATCCGGGCGGAATACCAATACAGGCATTCTGACCAACAATCTCTTTCGCCAACCGATTTCGACCATTTCCAGAGTTATCGTTGCATAGGTCTGCCGCCAAGGGCCGACTAACACACCGCACACCCCTCAACCGTCAGAGTCGGAACCCGAAGTTCTCGAGATATGCCACCACACTACAGCAGCTCCAGGTTACAAAAAAACAACTAGTGATAGCGGGGATCAGAATCCACACGGGCGGTCGCATCCTGGTTTCTCATTACTGATCCATTCCAGTCCGGCAATTTCTAACCACCGAGCAGTTGCTACCTGCTAAGTCAGCGCTCGCGATGGCGCAGGCTGCACCAAATCTACTGCGGTATCCTTGGAAGCCTTCCAATCGCATGCTACTGCCACTGCTGCTACTCAGTAACTTCATGCATGGGCTCTCTCAGGAAATCACACCCGGTTTGAATGATACCCCGGACTACTTCAGCGACGCCGAGGCTTCTCCACCCGGGACCGAACTAGGCATCAGTCTGCTAGACTTACCTAATTTTACTGGCGCTTGGACCCCTCCCCCCGTCGAAGCCTGGGCCAGTAGGAATATCTACCAGATCCTAACCGACCGCTTCGCCCAGGTGAAGCTAAATCCGGGGAACTGCAAGAACTTTGACAGAGTGAGTTTTTTGTTTTTAGTTATGGAAGAAATTTCACCCCTGGTCTCCCAACACAAACCAGCAGCACTGAGGATTCAGTTCTAATGGTGTTGCCACTCCTACAAAAGAGTAGGCGCACTTTGGGTCAGCGGGAGATACCGACCCACGACCAAACGAACGTGCAACATACCCCTATATTATAATTGTTTTTGTGAATGCACCACCCCCGGACACATCTAGTGTCCTAATCTGTTAGACAGGTAAACTTATCGACAACGCTTCTCCTTGACAATGACCTGATCCACAACTATTATCCCCCCCCCTCCCCCCCTCCCCCCCACCCCCCCACCCCCCACCCCCCCCCCCCCCACCCACGCACACACACACACACACACACACACACACACACACACACACACACACACACAGTACCCCCCACTACCCCACTACCCCCCACCCCCCCCCCCCCCCCCCCACACACACACACACATACACACACATCAGGGTCCCTTAATGTTCCTGAAGTCGGAGAGGAAGATGATTAGGGAATGGCAATAAAAAGTAATGATAACACCTGGTGGGGCGTGGTATTAAAGGAGCCCCGCCTTACAGCGCCAGAGAACGGGCTGCTACTTTACCTGGGCAAAGCTACCATGGCGGTTAACTGCGACCACGAACACTAAGGCGCACCCGTGGGGATTCAAACCTGGCACCTTCGTCGTTCAAGGAGCTCTGCCATTGAGCCATTCGTTGACCGGGATTGGAACAGCAATATGATATCATATAATATCGTTTAATGCCGGCAGTCTGACTAGGCTGAAGTTACCATTTATATACAATATCATATGATGCAATTTGTATGATATCATATGATGTCATACTCTCCTTTGGTGAACATCATAAAATATGTCATAACACCAACACACACACCACCATTCACATCCACAAACTACCACCACACCACCACATACAGCAACCATCCACATCCACCATCATCCACATCCACCATCACCCCCCCTCACACACACACCATCCACATCCACAAACTACCATCACACCACCACATACAGCAACCATCCACATCCACCTCTCCACACCACCATCAACCCCTTCCCACACCAAACCCATCCACCCCCAAAAAAAAAAAAACCACAACCTACCATCACACCCACCATACATCAACCATCCCATCCACCATCTTCCGACATCCACCATCCCCCCGACCCCCCGCGCCCCCCCCCACCACACATCCATCAACATGTTCACACGACCCTCCCCATCACAAACTACCGACCACACCACCCCATACCCTCAACCATCACATCCACATACATCAAACCACTCCCACATACATCCCCAACTCCACATACATCACCCCTCCCCCTACCTCACCCTCCATCCACCATCGGAGGTCCACATCCAGGTCCAGCCCTCACAGAGCCCCCTCCCCCCCACACCCTCCACAAGCCCACCAACATACCCTCCCACCCCCCCATACATCGCACACATCCCCTCCCCCACTCGTCCCCATCCCCCATCCCCCCACCCCCACACACAGACTACATACCACCACCACACACCACATCACCATCACAGTGCCAGCACACTACCACGCAACACCACCACATACATCAACCATCCACTCCGGCCATCTTCCAATAGTCCACCATCGCCCCCCTCCTCCCCACACACACACCACCACCACACCCACACACAAAATATCACATCTCCATTCCTACAACTACCACCACACCACCACATACTCAACCATCCACAATCCACCTCTTCCACATCCACGCATCCCCCCCCCCCCCCCTCCCCCTCCCCCCGCCCCCACCCACCACCCATTCCACATCCACAAACTACCAATCCACCACCACATACAGCAACCATCCACATCCACCATCGTCCACATCCACCATCACACCCCCCCCCACCACAACTCACACACACACACACACCATCCACATCCACAAACTACCACCACACCCACCACAGTCTCAACCATGCCAACTCCACCATCGTCCACATCCACCATCCCCTCCCCCCCCCCCCCCCTCCCCCCCCCCCCCCCCCACACACACACACCACACACACCATCCATATCCACAAACTACTACTCCACCACCAAGATAGAACCACCACATACATCAGAACCATCCACATCCACCCTCGTCCCCATCCACCATCACAACCCCGGGCTCCCCCACACCAAGTAACGCCTCCACATCCCCAACCTACCTCACCACAAAACCACCACTATACAGCAACCATCCACATCCATCTTCCACATCCATCCATGCACCACCACCGCGCCTCACCCTCCCACACCACAGTACATCCACATCCACAAAACTACCATCCCACCACCACCTACCGACAACCATCACACATTCCCCATCGTCCCACCTCCCCCCCCGCCCCCCCCCCCCCCCCACCACACCACACCCACACACATCCACCTCACGAAACTTCCACCCACACCAACCCCCACTAAAACATACAGCGAACCATCCACATCCACCATCCGTCCCACACATCCCCACATCTCCCCCGCCCCCCCCCCCCCCCCCCCCCCCCCCCCCCCACCCCCCATCACCCGTCCACGCCAAGAAAGTCCCCAGCACCCCCCCACCTCCCTTCAAATCGATCCACCTCCCCATCGTCCACATCCTCATCCAGAACACCTACCCAACCCACCCCCGTCCCATCCCACCCACAGAAACCCTTCCACATCACAAACTCACCCTCCCCACACCACCTACATCCCACCCCTTCCCCTCCCCCCTCATTCACATCCCCGCCCCCTCCCCCCCACCTTTCCACCCCACACCATCCACACTCCACCCACGTCCCACACCCCAACCCCCCCACATATAGCACCCATCCCCTCCCCATCCTCCCCATCCACCATCCCCCCACCAAATCCCCACCCCCACCATCCCCCATCCCCAACTCTTCCATCACCGCCACCCCTATACGCCGACCCATCCACCTCTGCCACCCTCATCCCCACACTGTCACCATCACCCCACCCCCCCCCCCAATCCTCCACCTCCCCACACTGCCATCACCCCACCACATGACCTCACCATCACCACATCCACCCCACACAACACATCCCCCCCCCAATTCCCCCCGCCCATCACCACTCCCCCCCCCTCCCACGCCCCCCCCCTCCACCTACCCAAACTTCCATCACACCACCACATACAGCAACCATCCACATCCTCATCCACATCCTCCGCGATACATATCTTATCCTCCATCAAAGATCTAGGCTTCGATGCCATATGGATGTCCCCTGTCAACAAGCAAACACATAGGCCCACCCATTCACCTATCCACCTACCTACCCACGCACCTACCCATACACCCACCCACTTGCTCTTATCCTCTACAGTGGTGCGATGGAACCTATCAGGGCGCGAGGCATCTCTAATCCTACATCAAATATCTGCTGGACCAACCATGCACATATCCACCTACCTACCCACGCACCTACCCACGCACCCTCCCACTCACCTATCGACCTACCTGCCACGCACCTACTCACCCACCCACCCACCCACCTCCTCCTAACCTCTGCAGTGGTGCGATGGAACCTATCAGGGCGCGAGACGTCTCTTATCGTACATCAAAGATCTGGGCTTTGATGCCGTATGGACGTCCCCTGTCAACAAGCAAACAAATGGGCCAAACCACTCACCTATCCACCTACCCACCCACCCACCCCCACCCACCTCCTATCCTCTACAGTGGTGCGATGGAACCTATCAGGGCGCGAGACATCTCTTATCATACATCAAAGATCTAGACTTTGACGCTGTATGGATCTCTCCTGTCAAATAGGCCAACCCACTCACCTATCCACCTACCCACCTACCCACCTACCTACTCACCCACCTCCTATCCTCTGCAGTGGTGCGATGGAACCTATCAGGGCGTGAGACATCTCTTGTCGTACATGAAAGATTTGGGCTTTGATGCTGTATGGACGTCCCCTGTCAACAAGCAACAAATGGGCCAACCCACTCATCTATCCACCAACCTACCTACCCACGCACCTACCCATGCACCCACCCACCCACCCACCCACCTACTCCTAACCTTTGCAGTGGTGCGATGGAACCTATCAGGGCGCGAGGCATCTTTGATCCTACATCAAATATCTGCTGGGCCAACCATGCACCTATCCACCTACCTACCCATGCACCCACCCACCCACCCACCCACCTCCTCCTAACCTCTACAGTGGTGCGATGGAACCTATCAGGGCGCGAGACATCTCTTATCATACATCAAGATTTGGGCTTGATGCTGTATGGATCTCTCCTGTCAAATAGGCCAACCCACTCACCTATCCACCTAACCCACGCACCCACCCCCACCCACCCACCCACCCACCTCCTCCTATCCTCTACAGTGGTGCGATGGAACCTATCAGGGCGCGAGACATCTCGTATCATACATCAAAGATCTAGGCTTTGACGCTGTATGGATCTCTCCTGTCAAATAGGCCAACCCACTCACCTATCCACCTACCCACCTACCCACCTACCTACTCACCCACCCACCCACCACCTCTTAACCTCTGCAGTGGTGCGATGGAACCTATCAGGGCGCGAGACATCTCTTATCGTACATCAAAGATCTGGGCTTTGATGCTGTATGAATCTCTCCTATCAACGAGCAAACGAATGGGCCAACCTGGCAGTTCCCCGACGGTTACCATGGCTACTGGCCGTTGAACTTAAGCAAACTGAATGACCACTTTGGGGAAGCCCAAGACTTGGAGAACTTTATCACTGCCGCGCATGAGTTGGACATGTGGGTCATGCTGGATATCGTACCCAACCATATGGGCTTTTCCAACAGCTATGACGCGTACACCCCTTTCAACCAATCCGACTACTTCCACGACTGCGGCCCCTGCTTAGGCTCCTCCTGCGGTTACAGTAATGAGATTCCGCTCACTGTCACGCGATGCCGTCTGAGTGAACTCCCAGATCTTGATCAGAGCAAGCCCTTTGTTGCAAAGAGTCTGGTGGAAAATTACATAGAGATCATAGAGCGGTTTCAAATCGACGGTCTCAGAGTAGACGCCGCCAAGCACACCAATTCCAGGTTTCTGATCCAGATGACCCAAGCCATTCCAGGGATCTTCTCAATCGGCGAATTCACGGTCCCCGCCGCAGCAATGGCGGAGCTCCTGAATGATGGGGCCCTCCACTCCTCCCTCAATTTCCCGATGCACGACGTTATTGATAATGTCTTTTCCAAGGGGGGGCCCATCAACCAGATCCCCCAGCTGATCGCTGTGAACACCGTCAACATGCCCGACTTCGTGAACGTCCTTGGAAACTTTATCGACAACCACGATGAGGAGCGCTTCCTCTGTCGAAAAACAGACATCAGCCTGTTCAAGAACGCGCTGGCCGTTGTTGTCTTGATTCCGGGTATTCCTGTTCTCTACTACGGGTCAGAACAGTCCATGCTGGGCCAGAGGGACCCCTTGTGGTCGGAGGGCTATCGGCAAGATACAGAGATGTACGAGTTTATCGCACGCCTCATGAGGGTGCGTAAGACCTTCAGCGTGTGGAACGCAAGCTACGTAACGGAACCCGGGAAAACCTCAGTTGGGGCTTGGTTGTTTTACCGCGGAGATGTCATCGTACTGGTCAATCGCTACAGCGATCGCAGCTTCAAGTACTTCAATGCGACAAACGAGATTGACGTCCCCAGAGAGTATGCTGGCATCACCTTCCAAAATGTCTTCAACCCACAAGTATGTTCGCTTGTGCTGGATTGGTAGAATGTTCGCATCTGCTGGATTGGTAGAATGTTCGCTTGTGCTTGATGGGTAGGATGTACGCTTGTGCTGGATGGATGGAAACCGCATCCTAAATAAGAAATACATGTTTATTATTTTACTAATAGTAATAGTAATACTAATACTTATACTTATACTAGTACTAATAAAACAATGATAGTAATAATAGTAATAATAGTAATAATAATAATAATAATAATAATAATAATAATAATAATAATAATAATAATAATAATACTAATACTAATACTAATACTAATACTAATACTAATACTAATACTAATACTAATACTAATACTAATACTAATACTAATACTAATACTAATAATAATACTAATACTAATAATAATCATAATGATAATAATAATGATAATAATAATAATAATAATAATAATAATAATAATAATAATAATAATAATAATAACCCTACCCACCCACACATACCTACCGGCCCACCTCTCGATGCCCTTAGGAATCATTGGTTGTCTCAAGAGTACCGGCCCCTGGTAGGAACAGAGTGCAGGCCATGATGGTGCTCACCCCTACCCACCCATCCATATCTACCCTACCCACTCACCCACCCACCTACCCATACCTACCCTAGCCTACCCACCTTTACCCTACCCACCCACACATACCTACCCGCCCACCTCTCGATGCCCTTGAGAATAATTGGTCGTCTCAAGAGTACCGGCCCCTGGTAGGAACAGAGTTCAGGCCATGATGGTGCTCACCCCTACCCACCCATCCATACCTACCCTACCCTACCCACCTTTACCCTACCCACCCACACGTACCTACCCGCCCACCTCTCGATGCCCTTAGGAATCATTGGTCGTCTCAAGAGTACCGGCCCCTGGTAGGAACAGAGTGCAGGCCATGATGGTGCTCACCCCTACCCACCCATACCTACCCTACCCATCCATACCTACCCTACCCACCCACCCACCTACTTACCCATACCTACCCTACCCTACCCTACCATTTTACCCTACCCACCCACACATACCTACCCTACCCACCTTCACCCTACCCACCTTTACCCTACCCACCCACCTCTCAATGCCCTTAGGAATCATTGATTTTTCATGAGTACCGGCTCCTAGAAGGAAGAGGGTGCAGGCGATGATAAACCCTACCCACCCACCCACCCACCTACCCACCCACCTACCTACCTACCTACCTACCCATACCTACCCTACCCACCCACCTCTCGATGCCCTTAGGAATCATTGGTCGTCTCAAGAGTACCGGCCCGGGTAGGGACAGAGTGCAGGCCATGATGGTGCTCACCCCCGGAAATCTAGACCCCAGGGTATTTGTACCGCAGCCGTACCCTGACCTGGCGACATCATACAGAATCGGAACCTCCGGGACGTCCAGTATTGACACCGTTGATGATCAGGATGTGATGTATATTATCACTTTCGTTTTATGGGGTGTCAGTGTGCTGGCCGCCGTCTTGATGCACTTGACTCTTGAAGGCAGCTGGACGCAAATGTATCTGTGGTGGAGGGACCGGAAGAAGCCCAAGACCCAGGAGCAAGTTGAGATGGAGGAAGGTGGGTGTGTGTGTGAGTGTGGGTGGGTGTCTAGAGAAGGGGGGGGGGGGGGGGGGGGGGGTGGGGGCCTTGGAGCCAAGCTGGAGGCAAATGTATATGTGGTGGAGGGACCGAAAGAAGCCGAAGACCCAAAGCAGTTGAGATGGCGGAGTGGGTGCTGGTGTGGGGTGTGTTGTGTGTGTGTGGGGGGGGGGGGGGCGTGTATGCGAGCGTGCGTGTGGATGTGTGTACAAGGGTGCGTGTGTGCATGAATGTTCGAGCATGTGTGTGTGTACGTGTGTGTGTGTGTGTGGGTGTGTGTTGTGTGGTTGGGTGGGTGTGTGTGGGGGGGGGGGGGGCGTGTGTGTATCGAGCGGCGTGGGATGTGTGTACAAGGTTGCGTGTTGTGCATGAAGTTCGAAGCAGGTGTGGTGTGTACTTGTGGTGTTGTGTGTGTGTGTGTGTGTTTGTGGGGGGGGGGGGGGGTGCGTGTTGCGAGCGTGCGTGGATGTGTGTACAACGGGTGCGTGCGTCTGAATGTTCGAGCATGTGTGTGTGTACGTGTGTGCGCGGGAGAGTCGTGTTCATGTGTCCAACCCAAACCTACCAGACCAAACACGACTCAAACAAACCAAACCAAACCAAACCCGACCAAGCCAAACCAAGCCAACTCGACCCAATCTAACCAAAACAAATCCAACCAAAACAAACCAAAACAAACCAAAATAAAACAAAACCAACTTGACTCCAACCAAACCAAAACAAACCAAACCAAACCAATCCAAACCAAACCGAACCTAACCTAACCTAACCAAACCAAACCTAACCTAACCAAACCAAACCAAACCAAACCAATCCTACCTCACCCAGGAGAAGACAAGAAGCTGCTTAATCCCGCCCCCTAAACCAACACGCGCCCACCCACTGAACTTACCCACGGACCCACCCACCCACACACCCACACACCAATTCACCCACCCACCCACCCACCCATGCCACCACCCCCCAACCCACCCAGAGGACGGCAAGAAGTTGCTTAATCCCATCCCCATGAACCAACACGCACCGACCACGTAACCACCCAAAGACCCACCCACGCCGCCACCACCCACTCCAATCCACCAACCTGGCCCCCCCCACCCCCCCCCCCACCCCCCCCCCCACCCCCCCCCCCAACTCCCACCCCCCACCCCCTCCCAACCCGCCCCCAACCCACCCACCCAGTAGGAGTACAACGAAATTGCTTTAATCCCCAGCCCCTCCACTCATCACACAATCACCCACTGGACCCCCACACAGACCCACCCAGCTCGCACACGACCGACTGACCACTCCACACCAACACTCACCCCTCACCCCCCATGCCCCCACCCGGGCCCCCATCCCCTCTACCCACCCCAGCATCCACGCACCACCGACGGACCCCACCCAGCCCTCCACCCACCCCATAACACCACCACCTCTACCCCCCCAGAGGAAGAAAAGACTGCTCAATCCCATCCCCTGCACAACAAACGCCCCCACGCCACTGTCCCACCACTGACCCACTGCACGCCCCCCTCCCCCCCCCCCCCCCACACACACACACACATCCCGCCGACCCACCCATACAACCACCCCCAATCCCCCCAGAGAAGACCGAAGATGCTTAATCCTATCCCCTGTTCAACACACCACCATCCACTGACCCCACCCACGGACCCACCCACCCGGGCTCGCGAGCACCAACCAATTCACCCACCCACCCACCACCCAATGCCGACACCCACCTGCCCCACCAGCACGGACCCATCCACCTGGGCTCCGCCCGTCCCCAAACCAAATTCCCCACCCACACACACCCATGCCACCACCCACTGACCCCACCCACAGACCTACCCACCTGGGCTCGCACGCACCAACCAATTCACCCACACACCCACAAACCCATGCCAATACCCACAGAACCCATCCACAGACCCACCCACTGACCCACCCAGGCACGCACACACCAACCAACCCATCCACCGGCCCCCCAACCCACCCAGGGGAAGACAATAAGCTACTTAATCCCAGCCCCTGGATCGCCACGACACCACCCACTGGACCCACCCACTGACCCCCCCCACGATCCCCCCCCCACCCCCCCCCCAACACCCTGATCCCCTCCCCCCCACCCCCCCACCCCCACCAACCCACCCACCCATATAACCGCACCCCACCCAGCGCACTGAGGTATGCAATAGGCTACTTAATCTATCCCAGCCCCCGGATAACTCGCCAACGACCCCACCCACTGGAACCCACCCACGGACTCACATCATGACTCATACCAACCCCCCCCCACCCCCCACACAACTGATCCCACCCCCCCCGCCCCCCATCCCCACCCACCCACCCACCCATATAACCACCACCCCCACCCACACCATAGGAAACATAACTACTAATCCAGCCCCGTGATCGCCAACGACACCACCCCACTGGACCCACCCACTGAAACCACCCACGCACCAACCTCCCCCCCCCCCCGCTCCCCCGCCCCCCCCGCCACCCTCACCCCACTTACCCCCCCCCCACTGACCCCCTCCCTGTCCCACCCACCCACCCATACAACCTTCCCAAAAACCCACCCAAGTAAGACAATACGCGACTTAAATCCCACCCCTGTATCGCAACGACACCACCACTGGACCCACCCACTGAACCCCCCCCACTGATCCAACCCACCCACCCTACACCTCCCCAAACCCACCCCAGAGGGAAGACAATAAAGAATGCCTTAATCGCAGCCACCTGTATCGCCACGACACCACACACTGGAACCCACCCACCTGACCCCCCCCCCACGATCCCACCCCCCACCCATACACCTTCCCCAAACCCACCAGAGAAAAATAAGATGCTTAATCCCTAGCCCATGGATCGACACGGACACCCACCCACTTGGACCCCCCCCCCACCCATGACCCCCCCCATCTGATCCCACCCACCCACCCCATTCCATACACCACAACCCTTCCCCAACCCCACCCACCCCCCACGGCAGAGACATAAGATACTTTAATCCCAGCCCCTTGATCGCCACGACACCACCCACTGGACCCACCCACTGACCCCCCCCACGGATCCCACCCCCACCCACCCATACAACCTTCCCCCAAACCCCCCCAGAGGGAAGACAATAAGATGCTTAATCCCAGCCACTGGATCGCCACGGACACCACCCACTGGACCCCACCCACCTGACCCCCCCCCACTGATCCCACCCCCAACCACCCACCCATACAAACACTTCCCCAAACCACCCAGAGGAAGACAATAGATGCTTAATCCCAGCCCCTGGATCGCCACGACACCACCCACTGGACCCACCCACTGACCCCCCCCCACTGATCCACCCACCCACCCACCCATACAACCTTCCCCAACCCACCCAGAGGAAGACAATAAGATGCTTAATCCCAGCCCCTGGATCGCCACGACACCACCCACTGGACCCACCCACTGACCCCCCCCCACTGATCCCACCCACCCCCCACCCATACAACCTTCCCCAAACCCACCCAGAGGAAGACAATAAGATGCTTAATCCCAGCCCCTGGATCGCCACGACACCACCCACTGGACCCACCCACTGACCCCCCCCACTGATCCCACCCACCCACCCACCCATACAACCTTCCCCAAACCCACCCAGAGGAAGACAATAAGATGCTTAATCCCAGCCCCTGGATCGCCACGACACCACCCACTGGACCCACCCACTGACCCCCCCCACTGATCCCACCCACCCACCCACCCATACAACCTTCCCCAAACCCACCCAGAGGAAGACAATAAGCTACTTAATCCCAGCCCCTGGATCGCCACGACACCACCCACTGGACCACCCACTGACCCCCCCCACTGATCCCACCCACCCACCCACCCATACAACCTTCCCCAAACCCACCCAGAGGAAGACAATAAGATGCTTAATCCCAGCCCCTGGATCGCCACGACACCACCCACTGGACCCACCCACTGACCCCCCCCACTGATCCCACCCACCCACCCATACAACCTTCCCCAAACCCACCCAGAGGAAGACAATAAGATGCTTAATCCCAGCCCCTGGATCGCCACGACACCACCCACTGGACCCACCCACTGACCCCCCCCCACTGATCCCACCCACCCACCCACCCATACAACCTTCCCCAAACCCACCCAGAGGAAGACAATAAGCTACTTAATCCCAGCCCCTGGATCGCCACGACACCACCCACTGGACCCACCCACTGACCCCCCCCACTGATCCCCACCCACCCACCCACCCATACAACCTTCCCCAAACCCACCCAGAGGAAGACAATAAGATGCTTAATCCCAGCCCCTGGATCGCCACGACACCACCCACTGGACCCACCCACTGACCCCCCCCCACTGATCCCACCCACCCACCCACCCCATACAACCTTCCCCCAAACCCACCCAGAGGAAGACAATAAGATGCTTAATCCCAGCCCCTGGATCGCCACGACACCACCCACTGGACCCACCCACTGACCCCCCCCCACTGATCCCACCCACCCACCCACCCATACAACCTTCCCCAAACCCACCCAGAGGAAGACAATAAGATGCTTAATCCCAGCCCCTGGATCGCCACGACACCACCCACTGGACCCACCCACTGACCCCCCCCACTGATCCCACCCACCCACCCACCCATACAACCTTCCCCAAACCCACCCAGAGGAAGACAATAAGATGCTTAATCCCAGCCCCTGGATCGCCACGGACACCACCCACTGGACCCACCCACTGACCCCCCCCACTGATCCCACCCACCCACCCACCCATACAACCTTCCCCAAACCCACCCAGAGGAAGACAATAAGCTACTTAATCCCAGCCCCTGGATCGCCACGACACCACCCACTGGACCCACCCACTGACCCCCCCCACTGATCCCACCCACCCACCCACCCATACAACCTTCCCCAAACCCACCCAGAGGAAGACAATAAGATGCTTAATCCCAGCCCCTGGATCGCCACGACACCACCCACTGGACCCACCCACTGACCCCCCCCACTGATCCCACCCACCCACCCACCCATACAACCTTCCCCAAACCCACCCAGAGGAAGACAATAAGATGCTTAATCCCAGCCCCTGGATCGCCACGACACCACCCACTGGACCCACCCACTGACCCCCCCCACTGATCCCACCCACCCACCCACCCATACAACCTTCCCCAAACCCACCCAGAGGAAGACAATAAGATGCTTAATCCCAGCCCCTGGATCGCCACGACACCACCCACTGGACCCACCCACTGACCCCCCCCCACTGATCCCACCCACCCACCCACCATACAACCTTCCCCAAACCCACCCAGAGGAAGACAATAAGATGCTTAATCCCAGCCCCTGGATCGCCACGACACACCACCCACTGGACCCACCCACTGACCCCCCCCCACTGATCCCACCCACCCACCCACCCATACAACCTTCCCCAAACCCACCCAGAGGAAGACAATAAGATGCTTAATCCCAGCCCCTGGATCGCCACGACACCACCCACTGGACCCACCCACTGACCCCCCCCCCACTGATCCCACCCACCCACCCACCCATACAACCTTCCCCAAACCCACCCAGAGGAAGACAATAAGATGCTTAATCCCAGCCCCTGGATCGCCACGACACCACCCACTGGACCCACCCACTGACCCCCCCCCACTGATCCCACCCACCCACCCACCCATACAACCTTCCCCAAACCCACCCAGAGGAAGACAATAAGATGCTTAATCCCAGCCCCTGGATCGCCACGACACCACCCACTGGACCCACCCACTGACCCCCCCCCACTGATCCCACCCACCCACCCACCCATACAACCTTCCCCAAACCCACCCAGAGGAAGACAATAAGATGCTTAATCCCAGCCCCTGGATCGCCACGACACCACCCACTGGACCACCCACTGACCCCCCCCACTGATCCCACCCACCCACCACCCATACAACCTTCCCAAACCCACCCAGAGGAAGACAATAAGACTAGCTTAATACCCAGCCCCTGGATCGCCACGACACCACCCACTGGGACCCACCCACTGACCCCCCCCACTGATCCCCCCACCCACCCACCCATACAACCTTCCCCAAACCCACCCAGAGGAAGACAATAAGCTGCTTATCCCAGCCCCTGGATCGCCACGACCCACCCCTGACCCCCACTGGACCTCACCCACTGACCCCCCCCACTAGTCCCAACCCACGCCACCCCCATAAACACCTTCCCCAAACCCCCCAGAGGAAACAATAAGATGCGAATCATCCCAGCCCCTGGATCGCCACGACCCCCTCCACCCACTGGAACCCACCCCTTGACCCCCCCCACTGATCCCGATCCACCCACCCACCCCCCATACACCTTCCCCAAACCCGACCCAGAGGAAGACAATAGATGCTTAAATCCCAGCCCCTGGAATCGCCACGACACCACCCACACCCACTGGACCCACCCCTGACCCCCCCCACTGATCCCACCCCCACCCACCCATACAACCTTCCCCAAACCCACCCAGAGGAAGACAATAAGCATGCTTAATCCCAGCCCCTGGATCGCCACGACACCACCCACTGGACCCACCCACTGACCCCCCCCACTGATCCCACCCACCCACCCATACAACCTTCCCCAAACCACCCAGAGGAAGACAATAAGCTACTTAATCCTCAGCCCCTGGATCGCCACGACACACCCACCCACTGGACCCACCCCACTGACCCCCCCCCCTGATCCCACCCACCACCCATACAACCTTCCCCAAACCCCCCAGAGAAGACAATAAGATCTTAATCCCAGCCCCTGGATCGCCACGACACCACCCACGGACCACCCCACTGACCCCCCCCCACTGATCCCACCCACCCCCACCCTAC
>JACBWV010000610.1:18816707-18865473 GCA_013435795.1 Chlamydomonas sp. ICE-L | reverse complement strand
AAAAACCGCGAGGGGTGTAATGAGAAAAAAAAAAACCCTGTTTTTTTTTTCTGTGCTTTAAAAAAAAAAAACAAAAAGAAAAAGCACCCACAAAGCAAAAACCAAAAACCAAAAAACACCGAAAAACCCCCCTTACATCAGGGGTGGTGTCCGAGAACAACAAAAAACCAAACTGTCCCAACCACCGTTTTGGTGGGCGGTATGTATTAAACAATAATAAAAATTCAATAAAAAACCCGCTTACAGAGCCGTACCCAGCATCTCAAACCACTCTTAACAAGTGGCGGTTTAATTGTATATTGTGTATGTATGTATTTATCTTATCGTTGGCTTTGACGAGGTATGTACGTATTATGTAAATTGTGTATGTATGTACGTTGTAAAATGTACATTTAAATCCTGTAATCGTTCGCTTTTATGGGTTTTTGGGGAAACGCAGTGGGTAATAATGGTACCGTATTAATGTATATTTGTGATATCTAGCTGCAGGTACGTATGTAATTAAATTTATCCATCTTATCATGTGGTTGGTGCGCTTTTGCGCAGGTATGTGAATTTATGTTTATAAAGGCAGAGGTGCGTTGTTGGGAGGGGAAGCAGGCAGGGGGGGGGATTTGTAAGGGTCCCTACATACCATAATCAACGGGGGCTCCAATTAACAACGTGCTTTTTTTTTTTACTAAACCATTTTAGTTTAGTTAATTGCCCCCTTATTTATGTTGGGGTGTTTGGGGGTCATGTGGGGGTGGGTCGGTTATCTCCCCGCCCGCCCCCACAGTGCCGCCCCTACTATTTTGGGAGGTAGTAGTTTGGCAAACACCATTCGAACCCTTGAAATCCTCAGTGCCGCTGGTTTGTGTTGGGAAACTAAAAATACAATTCCTTTCATTACAACAAAAACAAACAGGCAAGCAAAAAATGAATTTGCATCTCAATCTCAGCTATCTCTTGCATTTTTTGTCAAATCACCATCTCATGAGACATGGGGGCACGCCTCTGGTAACAAAAAAAAAGGCCTGTGGTTGTCTGCCTAGTGAAGCTGGTTACTTCCAAGTCCTCCTGGGATGACGTAGGCAGACTATAACGATGCAAACATGCAAACAGTGGATTGCATTTTGCATCACATCCATCTGAAGACATTGTGGCACTGTCCGTAATGCCTGTAGTCTGCTGGTGTGGCTGGGGTGGGGGGGGTTACTTCCAGTGCTGGCCCAGAATGAACCGTAGGCAGACTATAAACGTGCAAAAATAAGCATGCAAACAGTTGATTCCGCATTTTGGCGATCACCAATCATCATGAGACATGTGGCACTGTCGGTAAGGCTGTAGTCTGCTGGTGGGCTGGTACTCCATGCCTGCAGATGACGTAGGCAGGTCGTACTGATGCAAGCAATCAAACAATGGATTTGCATCTGCATTTGCATCATCTTGAGGACACATGGGGCACTCTTGGCCAGGCTGTAGTCTGCTGGTGAGCTGGTGCCCCATGCCTGCGGACGATGTAGCCACCAACGCTGCCACCACCACTGAACACCACCAACACCAATACCACTGAACACAGGGTGGTCAGCTGAACAGAGAAAAGTCGCCATAGCCCACTCCCCCCCCCCCCCCCCCCACCCCTCGCCCCCCCCCCCCACTTAAAAAAAAAAAAGAATTTTTTTTTTTTTGGAACCCACCAACAACACCTGCCACCACCACCAACACCCCCACCTGAAAACCACCATCACCACCACCACTGAACACCACCAACAACACTGAACACAGGGTGGTCAGCTGACAGAAAAAGTGCGCCACAAGCCCTACTGTGTCATCTTATTTGACGAGGTTGAGAAGGCCCATGTGGACGTGTTCAACCTTTGCGGCCCTGGCAAGCAGAATTCCGACGATGGGGCGCCGTGGGTGACTGTTTTTTTTTTTTTTTTTTTTGACTCCCAAGTAAGTTGGGTGACGAGCACACAAGTACACGCAAGTACACGCTTGTACATACACACAAGTACATACACGCAAGTACACACTAGTACATACACACAAGTACATACACACAAGTACACACCAGTACATACACGCTAGTACATACACACAAGTACACACAAGTGCATACAAGTACATACACACAAGTACACACAAGTACATACACACAAATACACACATTTAGGGTGACGTACACACAAGTACATACAAGTAGGGTGTCGAACACACAAGTACATACGAGTACCCACACACAAGTAGGGTGACCGACAGACACATACACACAAATACACGCAAGTAGGGTAACTTACACACAAGTACATACACACAAGTACACAGAGGTATAGACACACAAATACACGCAAGGAGGGTGACTTACACACAAGTACATACACACAAGTACACAGAGGTATAGACACACACCACATACATCACAAAGAAGGGTGAACTGCTACGTTTGAGTTTCCACACAAGAGACATACATACACACAAGTACCAAAGAGTTTATTAGACACAACAAATACAACGACAAGGAGTAGGTAGGGTGACTTACACACAAGTACATACACACAAGTACACAGAGGTACATACACACAAATACACACAAGTAGGGTGACTTACATACAGTTTGCATTTCACAAGGTAGGGTGATTTTGCCACACAAGTTACAATTACACACAAAGTACAACCACCTAAGCACCACTCATGTAGGATGACTCCAACACAACCAAAACGTACACACACACGATTAACACACAAGTACAAACAACAAGTACCAACCCAAACCAACAGTACATTACACACACAGTACAATCAACCACACAAGTACAACACACCACAACGTACCACCCCCCAACAACACAAGTACAACACCAAAGTTACAAACAAATTTACAACACACACAAGTACAACAACACATCACTACAAGTTTACACACACAAGTACCACACATCGTAACACAAAGCGAAGTAAACAAAACATCCGCAAGGTTACACATACAGCAAGGTACATGGAACACACAGTATCAAACCCCAACCCTAGGGTGAACTTGCATACACTACAATATAAATACCTACCAAGTAACACACAGCTTACCACACTTGTCACCCTCACCCTCAACCTGCCCTTCGACAAAATCCAATAAACAATCCCCGCCCACACACCCTCAGCCCTCACCCTCACCCCCCACCTCCACCCCATCCCACTACATTCGATCACCCTCCCACCCAACCCATCTCCCCACCCCACCCTACCCTCACACATCACCCCTTCACAGACCCTCACCGTGCCCATCCTAAATCCAGATCTTTCCTCGGCAACAACGAGCGCGTCTGCAGGGTCGCATGGTTAGCTTTCAAGGACGCAATCATCATCAACCGAACTCCAACCTGGGATCCTAGTTCAAAAAAACAACAGCAAGTTACAACACACAAAGCAACACGTGTCACCACCCTACACCGCTCGCACCCGCACCCCTGCCATTAAAAAAAAAATCCCAGAATCAACCCAGCCCCAATCCTCACCAATCACCCTCATCACCCTCCCCCCGCCACCCCCACTTGGCCCCCCCCCCACCCCCCCCCACACACACCCTCCCCACCCACCACACACCCAGCCCACCCTCACCCTGCCCTCCTAAAAATCCAATCTTCCCTTGCAAAACCGCCATTGCCAGGGGTCGCATGGTGTGAGCTCAAGAAATGCAACAATCACATGACCGCTCCCAGACCCTGGTTTGGTTCAACACACAAGTACACAAAGGAACACACACGTGTCCCATGCCTCACCCCTCCAGCCTGCCACTAGAAAAAAAAACAAAAAAAACATTTTTCCTTGGCAATCGATCTGCAGGGTCGCATGGTGAGCTTCAAGAACGCAATCATCATCATTGGGGGGGACCATCCAACCCTGGGGATCTGGAAGAGATTCTCACCCGTGAGGCTGCGAAGCGCTAACGCGGCCACCGGCTTGAAAAAGAAAGCAGAGACTGGGAAGGATGAGTCTGATGTGTCAAGCCCCCCTGTCCTGAATGTGAGAATGACAAAGAGGCGGCCAGGGGTCGAAGGAGGTGGTGATGGTGAGGTCAGGTTGGGTAGTGGTGGTGGTAAGTGTAAAGGTGAAAGTGATGGTGGCGGATACTGGGTAGGAAGAGTCCTGAGTCAGCACAATTCTGATGAGAATGACAAGAAGGCAGCCAGGGTGGAGGAGGTGGTGATGGAGCAGGTGGGTAGTGGTAATGGTAGGTGGTGGTAGTAGTGGTAGGTGATGGTGGTGGTGGCGGAGACTGGGTAGGAAGAGTCTGAGTCAAGCATTCCTGATGAGAATGACAAGAAGGCAGCCAGGGTGGAGGAGGTGGTGATGGAGCAGGTGGGTAGAGGTAATGGTAGTGTTTGTGTAATGTTGGGTGGTAAGGAGTTTGGTGGGTAGTGGTAATGGTGGGTTTAATTGTAGGTGGTGGTCCGGTGAAAGGAAGTGAGTAATGGGGCAGGTGGTAAGTTTGTTGTTTTGGCTGGCACACCCATGGATAGAAGAGAAGTGAAGTATGCTAAAACAGTATAGATGTGGGATGAAATATGAAGCTATGATAAATCCCTCAAGTAGCTGAGAGATGCATTTTCACAGGTTCAGTCTGTTTACATATATTTCCGTTCCAACACTTCATTAATTTCCTTAACAATACCATTTTTTCATTAATATTTTTTCATACGCAATATATTTATCATGCATGCCATTTCATTTAATTTGCTTCATTAAAAAACCAGTCATTTAGCAAGCCCACTCACATATCCTGGATATTCTGGATATCTTCTGCTTGTGCCCCCCCCCCCCCCCCCCCCCCCCCCGCCAACACACCACATATATTCCCCCAACAACCACCAACATCATCACACAATCCACATAACTGCCCCCCTCCAACCCCCTATCTCCAGTGGCGCAAAGCACTAAAAGCTTTAGTTGTCCCTACCATTATTTATACTTTCATTACATCAGTCAATTTTGCCACCCCACATATGCCGCAGCCCCACCACCACCGACCACCACACACACTGAGCACACAACTTTGCACAAACCTATATGCCCCCCCCTCTATGCCCCTCTCTCCCCCCCTTCCCCAAATCCCTATCTCTAATGGTGCCGCAAGGCACTTTCAAGCTATAATTCCCCCGTCAACCAATTACTTATTAAAATAGGGGTGGGTCACATTTTGCCCACCGCCCACATACCTACCACCCCCCCCCCCCCCCCCCCGCCCCCCACCCCCCCCCACAACACACACACACACACACATAATCTTCTCCCCATCTTATTCCCAACCCCTTCTTCTCCAACCCCTCCCAATGTGCGCAAAGCAAACTTTCAAGCTTTAAGTTTGTCAACCCATTATTTCCATTAAATCAAGTCATTTTTCCCCACCCCACATAACCCCCCCCCCCACCCCACACAATATCTGCCCCCCAATCAATCCCAAACACCCCCCCCCTCCATGTTTGCGCAATCCTTTCAAGCCCTTTTTAGTTCGTCAACTATTACCTTTTACTTCCCCATTAAAATCAGTCATTTTTCCCACACCCCACATACCCCCCCCAAACAAACACACTATCCTGCCCCCCATCCCCAAACCTACCCCTCTTGTTCCATTCACCAACCCCCTCCATGTGCGCAAGCACTTCAAGCCCGAATGTGTCAACCATCAACTTTATTAAAATCAGCACTGTAGTAAAACAGCAAGCACTTCACCCTCCCCACATATCTCAACCCTAAACCTTAAACCCTACTAATCCTATTTCCAGGTGCGCAAGCACTTCAAGCCTGAGTTCTTCAATCATCACTTTATTAAATCAGTCATTGACCCCCCCCACATATCTGCCCCCCCCCCCCCCCCCCCCCCCCCCCCCCCCCCCCCCCCTCCCCCCCCCTTCCCACATATCTGCCCCCTCCCCAACTGTAACGGATTAGAATCGTTACACCATAGCGACATTCGCCGAAGGAGTTCATATGATGTCCGAATACTCATTCTCTAGTACATATACCGATCCATACCGTTACACCAACCCCCTATACAGGTGCGCAAGCACTTCAAGCCTGAGTTTGTCAACCGAATTGATGAGTTCATCATCTTCGAGCCTCTGAGGCAGGACCAGATCCACAGCATCGTCAAGCTGCGTCTCAAGGGAGTGGTACAACGGCTAGGGGAGAAGAAGATGAAGCTGGTGAGTAGCATAGTTTTGTATTGCATTGCACAGCATCGCATAGCATAGTTTTATATTGCATTGCACAGTATCGTATAGCATTGTCAAGCTGCATCTCAAGGGAGTGGTACAACGGCTAGGGGAGAAGAAGATGAAGCTGGTGAGTAGTATGGCATTGCTGGTGAAAAGTGTGGCATAGTTTTGCATTGCATTGCATTGCACAGCATAGCACAGTTTTGCTTCATATTGCATTGCACAGCATAGCATCGTCAAGCGACATCTTGTTATCCAAGGGAGTGGTACAAATGCATAGCATCGCATGGCATAGCATGGCATTGCATCGCATAGCATAGCATCACATTGCATGGCATCACATAGCATAGCATCACATCGCATGGCATGGTATCACATAGCATAGCATCACATAGCATGGCATAGCATCACATAGCATAGCATAGCATCAAATAGCATAGCATTGCATAGCATAATATCAATCTCAGGCTGGTTGGTTCAGTAGAACCCATCAACCTGACAGGTCTACGGTTCGAGCCCTTGCCAGGTTCCCAAATTTTAGACCTGCCACCTTGGACGAGGTAGAGAACTTCCCTCTGTGCTGTCGAGCGGTCCGAGCTCCTCCGAGTCCGAGCTCAGGCGCATTAGCGGTCTGCGAAACCAAAACACATCACAGTAACCATTCCCCAGTGCAAGTGAACGGGAAGATTCCTTCAACCTCACGCCCGTGGTAAGGCGCATGAGTTTTGATATCATGGCATAGCATCGCATAGCATAGCATTGCTTAGCATAGCATCACCGCCAACAACTCTGCCACCACCGCAGCTGAACCAGCTCTGAAAACCACCACCACCACCACCACTGAAAACACCACCACCACCACACTACCACCAATACCACCACATTACCACCAACACCACCACCATTGAAAACCCCCACCCCCACCACACTGCCACCAACACCACCAGCACACTGAAAACCACCAACACACTGCCACCAACAATGAAAATCACCACCAACACCCCGCTGTCACCACCCCCCCACTACTGACCCCTCTCACCCCCACCCCCCCCTTGCCACCACCACCACCTCTACCACCCTCCCTGCCACCACCACCACCCAGGTGTTGCAAGACTGCGTCATCAGCTACTTATCAGTGAAAGGCTATGACCCAATGTTCGGAGCGCGCCCTGTGAAGCGTGTTATTCAACGAGAGCTCGAAACATCCCTGGCCAAGGCTCTGCTATCTGGTCAATTCCAGGTGGGTGACATGGTTGGGGGTGGGGTGGGCATACGTGCAGTACATGCTTGTGGCTTCGGCTCGGTGGGAGTGTTTGTGTAAGTGTGTGTGCGGTGGTGTGTATTTGTGTGTGTGGGGTGGGGGTGGGGGTGGGGGTGGGGGGGTATACGTGCAGCACATGCTTGTGGCTTAGGCTCAGTGGGAGTGTGTGTGTAAGTGTGTGTGTGTGTGGTGGTGTGTATTTGTGTGGGTGGATGGGTGGGTGGGTTGGGGGGGGGGGGGGGGTCAGTAGGAGCATGCAACGTTGCTCATCAAGGCTCTTCTATCAAAGGTAAATTACAGGTGGGTTTCAGTGGGTACGTGTAGAACATGCATGTGGGGTAGTGGGAGTGTAAGTGTTGTATAAGTGTATTTTTGTTTGTGTAAGTGGTGTGTGTGGGTTAGTGGAAGTGTGTGCATGTGTGTAGTTTGTAGTAGTGTGTGTACGTTTCAGTTGAGAGTTGGCCGAAGGGACTGAGAAACCTGATGGCAAAAATACAAGATGAATTGCAGATTATCAACAAGATTATGAAAAGGCTCTGGTTATAGTGAACTCTAGATGACCCACCCCACCCCACCCCACCCCACCCCGCCCAGCTGAACCCCTGCACTCAACCCTACCCTACCCCAGCCTACTCCACTCCACCCCACCCCACCCTACCCCCACCCAACAAAACCAAACCCACCCATTCAATTCCGCAGGAGGACGACACAATTGCCGTAAGCCTGAACGAGGAGCTCACTTCCTCGTCTTCCATCGGGTGCCCCCTGGTGGTGAAATGCCTTATGAGGGATTTTCCCCACCCAACCCTACCCCAAGCCAACAAAACCAAACCCACCCATTCAATTTCGCAGGAGGATGACACAATCGTCGTAAGCCTGAACGAGGAGCTCACCTCCCTCGTCTTCCATCGGGTGCCCCCGGGTGGTGAAATGCCTTCCGAGGGCTTCTTCCCCCCGCCCGCTCCTGCCCTACCCGCGCCGGTTGCAACCACCACCCCCACAGCCTCGGCCACCTCTAGCGCCGCCGACAACGGCAGCGCACCCAGCGGACCCAAGCTACCTGCTCGCAAGTCCGCTAAGCAGGGGACCAAGGAGGGGGCCAAGGCCGGTGGGATCACCACCACCGTGGCAGCCCAGACAAGGGAGCTGAAATTCGACCCCCTCAAGGGGATGAGCGAGCTGCACGCTCAGGTTAGTGGGAGTAGGTTGTAGGAGTAGTGTTTTTCTTTTTAAGCCCTTCCTACACTGTTGGGCAAGTCCCTTAAGCCTATTTGGCCTACCCCTGGACTGTAACATACACACAGGAGTAGTAACTATTACAAGGGATGATCCCTTCAGATCGAGGCTAAGGCGCAGAAGGTTATTAGAGCAGCCACAGTAATAACACATACATGGGAGCCAAACCCTAACCAATATGATAATTCGACCCTCTCAAGGGGATGAGACTACTTAAAGATGTAGCTTTTTTCAACTCATCTCCAGATTCATACTGAATCTTCCGATAAGTCGAAAAAACACAACATCTAGTAGTCTTCCCACTAGTTTCGTTAATCTCGCAGGTAGTTCGTTAGTTTCGAGTTCTCCGAAAAATGCCAAAGAAGGGTAGGTATTTTCCGCGACTCTCCAGCTATGGCCCGGGCTATTTGTTTTTGTGCGCGTTCTGTCGTCTTTCTCTCAAATGATCGTGCAGTACCGTGACTTGCCTAAGATTCGGGAGACAGTGGGGCAATGTGGGGCAGGGAAAATCGGGAGCAAATCAGCGTTACAAAAGCTAGTTAACGACTAGGCGTTCCTCTCTGCCGCACTATGGAACAAAGCATATTCAATCAATCTTCCGCCAAGCGTGAGCTCAGCCATGGGGGTAGACACGCCGAAGCTGACCTCCTCCTCTTCTTCTGGTTGGGATGCAAACAAATCCTGCGGCTTCGGCTTCTTCGCTGACGCATTCTTCGCGTCATTCCTCCTCTGCGAACATGGTGAACACTTACGATGAGCAATGCAATGCTAGGCAAACTGTAACAAGATCGAAATAAGTATCAACGCGATAGTTACCTTGTTCGCAGCTTTAATCTCCGCTATATCTGATTCGCTGAGATCTTTAGCATTTGCAGCCTCCTCTACGAGTTCCTACTCGATAAGCTCCTTGTGCCCCAGCACCTGTTTATTGCTAGCAGCCTCCAAATCACGCCTGTAGGTGATGTCGATTAGCTGTCTGTTCATCTCGCCCTGCTGGAGCTCCAGGGGTAGGCAAAATAGTTAAAAGGGACTGGTCCTAAAGGGACTTGGGGGGAGGGGTGACCTCTTGGGATAAAGTTAGTGATGGATGGGTTAGTGGGAGTAGGTGTGAGGAGGGGTGTAGGTACGTATGTCACAGTCCAGGGGTAGTCCAAATAGGCTTAAGGGACTTGGGGGAATGGGTGACCTATTCAGATGGAGTCAACGATGGAGAGGTTAGTGAGAGTAGGTGGGGGGAGGTGTGTATTTTTGTATGTATGTTACAGTCCGGGGGTAGGCTAAAGAGACTTGGGGGTGACCCCTTCAGATAGAGGCAACGGTGGTGAGGTTATGGGGGAGTAGGTGGGGGAAGGGGTGTAATGGTTACTTACCTAACAAGTTAGTCAACGTTTGTCAACTGACGGAACATCTGACAGGGGGGGGTAAGTCCTAGGCGGCGGCGCAAGCGACGCGGAAAACTGGCGGAGAGTGTTGGCAACAGAACGACAGGTGGCAACGGAATCGAGCGGACCGAAGCCAGCTAGTTACGAGACAGTTGGCTGACGTGTCGGGCAAGCTGGAGGAGGCCTGAACCCATAAAGCTATAAAAACACTTTCTGAACTGGAAAACAAATCCCTAGGCTGAACCTGCTAGAGCTGGGTTGGTTAAGTCCCGAAACCTTTGTAGGCTACCCCTAGACTGTAACATAATTAATACATTTATAAGTAGTATGTCTTATTACGAGGGGGAAGGTTGAGGAGGGCCTGCCCGTTTGCTTGCCCTGGAGTCAACGACCAACACAGAAATACATACAACCTGCCGCGTTGACAGATTCTGATAACTTACCTCTGTGATGTCGCTTGGTAGTCTGAGCTCGGGCGCACTAGCGGTCTGCGAAAGCAAAACCCGCAGTAACCTTTCCCCAGAGCAAGCGAATGGGAAGGTTGCTTCTACCTCATGCCCCGTGGCAAGGCGTAACAATTTAATGTTTTGCAACCTGGCGCAGGGAGTTGACGTGTCGCAAGATGGTGCAGCTGCAAGATCGGATACCTCAACGCTACCCACGGACACTGGATGATGAGACATCGACACCGGTGTGTTAGGCTACACCCAAACATTTGAGCAGTTCTGGACATGTTCATGGTGCACTAGGTTGTGTAGGTTTGGCTGAGTAGCCAGGCAGGGGAGCTGTCTAGAAGCTGACAACGCTGCCAACATACGCAGTGTGAAGACGTCCCTTTCAGTTTCGGCTGCAAAAAGCAGCTTCTAGGCAGCTCCCCTGGTTAGCTACACAGCCAAATGTATAGCAGCGGAGTGCTTCTGGAAGCTGACTGAATCAGCTTTCGTGTAATGCTGAAATCTTGGGGCGTAGCCCAGTAACTGGCCCATGGAGCTGCCTAGATGCTGCTGCCCGTAGCCCCCACAGCAGCTATGTATGAAAAGACACCGTGCTTGCTTCTAGTCCTGGTGTAGCTTAAAGGTCCTGGTGTAGCTTAGAGGTCCAGCTTACAGACGCAGGACGAATAGACGGAAACACAGTACTTGGTTCAAGTCTTGTGGCTGCTCAAAAACAATCGTGCAGAACAACCTTAGTGGTAGTCGTGTGGTATCCCCGGGGCCCGTGTTTCTGGTCATGCTGTAGCTTGGAAGCCTTAAGAGGTCCAGCCTACTGACACAGGACGAATAGACGGGAACACAGTACTTGGTTCAAGTCTTGTGGCTTAAACTTTAACATGTCATGTAATATGGCTGCTCAAAAACAATACTGTAGAAAAACCCTGGTGACATATTGTGTCTGCAGTCTTGCGGTACCCCCGAGTTCTCAAGACTTGGTTGTGTTTCATGTTTGTTAAAGATCATGGGGTGACCACTGACTAGATAACAGGTAGCAAGGATCTAGTCACAGAGTTATATCGATTATGTATGGTTGGGCAAGACCCTTCAGCATAACGAATTGTTACAAGGTTCTGTACCATACACCAGGTTTGGCGCCTAACCATGTGCAGCGAACAATGACCCACCGAGCGAGAACCACGGAAACCAGGGATTTCTAGAGCACATGTCTCGGTGCAGATTCGAACCTGGGACTCCTCCAGTTGTGGTGACCATTCTAACCTGTACACCACTCGGGACAAGCTCGGCAGTATAAAAATACCACCAAAAAGTAAACGCGGACCAGACGCGGACAAATCATGTTTGTTTAATTGTTTTCACTTAACAAAATACAGGAACCAGATTACCAAACTATGGGGAACAAACTAGCAGCAATAACCCGCACGTCTGTGGTTGCTCGAGGTTACTAGAATTAGCCTAGACAACTCTTACTGTCTAGCAATCACATACTTAGTAGAATTACATGATCACTGCAGGACGAACTCAGAGCCCCCGTCGGTAAGACAATTGATTGGAGTCCAGTTCATCATCCCTTTTTAAGCCCTTCCTATCTCGGCAGGGCAAGTCCCTCGTAGTCTATCTTGCCTACCCCTGGACTGTAACATACACAGATGCAAGATAAGTATAGTGAGATATTCACAGGCCAACATTCTTCAGGCTGATGAGCCATGCTGTCGATCCAAACAGATTGCACGGCGAGCACCCAAACTGCCCGCTGGAGCCATGTTCGAGTACCAATTGACTACGGCATCCACTAAGACCGTGCCAGAGTGTGTGTGGCTCGACGAGTAGTTGTTAATTGAAGTGGTGTTGAAAAACACCGGATTGTGGCGAGGATAGGTTCGAAGAGAGAGCTTACCCACCGAAGCCGTACAGGGTGCGGCCCTGGCGCTTTAGGGCGTAGACGACATCAAGAGCAGTGACTGTCTTACGACGAGCATGCTCAGTGTAAGTCACGGCATCTCGGATTACGTTCTCGAGGAAGACCTTGAGCACACCGCGGGTCTCCTCGTAGATGAGGCCGCTGATACGCTTCACGCCACCACGACGAGCCAATCGACGGATGGCAGGCTTGGTGATACCCTGGATGTTATCACGCAAGACCTTGCGGTGGCGCTTGGCGCCTCCCTTTCCGAGTCCCTTGCCGCCTTTGCCGCGTCCAGACATGATTGTTTGATTGTTTGTAGGGAAGTAGCGGGGTTGTGAGAGGTCTAGCAGTTGTTGGTCTAACCACTCCCCCGACAGCTGGATATTTATACGCTGGAGTCCAGCCCAGGGTATGGTTTGAATTCGGTTATTCGGTAATCGACAGACGGCGACAGGGAAAGTCTGCTGATCCGCATGTGTCGTCTGCTGATCCGCTCGGATCCACCCCTCGGCTCGATGGCCAGAGCGGAGTATTTAGCAATTGTAAAGGGAGGTGGTCCATGATCGGTTAACATTCTCCAACCTAACTGAAGTCCCACAAATACGCTACAATGGCCCGTACGAAGCAGACTGCCCGTAAGTCCACTGGTGGCAAGGCTCCCCGTAAGCAGCTGGCCACCAAGGCTGCCAGGAAGAGCGCCCCAGCCACTGGCGGTGTGAAGAAGCCTCATAGGTATAGGCCCGGAACTGTCGCCCTGCGTGAGATCCGCAAGTACCAGAAGTCAACCGAGCTGCTCATCCGCAAGCTGCCCTTCCAGAGGCTGGTCCGTGAGATCGCTCAGGACTTCAAGACCGACTTGCGTTTCCAGTCCTCTGCCGTGCTGGCCCTCCAGGAGGCTGCTGAGGCCTACCTGGTTGGCCTGTTCGAGGACACCAACCTGGCTGCCATCCATGCCAAGCGTGTCACCATCATGCCCAAGGATATCCAGCTGGCTCGCCGCATCCGCGGAGAGAGGGCTTAATTGTCTCACCTGCTGCATCCTGGCAGATCCTAGCAGAACAACGGTGTTATTTAACACCACAACCAGAACACGAAATTGTTTTCTAGAGTACACTGTACAGACACTGGCCAGGCTCTGGTTACTATGTATGTAGGCATTCGAGCCTGTAGCCATTCATATGAGTTATGGTTGGTCGGTTACACGCATCCAGCCTCCAGGCTATTTTACCAACCCACATCGTTCACCATCAGGACTGTTTCAGCCTTTCTTTCTGAATCATCAGTGAGTGGGCGCTGCTCTGTAAATTGGTTCCCATATTAGGGTACAATAGGACAGTGAGCCTGTCGCACCGACGGCTGGACCTCCCCCCCCCCACCCTTTCATTGTACCAGCAACTAAGACACACGCCCCCCCCATATGTGAGTCCATAACTCCCCCAGGCCCCTCCTGGTAACATATACTGTGGTCGTCTTGATTATTTGAGGTTGAGCAAGACCTTTTAGCCTAATTGGTCACCCCCTCACCTGGACTGTGTCATAACACGCAAACACATATTGACATACAACATCCATTATTCCAGTCTCTCCAGTCTGAGATGACCCAAGGGATCTGATATATCATCCCATGCTTACCAAATTACTTGAGTCAGGTGCCAGCCTGTGATCACTCTGCGAGTTTCAGCACACACTAATTATCTGAGTGACTACCTGGCAATCCATGAATGGGCTTGTGACTTCAGAGAACTTGAATCGGGTGTTCTTGCCGGCCAGTGTAAGTGTCCCTCGACGAATGCTTCGACCATAACAATATCTACCCCAGTCAGCAACTTGCTTTCAGGCAGCACGAGTTACTATTCCTTGGTGGTGTTTATAAATGTTGGAATTATATATGTTTGGCCTATCGTTACCAACCTCACGCCACTGTTACTGACGCAGACTACGAGGCGGATTCCACTGGGGACCTGGAAGGAAACCAATGGTGGGCGTGGCCCACGCAGACCGAAGGCAGTCACGCGCACCAAGCATGGGGCTGCCCCAGCAGTGATGCCACCTGGGCAGCACGCCACTACTTGTGCAAATCCTGGATCCGTCGCACCGCCACCTCTAAATTGTTCCGTGCATATAGAATAACTTCCACCTCACACCCTGACAGGATCCACGAGGCCATGACATTCCCCAACAGCAGCGCACCTGCACCACCGGCGCGCCTGCTCCACCTTACCTACGGATCCCAATACACAGCTCTGCACATTACGAGCTGGCGGGGCAAGCGCTCCTACAACGACGACAAACTAGTCACCTCCACTGTTGTCCACGTTCAATGGGCCCCAACCACCATGCACAACGAACATATCAACTCTTACACACACATTGGATACAGCATCCACCACAGCACACCTGCTACCTCCACTACCTCCACCATACACTAGAAACCCCAATCTCACCATGCGTCTCACTTTGTTGAGCTTCTGGGACAACCAGCATACGACCAATTAACCCACACTTTTAAAACTACTCCCCCATTAACCACACACCTCAACCCTAGGAAGGACATCCACATTACTAACCTTCAACAACAAGGCCAATGGGCCACCTCTCCAGAATTTAATGCTGACAACCACAACCTTGTTCACAAACTTTTGAAAATTGACACACACGACAGGCACCCAGACTGGGACATTCAACCACCCTCAGCCTACATTATACAAACAGGCATCCTCACCACTCTGGATGACCAATCCACACACACACACACACCAACGTTTCATATCTTTATAACCCCACTGGTCACTGTCTTGGGCACATTCCCAACGACAGACTCACCTCTCTCAAACAAAACTATGACCACTTCAAAAATCATCACCCTACCAAATGGAACCAACTGACCCAAGGAGGGACATATCACACTGACTTAGCTGCCCTCTTCACCAGATACAGAGCTGCTCCTGCCGCCACCAACACTCTTTCTCCCCTCTACCAAGCTGCAGCTGCCCTGGGCATCACTCACCATCGTACTTATAACCCTCTTAGCTACGGCCAAAGCCTCATCAGCTTCTCTTCTACCAGCCTTGCTGATCAGCTCTTTGGCTCTAACAAAGAACCCTTTCTTACCATCTGGACTGGGGGCTCCCTGGTGGACATCCCTAACTCCACTGCACAAGCACACCAAGCTCTAAGGTGGGCCCTAGCCAGTGCTGACCACGCTGAAAATATTATCAGCCCTACCTGCACCCTGATGCTCCTCCCTGACGACCTTGCTGCCCCCTACAAAACTCTCCTCCACCACTCATGGATTCACTATATTGACTCTAGACCACAGTCTGAATTTTATACTACCTCTGAAATTTGGCTTGGCAGCAAATCTCACACTCCACCCTCCACCCAAAACTGCACCTCATCCTTATATGCTACACCCACAGCCAAGCTACCTACTTTCCTAAACTCCAAGATTGTATTAACCAATGGACATACTAGATGCAAAGCCTCTCCTCATCTTGGGAGCCCTCCACTATCACACCACCTCCCACTCTTACCTCCTCTGACATTGTCATTACCTACGGAAACTCAAATCTCTTGTCAAAAAACCCCGGCAACCTCTACTCCACCAACACCCTCCTCCCTCTCTTCTTACCACTACTCACCCATGTCTCCACCTAGCTACCCCCTCCTCAGGCCTTCAGGTCTACACAGATGATAGCCTAATAAAAGGTAAACCAGGGCACCCTAGCAAAATAGGTGCTGCAGTATATGTCCCAGCTGCAGGACAAAGCTACACCATCAACCCTGGGGGAATAGGGGCCATCAAATCTAACAACAGGGCAGAACTGGTAGCCATCCACCAAGCCCTTCTCAATATTGACTATGAAAAATCTCTTACACTCCATACAGACAGCCTATGCTCTCTTCAACTTATACAAAAATGATTCATGACCCTATCACAACAACCCGCTCTATTCATACTGAACTACTGCAATCAATTCAAAAACACTTCATTCAACGCATCCTGCATGGCTCCCACACCACTCTTTGTTAAGTCCGCTCCCACACAGGTATCCTTGGAAATGACAGGGCAGACATTCTGGCACGCAAGGCAGCTGAGCACCCTGCCTCCACCACTTGTACTGACAGCACTGGGGGAAATCCCCCGCCACAATGTCTACTGGCCCACAGTTCAACCCCCTCGCACACCCATGGGAGATATTACCCCACGCATCCTAGCACCTAACCTTGCACAAGGTATCACCTCTAACCTGCCCACTAGCTGCCACCCTGGCCAACACCCTCTAAAAGGGATTTATGCAACCACCTGGGCTGATAACACTCCCCACCAACTTCCCCATGCAAGTAACAAATTTTGGACCTCAACCCTTATCCAACATAAAACTAAATTCCACATCATTAAAGCCCGCTGGGGTAGACTGCGGAACCGTAAACTTGTATTCCGCTGGAAACTCCCTTATATTACCAGCACCACGAACTCCCTATGCCCCATCTGCCACACCTGTGAGGACGGAGCGGGCCACATCCTGGCGGGCTGCACACCCCGGACTTTCAAGGGGCTCTATATCAAGAGACATGACGCCGCAGTGCGACTCATCCACAAGGCCATTTGCACCGGAGCCCTGGGATCCCGCAGAATGATCATGGACGCTGGCAAGGAAGAGGACCTCCCCAGGGGGGTCCTGGGCAAACGTCTCCCTGACTGGCTACGCCCCTCCACTATTACTGTAGAGGACTGGAAGAGAATGAGACCTGACCTCGCCGTCATACCTGACATAGACTCACCTACCTGTATGGCTGATAAAGAACTCTGGGTTCTTGAGCTTGGATACTGCTCTGATACCAACCATGCTACTAAGTTTATCACTAAACACGCCCACCATGTTGAATTAGTAAATGGCCTTAGATCGGCTGGATACCTCGTTCACTACGAAGTTATCACCGTTGGAACAACTGGTACTATTCCAACCTCTTTTTTGACTTCTATGACCACACTTGGAAATTGAAATTGAAATTGAAATTGTTACATCCGTGTAGAACCGTTACTCACTGGACGTGAAGTTAAGGACACCATAGCGTAAGCCGGAGCTAGCTATAGTCACCGTAGGACCATCTCAGTAAAAAGAATTACCACCGATGCCTGACCGGCAGGCACCGTAGCCACATCATGCCAGTGCAGCTTAATACGGGGGTTTTTCACCCAGGTTGGGAAGCACCGGCACAATACAGCTGGTAAGACAAAACCTGAGAGGGGGGACGGTCTGTGTGCTAGTCCCCGGGTATCGACCCGGGGTGTGCTTCCATAAAGCGTCTGCACTGTAAAATACTCTGGAAACTAGTAATGGTGTGAGAATGGACTGTGTCCGCCAGTTTGAGGGCACAGGATCTCTGAAGTCCAAGAGTGGTCATAGAAGTCAAAAAAGAGGTAGGAATAGTACCAGTTGTACCAACGGTAATAACTTCATAGTGAACAAGGTATCCAGCCGATCGAAGGCCATTTACTAATTCAACATGCTGGGCATGTTTAGTAATAAACTTAGTAGCATGGTTAGTATCAGAGCAGTATCCAAGCTCAAGAACCCAGAGTTCTTTATCAGACATACAGGTAGGAGAGTCTATGTCAGGTAGGACGGCAAGATCAGGTCTCATCCTCTTCCAATCCGCTACAGTAATAGTGGAGGGGCGTAGCCAGTCAGGGAGACGTTTGCCCAGGACCCCCCTGGGGAGGTCCTCTTCCTTGCCAGCGTCCATGATCATTCTGCGGGATCCCAGGGCTCCGGTGCAAATGGCCTTGTGGATGAGTCGCACTGCGGCGTCATGTCTCTTGATATAGAGCCCCTTGAAAGTCCGGGGTGTGCAGCCCGCCAGGATGTGGCCCGCTCCGTCCTCACAGGTGTGGCAGATGGGGCATAGGGAGTTCGTGGGTGGGTGAGTGCTGGTAATATAAGGAAGTTTCCAGCGGAATGCAAGTTTACGGTTCCACAGTCTACCCCAGCGGGCTTTAAGGATGTGGAATTTAGTTTTATGCTGGATAAGGGTTGAGGTCCAAAATTTGTTACTTGCTTGAGGATGTTGGTGGGGGTGTTATCAGCCCAGGTGGTTGCATAAATCCCTTTTAGAGGGTGTTGACCAAGGTGGCAGCTAGTGGGTAGGTTAGAGGTGATACCTTGTGTAAGGTTAGGTGCTAAAATTCTTGGGGGAATATCTCCCATGGGTGTGCGAGGAGGTTGAACTGTAGGCCAGTAAACATTGTGGCGGGGGATTTCCCCAGTGTTATCAGTAAAATTAGTTGAGGTAGGGTGCTCAGCTGCCTTGCGTGCCAGAGTGTCTGCTCTGTCATTTCCAAGGATACCTGTGTGGGAACGGACTTTACAAAGGGTGGTGTGGGAGCCATGCAGGATGCGTTGAATGAGGTGTTTTTGAATTGATTGCAGTAATTCAGTATGAATGGAACGGGTTGTTGTGGTGGGGTCATGAATCATTTTTTTTTAAGTTGAAGAGAGCAGAGGCTGTCTGTATGAAGGGTAAGAGATTTGTCATAATCAATGTTGAGAAGGGCTTGGTGGATGGCTACCAGTTCTGCCCGGTTGTTAGTTTTGGTGGCCCCTATTCCCCCAGGGTTGATGGTGTAGCTTTGTCCTGCAGCCGGGACATATACTGCAGCACCTATTTTGCTAGGGTGACCTGGTTTACCTTTTATTAGGCTACCATCTGTGTAGACCTGGAGGCCAGAGGAGGGGGTAGCAAGGTAAAAACAAGGGTGGGTGATGGTAAGAGGAGAGGGAGGAGGGTGTTGGTGGAGTGGAGGTTGCCAGGGATTTTTGGCAAGAGATTTAAGTTTCCGAGGGTAGGTGATGACAATGTCAGTGGAAGTAAGTGTGGGAGGTGGTGTGATAGTAGAGGGCTCCCAGGATGAGGAGAGGCTTTGCATGTAGTATGTCCATTGGTCAATAAAATCTGGGAGTTTAGGAAAGTAAGTCTCTTGGCTGTGAGGGTTGCATATAAGAATGAGGTGTAATTTTTGAGTGGAGGGTGGGGTGTGAGATTTGCTGCCAAGCCAAATTTCAGAGGTAGTATAAAATTCAGACTGTGGTCTAGAGTCAATGTAGTGAATCCAGGAGTGATGGAGGAGAGTTTTGTAAGGGGCAGCAAGGTCATCAGGGAGGAACATCAGGGTGCAGGTAGGGCTGAGAGTATTTTCAGCATGGTCAGCACTGGCTAGAGCCCACCTTAGAGCTTGGTGTGCTTGTGTGGTGGAGTTGGGAATGTCCCCCAGTGAGCCCCCAGTCCAGATGGTAAGAAAGGGGTCTTGGTTGGAGCCAAAGAGCTGGTCAGCAGGGCTGGTAGAAGAGAAGCTGGTGAGGCTTTGGTCGTAGCTAAGAGGATTGGAGGTACGATGGTGAGTAATGCCCAGAGCAGCTGCTGCTTGGTAGAGGAAGGGAGACAGAATGTTAGTGGCAGCAGGAGCAGCTCTGTATCTGGTGAAGAGGGCAGCTAAGTCAGTGTGGTATGTTCCTCCTTGGGTCAGTTGGTTCCATTTGGTAGGGTGGTGATTTTTAAAGTGGTCATAGTTTTGAGAGGTGAGCCTGTCGTTGGGAATGTGCCCAAGACAGTGACCTGTGGGGTTATAAAGATATGAAGCGTTGGTATGTGTGTGTGTGGATTGGTCATTCAAAGTAGTTAGGATGCCTGTTTGTATAATGTAGGCTGAGGGTGGTTGAATGTCCCAGTCTGGGTGCCTGTCGTGTGTGTCAATGTGCAAAAGTTTGTGAACCAGATTATGATTGTCAGCATTAAATCCTGGGGAGATGGCCCATTGGCCTTGTTGCTGGAGGTTAGTGAGGTGGATGTCCTTCCTGGGATTGAGGTGTGTGGTTATCGGAGGAGTGGTTTTAAAGGTGTGGGTTAATTGGTCATATGCTGGTTGTCCCACCAGTTCAACAAGGTGAGCCGCATGGTGAGATTGAGGTTTCCAATGGATGGTGGAGGTAGTGGAGGTAAGAGGTGTGCAGTGGTGGATGCTGTATCCCATGCGTGTGTAGGAGTTGATATGGTCGTTGTGCATGATGGTTGGGGCCCATTGGACGTGGACAACGGTGGTGGTGGCAAGTTTGTCGTCGCTGTAAGAGCGCTTGCCCCGCCAGCTCGTAATGTGCAGGGCTCTGTACTGAGATCCGTAAGTAAGGTGAAGCAGGCGCGCCGGTGGTGCAGGTGCGCTGCTGTCGGGGAATGTCATGGCCTCGCGGATCCTGTCAGGGTGCGAGGTGGAGGTTATTTTATATGCGCGGTAGAATTTGGAGGAGGAGGAGTGTCGGATCCAAGATTTGCACGAGTAGTGGCGTGTTGACCAGGTGGCGTCACTGTTGGGGCAGCCCCATGCTTGGTGCGCGTGACTGCCTGCGATCTGCGTGGGCCACGCCCACCATTGGTTTCCTTCCAGGTCCCCAGTGGGGTCCGCCTCGTAGTCTGCATCAGTAACGGTGGCGTGAGGTTGGTAGCGCTGGGTGAGTGGGGTGGAGGATTCGATAGGAGCAGGAAATTTAACGTTGTCTGTCGTGTTCTGCGAAATTGCGTAGCTGAAGACACTGCATAACCTCTGGAGGGAGAGGGATCTAAAGAGACCAACACTGCTGCCGCACTCGGGGTACTACCAGCAGGGTCAACTAGCCCAGCAGAGTTACTCAGCCCAGCAGGGTTACCCAGGTCGGCAGGGTTACCTAGCTCAGCAAGGTAACCCTGCCCGGCAGGCAAATGGGCCTTTCCAGGTTCCCAACCCAAGGAGACCCTTCCAAGCCAACCCCAGACCATCGAACGGGCCAAGGGTTATGTGCAGGGATTTCCTTCAGGGAGCTTGCAACTTTGGAGAACGTTGTAAGTTCGCCCATGACCCACCTAGGATTCAGGGGGCCCCAAATGCTCCTAATTAAAGAGCAGATAAAGGAGCATTAGGGCACTAAGGAGTTGTGTAGTGCACTTAGCATAGTCTGGTCTTGCGGATGGGTGGACAGCTTTAACAATAGGGGTGGTGGAACGGCAAGTTTTGAATAAAGGCTATATGACACCAAGTGGGTGATTAGGCCCTTGTCTGATTGGGACCTTTGTGGGGATTCCTTGCTTGTTTCACTTGTGATTCTTGCCTAGGATTTGGTTTAGGTTGAGCTTAACCTTTGCAATGTCTGGAGCATGGAGATACAAGCTAGGACGTTTGTGTAAAGAAGAACATCCTTTCACGTCTGCCGTCTTGTTGCCCCGCCCTGGCGTTTATGTTTGTTTCACACCTTGTGGCCTTTTGCTTGTTCTCAGGGATCCCAGGGGAGGAACAAGAGGGAGACGAGAGGACGCTGATAATTAGCATGCACGAGGGGGAGGTAGAAGGACCAGGTGATGTGTGTGTAGAATTAGAAGATGACCCCCTAATGGACCGAGTTGTGCAGCTCCCGGAGAGGCTGGGATCTAACACCTCCTTTCTTAGGTTACAAGAAAGGAGGACGGCCCCTAAGGCATCTCACCTACAGATGATGATGATCATTGCAAAGCCTAGCGTCGTCGCATCCCGATTCCAGTCTCCGCTTATGCGGAGGAGAAGTAGCGCCTACGAAATGTGCTTCGGAAAAAGTGACCTGTCAGATGATAATATTATGTGGACCACACTTGGACTTAAGACACCGTGTGCCCTTAAACTGGCGGACAAAGTCCACTCCCACACCATCACTAGCTTTCAGAGTATTTTACAGTGCAGACGTTTTATGGAAGCACACCCCGGGTCGATACCCCGGGACTAGCACACAGACCGCCCCCCCCCCTCAGGTTTTGTCTTGCCAGCTGCATTGTGTTGGTGCTTCCCAACCGGGGTGAAAACCCCCCGTATTAAGCTGCACTGGCATGATGTGGCTACGGTGCCTGCCGGTCAGGCATCGGTGGTGATTCTTTTTACTGAGGTGACCCCTACGGTGACTATAGCTAGCTCCGGCTTACGCTATGGTGTCCTTGTCCACGTCCTGTGAGTAACGGTATTACACGGATGTAACAATTTCAATTTCAATGTCTGGTCTAACTCTTCCTTTGTGCATATTCGGAGATTTGGTGGTGTTTAAAAACACCGGTCGGTTGGTCGGAACAAAAGTTGATGACTGTTTAAACTGAGGCGGAATCCATCTCCTTCTTGGACGACTTCTTGGGGAGCAGCACAGAGTGGATGTTGGGCAGAACCCCGCCATTGGCGATGGTGACGGAGCCTAGCAGATTGGACAGCTCCTCGTCGTTACTGATGGCCAGCTGGACGTGGCGGGGAACGATCCTGGTCTTCTTGTTGTCGCGGGCGGCGTTGCCAGCCAGCTCCAGGACCTCAGCACACAAGTACTCGAGGACGGCAGCCAGGTACACAGGGGCACCAGCGCCAACGCGCTCGGCGTACTTGCCCTTCTTCAAGTAGCGGGCAACTCGGCCCACAGGGAACTGCAGTCCAGCCTTGGAGCTGCGAGAAACAGCTTTCTTGCCTCCACGGCCTCCGGTCTTGCCTGCCATTGTAGTAATTGATCGGTGATGAAGAAACGTTGCAGCGAGTGTAGTGCGTTCCCGAACTGCGAGGACGACTAAATACACGCCGATCAGGTCCTGCTGATCCGAGGCCGACGATGTACCTCTCTTGTTGGCCCCGGTTCGGTTAGGTCCTGCTGATCCGTTGTCTGCGTTGACCCTGTCGTTGACGGAGTAGGAATATAAAGTTCGCGTTTTTGGTTATATAATAACGCAGATCTTCTACTCTACTCACCCAACTCAATACAATGGCTCCCAAAGCTGCTGAGAAGGCTCCCGCCAAGAAGGCCGCCCCCGCCAAGACTGCGGAGGGTAAGAAGATGGCCAAGGCGGAGACCTACAAGATTTACATCTACAAGGTGCTGAAGCAGGTGCACCCCGACACTGGCATCAGCTCCAAGGCCATGGGCATCCTCAACTCCTTCATCAACGACATCTTTGACAAAATCGCCTCCGAGGCTGCTCCCCTGGCTCGCTACAACAAGAAGCCCACTGTAACCTCCCGCGAGATTCAGACCGCCGTGCGCCTGGTCCTCCCAGGAGAGCTTGCGAAGCACGCCGTGTCCGAGGGCACAAAGGCCGTCACCAAGTTCACCTCAGCTTAAGCAACCTGAAAGCATTGATTGGGCAAGATATCAATACATCAAACGGTGTTTATTAACACCACCTCTCTAACTTGAACGTTGTTTCATGGCTCCAGCCAGTAGTCTGATTGCTCGCCGTCTACGGCTGTAACATAGAAGGCATACGGCAAAACCAAACGCTTGTTTTGACTTGCATTTTGACAAGAGCATGCCATGTGCTGCCGTACTTGGTCTGTGTGCTGCAATATAATGCTGCTGTGCTGTACTTGTTGTGGGTGCTGGAACAATGCGGGGGTGGGTGATGACAGATGGCAGTGGCGATAATCGGGTGCTGTGCCTATACTTGAAGTGGGTCCTAAGCCTGCCCATACCTGGCGTGACCCCGCCGATCATACCGTATCTAATCCTTTGAGTCTAGGGCTAGAGAACGGAGAGCCAGTGAGCCACCCTTTGTGGCGGAAATACTTATTTCACAAAAAAGCTTTCAACTGTCTAGCCCTACGCGATTCTATTTTGTACTCATGAGTGTGGTGAAGTAGTGTTAAAACTACCCATGCGTACTCTGTTAATACCCGAATGAAAAAAATCTCCAGATTTTTTGAAGAGGGATTAGCCCCATTAAAATGTCCGTTAGTTCGTCCGTTCGTTCGTCCGTGTGTCACCAACCACATTTTCAGGTTCTATGAAAAACATCAAAAAAGTTAAACATTCTATATTTTTGATGAATTATAAGACTTATTTATACCGGACAAATTCTGGCCAGAGCACATATGAGCATCGCAATTCACGAAAAGGGGCTCAGATTGGGCCAAAAAGCTACAATTAACGGTTAACAATTTGATTTCAGGGTGTTTTGAGCTAACATTTCAAATTTGAACCACTTTGAACCACCAAACATGTGCGTATACACAAACATACACAAACATGTGCAAATTTGAACCACCAAACATGTGCGTATACATAGGTTTGGGAACAGAATAGTCGTCAAAAAACCAAGGCGCAACATGTACGCATCACAATGGACGAAACATTCCCCTAGGGCACGTGCTATAATTAGCCCACGGACTCACGGCCGTGCGTGGGGCAGGGGCGGGGGCCACCGGGCGGGGGCAGGGGCAAGCCACGCCTCCTGCCGCTGGCCAAAAACCCGTTCAGGAGGACGGGACATACCGTTCACGGGGGCACGGGCAAGCCACGCCACCTGCCGCTGGCCAAAAACCCGTTCAGGAGGACGGGACATACCGTTCACGTCTGGGCTTGTACAAATCCCGTAAAATCAGCCATACACCTGATTGGCCTCATTTTTCTTGCGCCCTTCAAATTTTATCCTATTCGAATTGATACAATTTGAAGCAATTACAAGCATTCAAATCACGTAAATTAAATTAAATGGAAAGGAATAAATCGAATTATAATAACACAACATTAAATACAATTCAATTTAATTAATATAATACATTGAATTAAGGATTCGAATAATTTCATTCGGGACGCGCCTCCAGGCGCCCTTAATATAAGGGGAGCAGCCTGAAGGCTGACAGACCATGCACGATAATCAAACCAAACCTTGAACTTGAACTTCGTTATCTAACCTTTAAGGCCTGTACTAGTCCTAGGCTGGAGGGATTATATGTAGTGGGCGGAGCCTACTCAGGTGTACTTCCAGTTATTCTGCTCATGCTTATGGGTACTTCTAGTTTATGCTTAGAATACATGGCTTAGTGAAAGGGCAATATGCAAGTTAGGTTCATCAAAGGATCCACAAGACTGAGGGAGTAAACGCTTCTGAATAAAATATGCATGTTATCGTAACAGAAAGATTAGCATATAATACCGTTCCGATACCTACACTTCCTTCAATTTATACTGTGCTGTCTACAAGGATCGCGTGCAGGATACCGGTATACGTATCGGCATCAGGGTACTACTTCTTGCCAAATTGGTCAGCGCTTAAAGCGCACAAACCTCTAATTGGTCAGCTTTTTTTGTGCACAAAACGCTAAAACTGCGCGCTGCGCCCAGAGGATTTGAAAAAACTGCGCGAAACGCGCAAAGGGGCTCAAAAAGACAGCGGCACCGCTCTGCTGCGCACACTTAGTAGTTCCCTGATCGGCATCACAACCTCACTGGTGTTTTTCACCGGGTTTCACCGGCTCACCTAGAGTGACTTAGAGTGCACAGGACTCCTCCCTGCTGCACTGTACTGCTGTGCCGCTGCCAGCTATGGCACGGACACTGATGCCGGTACCATGAGGTACCGCGGCATCCCAGTACTTTCTCCTAGCGCATTGATCGAATGCTTATCTAACTGTAAAGATCTTATCCTTACCGTCTTCCCCTCGTCTCTGTGCTCTGCACATACTCCGGAAAACTACAGGTTACGGTCCCTTCGCTTTAGATTGTCCTTGCTCGACGGTATTCCGAGCTGAAGGGCATTTTGATTGTTGTCGCGCGGAGTGAATCAATTGAAAGGAGTGAAGAAAGCTCCACCCGACAAGAACCTCCCCGCTGGGACACCACTCTTGTGCGGTATATCATCCGCGTATCCGGATTGATTCTGCTCCATTGAGCATCAAGCTGTCGTCCAGCAAACCCCCCTCACCCCCCTGACAACCATCAATACCTCCACTGCGCCCCACCACCCCCTCCCCCTCTCTCCAACGTCCCGTTGTTTACGCAACCTCAGCCGTCTCTCCGTCACCTCCTGACCTCTCCACTCTCCAGCTCCCTCCCCAGTTGGTCTCCACCTCCGACTGTCTCCTGCTCCACTTCTCCATCTCGTTGCACCCGCAATCCCTGCCACATCATCTCTGCAACTGCTACGTCGCCTCACTATGCGGCCCGCTGCAACCGCTGAGCCTGAGCGTCGTCCGACCTTCATCTTCCACCATTACTTCTTCCAAGATTGGCTTGCATCCATGGAAGCTGAACTTAAGGTATCCCACTACTACTTTGCCCCCGGATCTCACAAACTAGTTCAGTTTCAGATTGAATACATCCTTGCACACCTTTCAGAACCTATCAGACGGATGGTCAAGTTCCATAACGATCCTGATGACATCCTCGTAGCACTTACATCCAAATATGATACCAGATCCACACCCCGACAGCATTCCCCTGTCGCAGCCGAATCAGCCGCATCAAATGTGCCAGCATATGACGAACCTGCATCTACCCCTACTGCACCTCAGTCTCCTTCGTATGCCCTTAATGCATCCCCACGCACAAACCGCATGGCAGTAAACTGGATCATGGACACTGGAGCTACCACCCACATGACAGGCGATGAATCCCTGTTGTATGACATACATGACATATTCCCCCATATCAGAGTACAGACAGCATCAGGATATACACACATCACCAGATCTGGCAATGCTCTGATCAGAGGAGACAATGGAAAGATTCACAAACTCATAAATGTTCATCTCAATGATGACCCTAACACTCCTAACCTCATGTCAATGGCTGCAGCCATCAAAGCAAATCCTTCTATGTTAGTTCAGTTTGATTCTCAGGCCTGCACCATGACCATCAATAACAAAGTCATCATCACTGGGTCAAAGAACAGGAATCTATACCTCACTCCCACCCTTGTCCCTGACAATACCCTTATCCATGGGACATGTCTGAACATAGTAATGGCCGCCATTTCCAGAAATACCCAACAAATAGCAGAACTTCTCCACAACAGAATGGGTCACCTTTCTTACAGCAGTTTAGTCAGGCTCATTTCTGAAAACATGGTCACAGGCACAGATGTCACCACTGCAGCCTGCAACAAAATGAGAAAGAAAACTTGTGAAGTGTGTGTCCTCTCTAAAATGGACAAGAACCCATATCCTACATCATCCACACGTGCCACAAGACCCTTGCAAATCATCCACATTGACATGAGTGGAAAGACGAAAGTACCCAGTCTTAATGGCAACATATACTTCCAAGGCATTCTAGATGACCGCTCTGCGGGTGACCATCTCACGGGTTTCGTCGACCGGGCCGACCCCGGCTGTCAAATTGGACCCATCATCATAAATCGGATCCATGACCTGTTTCCCGGTGATATCCTGCTGGAGAAACCTAACTTCAACTCGGTTGTCCCGGCAACACAATGAATCTCGTCCGTTGCTTAGGAATTTCTGGGAACCAAAACCCGATGCGTGAGAACTTGTCGCCGCAGACGTTTGGTGAACCCGCAGCAAAAAGTGTTTCAAACTGCGTAACACCCTCCCCAAGGATTTCTAATCCATGATGGGATTTGATGGCAGAGGTTGAACCCGTAATTTTGCTTTTTTTTTCTTTTTTTGCGAAACGAACAACGAGGCCCTTTTGCAACTCCGTACCTGACAAAAGCGAGATAACACCATGGAGGTGGGAGCGAAGAATCGTGGTCGCCTGGTGTAGACAGGTTAGGAATTTACGGCTGAAAATATCGGATCAGCCAACGGTTTATTAACGAAACGGCCCGTCCCCTATAACGAAAATAAACTCCCATGTATAATAAAAGGGCGCGAAGATCCTCTTTGCCAACGCCCCCATGCCCACGAGAGGGACACTTCTTGGTATCGAAGTAAGTAAAAGGGTTTATGGTCGTGACCAATTGTCATCCCGGGACCCCCTCCAAATAACAACGCATTTGTATTTTTCGGTTCAACGCTGGAACGATAACCAAAGCTTTTCCTGTTCCGACACAAGTATAGTTTCTTTTCAGCAGGGATTATTCTTGCTAGAAGTAAAGCTCAGGGTGTTAATCCCCTATAGTAAAACCAGCGGCCTGTGCCCAGCAGAGAAACGTCGGAAATAACCTCGAAGGGCTTGGTCAAAAATCGAAATCGGGGGAGCATGGAACCGGGCCAGAAGTCCACAGCCGTTTTCAACCCATCACAACCCTCTTCAAAACGGATGATGGGGCCGCTTGGTCCCATTTTTGCCTCAAATTCACGGCGTTGAGTTTTGTAAGGGGGGTCCGAAAGAGGAGCTGCCATGTAACGAATTCCTTGGAATGACTTCGAAAATAATTGGTCAACCCAAGAACTTGCGGAACGTGTTTCGCATGTTCGAGGGGGTTTGGCCAATCCTCGGAACGGTACTACTTTTTTCGGATTAACCTTGTTGACCGCCGTTACGAACCACTAATGGTGCCTAAGAACTTAAATCCTCGAATTGGTTGAAAGTGCACTAGAAGACAATTTTTTCGCATAGAAATTCCCTCGTCTTTGTAGAACCCTGCAGGACCTTTTTTCGAGGTTTAGCTGGCTGTGCCCTCTTCCTTCTCTTTCGGGATTTTACGACGTAACAGGATAAAAGCCAATCGAGAATAACACCACCACGAACTTTGTGCAATAAGGAACGCAAAATCTGGTGTCATTACTGCCTGAAAGTGGCTGGAAGCGTTTTCGCTAAAAAAAAACCCCATGCCCCAACCACTTGAAATTCGTAACTGCCCATCGAGTGGTAAAGGGCCATTCTTAATAGTAGGGGCCGTCTTTCATATCCGAAACAAATCCGAATCTGGGTAATAACTAATAACAACCCGAAGTGAGGTCAAGGAGCTAAAAAAATAGTAGCCCCGCTTCCAGCCTATGATGGTTTTTATCGCATCCAGTAAGGGGGTACCCTGTTTTGAAATAGTAATGTTATTAAGCGGCTCGCCATCGCAGGACGATGCGATAACCGACAACCGCCCTGTTTGGCAATGATCATAATCGTGCCCCATAGGGGGAAGATCTCGGTGTAAGAATCCGTGCTTTATAACAAGCCAGCCAACGTATTCTTCGCAAAGGCCCTGTCCTCCCCGGCCAAAGGCTCATGGCGGTCGATTGCGACGATAAAGGTGCATACCGCGTTTTCCCTCAGTCCTTGATAACAATAGGAATATCCCGATGCTTTCGGATTTGCATGTGAAAGAGCATTGAACACTTTCTCTTGAATTTTTAACGCATCCGTATATCGGACCCCATGGGCGGGCCCCATTTTAAAAAAATTTTAGGGCAGGAATCCCTCCATGTTTCCGGACAATTTTTTTTCATTTCTTTTTCTTTGGACCCACGTTTCGAAGTCGACTTCAACTTCAGGTGGGGTTCGGAAGAATGAAACCGAACTGGGGACAGCTTTTAAAAGTCAAAAAGGGGGTTCCCCGCGGTTTTTTTCGGTGAGGGGCTGATACAATTAGAGGCGGGGTAAAGTCCACCGGACGAGAATCGCGAATGTTGACCATAATTTTGATTGGTCCCCGGCCCTTCCAAAATTTCCTTCTGCTTGGCCTTACGACCAGAAATGACAGGGTCCACCTGATGAATCACCCCGAAGTGCCTACAGTGAAAAACCCAGAATGAACCGAACCTTATCCCTCTCGTTCTGGTTTTACTACTTGGAATCAAGCTACAACCATGCTTTTTTTTGAGAATAAGGCGACATGCCATGTCGTCATAAGCCGAGAATGGCTTTTTTTTTTTTTTTCCGTCACGCATGCCATCGAACCGAGGAGAGGTCGAGATCCTCAGGAGTTTTAAATCATCGCGCGAACATGGAACATGGGGCAGAAACCTTTGAATCGCTGAATTGCCTGAAGAACGGCAAAGTGGCTGTACATTGATACCATGATACCTTCGTCCGCACACAGTTGAACCTTCGAACCAATGCTCCCTATTGGGCGAATGTGCAGGCCCTAACCGTAGCCATGTTCCTTGAGCCCCAAGCCCCATCAAAACAACACCCCGTAAAAAACGCCTGAAATCGCCACCGTGACGCGGCCCGGCCTCTCCGCACCATTTGATTCGAACCAGAGCGTTGCATTAAATTCTGTCAGTGGGCGTCTGGTAAATTGACTTCAGAAAGTCTGTCCAAATCGTTTAAAAAAAGTTGACCGGGGGAAAAGCGTTTTGTATCCTCGACCCCGCCGGGATTTTGATTCCTTTCCGTCGGAATTATATTTTGGTGGGCGCGGCGGGCCGATATCGTTGCAGTGCTCTGCCTTTGGATCGTCGACTGAAACGTTTCCACCAGTGTTTCTTTAGTCCCGAGATTCACCGGACTAGGGACATTGGGTTTATTCCCTTCTCTCTTTTTCCAGGACCAAAATAAACTGAACTTGCTTCGTGGTTTCTTGATCGCGTGGCCATTCTTCAATCACAAGACAATCCTTTTTTTTTTTCCCGAAATCAGGAGGCGGGATCATACCACACCCTGAAAGTAGCCATGCCCGGAGGGAGTGGAACAATCCGAGGAGGCTTAAGTGTTATCACCGCCCGACTGGTATTTTCCTTAAAGGGAGTTCCATGCCCCTTCAGTAACCGAAGAACGTTGTTTGTTCGAACTAGCCGCTAGGGAGGAACGAAAATTAACCGGACGTTTTTTTCGTATGAGGAGCAATTTTTGCTTTTCCACAAAATGTTCGAGTACGGAGACGGCATCGGCAGGGAGAGGATGAGCATAATAAACACAAAGATTCCAGCCAACGAAACATGGCAATGCCCATCTCCGTGGAATATTTTGTAGGGGAACAGGAAAAAATAAAGACTTCCAGTTAGTGCTCGTTACAATCAATGGTAGGGGTTTAAGAAAAGCCCAACATCTCCAAAAAAGTGTCTAAAAACGGGGCCGCCAAGGTAGTTCTAAAGGGAACACGTCCCTTTGAAAACAGTATCTCTTTGGACTACAAAAAATTACAGACGTCCGGCCAACTGTCATGAACCCCCCCGGCCGGCCAACCATTCTTCCTAGGGCCCCCAAGAGGAATCGGCCCATTGTTTATCATCCCCTTTTTTTTTTTTCCAATCAGGGCCAGGTCTTGTCCAGAGTGCGGCCATGGTTGTTCGGGTATACTTGACTAGTCAATCCCCCCCCCGGCAGGGAATCGCACCGATCAGAATATGCAACTGAGCCCAATCTTTTGGCAGCACCCAAAAACAACATAACCGAGAAGAAACCCCTGTTTGAGCCAAAAAAAGGAACTGGGGCAACACTCCAACGAAATTGTGCCATGTGCCATGGGGGCTATTTAAGGGTCTTTTTTTACACTGAAAATCAGGTGCACTTGAACTTGACCTGACCCATAGTACTGTGGCCCCGGCCCCGGCCAGCCCCCTTGGACCATAACCGCGACCCCGTTTCCTCTACTAAAAAAAACCGATAAGAGGTTTAGAACCGAAAGCAATCCACAAACAGCAACATGACGGAAACCACCTTCAAATGAGCCGGGCGAGCCAGGTGCCCCGAGCGGCCACCACGTCCACCTTCGTCCCCGTTAGAGTGGGGACCCGAATCCTGGCGGACTGCCGGTCCGGTTCAAATATATCGGTGCTTATATCTACTCCTCCCGAGGCCTGCGTGGTCTTTCGTCATCAAACATAGGCGATCATCAGAGTCCGGAATCAGCTGGGGTTGGAAAGATTGCGCCAAGTGGACCCTAATTTCAGAGCAAGAGGCTGACCCAGTCGGTCCCCCCTCTCAGTATTGCCCCTGGAAACCGGGTTTTTCCATCGCTGCCCCATGGACTTCCTGTTGGGGATCCGTACCCCCGATTTTAGTCCTGTTTCTAGCTGAGTAGCCGCTAATGACTGACTTTTTTCGCGGGAGAAAAGACCTACGAGCCTCATCACATTTGGAATTGTAATGGAAGCATTCCTCCGACATCCCGCGAAACGGTAGTTCCCGATTCGCGGGGCGACAAAAGGAGACCCAGTTTTTTCAACGGGACCTCTAGCAACCCTGTACCTAAAGAAATTTGAGCTTTTTCTCTAGGGGTCAAATCCAGGTAATCAAAAAAACGAACTCCCGCATCTAATTCGATGGTAATAAGATTGACTGAACGCGCAGAAGAATTGACGAAATAGTTACCCTCGTGCCAAGCGTGTCATCGCCAACCATCCCCTCCGGCTTAGTGAAAAGTTTCCAGGAATCAAGAGTGACTGGATCCATGTGAGAATACCAGAAGCCCAGTCAAACCCGAGAAGTTCCCGCCCATTAGCCGTATGTTTCCATCGTAAGTGGCGCTTAAGGGAGCCGTGCAGGGCGCAGACCAAGTGGAGGAACCCCATGAGAAGTAAGAAGGCCACATCACATCGCGACCAAACTGCACCGGAAAGCACAGTACCCTCAACCGCAACCCTCCAGCGTCTTAAGTTTTCGAGCGTCCGTTGCCAGGTCACCCATTTTTCCTCCGTCATTGGGAAAGGAGCGAAGCTCTTTCTGAGCTCAGTAATTTTCCTTATTAACCCCCGAAATCACCTACCTTTGGGACGGGGGCCGATGGATTTGGAACCGCCGGTGTTACAGGAGGGGGGGGAAGAATGGCAGAGCCCCAGCAGAGAACTTGCAGGGACAGTTTGTGTAGGACTCTCTGCGTTACCTGGGGTGGTCCCGCGTTCGTGGAGATCGAGATTTTTGCGAAAGAAAGAATCGGCTTTCAGAAGGGGGTGGCAAGGTTGTGGTGGATTAACGATTCCTCCCACTGATGTTTGCCACGCGGGTGGTGAGACGACTTTCCGACAATGACGAACGACCATTTTTTCTGGTTAGGCCATTTTGAAACCGAGCGAATTGACCTACTGATCCAGTGGTCTGATCAGCTACTCACGGGATACCCAAAACGAAGGGTTTCCATAGGGTCCTATACTCGCTGGAAGCGGGAAGGAGTCCTTAAGCGTGCCTTCTGACTCTTAGGGCCCCGTTCCTAAAACTCCCTAGAAAATCATTTCTATAGGCTTTTCCCAGTTACAAGACCACTCCGTTTTTTTGTTTCACAAGGTATTCTATACACCATTGGTTTTGCTTTGAGCCCATGGGTCTGGTCCCGCGCTTACAATCAAAAACCACCGCCGCCACTCGCTTTACTATCCCCACCAGCGGTTAACGACGGAAAAAAGAAAAAAGAAAGAACGGGCCTACTCCTCCCAAATGCTCGCACCCCCTGCAAACCGAGTAAGGCCCCTTTCCTTTCAGCCCAAGCTCTGGCGGCTCCACTTCTGAGGCCCCCGGATGTTTGACGACACATGGACCACGAGGAGCTCGTCCAGCAAGGTCAAGGCGTGGAAGCTGCACCGAGCCCTCTCCAAGGAGAAAGAAAGGCGCTGGAGGGCCCCGGCACACCTTCAGCTTGCTGCCCCGCCTTTTCAAGCTAAACCGAGAAGGAAAGCTGAAGGAAGCGCGGAATGGCTGTCCATATCCATGGGCAAGAAGGGTCGCCAAACAAGGCCTGACCCACGCCGCTTGGCAAGGCTGTGCCGCGCGACGTTTGCCCTATGGAGAAGGACAAGGTTATCGCTAAGCCGCGAACTTCCATTCAACCACACGAGGCCGAGGCCAACCCGCAATCCCAAAGCACGCTTTTTGATGAGATGGCTCGGCTCCAATGAAATGCGAATGAGGGGATGCGAACAGGAGAACTATTCGAGTTTTTTTCCGCTCTCCTGAAGCCAGCAAAAGCAAACGCGCCCCCCCCCCGCTTGGACCACCTGAAGGGGGCCGCCCGCTGGTGGATTCGCCTGCAACGCCCCCCCGGCCCCCCGCTGAAACAACCCCACCCACCGGATGGCCCGCTGGCTTGAATCGCCTGCAAAACGCCCCCCCCGCCCCCCCCCGCTGGACAAACCCTGGACCCACCCAAGCTGGACCCCTGCCTGCCCGGGGCCTCACCCCCCTGCGATGGATTCGTCGCCTGCCCCCCTGCTGGCCAGCCCCCCTGCTGAAGCCCCCCGCTGCAGGGACCGCCCCCGCCTGTGGCCCTCCCGCCTGGACCTCATCTCATTTTTCGGGGCTGACAGCTTTTTAAAAATGGCTCTACGTGCCAGATTTGAGCTGCTGGAGCCAAAGCCCCAACGTGGCCTGAGAGCTACGAAGCTACAAGAAGCTGCGGCAGCCCTAAGGGAGAGGGTGCACAATGTTTTTGGCCCATTGGGTCCCCCCGAGGCCCTTAGTTGGGCAAGTAAATGAACGGTCCATCCGCCCTTTGACCTTGGGGGTAAGAAGATAAGAAGCTCCCCCGAGGGTAGGATTTGGTGGAAGTTGCTGAAGAAGAGTCATATTGCACGTTGCACCATATGTTCGTGTACCATCCAACATACCAACTTCCTTGTTTGGGTAGCCTGGCCGATTGGCTATAAACAACCTCATGACCCCCAGCGTCATCAAAAGAACCGGGCCATTACGTGGGCTGAGAACATAAAAACTCAGTTCCTAAACTTTCCTTATGGACCCACCTTACCATGCTGCCTGACTGACGACAATCAATTGCCAACGCCAACGGCTCATGCCAACTCTATTTCTCCGATTTTTCGCAAGAACCTCCGACTGTTTAGGCATTAAATACCGCTATGCCCCTTTCCCAAAACGAATTGCCTCATTGCCGGGGTATGCATTGATTGATCAGCTAGTTCTGTTTTCGGGTTTGGTCTGATCCAACCATCCGAGGCACGATGCCGCAGACGTACTGCTGCACAAGGAGGGGCCATTTTTTTCCCTTTAGACGAGCTTTTGTGTCCAACAGGGATGCTTGCTGCCATTGAAAAAAACTGAACTTTATTTACTCCACCAAACAAAAAAACAACCAACCCCTACACCCTCGGCCATGACGTTCAGGCAAAAAGCAAACGGCCTGGTGGACCTTCACGAGGGGGGCCCCACCCAGCACAGCACAAGGAAGGGCACGGGCCCGCAGACTCCAGCCTGGCAAAAAACGAAACGGGCCCGCCCGCGTCGCTGGTATTCCTTTTCCAGCCCTGCGGGAACAGCTGCAATTTTTTTTGCTGGAAAAGCATAAATAAGTGGAAGCCAGGCTTGACGGTCAGCCCTGGACCCCGGTATGCCATTTAAACTAGCTAAGGAGGTACTTATGTTACAAGTGTGTTACGAAGCGCACGCCGCTACAAGCCACTGCCCCCACAAGTTGCCCTAAGCTTGCCCTATACCGTTTAGGGAAGTAGTGATGTAGGGTTCTGCTTTGTAGACATAGATAGGGATGTTCTTTTTTTCAGTTTCCTCCCCGCAACTAACTATCTGTGTAACAACACCATCTACAAAGCAACAGAACCACATCCCCTCCTTGCCTTCCGACCCTGCCCCAGCCCTCCCGCCGTCCTGCATTTTCCATGCATATCTGCTTTGCCACAACACTTGTGTCCACGCGGACCAAGCTAAACCAGCAACTTTGAGGCCACCCCTATCGGGGGTATCTGGCAAAGTTCTCATTGACAGTGGAGCAAGAAACTAACTTCCCTGTCTTCGTAGACCGCAGAATTCTGTGCTAGGGCAAGTTTAGTGCCCACCTTTTACGGGCCTCACCTCAGTCCCATGTTGCGGGTTTTAAAGCTGATGGATCCCACTCCTCCCACTACTAACGAGAATAACGAGTTTTGTCCATGAACTTAGTCCAAACATAGTCCAGAAATTAAATTGCTGCGTTATGTCCCCTTCGCTTACGCTAGGGCCCCCGGCCACCACCGCATCTTCTCGGAAGAAGTTTGGGATGATGCAGACGGGTGCTGCATTGTTTTTTGAAGAGAACACGTCTCAGAGCCAGTTTTCAAAATAGCTAAAAGCATAAGCGTAGAGTTAGCCGTCGAACTGTACGCCCACCCACTCGAGTCGGAAACACCCTCTCTCCATCCCAAGGAATTGGTTGCTTATAACTTTTGGCACGTAATCGATTTTTTTTGGTTGACACAGCACGCAAAAACCGCCAAGAGTTTCCTGTTCTAACAGAGCCAACTTAAAAAAAAAAAATAAAACGGTTTATGAAATTTATACAATATTATCTTAAATTATTTTAAACATTAATCCGCAAATCAAAAAACAAAAACCAAAAACTCATTGTTTTCGATGTCCGAGTCACATCAGTGGACCAAAGACGAACGATGCCTTTACAAATTGCCTTTTTACAAATTCGAGTAACGCAGCACAAGCAAACAACCACGTGGCAACAAACGAACAAAAACAACAACGGAAAATCTCGGGTTTGCGAAACGTGACTTTTAAAAAGTCTTTTCGCCCCGGCCGGACAAAGATTTTATGACCTGAGGGCCTGAACACCCCAATTCGTAATCGTTGCCCCCATCAACGGAGGAGCGGCATCCCCCAATTCCTGTCGATGACAAACAGTTGTTCCCCGCAGAAACTGCTGCTAGAGGTCCAAAACCAGTTAAAAACTTTGTTTGGCCAAAGGCCCTAAACATCACCCAAGCTCGAGCCCGTTGGGGCGCACGCATTCCTTTTCAAACAAATCGCCAAACCCGATGGCTCTGGAGGATTGGGCTATCGACTAATCTAAATTTGAACAGTTCCACGGTAACAACCAAATCGCTATCCCCTCCCACGAAGTGGACGATTCATGTTTGACGACCATTTTCAGTTCCGAGGAAGCTAAGGTGTGTTCTCTCAATTGATTTCGTAATTGCATAACCACAAACATAACGGTACATATTCAGCAGAACAGTCCCGAAAACTAACTGGAAAAAACTACCTGGGTTCATTAACCCGATGGGACTCTAATGAATGCAGGTTTCTCCCCCTTTGGGGCTAGCAAATGCACCCTCGGCTTTACAAAGTCATGAACAACCGTGTTCGAGATTTTAATTTGGGGCAAATTTCCTCGTCATTTTACTGGATGATATTCTCACTCTACAGCAGTAATGAGGAAAGAACACACAAAACACATTCGAATTGTTTACAGAAAAAAAAAGAAAAAAAAAACGTCTTGAAGATTTAACCACCTCTTTCTTAATTAAACGGAAAAGTGTTTCTTTCTATAGACCGGAAGTCAATACCTAGGGCATGTGCTGTCGTCCCCGGTTGAAGGCGTCCGAGTCAACGAAACGAAGGTGAAGAATTTGCAGAATTTGGCCCACACCTCCTCCTCGGAAAGGAAGTTCATTCACAGTTTTCCTTAGGACTCTCTATAACTTTTTTTCATTTTCAGAAAGTTTATTATATTCCAATTTTACTCGACGCTCGTCAAGCCCCTCTAATATATAATCCAGATTTCGAAAATCTAACAGACAGGCCAGCCCCGATTTCACCGAATTGAAAACCCGCCAGCAACTGCAAAAACACCGACGGTGACACACAAGTCCGAAACCACTCAAGAAACGAACAGGCAAGGGCTCAAGGGACCTTGCATTTTTTCAAATGTTTTTTTTGGACACAAGCCTGCCAGGAGGCATTCCTCGGCCATCAAAGAAAGTCTTAACGAAGGCGTCCTTTTGCTTGCACACCCTGAACAGCCCCCTGACCCAGCGAAGGACCAATCGGGCGGTTAACCGATCCTTCTGTCGTTTGATACAGGGGTCGTTTCTCATCGATGGGCGACCCCATCGCGTACCCACTCTCGAACAATTCTCAAGCGCTGAACGAATAACCTAACTCTCCACGCGAGCAGAATTTACTCGCAGTGTACTTGTGGTTGGCCTTGAAAGAAGGGCGCATGCTCTACCGCTCGAAGGTGCCCACTGGCAAGTTCGAACATTGACACCGACCACGAACCCCCCTCGTCCCTCACTTGCAAATCAAAAATCAATCCAAATGCCTGATCAGAAAAGAAGGCACGATAAATCTGTTTGAGTTTTTCTTTTCCCCCTCGCGCTTTTGTTCAAGAACTGAAGTGGTGGGGCCTCATAATCGCGGTCCGTACGAACGTAGGCTGACCCCTCGAGTAGGAAATCCCAGCCTTCTCAAGTAAACGGCTTTGGTTCATTTCAGAGGCTTGTCCCGCAAAATTGACCCACTCCACAACAAATTGCGCGAAATAGCCCCAGATATTTCTGCATGTTTAACAAAACACGGAAGACTTGTGGTTCGATAAATCCCACAAATACCAAGTACCTCCCTCCTCCAAACGGGGCAATGGTTTTTTCTTGGGTTGGCACCGGCAAATCCATACGAGCGAGCATCTTGATCGCAGATTCTTTTGGTTGTACCAATGGTAATTTCGCCCCTTCAAAGCTCGATTTTGTTTTTGCTTTCCCGCACGATACCAAAAACCCAACGAAGTGACATGGGGAGCATCGACCCAACTTTTTCGATCTGTTGCACGCTATATTTTGGTCCCTGCCAATGGCACTCGATGTCGTTGAAATTACGTACACCCCTGTGAATTCCTTGCCAACGGGTAAAAATTTCACATCAGAAAACCCGCAGGGTTAACCTTCAAACCCCTTTTTCGATTTGTTTTTATTTTCCGACCCGGCCCCCTTCGAATTTCACGTCGCTGACTTCATCGTGGGCCTATAAATACCGGAAAATCGAATGGTTTTTTTAAATCAGATCTACGTGATCGTTGATCGCCTTCCATCACCTCCTGAATCGCGATGTTTAAGGAAGTTTTTCACGAGTAAGTTTTGGCAAACACTATTAACTCTGTGCGCTAATCACACGCCTGGAAATTCGACTCGGTGGCATTTCAATTTCATCATCAACCCACAAAACCTATGTCAAACAGAACGTATGAACAGTGGTTCGCGAAGACACTCTTCGCCAATGTTTTGCCCTCCTGCCGAATCAGAAAAATTGGCAAGTCTTTTGCCGAATGCACAATTCGTCGCCCATAACAACTCGTACAACAGAGCATTCGAGATTTTTCTCCCGTTTCGTGTGCTGGTTACGGTAGATACCCTCGAGTGGCACTACAAACCATCAGATGATGTCCATCCCGCTTCGGCACAAGCAACCAGGCCCTGTCCTGGGTCGAGCCTATACTAACGCATTATATGACAACGGCCAAGGCCAAGCGCTTAAAAAATAATCCGCGAAGGATCGTTAAAAAACAAAAAACGTATGCAGAACTTGCAAAACCGTCGACCGGTTGAAAGTATACTCACGGTCCATGAAATTTTTGTTGAACTCTTCGGAAGAACTCAAATAATGGGCCTGGTAATGACTCGGAAACAGAGCTCATGCCAGATTCGTTTGGTCTCCTACAAAATCTCTCACACTACTTATCCAAAAGAGGGGGAGACCATTGCCATGACTCTATCCACTCCGCCCGAAGGAATGAAGATTCATCCAACGTTTCACGTTAATCCTTCTTGTCAAGAATACCTATCCGACGGGAAACCTGGTTTAATTTAGACCAAATTCCGGAATTGTTTAAACGCACTGCAGTGACCTATCTACGAGATTAGCAACGTTGTTGAATTCACAAAAAAAAAGAAATACAGTCCTGGTATGGTGTATTACTTTACTATGTACAATGGTTTACACTCAGACCATTTTCACATCTTTGGAAACCGAAGAAGAGTTGTTACCCTATGTGCTCCGAACAATCGATTTTGTATTGAGACAGACACCCTTCTCGGGTACGACCGTGATAGTGCCAACCGACCCGCACCTAAAAAAACGTTTTAAAAACCCTACTCCAGGATTATGGCGACTGTAAACCTGATGAGTTTCCTCATTCGAAGAAGTACTAGCATTCAGGAGAAAGCTAGGGTAAGAAGTGGGGAATGTGGTGGATAACGATCCTCCACGGAATTTTGCCACGCGGTGGTGACGACTTTCCGACAGAAAATGACGAAAACGCCGAACTTCCTGTAGGCCATTGAAAACCGAGCGGAATTGACCCTGCCTTGACATTGGTCCCCCCTGAGTCAGCTACTCCTACTCGGGAATACCTCAACGACAGGGTTCCATAGGGTCTGACCCGCGCCCTGGAGCGGGAAGGGAGTCCCTTAAGAAAACTTAAAGAAGGCCCCGTGGGCTTCTTCTTCTGACCTCTTAGGTAGGGCCGTCTAAACTCCGAGATCATTTCTTAGGCCTCCAGTTACAAGACAATCCTGTTTTGGTAAGTATTCATACACACCCACAATTTGTTTCGAGCTTGGGTCGAGTGGATCGACTGGACGGAAGTTGGGGCCCTTCTCCAAACCACGCGGGTTTAGATCCCGGGGCTGGCGCATGATTGGAAACCTTGCTAGAAAGGGGCTGGCCCTCGGCCGGAAACCGTGCACATCTCAAGACAGGAAGGTGGGCGTTCCGGACCTTCGAAAGGGGGTTGAGTTGTGTGGTGATCATACGCGATAACCATGAATTCCCAATCGGACAACAACCACGTTTTCCTCAATACAAACAAACTACACCACAACAAGGAGGATTGTGTAAATGTTTTGCTCTCCCCCCCCCCCCTAGTCAACCTTCCCTCAGAGTCCGAACTCTGGACTATCCCCAACTTGAGGTAGTTCCGCTTCGACTTATCGAACCTTGCCTGGGGTGTGAGAGTTGGTCCCGAACCTTGGTTATCCGCGAATTCTTTCCACGCTTTGTTGGTTAGCCGGAAGGAGCGGACGAAGGCAACGACAGGGGACGCCAGGGGCAGATCTGCCTTGGCATATCATGGGAAGACAAAAAACGGTCAACAAACAAAACCCTCTTATTGGCCACTACCGGCAAAACCTACCCTTTTTATTTTATTTATTTAATATTTTCGGCCAAGCCTGAAGACGAGGGAGCTTTAACCTCGAGGTTGCGGGCCCACTGGCTTCGAGGACAATGTACTCAAAAACATACTTTTCGCGTCCTCTCGAAGCCTGACATCAAGCTTGGGCCGTCCAGCTTGTTTGAAAGAGACCTAACGAAGATGTCATCCACGGAAAAGCGGGCCCATACTATCAATTCCAGGGCAAATCAGCCTTGCCATGGTCCCCATCCAAGTGGGCGGCATGCAGCTTGGACATGGCCCGTCACGGATATTAAGCCAACATGTTCTCCTTTTCTCATTTTTCCCTCGGCACGTTTGGCCCCTAAAAAAGCCATCCATAGTCCGAAGAGATAGCTCAGTAAGCTCAGCACCACCGCGAAGGGACTCAAAAGGTGGGTGTGCCATCGGTGGAAGGAAACGTAGCAGCCATCTAGACTTTCTTCTCTTTCTTCTCCTTTTGGGGGGGGCCCCCGCCGGCTGTGAAGGGTTGCTCGCCTGATAGACCACGAGTTAAGAGGGGGAACAATGGCCTGCCCAATTGTGCCTGCGAAGTCTTGGCAATGAAGGCATCAACGAGAGGAAAATCCTCTTTTGCGTGCAGCCGAAGTTTCATCCTCAGGAACCAACTGCTCTGCCTCCTTAAACCCTCCCGGCCCCAAAGACTACTCGAGGTCCGAAATTTCCGATATCCATGGCACTCTGCCTCAAGGGGGGGATCCCAAGAACGGACAATGGGATCTGCGTGAGGTGCTGAGAAGCTGGCGTCAAACTACTCCGAGCGTAATTGGCGTACCATTAGATGGTCCGCGAACCGAACGCCTGTACGACGGCGGAATCGTCGCCCGAAGGCCAGTACGCCAGAAATGGTCCCGAGATTTCGGAGGCAGCGACGCCCTGATGGTCCGTGAGAGCATCATCAAGAAGCCGTATCGGATACAGGGTGACCTCTGGTCTCAGGGATATAGCAACTGGGGGGATAAGACCACCCTAAGAAGCTTTCGGCGCATAACCTGGGGGGGGGACTGGAGCCGCCAGGTGCGGACATCTTCCCTCAAATTGGGCCTCGGCCTTCGATGCAGATGCGGTCCCCGCTTTTTAGCTGCCCTACCGCAGACCCTAATTACAAGATAAGGAAAGGAGATAAGCAGAGGAACTGAGATGAAAAAAAATTGAAAACGAAAGAAATTCGGTCCCGGAATCTTGAACACGTGGAGTTGCGCAAATGGAGCGCGAATTTCGCTGAAGCGGGACTACTCCGTAACCAGTGTTACAGCTCAATAAGCAAGGCGGAAGGGTTGTGTACACGAGAAGATTATGAGCTTTAGAAAAGAATGACCAGGAGATTAGAATAAGTTTTGTCGGAGGTCTAGCTAGTAGCTATAAGATACTATACTACGTCACTAGTATGTTAGTTTGTTTAAAAGTTATGGTAAGGATGTAGGAATTGTTTTCTCCGAAGGCTCGTCAATATGTTATCATCATGATTGGCCGTTGAAAGAGAGCAATCCATACCCTTGTAAGCCCAAGAACACCGGCAGGCGTGCTGTGAGAGAGCAAGTAAATGAATTGAAGTACTGCTCTTCGTGCCGTTACGCCTGTTTACTTAGAACCAGAGTATGACTGTACCTAAAGTTTCCTAATACGGTCAGAGCCCTGTGAAGGAGCTTGTACCCGTTTACAAACCCCTGGTGAACCTAGAAGATGAAGACACTCCCTCCAAACATCGATCCCCCATTTTCTCCCTCAGAAAACAAAGCCATTTGAAGCAATCTTGCGTGAAAGAACAAGGCAAAACCATGGGAGCATGGGGGATCACCAGAAATATAGATGAATAGCTACCCTACCCCGGTCAGTGCACGGCCAAGGTACTATTGCCCACAACACAGTGCAAACCTTCAACCCCACCCACAACGATGTTTTGAAGACAAGGAAATGAACACCAAACCCCACCACAGTCCCCAGGCAGGTTTGACCTCCCAACCTCAATGTCCAATCACAAGGCCAATGCCAAACCATAAACATGGGACAAACCCTTCTCCTGCACCAGCACAGCAACGGCATCAACCCCCCAGAACTGCAACTCACCCAACCTCGCCGTTCGTGGCAGAGAACGACAAATGCCACCTAACTACCTAGCATTCCCCTAAGCCTGCCAGACCAGATTGTCATACCCAAGAATGAAAGAGAAGCACTGCAGCCTCCAAATCTAAAATTGAAGGCTGCCATGGATGCAGAACTAGCAGCCCCACCCCCTAGCCAGAAATGAAACACCTGGCCCCTAGCAGAACTCCCACACTGGAGCCAAAGCCCCATAGGTAACTTTAGATTGGTCCTTTTGAACATAAGCAAAATCAAAGTGATTGTCAAGCCTAGTCAGGGTAACAAAGCACAGTCTAGTAGCAAAGGATATGCCCAACTGAACAAGGCCCACGACCGAAAACCCCCTGGCATGGACTATGATGATTATTTTGCAACCGTTTTGCCAACAACATGCCACCATCAGGGTTAAAACACCAAATCCTGTTCCAGGCTGCAGACCCCTCAGCTCATCTTGCTCAACTTGATGTCTCCACAAGCATTTCTCAATTGAATAGTGGAAGAGGAACTGCACTGTTCCCAACCCCCAGGGTTTGAAAGAGACCACAGGTTTGCCGCATGTGGAAATGCCTCTATGGTCTGAAGCAAGCACTCAAGGCAGTTGGTATCCTAAAAGTAAGAAGAGGATGAAAACGCCCTTGGCTTCATCGAAGTTTGATGTTGAACTAGGACTCTTTCTCCCCCTGCCCTCCCTGGGGCGCCAACCACAGACCCCTCATCTGGGTTCCTCCTCTGGGTTTGAAAATAGGACTTCCTCCTCCTGCCTATCCTATCCTTTGAACAAGGGAAACATTCCCCCAGCCAGTACAAAGCCAAGATCATGAAGCCTCTAAAGAACCAGAGATCTTGGAGAAAACCATCTGTCGTCCTTTGTGGGCTACCTATGAAAATCAACCCAGAGATCAACTGCTTGGAACCCTCACAATCTGCCATTCCCAGGTTTCAGGTTCACTCAGACCTGCCTTTCAAAGGCCACAGCATGCTCCCTGAGCCCAACACACCAGATTCCCCATCCCCCATTGTCCAAGCCTGATGGGTCCCCTACTACCTTCCTGAAAAAGGACAAACACGTGCCCCACAGACTCCTGGTCTGCCTCTTGCCCAGATTTGTAGAATCCCTCAACTTACCTGGCAGTCACACCAGAACCCTATATTTGCCACAAAGCTGTCAACAGGATTGGCCAGGCAAACAAGTGCTCACACCCCCTCCAGATGACCACAGGAAGCTGCCCACGGGTAATCCTCAAGTACCTTGTCAACACATCCTGACCAGTGGGGATCACCTACACCCACTCCAAGAAACTCCTCACTTGCTAACTGTGGAGGACTCTCTGAACCATGGACATGATGCTGGCCCTGCCCTATCACAAGAAAAGTCCACAACAGGCCTATGTCCTTTTTCCTCAACCCAGGGGGGAGCCTCTCATGGGCATCAAAAATCCAAGCATCTTGCCACTGCCTGTTTCCACACAGAAGACTGAGTTCAGGCCATGGCCAGCTACCTTCTGCAGCCCAATAAGAATGTGGTTTTGGAGGAACTGCAATTTCTCCTGCAACAGTACCATGCCCAGGGCACCTCTACCATATGTTGACAACCAAGCTGCACTCATTGCCATGGTCCACGAACCAAGAACTCTCTTCCAGGCTCAGCATATTGGAAACAGATTCCACTTACTTTCCTCAAAGAGCAAATCCAGAAAGAAGGCATCAAGCTCAACCTGGATTCTTCCCACTGCCTGCCAAACATGCTGACATGCTCACAAAAAGCTTTACCCTTTGCCCCCAGTTCCAAGTTTTCTGTGTATTTCAGAACAAGCCAGATTGCTGCCTGGCAGATCAAGCCTTGACTAAACTTGGCCTGCCTCTGTAGTAGCCCCTCGAGCCAAATGAATAACTTTTTCCTGAAAACAGAAATCCAAAAGTTCAAGCTTTTTCCTATAATATTTTGATTGATTGCCACTTTTTTGCTGACTGCTTTTCTTCTCCCCTATTTAGTTTCGCTTTGAGCAGAGAACCCCTGTCCTGCAGGATAATTCTTTATACCTGTCCTGCCCCTTTACCATGTCCTAGTTTTTCTGCCCTTGCCCCCCTAAGTCCATCCCCACCTGTTCCGCCAGTCAAAGCTTTATCATACATAGCATTTACAGCCCTAATGAATATTTTTAATTTAAGTAAGTCCCCTCTAGTTTTTCTCTTTGACTCCTCTTATTTCAAGGAAATCCCAACATGAAGAATACCAGGAAATTGGGGTGATTGTTTTCAACCGGTTTCACACCGGCTCCTTAATTAGAGGGAACCCTGAGAGTGCACATGACTCCTCCCCCTGCCCTGCACTGTACTGCTGTGAGGGCCGCTGTCCAGCTATGGCCAACGGTACAACTGGATGGCCGGGACCAATGAGGTTACCGCCGGCATCCAGTACTTTCCTTTTTCAAACCCCTTCCTTTCTTTTTCATCCTAGCGCATTGATCGAATTGCTTATCTAACTGTAAAAGATCTTATCCTTACAACCTCCTTACCGTCTTCCCTTCTTCCCCCCCTCGTCTCTGTCTCTGGCACATACTACTCCGGAAAAACTACAAAACTGGTGTGCCAAATATATAGGGAACGGCAATTTTTAATATCATATGAATAATCATATGATTTTTCCCGTCAGTCGACTAGGCTAAAGTTACCATTTATATACAAATCATATGCAGGCACTTTGTTTTGATATCAAAAATCGTCGCCCTGGGCACAATCATATGATATGGCCGGTCCCAACGGTGAACAACCTTTAAAAAACAAAACCCTCCTGTCTATACTGCAGTCCGAACAGGGCAAATGGGGTGGCCGGGGTGGGCGGTGGGGGCTAAAAATTCTATCGAGCATGAATTAGCGGTGCTCCCCACCTACGTTTTTAATGACCTTGGTGACTCTTATGGTACTCCCCTTAGAAACTATCTCGGTACAGACAGTGGTTTCCCTGTTCTGTACTGCACTCGGTGAAAGTCGACAGATCGCTTAAAATTCGTAACGAGCGCAGCGGATGCCGCGGTAACGCAATGCGGGTCCGCGATTAGTCTAGCTAGTTTAACTGACTAATAACTTCTAAAAGCCCTTAATAATAACCCCCTCAACTACCCGCGTTCGCCTGTAGGCTCCGGAATCCCTGAGACCATTTCGCCTACCAATTTAGCCAAGGCGGATTTCCGTCAACTGTCCTCCAGACTTCTGAGAACATTTCGGGCCTACATTTTAGCCAAGGCGGAATTGTCGTCGAAATGTCTCAGACTTCTGAAAGACATTTCGGGCCTGCACCTCGCCACGCACCGGCGGCCTTTGTTTGCCACGTAAACTGAATGCCGAAAAGTACGTTCTTTTTTTTTTTTTTGTAGACATTTCGCCTGTTACTGTTGTTCTTCCGCCCCTGCAGGGCCCGGTTTTTTTGGGCACGGTGGGGTCGAGATGTCGCATTTTCAGGAATATTTTTCCCGGAGGCCATTTCTCAATTTACACCAAGATTTCGAGAAGATAATTACATACATATAACTAAAACTATCATCATTAACCTATTGATCTACCTAATTTATCTCTGTAAGCATCCTTAACCACATGTACATCCACTACAAGCCCATATTATTCCCTATATATCCATTAACCATAGGATAGACAGCGAGCAAAAGACGACCTAGCAGCCAATTTGCCGGGCTGGGAACCATGTAGCTAATGTAAGTTTTCCAAGTACAAGTTATAAACCAGCAAGCCCTGCGGCAAGCTATCTATTTTTGTCTACTATGAAAACATAGCTATAATATCCACCAAGAAGAAACGTCCAATCCAAGCCCATAAACGTCTATTATACTTCCCACTGATTCTATTTAATATTTCCATCTTCCAGCAATGGTGTAGTTTTCCTTCGTGGCAACAAATCTTGCATCCAGCCGTCATTTTCCATCCCATCCATTTTGCCCCTGGCAAGACATGCAGAGCAGGCCATGGGCGTTAGAGAGCAACCAAGGGCCAGGGTTAAATTTGGCAAGGGGCAGGACGGGTGGCGGTGATGAGCAAGAGCTGGCAATGCGTTACGTAGCAACCAATGGGCAAGGTAGCAGGGCAAGAGGCAGGCATGTGCCTAAACAGAGCAGAGCAGGGCAAGTTATATGAGCCATGAATGCAAGGGAGCACGTAAGGCAATGGATGCGATAAGCAGATCAGGCCATTGTTTTGAGAGCAAAACAAGGAAAGGGAAGCAAGTACGCCGGAAAAAGTGATGAATCAGAGAAAGGGCAATTGCGTTCAAGAGGAAAGGAAAGTGAAGGGAAGCAAGGCAAGGGGCGGACACAAGTGATGAGCCATGTAATGCAAATGCCGTTTGAGAAAACCAAGAGCATGGATAAAATGGCAATTGCCAGTATTCCCCTCCCCCTCTTTTGCCTTCCTCTTAAACCGCCTGCCATGCTCGGGCTCAATCCACTGTCGTCCTTGCCCCTCCGCCATAATTCTATTCCCCTGCCCCCTTTGTTGGCTCTCTAACGCCCGCCCTGCTTCTCGCCTCACTGTTGTGTTCCTGGCCCCCGCCATTATACATGCCCTCTTTTGCTCCCAATGCCTGCTTTTTTCTTTGCGCTCAATCACTGTCGTCCCTTGCCCTCCTTTTGCCATTTATCCCCGCCTGCCCCTCTTTATTGCCCTCTCTAACACATCCTGCCCTGCTCTGCCAGGCACTGTCGTCCTGCCATTTGAACATATCCCTGCCCTCTTGTGCTCTCTACTAAAAAACCCAAAAGAATATCTACCCCCCCAACCCGCCTGCCCTGGCTCCTGCTCAATCCACTGCCGTCTTTCCCCTTGCCATTATCAATCCCCTACCCCTCTTTTGCTCTCTAGACCAAACCTGCCTGCTCTTCTAATCACTGTTCGTCCTGCCCCTTGACATTACTCCCTGCCCCTTTTTTTTAATTTAACAGTTTTACTCTCTAAAAATAAAAAAAACGCCTGTGCCCCTGCGCTCTTGCTCATTCACTTTCGTCTGTTCTTTGCCATTAATCCCTGGCCCTCTCTTGCTCTCTATCCACCGCTCTGCCGCCTGGCGTACAATAAGTGTCCTGCCCCTGGCAATCAGCACTGCCCCTCTTTGCTCTCTAAACAAACGGCTCTGCCCTGCCTCAATCACTATCAACTTGCACTTCGGCCCATTATCCCTCCCTGCCGCCTCGTTGCACGCTTAACGGAGCCTGGCCCTGCTCTGCTTCATCCAACTGTCCTCCTTCGTCCTGCCCCTCGCCATTAATCCCTGCCAGCCAAGTTTTGGGTTACTCACGAGAGTGAAAAGGGGCAGGATAATGTCAATGGGCCAGGCACGACAATGATTGAAAGCAGGGCGGCCGTTGAGAGCAAAGAATGGGCTAGGGATAAATATGGCAAGGGGCAGGACGACACTGATTCAGAGCCATAGCAGGGCGTTTCCGAGAGCAAGATGGGCAGGGAATAATGGCAAAAGACAGGGACGAAACAGTGATGATCAGGCGGGCAGGCCCGTTAGAGAGCAAAGAGGGGCAGAGATAATGGTAAGGGGCAGGACGACAGTGATGAGCAGAGAAAAGCAGGCATTAGAGAGCAAAGAGGGGCGAGGATAAAGGCAAGGGGCAAGACGACAGTATGAGCAAGAAAAAGCAGGCGTTTGGAGAGCAAAGATGGGCGGCATAATGGCAAGGGGCAGACGACAGTGAAAA
>JACBWV010000610.1:18792697-18813483 GCA_013435795.1 Chlamydomonas sp. ICE-L | reverse complement strand
GTCTGCCTCGTACCATTTATATCCCTGCCCCTCCTTACTCTAACGCCTACCGTGCTCTGCTCATCACTTTCGACTTTCCCCTTGCCATTTTTCCCTGCCCATCTGTGACTCTCTAACGCCCTGCCCTGCTTGTCATCACTGTCCTCCTGCCCCTTGCAAATATCCCTTGCCCCTCTTCGCTCTCTAACACCTGCGCTCCCTTTGTTCATCCACCGTCGTCTGCCCTTGCCATTACCCTGTCCTTCCTTACTCCCTAACACCTACCCTGCTCTGCTCATCACGTCATCTTTTGCCCCTTGCCACTTATCCCATGCCCCTCCTTACACTCCTTAACCACCAACACCTACCCGCTCTGGTCATCCCTGTCGGTCCTGGGGCCCCTTGCCATTAATCCATACCATCTCTTTGAGTCTCTATGCATGCCCTTGCCCTTGGTTCATCCGTGGCTGTGCTATCCATCTTGCATTATTCCCTGCCCCGCCGTTACTCTCCCCAAACACCTACCGCGTGCTTATGCTCACACTTTCGTATTGGGTCGTTGCCCCTTGCCATTCGTCCCTGCCACCTCTTTACTCTCGTATCTCGCGGTGTTCCTCCCTGCCTGTTGAATCACATTGATGGTCTTGCTCTTAGGATACCAATTATCCCGCCCCTCCTTACTTCCCTAATACCTACCGGAGTGCTCATCACTGTCGGTTCTTTGCCCCTTGCCATTGTCCCGTGCCCCTCTTTGCGTCCGATCTAAACGATGCCTCGGGCCTTGTCATCAACGCCGTCTTCCTCTTTTTTTTTTGCCATTATCGCCCTGCCCCTCGTTACTCCCTAACACCTACCCCTGTGCTCTGCTCATCACTGTCCGTCTGCCCCTTGCCATACGCCTGCCCCGCTTTGCTCTCTATCGCATCCCTGCTTGTTTGATCACTGATGTCCTTGCCTCTTGCCATTAACCCCGCCCTCCTTACACTTCCCTAACCCTCCCCTCTCTGCTCATAACTGTCGTCTGTGCCCCTTGCCATAATCACCTGCCCCTCTTACTCTCTATCGCATTCCCCCTGCCTGTTGAATCACTGATTCTTGTTGGCCTCTTATACCATTATCCCTGCCCCTCGTTACTACTCCCTAACACCTACCCTGCTCTGCTCATCACTGTCGTCGTGCCCCTTGGCCATTACCCTTCCCCTCTTGCCTCTCTATCGCATTCCTGCCTGTTGATCACTGAGTCCTTGCCTCTTCCCAGATCCCTGCCCCCTCCTTACTTACCCTACAACTACCCTCTGCTCATCACTGTCGTCTTTTGTTGCCCCTTGCATTGTCCCTCCCCCCTTTGCTCTCTATTGCATGCCCTCCTTGTTCATCACTTGCCGTCTTGCCTCTTGCCATTATCCCTGCCCCTGTTATTGCTACTACTACTTACTCCCTACACCTAACCCCCTGCTCTCTCATCACTGTGTCTGTGCCCCTTGCCATTATACCTTCCCCTCTTTTGCTCCTAGCGCATTCCCGGCCTTGTTTATCAACTGAATGGTCTTGGCCTCCTTGCCATTATCCCTGCCCCTCCTTACTACCTAACGCCTACCGTGCTCTGCTCATCACTTTCGACTTTCCCCTTGCCATTGTCCCTGCCCATCTGTGCTCTCTAACGCCTGCCCTGCTCTGCTCATCACTGTCCTCCTGCCCCTTGCCAATATCCCTGCCCCTCTTCGCTCTCTAACACCTGCGCTCCCTTTGTTCATCACCGTCGTCCTGCCCCTTGCCATTATCCCTGTCTCTCCTTACTCCCTAACACCTACCCTGCTCTGCTCATCACTGTCGTCTTTTGCCCCTTGCCATTATCCCAGCCCCTCCTTACTCCTTAACACCTACCCTGCTCTGTTCATCACTGTCGTCCTGCCCCTTGCCATTATCCCTACCTCTCTTTGATCTCTATTGCATGCCCTTCCTTGTTCATCACTGCCGTCTAGCCTCTTGCCATTATCCCTGCCCCTCCTTACTCCCTAACACCTACCCTGCTATGCTCATCACTGTCGTCTTGCCCCTTGCCATTATCCCTGCCCCTCTTTGCTCTCTATCGCATTCCCTGCCTTGTTGATAACTGATGTCTTGCCTCTTGCCATTATCCCTGCCCCTCCTTACTACCTAACACCTACCCTGCTCTGCTCATCACTGTCGTCTTGCCCCTTGCCATTATCCCTGCCCCTCTTTGCTCTCTATCGCATTCCCTGCCTTGTTGATCACTGATGTCTTGCCTCTTGCCATTATCCCTGCCCCTCCTTACTCCCTAAAACCTACCCTGCTCATCACTGTCGTCTTTTGCCCCTTGCCATTGTCCCTCCCCCTCTTTGCTCTCTATTGCATGCCCTCCCTTGTTCATCACTGCCGTCTTGCCTCTTGCCATTATCCCTGCCCCTCGTTACTCCCTAACACCTACCCTGATCTGCTCATCACTGTCGTCTTGCCCCTTGCCATTATCCCTGCCCCTCTTTGCTCTCTATCGCATTCCCTGCCTTGTTCATCACTGATGTCTTGCCTCTTACCATTATCCCTGCCCCTCCTTACTCCCTAAAACCTACCCTGCTCATCACTGTCGTCTTTTGCCCCTTGCCATTGTCCCTCCCCCTCTTTGCTCTCTATTGCATGCCCTCCCTTGTTCATCACTGCCGTCTTGCCTCTTGCCATTATCCCTGCCCCTCGTTACTCCCTAACACCTACCCTGCTCTGCTCATCACTGTCGTCTTGCCCCTTGCCATTATCCCTGCCCCTCTTTGCTCTCTATCGCATTCCCTGCCTTGTTGATCACTGATGTCTTGCCTCTTGCCATTATCCCCACCCCTCCTTACTCCCTAACACCTACCCTGCTCTACTCATCACTGTCGTCTTGCCCCTTGCCATTATCCCTGCCCCTCTTTGCTCTCTATCGCATTCCCTGCCTTGTTGATCACTGATGTCTTACCTCTTGCCATTATCCCTGCCCCTCCTTACTACCTAACGCCTACCGTGCTCTGCTCATCACTTTCGACTTTCCCCTTGCCATTGTCCCTGCCCATCTGTGCTCTCTAACGCCTGCCCTGCTCTGCTCATCACTGTCCTCCTGCCCCTTGCCAATATCCCTGCCCCTCTTCGCTCTCTAACACATGCGCTCCCTTTGTTCAACACCGTCGTCCTGCCCCTTGCCATTATCCCTGTCTCTCCTTACTCCCTAACACCTACCCTGCTCTGCTCATCACTGTCGTCTTTTGCCCCTTGCCATTATCCCAGCCCCTCCTTACTCCTTAACACCTACCCTGCTCTGTTCATCACTGTCGTCCTGCCCCTTGCCATTATCCCTACCTCTCTTTGATCTCTATTGCATGCCCTTCCTTGTTCATCACTGCCGTCTAGCCTCTTGCCATTATCCCTGCCCCTCCTTACTCCCTAACACCTACCCTGCTATGCTCATCACTGTCGTATTGCCCCTTGCCATTATCCCTGCCCCTCTTTGCTCTCTATCGCATTCCCTGCCTTGTTGATAACTGATGTCTTGCCTCTTGCCATTATCCCTGCCCCTCCTTACTACCTAACACCTACCCTGCTCTGCTCATCACTGTAGTCTTGCCCCTTGCCATTATCCCTGCCCCTCTTTGCTCTCTATCGCATTCCCTGCCTTGTTGATCACTGATGTCTTGCCTCTTGCCATTATCCCTGCCCCTCCTTACTACCTAACGCCTACCGTGCTCTGCTCATCACTTTCGACTTTCCCCTTGCCATTGTCCCTGCCCATCTGTGCTCTCTAACGCCTGCCCTGCTCTGCTCATCACTGTCCTCCTGCCCCTTGCCAATATCCCTGCCCCTCTTCGCTCTCTAACACCTGCGCTCCCTTTGTTCATCACCGTCGTCCTGCCCCTTGCCATTATCCCTGTCCCTCCTTACTCCCTAACACCTACCCTGCTCTGCTCATCACTGTCCTCTTTTGCCCCTTGCCATTATCCCTGCCCCTCTTTGCTATCTAACGCCTACCCTCCCTTGTTCATCACTGTCATCCTGCCCCTTGCCATTATCCCTGCCTCTCATTGCTCTCTATTGCATGCCCTGCCTTGTTCATCACTGCTGTCTTGCCAATATCCATTATCCCTGCCCCTCCTTACTCCCTAACACCTACCCTGCTCTGCTCACCACTGTCGTCATGCCCCTTGCCATTGTCCCTGCCCCTCTGTGCTCTCTAACGCGTGCCCTGCTCTGCTCATCACTGTCTTCCTGCCCCTTGCCATTTCCCCTGCCCCTCTTCCCTCTCTGACGCCTGCGCTCCCTTGTTCATCACCGTCGTCCTGCCCTTGCCATTATCTATGCCCCTCCTTACTTTTTAAAACCTGCCCTGCTCTGCTCATCACTGTCCTCTTTTGCCCCTTGCCATTATTCCTTCCCCTCTTTGCTCTCTGACGCCTGCCCTCCCTTGTTCATCACTGTCATCCTCCCCCTTGCCATTATACCTGCCTCTCATTGCTCTCTATTGCATGCCTTGCCTTGTTGATCACTGATGTCTTGCCCCTTGCCATTATCCCTGTCCCTTCTTACTCCCTAAAACCTACCCTGCTCTGCTCATCACTGTCGTCTTTTGCCCCTTGCCATTGTCCCTCCTCCTCTTTGCTCTCTATTGCATGCCCTCCCTTGTTCATCACTGCCGTCTTGCCTCTTGCCATTATCCCTGCCCCTCCTTACTCCCTAACACCTACCCTGCTCTGCCCATCACTGTCGTCTTGCCCCTTGCCATTATCCCTGCCCCTCTTTGCTCTCTATCGCATTCCCTGCCTTGTTGATCACTGATGTCTTGCCTCTTGCCATTATCCCTGCCCCTCCTTACTCCCTAACACCTACCCTGCTCTGCTCATCACTGTCGTCTTGCCCCTTGCCATTATCCCTGCCCCTCTTTGCTCTCTATCGCATTCCCTGCCTTGTTGATCACTGATGTCTTGCCTCTTGCCATTATCCCTGCCCCTCCTTACTACCTAACGCCTACCGTGCTCTGCTCATCACTTTCGACTTTCCCCTTGCCATTGTCCCTGCCCCTCTGTGCTCTCTAACGCCTGCCCTGCTCTTCTCATCACTGTCCTCCTGCCCCTTTCCAATATCCCTGCCCCTCTTCGCTCTCTAACACCTGCGCTCCCTTGTTCATCACCGTCGTCCTGCCCCTTGCCATTATCCCTATCCCTCCTTACTCCCTAACACCTACCCTGCTCTGCTCATCACTGTCGTCTTTTTCCCCTTGCCATTGTTCCTGCCCCTCTGTGCTCTCTATCGCCTGCCCTGCTCTGCTTATCACTGTCGTCCTGCCCCTTGCCATTATCCCTGTCCCTCTTTGCTCTCTAACGCCTGCCCTCCCTTGTTCATCACTGTCGTCCTGCCCTTTGCCATTATCCCTGCTCCTCTTTGCTCTCTAAAGCTTGCCCTGATCTGCATGTCTTGCAGGACAAGAGGATTGATGGAAATGCTACAGCTGCGATGAAGATTGCTGCCACGAAGGAACTATACATGTTGAAGGTGGAAAGTAGACAAATGGATAGCAGCCTGCAGGCTGCCTATATACTTGTATTTGAACTTAATTAGCTGCATGGCTCCAGCCAGAAATTTGGCTGCTCGTTGTCTTTTGCACGCTGTCTATCTATGGTTAATGGATATAGAGGAAATATATGTGATGTAGCGGATGTACATGTGTAAGGATGCTTACATAGATATATAGGTAGATCAATAAGTTAATTGATGCATACGGTAGTTTATTATGTATGTAATCTATCTTCTCGAATCCTTATGTAATTGAGAAATGCTCCTGGAAAATATTCCTGAAAATGTGACCTCTCCGACCACCGTGCCCAAGCCGCCATGCAAGCGAAGTACAGGCGAAAAGTCTCAAAAGACCGAACATTTCGCCTCATTACCGTGCACAAGCCGCCGTGCGTGGCGAGATGCCGTCGAAATATCTTAGAAGTCTGAGACATTTTGACGACAATCCGCCTTGGCTAAATGTAGGCGAAATGTCTCAGGATTCTGAGCTACACGCAACGCGGGTATAGGGCTTACCGCTAGAGTCAGAAGTGCCAGGTCATTAAAGGACTATGACTAATCGCGGACCTCGCGTGCGTTGCGCGTGCATTCCGCTGCGCTCGTACGCATTTAGCGATCTGTCGACTTCCCCGAGTGAAGAGAGCCGTCGTAAGAAAAAAAAGGAAAGCGGGCTCCAACCTCAACTGGACAAGCTACCATTTCGGTTGACGACGACCTGCAACGCCATGAGCAACCGATGGGGGAGTCGACCCCCCGACTCTTCATCATCAAGCGATTTGGTGTACCACGAGACCATTGTTTATCACTGAAAGAGGCTAATATGGGTTACTATTATTAGGACACGGAGTTCAGCTGGTCCAGGAGGTAACCTCCACAAAATATGAGAGAGGAAATTGTTACATAATCAGCAAAAATCAATGCCGAGACTGAACAGCGCCGGGGCAGCAGGCCAGTTTTATAACAGTAAGAGTTTGGGCAACATACCCCTCAGAACCTGGTCCAGGAGGTAACCTCCCCAAAAGCGTAAGAAAAAGCTAATGAAAAAGCTTAACAAATAAGCAGAGCGAACTACCAAGGCATAGAGAGCGAAATAAGTGTACATTGTTGAAGGGCTGAGAGTTGCCGAGGCCTAATAAACGAGATTTTACAAGAAGACGTAACAGGACAAATCCACCAGACCAGATATCCACCAGACAAACAAGGAGAGAGGCATAGAGATCTATCAGCATCAATTGCGGTTCACTCGATCGTTTTATGTCTTGGTGACTACTACTGTACTTCCTTAGAACTATACCTGTAGATAGTAACTGCTTTTCTGTCTGTACTGTGTCACACTCTGTGACACAGTGCCAGCTTCCCGTAAGCAGCATCTCCTGGCGTCCTTCCTGCCACGCGCTGTCTAGCCAGGGTCTAGACCCTGCTGTCTTTACCCTGATCCCCAAAAAGGCAGCCTTAATTCAAATTTAAATTGTTACATCCGTGTAATACCGTTACTCACAGGACGTGAAGTAGGCAGCCTTAACACTCCCTATCTAAAGGTAAATGCGAGACTATGCCGTTAGCTATAACGCCAAATATTTCAAGAGGGAGAGAGAGGGTTCGTTACATAAACTCAGCAAATCACTGCCGAGACTGGACAGCAGCACAGGCTGCCAACCATCCAATTGTATAACACGGAAGCACGAGGGTTTTTAAGGCACCCCCTCAAACCTAAAAACAAACTAGGTCAAGTCCCCAAAAGGAAACAAACTAGAGGCGTAAAGGAGAGCGGAAAGGGGAGGGATGTAAAGGTATGCAATCCAGAACACCAAGCCCACCAACCACAAGAAAGGAAGGCCGAACGAAAAGAACTACGAACCACCCAAGGGCATTTCAATTAATGAGAGAGACGGTTCGTTACATAAACTCAGCAAACGGTGACTATAGCTAGCTCCGGCTTACGCTATGGTGTCCTTAACTCCACGTACTGTGAGTAACGGTATTACACGGATGTAACAATTTCAATTTCAATTTTAAACTCAGCACATCACTGCCGAGACTGGACAGCAGCACAGCCTGCCGAACATCCAATTTTATAACACGGAAACACGAGGGTTTTGAAGGCACCCCCACAAACGGACAAACCTGAAAACAAACTAGGTCAAGTTCAAAAAAGGAAACAAACTAGAGGCGGAAAGGAGAGCGGAAAGGGGATGGATGGATGCAGAAGTATGCAATCCAGAACACCAAGCCCACCAACCACAAGAAAGGAAGGCCGAACTAAAAGAACTAAATGCCACCCAAGGGCATACGCTATGAGCACCTTAATATGCAGCGATAATGCCCTCAAAGGAAGAAAGCACAAGTCAACCCGACACAACCAACTTGCAGAAAAGGACCGGAGTGTCAAGGATGATAACCATAGACACCCCATGAAGGAAAGGGGGAGGCCAGCCGAAAAACAGAGAGGCCAGTAACCAACCTAGAAAGACTCAGAAAGCATGCACACATGACAGAGGCAAGAGAATCCACCACACTTGGCAGACCTCATCAGGGGCTCATGTCCTAGCAGTGAAACAACACCGCCCTAAAGTCAGACTCGAGAAACCACCCGCCGTCAGTCTTCCGGCAGCGGGGCTCGAAACAAAACATTAATCAACCGCAATTTTAGCTTCACAAATAGTTATAGTATCCTGTAATTTTGTTACCTACATATCGATCTAGGGGAATTAGCTCAGTAGTAAGAGTGGGACAGGTCAGGGGTTCGACCCCCCTATTCTCCATTTTTACCGAGCCATCGTGGTGGGCGGATGTATCCGTGGGGTCCACCTAGTGGGGTCTATTGATGGGTGAGGGTCCGGTGTGCGTATGTGTGTGTGTGTGTGTGTGTGGGTGGGGGGGGGGGGGGGGGGGGGGGGGGGGGGGGGTACAGAGAAATTGAACGTCCCACCCCTTGCCCTGGTCCTACCTGTCAAAACCGCTCGTATTCATCTGTATGTCTGTAAGAAACTCCTCCACCTTGCTCCCCACCGCACCCCAATCCACAACCAACCCCCCTCCCCTTGCCTACTTCATTCGATCCCAATCCCGATCTACCATCGAGCGCGCTCCCTGCCAATCAGGCCAAGTCGCGTAGCAAAGCAACGAAAATGGCCCGGCTGTCCCGAATTGACTTGCGACTTCGTGCTTTAAACGTGCTGCTCTGCGCCAGCCTGCTCGCTGGCAATGCATGCGCTATAAAGTGCCTCAGCACGATGATCCAGAAGGGGCCGGGCTTTAAACCGCGGGGCGACCGGTCATATATAGAAGGTGGGTGGGGGTATGTGGGTTTGGGTGTGGGTGTTATTGTTTGTGTGGGTGAGGGGAAAGGTGTGTGGGTGTATGTGGGTGAAGGTGGAGGCGGCCGGTCATACATAGAAGGAGTGTGGGGGTATGGTCGTGTGGGTGAGGGGGGAGGTGTGTAGGGGTGAAGGTGTGTGGGTGGGTGAAGGTTGCCGGTCATACAAGGAAGGTTGGTGGGGATATGTGGGTGTAGGGGTGAAGGTGTGTGGTTGGGTGAAGGTGAAGGTATGTGGGTGTGGGTGAGGGGGGGGGGGGGGGGGTGTAGGGGTTAAGGTGTGTGGGTGTGTGAAGGTGAAGGTGCGTGGGTGTGTGAAGGTGGAGGTATGTGGGTGTGGGTGAGGGGGGATGTGTGTAGGGGTGAAGGTGCGTGGGTGGGTGAAGGTGAAGGTATGTGGGTGTGGGTGAGGGGGGATGTGTGTAGGGGTGAAGGTGCGTGGTGGGTTGAAGGTGAAGGTATGTGGGTGTGGGTGAGGGGGGGGGGGGGGGGGGGGGGGGGCTGTGGGGGTAAGGTGTGTGGGGTGTGTGAAGGTATGTGGGCGTGGGTGAGGGGGGGATGTGTGTAGGGCTGAATGTGTGTGTGTGGGTGAAGGTGAATGTATGTGGGTGTGGGTGAGGGGGGATGTGTGTAGGGGTGAAGGTGTGTGGGTGGGTGAAGGTGAATGTATGTGTGTGTGGGTGAGGGGGGGTATGTGTAGGGGTTGAAGGTGGTGTGGGTGTGTGCAAGGTGCCGGTGTTGGTGTGGGTTCCGGTGCCGGTTGATGGTGTTGGGTGCCTGGGGCAGGTGTGTCGGGGTTGCCGGTGTGGTGGGGGTGCCGGTATGTGGGTGTGGGGGCGGAGGGGCTGGTGTGCGGTGTGTGGTGATGTGCCGGATGCCGGTGCTTGGGTGTGGGTGCGGGGCTGTGTGCGGGCTGCCCGGTTTGTCGGGTGTGTCCCGGTGCCGTCTGTTGGGTGGGGGATGCGGGGGGATGTCTTGGTTTGTTTGGGGTCCCTCCTCGGGGAAGTGGCAATTTTTCGCTAACCTGTAGGGAACGAAACGATTGCAGCGGAAACTACGAGTAAATGTAAGGCGGTAACTGGGACGAAATGTTCTCGGCTCACCACAACCACGATACCGACCGACTCCCAGAACTTTTCGGTGAACCTGACGCGTGACCAATAACTGGTCGCACCGTTAACGGGACTGAGTTCTAATAACTAAAGAGCTATGCAACTTTCTGTCGCTCGAGGGTCTGTTAGCAACCTTTTCGAGGGGTCATTCTTGCAAACCTGCAAAGCTCTGCCAGCGATTCCGAGATAGAATGAACAATTAGGCAACGAAGTACTAGCGCGAACTACTCGTTGGTGAAATGCTTTCATTCGGGAAAATGGACACCTCAAGTCAACGATGTGCTTTCGCTGCATGCGTCGAAAATGGCGCTGTTGTAGGGCGAAACCATGACGATTTTATCACTGTGATGAAAGCCTAAGTCACACTGAAATATTAGTGTGACTTGCGATGACCTGTCAGTGCTCTTACTAATTTTGATAGATGCTTTCCCAGGGTGTCCTTTCACCAGTCTTTCACGTACATTTAGCCAAGGCGGATTGGACGCGGCATGGCGAAATGACCGTACGATTAGAGCCCACCGATTAGAGCCTTTGCAATATGGCTAAGGTAAGCCCCTCCCTTGCCCAAAGCATGTGTTTATTGCTACTTGATATTTCTGGCGTCCTGCTTTATTCCCTCCTTTATTTCCAGCTTTCTTTCCAGTATTACTACGCAACGCCCTCTTCCGCCTTCCGCGTGGACAAGCGCGAAGTAGTGCGTCAGATTGTTTTTGAAAATTTACATATGCTCTGCTCCTCTCTCCTACACAAATTCCCTTACACCGGTTCCGCTAATTCTCGCAACCGATCCGTCTATACTAGACCTGTGTAGGTTGTCAGTGCTGGAGGCATGGTATCTTGCAGCCAGCGGCCCTTGCGTCGTCAACTCCTCAACCAGGAAGCCCGGTCGGCGCTGCTGTACTGCCACCGCATGTATAAGCTGCATAAATTGCAGCATCTCGGCAGCCCACTCGACGTTGCTCTGTACACGGTCAAATTTGGTGGTATGTGGAGTCTGCTGTGCCAGGAGCATGACTTCAGCTTGGGATGGCAGCATGATTAGTTGGCACTGTGCAAAGTAGGATGCTGGGACAACTTTCTCCCAACTCTTATGTGAGTCATACTTCCACTTGTTCTCTCCTGGGCCTGAGTAGAGCTTTAAAGGACACGGGGCCTTACACTCTAGTTGGATCATGCACTGCCCTGGCTGCAAGCATTGCATCAGGAGATCATGAGTGGCAATTATCCCTTGAGACCCTGCATGATAGATGGTGGCAGCACTGTGTCTATTTGGCTGACGCACTAGACCCATGTCCATGGCATGCATCTTCACATTGGGTTCACTCCTAGTGGTTGTGGCAGTCTTGGCACGTTGCCTCTTGTGTTGTGGTGGAGACTGGTTCTCCTTGCTTTGCAGGGTGTTGGGTGACAGTCTAACCTTGTCTTTATGCTTGGTTCTTCCAGATACATTATGCATGGTAAACTCAGGCAAGTGTGGACAATGCAAGGCTGGGGTAGGACTTGAGTTTCAGGTACCTAAGCTTAAGGCAGGTTGGACTTCCAGGGGGATCTCCCTACCAATACGCAAAAACAAAACAAAGGGTGTCAATAAATGTAACTATGCCTGCCCTTCTTTTTTGCAGGGACCCATGCTCTGTCTGGTAGCGGTCTGAAGGTTGCTTGTAGATAGGGTTTCACAACAATGTGGCCTAGGGAATTCTGACTTGATCACATGCCTAAATAGTGTCCACCTGCTTGCATGCCTCCTTTTGTGCATTCATGCCTGTATGACTGCCTTTCTGTCTTCCTCCCTGGTGACTGATATGCTGACTATCTGGATGGTGACTGCATCTTTGAGGTGCTAGGCATAGAGTGTTCAGCCCATGGGAAAGTGGCTTGGTTGCTTGCATGCCTATCTGTTGCACGCATGAATACTTGCTTGTCAGTCTGCTTGAGCGCTTGGCCATTGTTGACACAAGTGAAGGGGGCTTTCAACTATCATCAAATAAGAAGTAAAGGGTGCTACTTAATTTAACTATGCATGCATTCTGTATTTGCAGGGAGAATTGCTCTGTCTTCCCTCCCAGTTCTGATGTTCCACTGTCACATGAGGCTTTTGGACAACAACGTAAGTGATAAGTGAAGCTTGCTTGTAGGTGCGGTTTTGCAACAATTGTGTGGCATAGCGAATTACGTCTTGATTCATGCCTAGGTAGTGCCCACGCGCATCTGTCTATGTTTGTATCACTGTCTCTGCCATCGTCTCTGTAACTGCATCTGTACTATGCCTCTGTCTATGTACTGCCCTTCATTGATCTCTAACACATACCCTGCTCTGCACGTCACTGTCCTGCCCCTTGCCATCCTCCCTGCCCTTCATTGCTCTGTAACGCAGGCCATGCCCTGCTAATCACCATCCTGCCCCTATCCATGCTCCCTGCCCTTCCTTACTCTCTAACGCATGCCCTGATCTGCTCATCACTGTCATCTTGCCCTTTACCATTATCCCTGCCCCTCCTTGCTCTTCAACGCCTGCTTTTATCTTCTCATCACTGTCGTCTTGCCCCTTGCCTTTATCCCTGCCCCTCTTTGCTCTCAAATGCCTGCCCTGCTCTGCTCATCACTGTCGTCCTGCCCCTTGCCATTATCCTTGCCCCTCTTTGCTCTCAAACGCCTGCCCTGCCTTGTTCATCACCGTCGTCCTGCCCCTTGCCATTATCCCTGCCCCTCTTTGCTCTATAATGCCTGCTTTTCTCTGCTCATCACTGTCGTCTTGCCCCTTGCCATTGTCCCTCCCCCTCTTTGCTCTCAAATGCCTGCCCTGCTCTGCTCATCACTGTCGTCCTGCCCCTTGCCATTATCCCTGCCCCTCTTTACTCTCTAACGCCTGCCCTGCCCTGCTCATCATTGTCGTCCTGTCCTTTGCCATTATCCCTGCCCCTCTTTGCTCTCTAACGCCTGCTCTGCTCTGCTCATCACTGTCGTCCTTCCCCTTGCCATTATCCCTGCCCCTCTTTACTCTGGTGAGTACAAACCAGCTGGTAGGTATAATGGTGAGGGGCAGGACGACAGTGATGAGCAGAGCAGGGCAGGCGTTAGAGAGCAAAGAGGGGCAGGGATAATGGCGAGTGGCAAGACGACAGTGATGAGCAGAGCAGAGCAGGTTTAGAGAGCAAAGAGGGGCAGGGATGATGGCAAGGGGCAGGACACTGTGATGAGCAGAGTAGAGCAGGCGAAAGAGAGCAAAGAGGGGCAGGGATAATGGCGAGGGGCAGGACGACAGTGATGAGCAGAGCAGGGCAGGCGTCAGAGAGCAAAGAGGGGCAGGGATAATGGCAAGGTGCAAGACGACAGTGATGAGCAGCGCAGGGCAGGCGTTAAAGGTCAAAGAGGGGCAGGGATACTGGCAATTGCCATTATCCATGCTCTTGGTTCTCAAATGCATGCCTTGCTATGCTCATCACTGTGGTCCTGCCCCTTGCCGTGCTCCCTTCCTTCCTCTTGAACGCATGCCCTTCTCTGATCATCACTTTCCAGGCGTACTTTGCTCCCTTCCCTGCTTTTCTCTCTAACACATGCCCTGATCTGCTTATCGCATTTATGCCCCTTACCGTGCTCCCTGCCATTCATTGCTCTATAATGCCTGCTCTGCTCTGTTTAGCACATTCCTGCCCCCTGCCCTGCTCCCTGCCATTGGTTGCTATGTAACGCATGCCATTCTCTGCTCATCACCGCACCGTCCTGCCCCTTGCCATTAACCCTGCCCTTGGTTGCTCTCTAACACATGCCCTGCTCTGCATGTCTTGCAGGGCAAAAGGATGGATGGAAATGCTACGGCTGCGATGAAGATTGTTGCCACGAAGGAACTACACATGCTGAAGATGGAAATATAAAATAGAATCAGTGAAGATATATAGATGTATAGCTTTGATTGTGTGTTTCTTCTTGGTGGATATACAGGCATATATTTTCATAAGTAGACCAATAGATAGCTGCATGCAGGCTGCATATATACTTGTACTTGAACTTAATTAGCTACATGGTTCCAGCCAGCAATTTGGCTGATCCTCGTCTTTTGCTCGCTGCCTATCTATGGTTAATGGATGTATAGGGAATATATGGGCTGTAGTGGATGTACATGTGTTAGGATGCTTACATAAATATATAGGTAGATCAATAGGTTAATGGGTGCATAGTTTATTATGTATGTAATCTATCTTCTCGAATCCTGATGTAATTGAGAAATGCTCCTGGAAAATATTCCTGAAATGTGACCTCTCCGACCACCGTGCCCAAACCGCCCTGCAGGCGAAGTACAGGCGAAATGTCTCAAAATAAATACCGTACTTTTCGCCTCATTAACGTGCACAAGCCGCCGTGCGTGGCGAGGTGCAGGCGAAATGTCTCAGAAGTCTGAGACATTTCATCGACAATCCGCCTTGGCTAAATGTAGGCGAAATGTCTCAGGATTCCGAGCTACAGGCGACGCGGGTATAGGGCTTACCGCCTGAGTCAGAAGTGATTAGTCATTAAATGACTATGACTAATCGCGGACCCCGCGTGTGTTCCACGTGCATTCTGCTGCGCTCGTACGCATTTAGCGATCTGTCGACTTCCCCGAGTGGGTGAAGGTGTGGGTGTGTGAAGGTGAAGGTATGTGTGTGTGGGTGAGGGGGGAGGTGTGTAAGGGTGAATGTGTGTGTGTGGGGGGGTTTTATCTTTTGTGTGGGTGAGGGGAAAGGTGTGTGGGTGGGTGAAGGTGCGTGGGTGTGGGTGTATGTGGGTGAAGGTTGCCGGTCATACAAAGAAGGTTGGTGGGGGTATGTGGGTGTGGGTGAGGGGGGAGGTGTGTAGGGGTGAAGGTGTGTGGTTGGGTGACGGTGAAGGTATGTGGGTGAGGGGGGAGGTGTGTAGGGGTGAAGGTGTGTGGGCGGGTGACGGTGAAGGTATGTGGGTTTGGGTGAGGGGGGAGGTGTGTAGGGGTGAAGGTGTGTGAATGTGAAGGTATGTGCGTGTGGGTGAGGAGGATTGTGTGTAGGTGAGGGGTGAAGGTGTGTGGGTGAAGGTTGCCGGTCATACAAAGAAGGTTGGTGTGGGTGAGGGGGGAGATGTGTCGGGTTAGGGTGACCCACTACACTATGGGCCGAGTTGATGACCCACTACACTATGGTAAGTGTTCAAGGCGTATGCATATACCGTATGCGCCCAAGAAAATGGTGTATGATTTGACGGATGGGTCCAGCCAATTCTGGTTGGGCTTTGCGCCTGGGCTAAAACGGGAAGCCCCTAGAACTAGGGCAGTCTGTCAACATTGTGGCGGGGTTCACTTCAATACCCTCAAGGTTCAAATTATATTAAAACGACCATCAGACCATCAAACACCTTTTCTACTTTTGTTTCCACCAACTCCCACTAGGCTTGCATATGAATCTGGTTTGAATCGCATGTTCGATCGGCCTTGAGGCTTGGTGTTTGCTGGCATTATAAACCTAGGTGGTACAAAAATCTACCGCACCTGAGTACCTGACTCCGAATTCGATTGTTACATTTATTTTCATCAAACTCTGGTCTGCTCTGTTTTTCCTTTTGAATCATACCTGAATCTGGTTTGAATCGTACTGTCGATCGGCCTTGAGCTTATTGCTTGTTGGAGAGTAAACCTAGGACAGGTGGTGATAAAATCTGCCACACCGGACTCTGAATTGGATTGTAGCATTTTTTTCGTCCAACTCTGGTCTGCTCTGTGAATCCTTGTGACTCACACATGAATTTGGCTTGAATGGAAAGAAAACAATTCAAAAAGGATTCCGCCAATATGTAACTAGAGCCAATTAATGGAGCCCCCCGGTTTCTAAAAATCCGCCAACTTTAATGGAGTAAAATGATTTCATTCGTTTTGGGGATTATCCGCCAACCCTATTTACCGCCATTTTCTTGGGCGCATACGATAATAGACTTGCCCAAAGGATTTCCCTATGCGAAGGGTAAGCCGCACCATGTCTTGTCATATGGCCATTTGATGGGACTGTCTGGGTCCCCCCAAGCAAAGGGGAGCGGCCACCTTCAGCTTTCCTCCATTGATTAATGCGTACTTGTTCGCCTAGCTTCGACAAGCTTGGACAACATCACTTCAGATCCATCAACAACCAGTTGTTGAAGGGTTACATGGACGCTGCCGTTTCCGAAAGTGGTACAAAGCCCTCTGGCGTCGTTTTCAACACCGAGGAAGTCGGACAGACGGCGGTGGAAGGTTTGACAGCACAGGCCTGGTTCTCGAGGTATGGTTGGCTGACTTCCTACCAATAAACGTACTGATTTTTCTTATTTCCTCCAATCACGCAGGTGCCTCCCAAATTGGTCGACTTGGCCATCATCAACCCGAGCTTAGATGATGACACGGGACAGCTTTGGGACGTCAGTGAGAAGCCTTGGACAAATGTCAATGCCTTTGACACTTTGCGACCTTGATGGTCCAAAACAGGAAGCTTGGGTGGGGTTGTTCAAGGTGGTGATGTACACAAACATGGAGCAAGTGAGTACCTTCAGGAGGGCTTTCATTGATGCCGCCGCTAAGGACGTGCATCATGTCCCCATTACGCGGATTGGGTCAGACTTCAAACCAGCGTTCAACACGTTGGCCATAGTCATCAGATGAAGAGCATGGCCGAGGGGGATGAGGTTGTAAAGCGGTCATGTGAATAATGGGTTTATGACGTTGTGAAGTTGGGGAGTGGGGTGATGTGTTCAGGTGCTAGGATAATGTTTTGTGGTGGTGGTGTAGTGCGGGGAGGTCTCGTAGAGTGATGCAGCACCAATGTGGACCTACCCAAATGTGTGTCCTCCACCACCACCGTGAATGGGGCTGTGAGGCAGTGAGGTTGGAAGTATATGAGTTATAAGGTAATGAGTTTTGAGGTTATGATTTACGGTTTTGAGATTGCGAGGTTATGAGTTATGAGTTACAAGGTAATGAGTTATGAGGTAATGAGTTAAGAGTTCTGAGATTGCGAGGTTACGAGTTACGAATGATGAGTTACAAGGTAATGAGAAACTTATGAGGTTTTGATGTACGAGTTCAGAGATTGCAAGGTTACTAGTTACGATTTATGAGTTATGAGGTTATGAGTTATGTAACAAGATTCAAAGATTGTCAAGGAATTGTCTCTTTCTCCAAAAACTAGAAAACAATCTTATGTTTAAAAACATAAGATGATTCTAAGATAGTGAAGGAATTGTCTCCCTGTCGAAAAACTAGAAAACAATCTTATGTTCAAAAACATAAGAAGATTCGAAGAAATCCAGCAAAAAATCACAAATCAAGAAATTTGCCTAAACGGTCTTTTGATTTGAATCATAAGATTCCACAAATTCAGAAGCATCCACAAAATCGGCCGGGAAGCAGGAACGCCCATTGTGTGTGGTTGGGTGAAGGTGAGGTGTGTAGGGGTGAAGGTGTGTGGGGGTGAAGGTATGTGGGTGTGGGTGAGGGGGGATGTGTGTAGGGGTGAAGGTGTATGAAGGTTAAAGTATGTGGGTGTGGGTGAGGGGGAAGGTGTGCATGGGTGAAGGTGTGTGTGTGGAGGGCGGGAGGTGTGGTTCCCGTATTGAGGTGAGTGAAGTGTGTGTCGGGTGTGTGGGTGTTAATTGAGGGTGAGGACGAGGGGTTGTATGTTGTGGCGTTGATATGGTTTGGTTGGTGTGGTTGAGGGCATGAGGGTGTGTGGGTGAGGGCGCGTGTATATGGTGTGAGGGTGTGGATATGAGTGAGGGTGAGGGTGATGGTGAGGGTGTGTGGGTGAGGGTAAGGGTGTGGGTATGGGTGAGGGCGTATGTACATGGGGTGTGGATGTGTGTGTGTGTGTGTGGGGGGGTGAGGGCGTGTGTATATGGTGTGTGGGTGACGGTGAGGGTGGTGGGTTGACGTGATGGTAATTTGGGTTTTCGGGTGTGTTGAGGGTTAGGGTTGTTTGGTGAGGGTGTGGATTGGGTGTGCATTAGGGTGTGGGTGTGGGCTTATAGTAAGGGTGGTGGGGGGTATTTGGTGAGGGTCTTTATGGGATGGAGTGAGGGTGTGGTGGGTGACGTGAGGGTTTGTGGCATGTGGGTGTGTGGGGCAGTTTGGGGTGTGGTGTGATATGAGTGAGGGTGTGGGTGATAGTGAGGGTGAGGGTAAGGGTGTGGGTATGGGTGATGGTGAGTGTACATGGGGTGTGGATATGGTGTGTGGGTGTGGGTGATGGTGAGGGTGTGTGGGTATATGGGTGTGGGTGATGGTGGGGGTGTGTGGGTATGGGTGAGGGTGTGGGTGATGGTGAGGGTGTGTGGGTGTGGATGTGGGTGATGATGGGTATGTGTGGGTATGGGTGAGTGTGTGTAGGTATGTGTGGGTGTGGGTGATGGTTAGAGTGTGTGGGTATGGGTGAGGGCGTGGGTGTGGATATGAGTGTGGGTGTGGGTGATGGTGTTTGCAAGGGGGTGACAGTGTGTGTGTGTGTGGTCGTGTGGGTGTATGTACGGTAGTGTGGGTGTGAGTGATGGTGCGTGTGTGTGTGTGTATGGATGAGGGTGCATGTATATGAGTGTGGGTGAGGGTGTGTGCACATGGGTGTGGGTGAGGATGCGCGTGTGTGGGGGGGGGGATTGGTGTGTGTGGATATAGTGTGTTTTGGGTGAGGTGAGGGTGTGTGTGAGTGCGTGGGTATATATGGATCGGGGTAGGTTGTGAGTGGTGGTGGCGGGCGGTTGTGGAGAGGATATGATTTCCTGGACTTTGCCGGGTGAGGGTGTGATCGTGTGTGTGTGAATGAGGGCGTGGGTGTAGGTGGGAGGATGGTATATGAGTATGGTTGTGGGTGATGGTTTGAGGAAGTGGTTGACGGTGTGTGTGTGGATGTGGGCGTGGGTGTAGGTGGGGGATGGTATTTATGGGTGTGGTTGTGGGTGATGGTGTGTGTGTGAGAGTGTGTGGGTGATGGTGAGTGTGTGTGGGTGTTGGTTTGGTTGTGTGGACGTGTGTGTGGGGGGGTATGGTTGAGGGTGTATGTGATAGGGTTTAAGGTGTGGGTGTAAGGGTGAGGGTGTGGGTGAAGGTGAGGGTGTGTGTGGGTGAGGGCGTGGGTGATGCTGAGTGTGGGTACATGATGGTGAGGGGGTGCGTATGTGTTCTCTGTACGGCTGAAGAATTGCTGGGATGAAGTTGGTGACGGTGAGTGTGTGTGGTCGTGGGTGTGTTGGTGTGGTTGTGATCGTGGGGGGGGGGGGGGGGGGGGGGGGGGGAGGGGGGGGGGGGGAGGGGGGGGGTGGCGTGAATGCTGGGTGGTAGATGTGGGATGGTGTGAGGAAGTAGGTGTTGGTGTGTGTGTATGTGTGTGTGTGATCGTGTGGGTGTTGTTGTGGGTCGTGTGGTCTTGTGGTCGGTCTGTGGTATTGTAGTGGGGGAGGATGTTGTTGTGTGGTTGTGGTGCGTTTGTGTGTGTGTGGTCATGTGTGTGTGGTCGTGTGTGTGTTGGTGTGGGTTGCTCTGTGGCTAATGCGTGGGTGTAGTGGGGGGATGGTTGTGGTGTCGTGTTGTTGTGGTGCTTTGTGGGGAAGTAAGGTGAGGTGTTGGTGTGTGTGTGGTCATGTGTGTGTAGTCGTGTGTGTGTTGGTGTGGTTGTGTCGGTGTGGCTGAAGGCGTGGGTGTAGATGGGGTGGTGGTGTGTGTGATCGTGGGTGATGGTGTGAGGGATAGGTGATGGTGTGTGTGTGTGGTCGTGTAGGTGTCGGTGTGGTCGTGCCGGTGTGGTCGTGTGGGTGTGGGTGTATGCGGGGGGATGTGTGTGTGGTCGTGTGGTTGTGGGTGATGGTGTGAGGAAGTAGGTGATGGTGTGTGTGTGTGGCCGTGTAGGTGTTGGTGTGTTCGTGTCGGTGTGGTCGTGTCGGTTCGGGTGTAGGTGGACTAATGTGTGTGTGGTAGTGTGGTTGTGGGTGATGGTGTGAGGAGGTAGGTGACGGTGTGTGTGTGGTCATGTGTGTGTGGTCGTGTGGGTGTTGTTGTGATCGTGTCCGTGTGGGTGTATGTGGGGGAATGTGTGTGTGGTTGTGTGGTTGTGGGTGATGATTGAGAAGTGGGGGGGTGACGGTGTGCTGGTGAGGGCGTGGGATGGTCTGTGCTGAAGTGTGGGGTATTTCGGTGTGTTTTGTATGGATGTGTGGAACCCCTACCCCTACCGCCCCTCCCTTGTATGGGGGGTAGGGGGGTAGGGGGGTGAGTGTGTGTGGGTATGGATGATTGTGTGTGTTAGGGTTTAAGGGTGTGGGTGATGGTGTGTGTTAGGGTGAGGGTGAGTGTGTGTGGGTGAGGGTGAGTGTGTGTGGGTGAGTGTGAGTGTGTGTGGGTGAGGGTGAGTGTGTGTGGGTGAGGGTGAGTGTGTGTGGGTGAGGGTGTGTGGGTGTTGGTGTGGTTGTGTGGACGTGGGTATGGGTGAGGGTGTGGGTGTGTAACGTTTTAAGGGTGTGGGTGCGGGTGTGGTCGTGTGTGTGTGGGTGTATGTGGGGTAGTTGGTGTGTTCGTGTAAACGTGGGTGAGGGTGTGTGTGGCTGTGTTTTCCGGCTTGGTGTGTGGTCGTTTGTGTGTCGTGTTTTGTTGTGGTGGGGGGTCTGGTTCTGCGTGTGCGTGTGTGTGTTCGCGTTTCCGGTGTGCGTGTTTGGGTGCTGGTTTTGTGTTGTGTGTGTTGTGGGGTGTAGATGGGGGGATGGGTGAGGGTGAGTGTGTGTGTTAGGGTTTAAGGGTGTGGGTGCGGGTGTGGGTGAGGGTGTGAGTGTGTAACGGTTTAAGATGTTTGTTGGTGTCTGTGTTGTGTCGTGTG
>JACBWV010000610.1:18692318-18788197 GCA_013435795.1 Chlamydomonas sp. ICE-L | reverse complement strand
AGGGAGCAAAGGATATGAGAGCAGAGGTAGATCAAATGAGAGGCGATCACAGGATAGCAAAGGCAGTGAGAGCAACCGGAGAGCAAATGAGAGGAGAGCAACCAGGATAGCAACAGTAATGAGAGCACAGGAGAGCGAAGGAGAGGGAGAGCACAGGAGAGCAAAGGAGAGTAGACGCACAGGCGAGCAAATGAGAGGAGAGCACAGTTAGAGCAGAATGGAGATGAGAAGAAGGTAGAGCAACAGGAGAGGAGACAGGAGGGCAAAGGCGGGAGAGCACAGGAGAGCAAATTACACACACCACCAACACACTTAACCACCAACACCCCCACCACCCCACCACCACCACCACCCCCCACGACAAACGCACCCACCACACCACCACCAACACCACCACCACCATCCAACCACCACACCACCACCACCACACACACACTCAAACCCCAACACCCCAATACCCAGGTGGTAAAAAGGTGTTGGTGGTCATTGCTGCCCACCCGTATTGTGCTGTGCCGTTAGTCCCAAAACCACACACCACCAAACACCACCACCACCCCCACCACCACCACCACCCCAACACACACAAACTTCACCACCCAACACAATACAAGGTGGTAAAGGAAAGAAAGGATGTTGATGGTCATGAGGCCAATACTATAATAATGAAGTTAGTCACAACCACCCCCCACCAACACACCAACCCCCACCACACACACACTCATTCAAACACCAATACCCAGGTGGTAAAGGAAAGGTGTTGATGGTCATTGCTTGCCAATAATTATTGTTGATGAGGTTTTGTCACCACCACACCACAACCACCACCAACCACCACCCACCACCACCACCACCAACACCACCACCACCACACACACTCACACCCAACACTTAATACCCAGGTGGTAAAGAAAGGTGTTGATGGTCATGCTGCCAAAACTTATTTTGATGAGTTAGTCACCACCACCAACAACAACACCACCACCACCACCCACCACCACCACCACCAACACCACCACCACCACACACACCCAACACCCAATACCCAGGTGTTTAAGAAAGTGTTGGGGTCATGTTTGCCAATTCGTATTGTGATGAGTAGTCACCACAACACCACCAAACACACAAACACCACCAACAAACACAACCACCCCACCACCACCCAGACACAACACACTCACACACCAACACCCCAATAACCAGGTTGTTAAGAAAGGTGTTGATGGTCATGCTGCCATTAATTATTGTGATAGTTGTCAAAACCAACACCCAAAACAAAAACACCACCACAACAAAACACCCACCACTCTCCAAAACCAACACCAACACCACCAAACCACTACCACCACCACCACACCAAACACCACCAAAAAACCACCACACGACAAACCACCCACCAACCACCAAAACACCACCACCACAACAACACACCGCCACCACCACACCACCTCACACCACACCCACACACTCACACCAAACACCCAATTACCAGGTGGTTGAGAAAGGGTGTTGGTGGTCCATGCTGCCCAAAATACTATTGTGATGGAGTTAGTCACCACCACCACCACCACCACCACACACACACACCCACCAACACCCAATACCCAGGTGGTAAAGAAAGGTGTTGGTGGTCATGCTGCCAAAATTTTGTGATGAGTAGTCACCACCACCACCACCACCACCACCAACACCAACCACCACCACAACACACCACCACCACATAAACAGCACACCCACACCCCAAATACCAGGTGGTTAAAGAAAAGGTGTTGGTGGTCATGCAGCCAATAAACTTTTGTGATGAGTTAGTCACCACCACCACCACCACAACACCAACACCCCCACCCCCCACCCACCCCCCCCCCCCCCCCACCACCCCCCCCCCCCCACCACCACCCCCCCCCCCCACACACCCCCCCCCCCCATACCCCCCCCACAGAGATGGTCCGACACCGGTGTTGCCCACTGCGAGACACGTGCCAACCACCAAATCCTACCATAAGCTGGCTTGCGTATCGTGTACCACCTACCCAAACCCACCACACCCCCCCAACGACAAAACCCACTCACCCCCCCCCCCCCCACAACCCCACACCAACCCCCCCTCCCCACCCCACCACCCACCACCCCACCCCTCCCCCACACAACAACACCATACACAACCAACACAGAACCCCACCCCCACCTCACCACCACCCCAGCCCAACACCACCCCCACAAACCACACAACCCCCCCGCCCCACCTCCACCACCCCCCCCACACCCCCCACCCCCCACCCACCCCACCACCCACACAAACACACAACAAACACTAACACTCACCACCCCGCCCCCACCCCGCACCCCACCCCAACACCAACCCCAACACCCTCCCCCCCCCCCTCCCACCCAACACCACCCCAAAACACATCAACCCCCCCAGGCGGGCATCCACCCAGCACACCCCAGACACCCGCCGTCATGTAGGTGTCCCACAACCACTGTGACCCTCAACCCCATCCTCGTCCCCCCACAGGTGCATACTGAACGCACACCTACCAACCCGTCCTCCCCACCCCCCCACCCCCCCCCCACACACCCCCCCCTCCCCCCCCCACACCCCCCATACCCCACAACCACCCCCCCCCAACACCCCCCACCCCCCCACCCACCCACACAACCCCCACTCCCTACCCCCAACCTACTCACCAACAACCCCCCCCACACCCCCCCACACTTTCCCCACCCCCCACCACACCACCCACACACCCACCCAGGTATCACGGTACCACCCGCCCCCCGGTGTCATGCTCCGCCATGACAGTCCGACCACATTGCCACATCACATGCTCGTATCCGCCGCACCGCATACAACCGCTCCCCCCCCCCTCATCCCACCCCCCACCACCAACCATCCCCCCCACAACAACCACACCCACACCCCCCCCCCACCCCCCCCCATACCAAACAACCCCCACCCACAACTCCCCCCAACCGCGCTACGGACTCCCGCCCAACCCGCTGGTTGCTGGTCCACCGCTGCAACCCCCCACTACACCCCATTCTCTAGATTGTCGTGCTTATGTCCCCCCACGCCCCCCCACACCCCCCACCCCCGCAAACAAACAACACAACGCCCCCCCACCCCCCACCAACCCCCCCCCCCCCCCAAACCCGACAACCCCCACCCAACCCCCCCCACCCCCCACCCCCACCCCTCCCCCCTCCCCCCTCCCCCCCCACACACACAAACACCCCCCCCGCCCCCCCCCCCCCTCCACCCCCCCCCCCCCACCCCACTACCACCCACACCACCACGGTCGCCGCTCCCAGCCAACACAACACCCACCACCGTCAACACACAACCCCCAGCCCACACCCCCCGACACCTCTGTGAAGAGCCCTCGCCAAACCTAGTTGCTGGTCCGTGCTGCCCCCCCTCCCACCACCCCCACACTTCTCAAACCTAACACTTAGCTAGAAACAGAGCAGTACGAGTGTCACCCCCCCCCCCCTCCCCCACACCACCCACAACCACCACACAACCCCCACACCCCAATATCCTCACCCCCCCCCCACCCCCAACCCCTCCCCCCCACACCCACCACCACCCAACCCACCCCACCAAACACACACACCAACCCTTCCCAACCACCCCCCTGTCTACAACACCCCCCCTTCACCCACCCCACTACCCCCCCCAGCGTAGTATACCCGCACCGGTGAATCATGGAATGCGTACGAGTGAGGAAAACCACGCAACAAAAAAAAAAGTTATTACGAATGAATGAGTGGGTTTGTCGTTATAGGTTACAAAAGTCACACACCACCACAACCATTCTTACCACCACACCCACCACCAACACCCAATACCCAGGTGGGAAAAGAAAGAAAGGTGCTTGGTGGTATGTGCCAAACTTATTGTGATGAGTTAGTCACCACCACCACCACCAACACACCAAACACCAACACCACCCACCAACACCACCACCACCACCATTACACACACTCACACCAACACCCAATACCCAGGTGGTACAAGAAAGTGTTGATGTCATGCTGCATACTTATTGTGATGCGTTCGTCACCCCACCACCCCCAACCACCACCAACACACCACCACCACCACACAAGACCACTTCACACCCAACACCCAATACCAGGTGGTAACGAAACGGTGTTGATGGTGCAAGCTGCCATACTCATTGTGTGAGTTATCACCACCACCCACACACCAACAACAAAACACCACCCACCAACACCAACACAAAACCCCAACCACCAAACACACCACACACAACAACACCACCACCACCACCACCCACCACAAACCCCGACAACCACCACCACCACCCAACAAACCACCACACCACCACACACACCACACACACACTCAACACCCAACACCCAAATACCCGGTGGTAAAGAAAGGTGTGGTGGTCTTGCTGCCAATACTTATTGGATGAGCTAGTCACCACCAAACAACACCAACACACCAACTAGCACACACCACCAACACCCAACATCCACAACAACAACACACAACCGCACAGCCCCCAACACCCAAGACCAGGGGGGGAAGGAAATGGGGCGGGAGGGGAGGCGGGCCAAGACGGAGGGGCGAGAGGGAGGGCAAACCACCCCACTCACCAAACCCACCAACACACCCACCACTCACCACCCCCCCAACACAACAACGCACACCCAACACCCAATACCCAGTGGTAAGGAAAGGTGTGATGGTCCTGCTGACAGCAAAAAAAAAATGCCAGCATGGATGCGTTAGTCACCACCACCAACAACAACACCACCTCCACCACCCACCACCACCACCACCAACACCACCACCACCACCACCACACACACCCTCACACCCAACACCCAATACCCAGGTGGTAAAGAAAGGTGTTGGTGGTCATGCTGCCAAAACTTATTGTGATGAGTTAGTCACACACCACCACCACCAACACCACCACACACCCACCCACCAACACCCAATACCCAGGTGGTTTCAAGAAAGTAGTTGGTGGTCATGATGGCCAAAACTTAGTGTTGAGAGTTAGTCACCACACCACCACCAAAACACCACCAACACCACCAACCACACGTAAACACCCCCACCACCCCACCAACCCACACTCACACCAAACACCCCAAGACCCAGGTGGTTAAAGAAAGTGCTATGGTCATTGATGCCAATACTTTATTGTGTGAGTTAGTCACCAACACCACCAACCCCACCACCACCACCCGCAAAACACCACAACACAACCACCACCACACCCCCACCACCAACCAACACCACCACACACTCACACCCAACACCAAATTACCCAGGTGGTAAACGAAAAGTGTGTTGTTGGTCATTGTGCCAATAAATTATTGTGATGAGTTAGTCACACACCAACACACCACCACAACACACCACCCAGCCACCAACACCGGCACCACCACCACCACCACACCACACACAACGAACACCCACACCCGGGACATAGGGGAAAGAAGAAAGGGGGGGGGGAGCAGCGGACAAGAGGAGGGGGAGGAGGAGGGGCACCACTACCAAAAACAACACCAACACACACCCCACCACCACACCACCACCACCACACACTCACCACCCAACACCCAATACCCGGTGTAAAGATAAGGTGTTGATGGTCATGCTGCAATACTTATAAAATGAGTTAGTCACCACACCACCCACCACACCACCACCACACCCACATCACCCCAAACACCCAATACCAAGGGTGGTACAGAAAGGTTGTTGTGCTGGTCATGCTGCCAATACTTATTGGGTGATGAGGTTAGTCACCACAAACACACCACCAACACCAAACCACCCACCAACCACCCACCACCACCCCCACCACACCACCACCACCACCACCACCACCACCCACCACACCAACACCACCCCACACTCCACACCACAAAACACAAAATACACAAATCGGTGGTAAGAAAGGTGTGGTGTCATGGATGCAAACTATTGTGATGAGTTAGGTCACCATCACCAAACACCACCCCACCAACACCACCCCCAACCACCAACCAACCACCACCACCACCAACCACCACACACCACAACTACACACCCACACCCACTCCCAGGTGGTTAGAAAGGGTGGTTGGTGGTTCATTTGATTGCCAACAACCTAGGTGATGAGTTATCCACCAACACCACCACCAACACCACCACCCACCACCACCACCACCACCACCACCACACACACACTCACACCCAACACCCAATACCCAGGTGGTAAAGAAAGGTGTTGATGGTCATGCTGCCAATACTTATTGTGATGAGTTATTTACCATCACCACCACCAACACCAACACCACCAACACCACTACCACCAACACCACCACCACCACCACCACCACCACCACCCACGACAACCACCACCACCACCACCACCACCACCACCACCACCACCACCACCACCACTCACGCTCACACCCAACACCCAATACCCAGGTGGTAAAGAAAGGTGTTGATGGTCATGCTGCCAATACTTATTGTGATGAGTTAGTCACCACCACCACCACCACCACCACCAACACCACCCACCCCCACCAACACCAACACCACCACCACCACACACACACTCACACCCAACACCCAATACCCAGGTGGTAAAGAAAGGTGTTGGTGGTCATGCTGCCAATACTTATTGTGATGAGTTAGTCACCACCACCACCACCAACACCACCAACACCAACACCATCCACCACCTCCAACACCACCACCACCACACACACACTCACACCCAACACCCAATACCCAGGTGGTAAAGAAAGGTGTTGGTGGTCATGCTGCCAATACTTATTGTGATGAGTTAGTCACCACCAACACCACCAACACCACCAACACCACCCACCACCACCAACACCAACACCACCACCACCACACACACACTCACACCCAACACCCAATACCCAGGTGGTAAAGAAAGGTGTTGATGGTCATGCTGCCAATACTTATTGTGATGAGTTAGTCACCACCACCAACAACAACACCACCAACACCACCCACCACCACCACCACCAACACCACCACCACCACACACACACTCACACCCAACACCCAATACCCAGGTGGTAAAGAAAGGTGTTGGTGGTCATGCTGCCAATACTTATTGTGATGAGTTAGTTACCACCAACACCACCAACACCACCAACACCACCAACACCACCAACACCACCACCACCACCACCACACACACACTCACACCCAACACCCAATACCCAGGTGGTAAAGAAAGGTGTTGATGGTCATGCTGCCAATACTTATTGTGATGAGTTAGTCACCACCACCACCACCACCAACACCAACACCAACACCACCCACCACCACCAACACCAACACCAACACCACCAACACCACTACCACCAACACCAACACCACCAACAACACCACCCATGACAACCACCACCACCACCACCACCACCACCACCACACACACACTCACACCCAACACCCAATACCCAGGTGGTAAAGAAAGGTGTTGATGGTCATGCTGCCAATACTTATTGTGATGAGTTAGTCACCACCACCACCACCACCAACACCAACACCAACACCACCCACCAACACCACCACCACCACCATACACACACTCACACCCAACACCCAATACCCAGGTGGTAAAGAAAGATGTTGATGGTCATGCTGCCAATACTTATTGTGATGAGTTAGTCACCACCACCACCACCACCACCACACCACCACCACAACCACCACCAACCACCACCACCACCACCACCACCACCACCACCACACACACTCACACCCAACACCCAATACCCAGGTGGTAAAGAAAGGTGATGATGGTCATGCTGCCAATACTTATTGTTATGATTAAGTCAACCCCACCACCACCACCAACCCAAGCCAACCTAACCCAAGCCAACCCAACCCAACCCAACCCAACCCAACCCAACCCAACCCAACCCAACCCAACCCAACCCAACCCAACCCAACCCAACCCAACCCAACCCACCCCCTCCACACACACCAGCACCCCTACCACCTCCAAACTCAGGTGGAAAAGAGGTGTTGATGGTCATGGAGCCAAGAATCATTGTGATGACTAAGTCACAGCCACCTCCACCACCACCACCACACCACACCACCAACCCAACCCACCACCACCACCAACCCAACCCAACCCAACCCCAACCCAACCAACCCCCCCCACCACCACTACCATCACCACCACACACACACACCACCACCCCTACCACCTCCAAACTCAGGTGGAAAAGAAAGGTGTTGATGGTCATGGCGCCAAAACCCAATTCTTGTGATGAGCTAGTCAACGCTGACGGTAGTCTGACTGAAGCTGCGGGGGAAGCTGTGTTTACTACCACCACCACCACCACCACCACCACCACCACCACCACCACCACCACCAATATTACAGACATTACCACCACCAATATTACAGTCACCAAACGCAAGGGTGGGTGGGTGGGTGGGTTTAATACCACCACCACCACCACCACCACCACCACCACCACCACCACCAATAACAGCAACACCCCTCACACACACCACCACCCCCATCTCCAAACTCAGGTGTTAAAGAAAGGTGTTGATGGTCATGGCGCCAAAAACCCTTGTGATGAGTTAGTCAACGCTAACGGTAGTCTAACGCAAGGGTGGGTGGGTGGGTTTACTACTACCACCACCACCAACACCACCAATAATAACACACACACTCGACCACCATCACCAATAACCAACCCCCCCCTATACCCAGGTTGTAAAGAAAGGTGTTGATGGTCATGGCGCCAAAACCCCTTGTGATGAGTTAGTCAACGCTGATGGTGGTCTAACCGAAGCTGGGGGGGAGGCTGTGTTATCTATTCACAAGGGCGAGAATTGGACTGTTTCAAACTTCAAATGCTGCGAGGAGGAGCTGTGCAATAGCGGCCTTGGCTGGAGCTTGGCCCGGCACAAGGGGGGGACGGTTAGTGACAGGAGTGAGCTGTAGGCTGGTGGGCATAGCTGGAGCTTGGTCCGTCTGTATGACAGAAGCTAGGGGAGAGGCTGTGTTATATCTATCCACAAGTAAGGGCGAGAATTGGAGTCTTTCAGACTTCAAATGCTGAGGCTGTTGGGCATAGCTGGAGCTTGGTCCGGTTGTCCAACGAAACCTGTGTCGTCTATTCACAAGGGCGAGAATTGGAGTGTGACATACTATAAGTGCTGTGAGGAAGAGCTGTGCAATAGCGGCCTAGGTTAGAGCTTGGTTCGGCACAAGGGGGGGACTGTTAGTGACAGGAGTGAGCTGTAGGCTGTTGGGCATAGCTGGAGCTTGGTCCGGTTGTCCAACGAAACCTGTGTCGTCTATTCACAAGGGCGAGAATTGGAGTGTGACAGACTATAAATGCTGTGAGGAAGAGCTGTGCAATAGCGGCCTTGGCTGGAGCTTGGTCCGGCTCACACGGGGGGACTGTTAGTGACAGTAGTGAGCTGTAGGCTGCTGGACATAGCTGGATATTGGCCCGGCACAAGGGGGGGGAATGATAGCGACAGGAGTCCGCTGTAGGCTGCTGTACATAGCTGGAGCTTGGTCCGGCACAAGGGGGGGACTGTTAGCGACATGAGTGAGCTGTAGGCTGTTGGGCATAGCTGGAGCTTTGTCCGGCTGTTTGACAGAAGCCAAGTGGGAGGCTGTGTTATCTATCCACTAGGGCGATGAGAGTTCCTCCTTTTTCTGCTCATTTGACCGCCGCGGAGGCGGGCGCCGCAGTGAGGATCACGCCGGGCCGGTGCCAGCAGGCACCCCCCCCACCCCCCGCCGCCGTAGGCGGGCCCTCAGGCACCCCACCCCGCCGCCGGCGGAGGGCGCCGCAGGCACCCCCCAGCCCGAAGGCTTCGGAGACGCAGGCCACCCCCCCCGCCCGCCGGCGGCGGCGCGCAGACACACCCCCGCCGCCGGAGGCGGCTCCGCAGGAACCCCCCCCCGCCGCAGGCGCGTCGCAGCAGGCACCCCCCCGCCGCCTCCGGTGCGTGCGCAGCAGGCACACACCACCGCACCGCCGGCGGCGGCGCAGAGGGCCCACATACCCAACCGACAGACGCCTTAGGCGGCGAGAAGGACCCCCACCCTCCCCGAGGCAGGCTCTCAATGGCACCACAAACCCCTCAGCTTCTCGGCGACAGGCACCCCCCCGCCGAGAGGGGCGCCGTAATGCAACAACACCCTCAGAAGGAGTGCTTACAGATGGAACCCACGCAGGCCGGAGTGGGTGATCCTAATTCACACCCCCCCGACTCTCCTTCTGATCCTCGATTCACAACCCCTCATCCTGCTGATTCTACGTCAGTAAACCAACCCCCCCCCCCTCCGCGTCTATGCCTTCTCGCATTCACACCCCAACACCTCATCATGATTATTTTAATCAGTACCCCCCCCCCTCTCCTTCTTCTTCTCCAGTCTGACCCTCCTTCTCCTTTCTCCTCATTAACCCCCCCCCCCTCATCCTCTTCTTCTCATCATCTCGAAACGGGCTATTCTTTATCTTATTCATTCTACCCTCTCCTTCTTTTTCTCCTCATTCATGCCTGCCTACTCCTCATTCTCCCCCGTCTGGCCCTCCTATTCCTTCTTCTCTTCATTCATACCCGCCTACTCCTCCTTCTCCTCTATTAACACCAGGGTACTTCAAATGGCCGAATTGGCCAGCGCTTTAGCGCACTTGAAATCAAAAAAACTGCGCTTTGTAGTGCAAAAAGCGCAAAAATTGCTTGCTGCGCCCTCAGGGAGTTGCAAAAAACTGCGCTTAAAGCGCAGAGGGGGTCAAAAAGTCAGCGCTCAAAAGCGCGCGCTTTGAATTACCCTGATTCACACCTCGTATCAAACTAGCTATGAAGGCTCCTACTATGGATTCGTCCATCATTATGCAAAGATTATGTCCGAATTTTGAAATTATGTTTGACACATCTTGTAATATTGTGTTTACGTCATCGACAGGGATTTATTACGGGAATTTTATATTGTCTGATTTTGATGATCTTTTAAACGTGCTGCAGAGAGAATTAGATTCGTTCACGGCTTTAAACGAAATTATATGCGGTAGTACTATCTCGTTGTCAATTGATACAAGGGCTGTAAGGTATTTTGCTTCAAAGAATACATGTATTGTTTTATAATACAAACAGATCGGATTGGATCAAGGGGGAACAAATCTAACAAGTTAATTGTGTGCAGGGGAGAGTTTTATATGTATGAACGTAATTTATATAGGAAAATTGTATTACAATGGACTCAGACGTCTGCCCTTTAGCGTTTGGACTTCTTATGGCTAGTTCTCACAACAACGTGCTGGCACACTCGATGCACGACGAGAACGCAACGCTGGAGTGCTCCCATGTTCATTACCAGCTGCTAATGGGTGCATTCGGATCTATAGTTGTGCGGGCGTTGCGCTCGCTTACACCTGAAGCTGCTGACCAGGTCCACGCCGTTAGTTCTGAGGGATATGGGTGAGGACATGGCTCGTTTGCTACGAGAGGCCCCCATGTCCATTTCGGACGGGATGGTAAGCAACTCGACGACTATACCTTTGCTGTAGTGTGGCACTCGTATCGTGGCACCAATGCTCAGCCTGAGAGGAGAGTCTCCCGTAAGGCGGTACTACCAGTTGCAATACAAACGTTTGGCAAGTTCGGTGCAACTTGCTAACATCATCCACGATGTGTGGGAAGCAGGGTAATTCAAAGCGCGCGCTTTTGAGCTTTTGAGCGCTGGCTTTTTGACGCCCTCTGCGCTTTAAGCGCAGTTTTTTGCAACTCCCTGTGGGCGCAGCAAGCAATTTTTGCGCTTTTTGCACTACAAAGCGCAGTTTTTTTGTTTTCAAGTGCGCTAAAGCGCTGGCCAATTTGGCAATTTGAAGTACCCTGGTGGGAAGACCCAATCGAACAAGGACGGTGCTTCTGGCCAGCTACACTGTGGCGTGAGCATGGAGAGACACCTGGCTGAAGCACCATTAATGGGCAAAGGGGGCGTGCAGTGACTGAACGAGATGGTGCATTTTGCGTGAAGGTGCAAAATATAATCACATTGTGAGGTCAAGGCCCAGGACTTAATTACCTTTCCCGCTGCCAGCCTTCCTAGTAATATCCCTGACAAGCCTTGTGTACCTGTGCCAGATGTATGGCAATATCTCGGTGCTGAATAGCCGATTCTCGATCAGTGGCACAAACTGGGAGGAACTAACAAGATCGGCGTACTCTGGAGATACAGACCAGTGCACGAGCATTGGACGGGAGCATCTTAGGCGCTTGCGAAGGCGCATTGACAATCCGGTGCATGTCAAGACTGTGGAAGTGATAATTGAGCAACTTACAAGTTGAATGTTCTGAGATAGTTAGACGATAAATGCGAAGGTATCAGAGAGCGTGGCTGTATGTATAAAGAGAGACACATTGTCCTCAATTAAACCATTTACTTTGTCGATCCTGGACTCACCTTGTGACATAGAAGGTACATTACCACTACCAAAACTTATATTTGACTTGATCGCAAGGATAGGTTTCCAATTTGATTTCCGAACCCGTGGTCCTAGGAATACTTATGTGTGGGCCTTGAACAAATATCTCTTCTTGTTGATGAAGAGTGATATTCCAAATCTCTTGCAGAGGCGCCATGCATGAGACTTTGTATGCTGCTATGAATCATATGGTCAAAAATGACTGTGTGCTGATTACCAAGATTGCCATCAATGCATTAGATGAGGACGATGATGGTGAACTGGCGGGTTCAACACTACAATTGGCAATCAAGAGGAAGTTGGCAAGGTCATGTGTGTGCTATAGGTATTGAGAAAGGCTGTTAGGGATTCCGTGAGGTCTGAGAGAAGGCGGTAGGGCGGGTGTTGGTTGGAGGGTGTAGGTAGAGGGTGGAAGCATGGCCAGGCTGGGAGGCTGTGGAGGTGGCTCGGGTGAGAAATAGAGAAGTCGAAGGTTCAAGAGGAAGGGTTATCGAGGGCAAAGCAGGCACCCACGTCAGCAATGTCGTTGCCTAGGATGCCGGTGTGGGATCGCACTTATCATTTATCTTTATTGTAGAAAATCGTGGGTGATGAGGAGGAGTGCATGAAGACGGTCAAAGAGGAGTTTGCGGATGGAGATAGGATGAGGATGGGAAGATGTGTGTGAAAGGGGATTGAGTTGGGAAGATAGACGATGCGGCGGATAAGGTGGAGACTGAAGAGGGAGTCTGTGTAGATGCGAATGGGTTCCAGAGGGTGATGTGTACCGGCATGCTGGAGGCCGGCAAGAATGCCTGAGAGTTCTGCGCGGAGGATGGTGTTGATCTCGGCAGTACCACCAGGATGGATATGATGGACAGAGGAAGAAGGTGTGTGGAGGAAAGCGGCACCAGTGTGTGTAGCGCCGATTAGATCGGGGACAGCAGAACCGTCCGTGTATACACGTGTAGTAGGAGATGTGAGATGGTAGGTGATAATAAGGGAGGTTGTTGGAGGGGAAAAGGTGAAGGCAAGAGGGAATAGCAGGGCAGAGGGTGGGAGAGTAAAGAGGTGGGGGGTGAGGACGAGGGTCCGGGAGCGAGCGGAATTTTGTAGGGGGGCCTCAGGAGTGGCATCTTGAGGAAGGGTGGGGAGGGGTAGAAGGTGGGAGGAAAGGTGGGGGTAAGGGTCGTATGTGACGGTTGGAAGGGAGAAAGGATAGAGAAGAGATGCCTGAATGGTTACCGATGCAAACAAGGTGAATGCGTGAGCGATTTAGGAGGGCAGGGGAGTCAAAAGGGAGGGCAGGGTGCATGGAGCAGGGGGGTTGAAAGTGGAAGGAATTACGTGGGAAGGTGCTGAGGATACGGATGGAGGGGTGAGAGAGCCAATATGAGAGAGGGGAGGTAGGCCAAGAAGGGAGGAGGAGGAAGGTACAAGTAGGGATGTTGTCTCTGAGGTCAGAAGAGATGGCCCACCGGATGGAAGGGAGGGGAGTTGTTGAGTCGTGTGGTGGGTGGGCATATGAAAAACCGGTCCACTGCGTGGAGAAACTGTTGTAGAGAGCACCGAAGAGACTATCTAAACGTGCATTGGAGTAGTAAGGGATGGGAAAGAGGGGGCAGGTGAGGGGGGAGGAGAAACGGTGGACATGGAGTAGGAAATGGGCAAGGAAGGGAGTGAGGAGGGCGGGAGGGAGGGCGAGAGCGTTGTGGGCAGAGATCTGGTTGTGGGTGACGACCGGGCGACCGCGGTCGGACGGCGACCGGAACGAACGGACAGGATGTACAGCCCGGTACAGACCGCTCATGTACACGAACTTGGGGTCACCTACAGCCTGTTTCCATAAGACCAGCAGCTTGTTTCCAACCAGTTAAGGGTGTGTTTCCAGTGGGGCTTTCGGTCACCGTTGAAGTTCCGCTGAAGTCCACGCTGGCACGAAGTGTTTCCAGTGGGGTTCCGCTGACATTTGCTATCAGCCTGTTTCCATAAGACCAGGTTACGGTTATGGATAACCCCGCAAACTGTAGTGCGGCAGTACTCGTAACCCGTGTTCTAGCCAGCTTCCTGTCGCGTAACCCCGCTGTACAATTTAGTGTTTCCGATTGTCCCTGAAATCTGGGTTATGGGAAGACCTGGGTTATGTGATCGTTAAATCAGTTGTTCGACAGCGTGGAAGCGTTGGATTATTTACTCGCCGGCTTGCCTTTCTTGTCTTCAAACGTCTCGCAATGGACGAGTTCATGTTCTGGCTCCAAGTCGTGGCCCCCGTCCTGTTCCATTTCGTTACCATATCCCAGGAGCTTCTGCTTTTTGAAAATAGGAAGAGACGCCATTATGAGTTGGAAACGCAGCGAGATCTGTACCAGGTGCGTTGCTCGTTACTGATAAATAGCATTTGCGCACGAATCTGAATTTGCCCCTGATCTCATGTTTTCCAGATCCTTCTGACGCTTCTGGGCCCAAGGGGCTACGCGAGGAGGGATGGAGTTGATTGGGGAATTGCAGGGGTCGCGCGGGACTGCGCGATCTATACGATTGCAGCGCTCGCGCTCAACTCCACATGATGGCCGCAAGTGACCGCTGCGGGTTTAATTGCCAGCGTGGAACCATGGCCGATCGGGGTTACGCTTAACCGTGGGGGGGGGGGGACGGTTCAGCGTAACCCCGATCTGCACCGGCACGTCATAAAAATTTGCCGGAAAATGGTGTACAAGTCGGTCGAGCGAAGTACAAGTTTTCGAGTGTTTCCGATTGCCGAGGACGGTTATGCTCCATAACCCGGTCTAACCCTCAATTGGAAACAGGCTGTATGTCCCGCTGAAGTCCACGCTGGCTTTTTTGACCGCTGAAGTCCAGCCCGGCGAGCACCGGCGAGCACCAAGGATTCTCTCCAGGATTGTCTCGATGAGGTTTGAGGCTTTCAGAACATCGACAATTTGACGTCCGCGAGAAACCAGCCCCTGCCCCAATGGAAACACACCCTAAGGGTCCGGTTAAGCGGCGGTAAGATTCGTTATTTTCGGCGCTAACCGGTGTTTGGTCGGAAACACAAAAAGTCGAGATCCGGTTAAAGACCAACCGTCCCGGTTAGTGCAACGGCGCACCTCCCCCCCCCCCCCCCCCCCCCGTTAAAGAAAGGGGCGGTTAAATTCGGTTGTTGAATTAGATCTGGTGACGTCACGAAGTTGGCACACGCCTCTTAAAAATCACGCTGCTTTGGAGTCCCGCATCCTTTCTTTCTTTCTCGGACACTCATCATCGATAGCACAGTTTCACCAAAATGGATTCGCAGCAGCAGGGCACCGTCCCTGCCACGCGATTATGGACTGATCATTCTGAGGCAACCAGCAGCGGCAAGAAGCGGAATACACGCTGAAATCAGCGTTTGAATCGCAAGGAAGTGCTACAGAGCGCATTTGCCACGTTGACCCATTTTGAACTGACCTGGTCAGATGCAAAAGGCTGCGTAACTGGTGGAATGTTTCCAACCAGTTAAGGGTCCGGTTAGAGGTCGAGTCTGAACCCTCCAAAACACAATCCCTAACCGGACCCTTAACTGGTTGGAAACAAGCTGCAGGTTACGGTTATGGATAACCCCGCAAACTGTAGTGCGGCAGTACTCGTAACCCGTGTTCTAGCCAGCTTCCTGGTCGCGTAACCCCGCTGTACAATTTCGTTTTTCCGATTGTCCCTGAAATCTGGGTTATGGGAAGATCTGGGTTATGTGATCGTTAAATCAGTTGTTCGACAGCGTGGAAGCGTTGGATTATTTACTCGCCGGCTTGCCTTTCTTGTCTTCAAACGTCTCTCAATGGACGAGTTCATGTTCTGGCTCCAAGTCGTGGGCCCCGTCCTGTTCCATTTCGTTACCATATCCCAGGAGCTTCTGCTTTCCGAAAATAGGAAGAGACGCCATTATGAGCTGGAAACGCAGCGACCTCTGTACCAGGTGCGTTGCTCGTTACTGATAAATAGTATTTGCGCACAAATCTGAATTTGCCCCTGATCTCATGCTTTCCAAATCCTTCTGACGCTTCTGGGCCCAAGGGGCTACGCGAGGAGGGATGGAGTTGATTGGGGAATTGAAGGGGTCGCGCGGGACTGCGCGATCTATAAGATTGCACGCTCGCGCTCAACTCCACATGATGGCCGCAAGTGACCGCTGCGGGTTTAATTGCCAGCGTGGAACCATGGCTGATCGGGGTTACACTTACAGCTTGTTTCCAACTGGTTGGGGGTCCGGTTAAGGATTGTGTTTCGGAGGGTTTAGACTCGACCTCTAACCGGGCCTTAACTTTCGGGAAGATGGTTGGAAACGTTCCACCAGTTAAGCAGTCTTTTGCACCTGACCAGGTCAGTTCAAAATGGGTCAACGTGGCAAATGCGCTCTGCAGCACTCCCTCGCGATTCAGACGCTGATTTCAGCGTTTATTCCACTTCTGGCCGCTGCTGGTTGCCTCAGGAAGATCAGTCGAAAATTGCGTGGCAGGGACGTTGCCCTGCTGCTGCGAATCCATCTTAGAGAAACTGTGCGATCAGTGATGAGTGTCCGAGAAAGAAAGAAGGATGCGGGACTCCAAAGCAGCGTGATTTTTAAGAGGCACGCTCCAACTTCGTGACGTCACCATATCTCATTCATCAACCGAACTTAACCGCCCCTTAACTTTCTTTAATGGCGAGGGGGTGCGCCATTGCACTAACCGGGACGGTTGGTCTTTAAGGATGGATTTCCATAGGCCGTGGATGGGTGTAGTACTGGATGGGTCGCTAAATCGGTTTACTTTCGGTTATGTCTCTTGGATGGGTCATGGATGATTCGTGCATCCGTACGCAGGCGACAGCAGCCGATCATCCAGTTCCGCTTCTGTGGAAATGCGGCATGGATGGTTCCGCAATGGCCGGGTGGGCCGGGTGCCATAACTTGCGCGCTGTAGCAATTGCTGCAGCGGAAGACAACTTGTCCGCAGGGGAATGATCGCCTGGCCATCCACTGTGGCTTAAATGTAGAAGAATCTGAAGATGCAGAAAGTCTCGGATTTTCCGTTCCTCGAATCAGATCTGACGCAATTCGAAATTTCGGGAAGTGAAACTAGCAGAGGGAGGTCACAGATTTCGTGAGGTCAAACTAGCAGATCGAATTGAAACTAGTAGGGGGAGCGAGGTCGCAGATTTCGGGGTGAGGAGGGTCAAACTGAGGAAGGTCGCAGATTTCGGGCGGTCGAACTAGCAGAGGGAACAAGAGGGAATTGAAACTGGTAGAAGGCAGGTCGCTAGAGAGACCGGCGCCGGGCTGCGCCGGGCTGCACCGGAAAAATTGCGAGTCATCCAGACTCTTCCAATCCACCCCTCGGTCGATGGCAGGGATGGATTTTGCCATCTGGATGGGTCTCGTGGATGGGTGTTTCGTCGGTACAATCCGTACAAATACGAATCATCCAGGGGCTCTGTGGAAATGGAAGGCCTAGATTGATCGTCGGTTGTTCGTACTTTTCGACCCATCCAGACCCATCCACGGCCTATGGAAATCCACCCTAACCGGACCTTAACTTTTTGTGTTTCCGACCAAACACCGGTTAGCGCCAAAAATAACGAATTTAACCGCCGCTTAACCGGACCCTTAACTGGTTGGAAACAAGCTGTTAGGGTGTGTTTCCAGTGGGGTTTTCGGTCACCGTTGAAGTTCCGCTGAAGTCCACGCTGGCACGAAGTGTTTCCAGTGGGGTTCCGCTGACATTTTGCTATGTCCCGCTGAAGTCCACGCTGGCTTTTTTGACCGCTGAAGGCCGACGTGGACTTCAGCGGATCCTACGTGGACTTCAGCGGAATGCAAAACTTCAGCGGGAGCCCTGACCCTCCCGCTGAAGTTTTTCAATTCCGCTGAAGTCCACGTAGGATCCGCTGAAGTCCAGCCCGGCGAGCACCGGCGAGCACCAAGGATTCTCTCCAGGATTGTCTCGATGAGGTTTGAGGCTTTCAGAACATCGACAATTTGACGTCCGCGAGAAACCAGCCCCTGCCCCACTGGAAACACACCCTTAACCGTGGGGGTGGGGGTGGGGGGGGGGGGCGGTTCAGGGTAACCCCGATCCGCACCGGCACGTCATACAAATTTGCCGGAAAATGGTGTACAAGTCGGTTGAGCGAAGTACAAGTTTTTGAGTGTTTCCGATTGCCGAGGACGGTTATGCTCCATAACCCAGTCTAACCCTCAATTGGAAACAAGCTGCTACTCACAGCCTGTTTCCATAAGACCAGGTTACGGTTATGGGTAACCCCGCAAACTGTAGTGCGGCAGTACTCGTAACCCGTGTTCTAGCCAGCTTCCTGTCGCGTAACCCCGGTGTACAACTTCGGATAACAATCTTTAAGATATTGGATATGATTGTTGGGGAAATCACCTATAAGAAGAATGATGCATTTATTGAGGTTGAGTTTTTCTCCTGATGCTAGGTGAAAAAGATGGAAAATGTTGTTGAGAGTTAGCATACTCGAAATGTCAGAAGTGAAAATGGTAGAATCATCAGCGTACCCAGAGAATTTGACAGGGATGTAGTCTGTGTTAGTTTGGGGGGGGAAAGAGTGTTTGGGAATGTTAATACCATGAATATTAGTGTTTGTTCTAATGGCTTCAGCAAAGGGTTCCATAAGAATGATAAAGAGGAGAGGAGCTCAAGGGCAACCTTGTCTAACTCCAGAATGTACATTAAATTCATTTGAAAGTTGACCATTTATCATGACTTGGGCTGTAGTATGTGCGTGAAGAGTGTTAAACGCATTCATGATAAAGGGGGGGAAATTCATGTTATCCATGATTCTGTCTATAAAGGAGCGATCTGCAGAATCATAAGCTTTAGTGAAGTCACAAAGGAAAGCGGAAAAGGGTTTATTAGTGGCATGTGAGAGTTCAATGAGGAGAAGGTGAAGATGAAGTGAGTTCAATGAGGAGAAGGTGAAGATATTAAGGGAGATATTTCTACCGGGGATAAAGGCAGTTTGATCTTGGTGAATGAGGTACCGTATGCGCAACATGTAATGGCAAATGATTTGGCAAACGACCATTTGCCAACGTCGTTTCAGCACATAAGTGAGCCGGTCCATGGTCACCGGCGTTTGCCAAGTTTGTCCAACACCGTTGATTCAAACAAACTCAGTTCGACTTGTCCGGATCGCCTTGGTCGTTCCTTGCATGCACTGATTTCGAGATACAATGAGCTGGTCGCGCCTCTTGAAGCTGGTCGCGCCTGTCGAAGCTGGTCGCGCCTATCGCACTGACTGGTTTGACCGCCAGCGGTTTGAACGCTAGCCCGCTAGCCGGATGCCACGTTTCTATGTCGCAGACCCGAAGGGTGATTCGCCCACCACCGTTCCGTTGCAAGGATCTGCCCCGAGCCTGGACTACTACATATGGAGGATTCATGATACCCTTACATATCTCACAGAATTGATATAATGCACCGACCATTCCCCCCCTCCACCCCCCCTAAAAAACACCACCAACACTACTAACGAGGTTATCAGATTTCCTTAGTCGTTAGCCAGGCAGAGCCCTGAGTTGGATCACTTCTTTCCAAACCACGAGGAACTGTTTTTCAAAGCATTCCCAAGCAACCTACTTTAAAACATAGAAGAAGGAAATGTAACAAGCAAATTGGACCTTTGCCAAATGTTACCAAGTCAAACCTTGAGCAAGACCCAGACCCAAACCCTTTGCCAAATTAGTTTTGCCACACATTTATGATCCATAAAATAAGGTTAAAAACCACATTTGCCAATGTTTATTCTTGCCATTACATGTTGCGCATACGGTAGTTAAGGACTCTAGATGTGCGAAGGGCGAAAGCTTTAGCAATGATTTTAGAATCGCAATTTGTAAGGGAGATAGGACGGTAATTAGCAACGTCGGTTTGCAGACCTTTATTTTTATATTTGACCGTGATGATGGCATTATTCATGGAGGGGTGTACAACTTCGTGTTTCCGATTGTCCCTGGAATCTGGGTTGTGGGGAAATATGGGTTATGTGATCGTTAAATCAGTTGTTCGACCGCGTGGAAGCGTTTGAATATTTATTCGACAGATGTCCCAGAAGCTTCTACATCCCGAAAATAGGAAGATACGCCATTATGAGCTGGAAATGCAGAGAGATCTGTACCAGTTGCGTTGCTCGTTGGCAGGGTGCTCGTTGATGTCCCCATGCTGCCTCTGCTTGAAAAACAAACCTTGACCTGACGAATCCATGGCGGTGAGCGTCAGAGATTCTGAGAAATTGAAGGGATCGCGCATGACTGCGATCTACAAGATTGCAGCGCTCGCGCTCATCTCCACATTATGGCCGCAAGTGACCGCTGCGGCGGTCAAAGTGCCAGCGTGGAACCAAGGTGGATCAGGGTTACGCTTAGGGTGGATTCCCATTGGACTGGATGGGTAAAGGGCGTGTTTCCACAGACGAGTTTGGGCCTTCCCCGGATTGGGGTTCGGGGATCTACCTGGCAGCGAATTTTCATCTACGTGGATTCCCCGGGATCGTTGGGGTGAACAGCCGGGCATTCCCCGGGGCATTCTGGTGCCACGCTGCCCTACGCTGTCTGCCACGGCAAGGCAGGCCACGTTCACGCCCTTCTTTGTTTCCACTGGTCATTCCGCTACTGGATCAGGTCTTTCGTTTGTTCTAAGCAGTCTCCATCCGTCTCCATCCCCACGCCGCAGTGCGTTCCCTCCCTTCATTCCTTCCTCCCTGCCTTATTTTCTTCCTTCCTGTCATTCTCCCTTCCTTCTCCTTCCTTCCTTCCTCCTTCCTTCCTTCCTCTCCTTCCTTCCTTGTCCTTCCTTCTTCCTTCCTTCCTTCCTTTCCTCCTTCCTTCCTTCCTCCTTCCTTTCCTTCCTTCCTTCCTTCACTTCCTTGTCCTTCCCTTCCTTCCTTCCTTCCTTCCTTTCCCTTCCTTCCTTACAAACATCCTCCCTTCCTTCCTTCGTTACGAACCTCCAAGTCCGCCGAAAGGCATCAACGCCCTGGGCACACTAGACGCTACTGGCACCAACGGAGGTAGACTTCCCTGGATCGGCATGTAGCTGCGCATCACTTGCTCCCCCGACGATGGAGGTGGACTTCCCTAGATCTCGGTTTTGCCCCAAATCGGGAAGATCAGCAGACGTCTCCATGCTACAAATAATAGGTGCAGCGAAACAAAGACAATCTTGGTGTGGAAGCAATAGAAGTCTCACAACGGAGAGATTGTACGTGCTGTTGTATTTTTGTGTCACGCTGCATACGTGGATTTCGGGGGAATTGCTGATGTGTCACCCGGAAAGCCGCGAAGACTTCCAGATGGGGGTCGACCCCCATGTGGAAGTCTTCGCGGCAATACCTGTTTTTCGCTCGTTTCTGCCTTGAAACCGTCGCTTTTTCAAATAATACGAAATATTTAAATATATCCCCGGGATGACAAATCGCCGACCTGTCGCCTACCTGGATCGCCGGAAAGACCCCCGAGGAGACCCCGACAACCCCTGTGGAAACAAAAAATGCTGACCTGGCCCCCCTTAGGGTTAACTTGGGAGTTCGCGGCAAGGGAAAAGTCTCTGTGGAAACACGCCCAAAGTCGGTTGTAGTACTGGATGGGTCGGTATTTGTCCTGAAGTCATACCTCGCGGCGTCCATTTCTTTCTTTCAATCTTTCCACGCGATGAGCATGTCAGCCATGGAGCTATTCCGATCTGCTGCTGCCTCGCCTGCTCCCTTGCCTGCTGCCTTGCCTCCTGCCTTGCCTGCTGCCTTGCCTACTCCTTCGGAGCTTAGGGGGTTGTCGTGCTGCTGCTGTTGCACAAACTGATGTTGAGTCTGACTGTAAAATCCTGACTTGGGTGTGCTCGTATGGGCATGGGAAACAGCTGAGGGAGCTGGAGAAGTTTGCATCGAATGGAGAAGAAATTGTTAGAATGTCCCAGATTCTGTCTTGCTCGAAGATGATCTGTGATCCAAAAGTTCGGAAACTCCTGGCTAATGAAACTAGCAGGTCGGTTGAAGAAAGCAATACGCGTCAGTTGCGCGACCGTCGCCGGATCAATGCCGGACTGTGCCGGAAGGAGCCGGATATTTTGCGACCCATCCAGAGCCATCCAACCCACACCTCGGTCGAGGGCCTGGATGGATTTTGGCTTTTGGATGGGTCGTCTGGATGGGTATTTCGTCAGTACATCCGTACAAATACGAACCATCCAAAACCCCTATGGGAAGGTAAACACTGGATGGGTCGTCGGTTATCCGTACTTAACGACCCATCCAGACCCATCCTGCCCCAATGGGAATCCACCCTTACAGCTTGTTTCCAACCAGTTAAGGGTCCGGTTAAGCGGCGGTTAAATTCGTTATTTTCGGCGCTAACCGGTGTTTGGTCGGAAACACAAAAAGTTAAGGTCCGGTTAAAGACCAACCGTGAAATGGGGTTCAGTTCATCAGTGCTTTTTCCATTTTTTTTTTCACAACTGGACCACCACCACAGCTTGACCACGCTTCTACCACCACCACAACTTGACCACCACCACACCTTGACCACGCTTCTACCACCAACACAACTAGTCCACCACCACAGCTTGACCACGCTTCTACCACCAACACAACTGGACCACCACCACAGCTTGACCAGGCTTCTACCACCAACACAACTGGACCACCATCACCTCTTCTCTTCGCTTCTACCACGAACACAACTTACCCACGACCACAGCTTGACCAGGCGTCTTCCACCAACACAACTGGACCACCGCAGCTTGACCACAACCACAACTTGACCACGCTTCTACCACCAACACAACTTGACCACCACCACAGCTTGACCACGCATCTACCACTAACATTACTTGACCACCACCACAGCTTGACCACGCTTCTACCACCAACACAACTGGACCACCACCACAGCTTGACCACGCTTCTACCACCAACACAACTGGACCACCACCACAGCTTGACCACGCTTCTACCACCAACACAACTTGGCCACCACCACAGCTTGACCACGCTTCTACCACCAACACAACTGGACCACCACCACAGCTTGACCACGCTTCTACCACCAACACAACTGGACCACCACCACAGCTTGACCACGCTTCTACCACCAACAAACTGACCGCCAACCAAAGCTGACACGCTTCTACCATAACACCAACTTGACCACCACCACAAAAAGGCTTTTTTTGGGAACACGAGTTCTACAACAAAAACAACTTGACCACCACCACAGCTTGAAAACGCTTATACCACCACACAACTGGACCACACACCACAGCTTGACCAGGCTTATACACCAACACAATGGACCACCATCACCTCTCTCTTCGCTTCTACCACGAACACAAACTACCCACCACCACAGCTGACCCAAGCGTTCACCAAACAACTGGACCCCCCACAAGCTTGGGCCACAACACAACGTGACCCCGCTTTTCTACCCACCAACACAATGGACCACCACCACAGCTTGACACGCTTCTTACCACCAAACACAACGGACCACAACCACAGTTGACCACGCTTTACCACCACCACAACGGGCCACCAAACACAGCTTGACACGCTTTCTTACCACCAACACAACTGACCACCACCACCAGCTTGGACCACGCTTCTACCACCAACACAATTGGACCACCACCACAGCTTGACCACGCTTCTACCACCAACTCAACTGGACCACCACCACAGCTTGACCACGCTTCTACCAACAACACAACTGGACCACCACCACAGCTTGACCACGCATCTACCAACAACACAACTGGACCACCACCACAGCTTGACCACGCTTCTACCACCAACACAACTTGACCACCACCACAGCTTGACCACGCTTCTACCACCAACACAACTTGACCACCACCACAGCTTTACCACGCCTCTACCACCAACACAACTGGACCACCACCACAGCTTGACCACGCTTCTACCATTAACACAACTTGACCACCACCACAGCTTGACCACGCTTCTACCACCAACACAACTGGACCACCACCGCAGCTTGACCAGGCTTCTACCACCAACACAACTTGACCACCACCACAGCTTGACCAGGCTTCTACCACCAACACAACTTGACCGCCACCACAGCTTGACCACGCTTCTACCACCAATTCAATGGGTCCACCACCATAGCTTGACCACGCTTTTACCACCAACACAACTGGACCAAGGAGTGTATAAGGGAGGGGGGTTATATGTGGTCTACTCTCTTTCCTTGCCTCACCATAAGTCAGCTCATTATTAAGCTTGATATAGCTAGCTGTTTTGCTTTGGTTTAGGACTGCTGCAAGCTGCAAAAATATGGAGGAAGAGAGTGAGTTTTCCTAAATGGGTATTGGTCGCAGCCAATTAGGAGTCAGGCGAATATTCAACTTGCATTTTGCATCCCTGCCCCTATATGGCCCATAGATCGAAGAGGATGGGATGGGACAGTTCAAGGATGTTATTGAGGAGCTATGCTGACTCAGTACTTCTCACTCCCACTGCACAGGCGCCGACTAGCAGCTGACAGCTACTGGAAACATCATGGGTTGCGGAAGATCAACGTTGGTAAGTTGTATTGAACTGTTTTTAAATTCCGGCTTCGATGATGGCAACCATACCGGTGAACACGGAGATTGTGAGTAGCCTCGATGTGTGATTTTGTGTCGAATGATGCGAATAAGGTGTTTGTGTGTCGAAGAACATGTGCGTGCTCGCTGAATCGCTATGTGTCTCTTCACAATCATAGTCACCTGCCCCACCACCACCTGGCACCACTCTTTAGTTGCCACAGCCCGAGGTGAAAGAAGCTATTGAGGTTGCCCCACCACCACCTGGCACTACTCTTCAGTTGCCACAGCCCGAGGTGAAAGAAGCTATTGAGGTTGCCCCACTTGCGCTTGAGGCACCCAAATCAACGGATGTAGAGTTGGTGCTGAACAACGTGTGGTGCAAAGGAGCGATGAAGTTTGCCGCTGTCGTTGCCAGTGCAACCGGCTTCCCAGGGGCGGGCTTCATTGCAAGTGCTATGGAGTACATTGTGCAGCAGGCCGAGACGACGGGGAATAACATGGACCAGTGTGTGCGCATTGTAACACTCGTGAAGAGTTGTGACAAAGCAATGGGGAGGCCGCTAAGCACCAAGATTGTTGTCGCAGCCGACTGTAACACAGAGCTAGAAATGCTCCATGCAGCGATCAAGCTGGCTTATAGTCTAGTCAAGGATTTCAACGAGGAAAAGCTTTACCGACTAGTCCTTGCTTCTGGAATGGAGGAGAAGCTGAAGACCTGTATGGAGAAGCTGGGAGATTCCATGTTGGTAAGTTGTGGGACAGGCCCTTGGGTCTTAAATGTCTGTGGTTGTATGTCTGTGGTTGTATGTATCTGAACACACACTCCACACTCCCTCTCGCCCTTCACAGTCTCTCACCATGTTACAGACTTCCTTAAGACTATTCCAGAAGACTCCTTCCTTGCCCTATAACTTGCAGTTACTTGCTAACCCTAACTGACTTTGGTACTGATGTATGGTGCTATGACTAAGGGGAGGCAGACGCAAAACTAGAGATGCATGTTGCGATTTCACCCAGGGCCTTACCGTTAAAGTAGAGATTTGGTGTGCGATGAGCAGGGGGCTAAAACGACCTGAAATCGCACCAGGCCAAAACGGAAAGTCTAAAATCGCACTTTCCGCTGAATCACACCCTAAAAAAAAACTGTCCCTCTCACCCTTCACTGGTTTCTCGCGGACGTCAAATTGTCGATGTTCTGAAAGCCTCAAACCTCATCGAGACAATCCTGGAGAGAATCCTTGGTGATCGCCGGTGCTCGCCGGGCTGGACTTCAGCGGATCCTACGTGGACTTCAGCGGAATGCAAAAACTTCAGCGGGAGAGTCAGGGCTCCCGCTGAAGTTTTGCATTCCGCTGAAGTCCACGTAGGATCCGCTGAAGTCCACGTCGGCCTTCAGCGGTCAAAAAAGCCAGCGTGGACTTCAGCGGGACATAGCAAAATGTCAGCGGAACCCCACTGGAAACACTTCGTGCCAGCGTGGACTTCAGCGGAACTTCAACGGTGACCGAAAACCCCACTGGAAACACACCCTAACAGCTTGTTTCCAACCAGTTAAGGGTCCGGTTAAGCGGCGGTTAAATTCGTTATTTTCGGCGCTAACCGGTGTTTGGTCGGAAACACAAAAAGTTAAGGTCCGGTTAGGGTGGATTTCCATAGGCCGTGGATGGGTCTGGATGGGTCGAAAAGTACGAACAACCGACGATCAATCCAGGCCTTCCATTTCCACAGAGCCCCTGGATGATTCGTATTTGTACGGATTGTACCGACGAAACACCCATCCACGAGACCCATCCAGATGGCAAAATCCATCCCTGCCATCGACCGAGGGGTGGATTGGAAGAGTCTGGACGACTCGCAATTTTTCCGGTGCAGCCCGGCGCAGCCCGGCGCCGGTCTCTCTAGCGACCTGCCTTCTACCAGTTTCAATTCCCTCTTGTTCCCTCTCCTAGTTCGACCGCCCGAAATCTGCGACCTTCCTCAGTTTGACCCTCCTCACCCCGAAATCTGCGACCTCGCTCCCCCTGCTAGTTTCAATTCGATCTGCTAGTTTGACCTCACGAAATCTGTGACCTCCCTCTGCTAGTTTCACTTCCCGAAATTTCGAATTGCGTCAGATCTGATTCGAGGAACGGAAAATCCGAGACTTTCTGCATCTTCAGATTCTTCTACATTTAAGCCACAGTGGATGGCCAGGCGATCATTCCCCTGCGGACAAGTTGTCTTCCGCTGCAGCAATTGCTACAGCGCGCAAGTTATGGCACCCGGCCCACCCGGCCATTGCGGAACCATCCATGCCGCATTTCCACAGAAGCGGAACTGGATGATCGGCTGCTGTCGCCTGCGTACGGATGCACGAATCATCCATGACCCATCCAAGAGACATAACCGAAAGTAAACCGATTTAGCGACCCATCCAGTACTACACCCATCCACGGCCTATGGAAATCCATCCTTAAAGACCAACCGTCCCGGTTAGTGCAATGGCGCACCCCCTCGCCATTAAAGAAAGTTAAGGGGCGGTTAAGTTCGGTTGATGAATGAGATATGGTGACGTCACGAAGTTGGAGCGCGCCTCTTAAAAATCACGCTGCTTTGGAGTCCCGCATCCTTCTTTCTTTCTCGGACACTCATCACTGATCGCACAGTTTCTCTAAGATGGATTCGCAGCAGCAGGGCAACGTCCCTGCCACGCAATTTTCGACTGATCTTCCTGAGGCAACCAGCAGCGGCCAGAAGTGGAATAAACGCTGAAATCAGCGTCTGAATCGCGAGGGAGTGCTGCAGAGCGCATTTGCCACGTTGACCCATTTTGAACTGACCTGGTCAGGTGCAAAAGACTGCTTAACTGGTGGAACGTTTCCAACCATCTTCCCGAAAGTTAAGGCCCGGTTAGAGGTCGAGTCTAAACCCTCCGAAACACAATCCTTAACCGGACCCCCAACCAGTTGGAAACAAGCTGTTAACCGTGGGGGGGGGGGGGCACGGTTCAACGTAACCCCGATCCGCCCCGGCACGTCATAAATGTTTGCCGGAAACTGGTGTACAAGTCGGTAGAGCGAAGTACAGGTTTAAGAGTGTTTCCGATTGTAATCGGGGTTATCCCCGCATAACCCGGCGTAACCCTCAATTGGAAACAGGCTGTCACCTGGGGTACCAAGCCGAAGGGGGGCGGGTGAACACGGGTGAACAGAAAGGGAACGCACGCAGGTACCATACTAGAGGAGCGGCACCCGGTTCCGTTGTTTCTTAGTTCTCCTTTTCCTAAAGCCACGCCGACTTGGCGTTTATTTTTCTCTCTTAGACGAAAAGCCACGCCGACCGGCGTTTATCCACTTGCACTTCCTCTGTCACTGCTATCCAACCAGACCCTATTGTTCGCAACCACATCATCTCCCCCTCGGATCTTATCAAGTATCAACAGATGTGGTGCATTCTGTATATATATGTAGGCGTCAGTATGTTGTCAATCTCTCTCGATCTCTGATGTATCCACAACCACCCACTGGAATTTCCGCCATCCCGTGTACTGACGCCCAACCTGCACATCTCGCAGCGCTCCGCTAGCTAGCCCCAAAGCGTCTGCAGGTAAGCATGGGGCGGGTCAGACTTTGAAGCATCAATCGACACCTCTACCCGTGCCCGAGTTGCTGTATTGTTTTTCAGGCAACCCCTCGGGCGCTTATCCAAATCGCTACCAGGAGCCCGGCCTTGAAAAAAACAATATCCATGGTAGCTAACATCAGACCCCTTTTTTGAAACAAAACACAATTATGGTGAATACCTTCTCGCCCCTTCCCGAGTTCAATTCCCCCTTTGGACCATTTCACATGTTGTCCTCCTTATGCATTATCCAAACCACCATGCCATTGGGTAGGCTGTGGGGTGGAGGGGAGGGTAGGCTGTGCTGGTAAGAGGTTTGTGGTTGGGAAGGATGTTGGGGGTTGGGACGGCTAGGCTAGTGGGGGGTGGCTAGGCTTGGCTGGTGGGGCGGTGAGTTGTGTGTGGGGTGGGTGTGAGTGTGTTGTGTCTGGGTGTGAGTGTGTGAGTGTGTGTGTATTTGTGTGTGTGTGTGTGTGTGTGTGTGTGTGTGTGTGTGTGTGTGTGTGTGTGTGTGTGTGTGGGGGGGGGGGGGGGGGTAGTCTGGGGTTGTGAGGCTGCAATCTGAATCACAATACCAACCCGCTGATGCATTATCAATTTATCATACTTGCAGGAAGACGACTAGGACGACTAGGAAGTCTCAGAGCAAAGTGGCGTGGCTGCGAGACAATCTGTACACGGCTATTGTTCCCCTCCTTGGCCCGGAGTAAGACCCAAGGTATGGCCTTTCCATTTTGTTCTTCTTCTGCACAATGCCTTATCTGCGCTACAGCTTTTACATACATTGTATTCCCCTAGCTGTCAGACAACTGCTTTGAGAGGAGCTCGCCCCTGGATCTGGATTCTTGCCTCACCTGAATTTTACTTCCTTTGATGTAAATGCTGTACGATGGAGTAAGAGCAGCCGTTGGAATAACGGTTGAATGGGGTTCAGTTCATCAGTGCTTTTTCCTTTTTTTTCTTTCACAACTGGACCACCACCACAGCTTGACCACGCTTCTACCACCACCACAACTTGACCACCACCACACCTTGACCACGCTTCTACCACCAACACAACTAGTCCACCACCACAGCTTGACCACGCTTCTACCACCAACACAACTGGACCACCACCACAGCTTGACCAGGCTTCTACCACCAACACAACTGGACCACCATCACCTCTTCTCTTCGCTTCTACCACGAACACAACTTACCCACCACCACAGCTTGACCAGGCGTCTTCCACCAACACAACTGGACCACCAAAGCTTGACCACAACCACAACTTGACCACGCTTCTACCACCAACACAACTTGACCACCACCACAGCTTGACCACGCATCTACCACTAACATTACTTGACCACCACCATAGCTTGACCACGCTTCTACCACCAACACAACTGGACCACCACCACAGCTTGACCACGCTTCTACCACCAACACAACTGGACCACCACCACAGCTTGACCACGCTTCTACCACCAACACAACTGGACCACCACCACAGCTTGACCACGCTTCTACCACTAACACAACTTGACCACCACCACAGCTTGACCACGCTTCTACCAACAACACAACTTGACCACCACCACAGCTTGACCACGCTTCTACCACCAACACAACTGGACCACCACCACAGCTTGACCAGGCTTCTACCACCAACACAACTGGACCACCATCACCTCTTCTCTTCGCTTCTACCACGAACACAACTTACCCACCACCACAGCTTGACCAGGCGTCTTCGACCAACACAACTGGACCACCACAGCTTGACCACAACCACAACTTGACCACGCTTCTACCACCAACACAACTGGACCACCACCACAGCTTGACCACGCTTCTACCACCAACACAACTGGACCACCAACACAGCTTGACCACGCTTCTACCACCAACACAACTGGACCACCACCACAGCTTGACCACGCTTCTACCACCAACACAATTGGACCACCACCACAGCTTGACCACGCTTCTACCACCACCACAACTTGACCACCACCACAGCTTGACCACGCTTCTACCAACAACACAACTGGACCACCACCACAGCTTGACCACGCTTCTACCACCAACACAACTTGACCACCACCACAGCTTGACCACGCTTCTACCACCAACACAACTGGACCACCACCACAGCTTGACCACGCTTCTACCACCAACACAACTGGACCACCACCACAGCTTGACCACGCTTCTACCACCAACACAACTTGACCACCACCACAGCTTGACCACGCTTCTACCACCAACACAACTGGACCACCACCACAGCTTGACCACGCTTCTACCATTAACACAACTGGACCACCACCACAGCAATACCACGCTTCTACCACCAACACAACTGGACCACCACCGCAGCTTGACCACGCTTCTACCACCAACACAACTTGACCACCACCACAGCTTGACCACGCTTCTACCACCAACACAACTTGACCGCCACCACAGCTTGACCACGCTTCTACCACCAATTCAATGGGTCCACCACCATAGCTTGACCACGCTTTTACCACCAACACAACTGGACCAAGGAGTGTATAAGGGAGGGGGGTTATATGTGGTCTACTCTCTTTCCTTGCCTCACCATAAGTCAGCTCATTATTAAGCTTGATATAGCTAGCTGTTTTGCTTTGGTTTAGGACTGCTGCAAGCTGCAAAAATATGGAGGAAGAGAGTGAGTTTTCCTAAATGGGTATTGGTCGCAGCCAATTAGGAGTCAGGCGAATATTCAACTTGCATTTTTGCATCCCTGCCCCTATATGGCCCATAGATCGAAGAGGATGGGATGGGACAGTTCAAGGATGTTATTGAGGAGCTATGCTGACTCAGTACTTCTCACTCCCACTGCACAGGCGCCGACTAGCAGCTGACAGGTACTGGAAACATCATGGGTTGCGGAAGATCAACGTTGGTAAGTTGTATTGAACTGTTTTTAAATTCCGGCTTCGATGATGGCAACCATACCGGTGAACACGGAGATTGTGAGTAGCCTCGATGTGTGATTTTGTGTCGAATGATGCGAATAAGGTGTTTGTGTGTCGAAGAACATGTGCGTGCTCGCTGAATCGCTATGTGTCTCTTCACAATCATAGTCACCTGCCCCACCACCACCTGGCACCACTCTTCAGTTGCCACAGCCCGAGGTGAAAGAAGCTATTGAGGTTGCCCCACCACCACCTGGCACTACTCTTCAGTTGCCACAGCCCGAGGTGAAAGAAGCTATTGAGGTTGCCCCACTTGCGCTTGAGGCACCCAAATCAACGGATGTAGAGTTGGTGCTGAACAACGTGTGGTGCAAAGGAGCGATGAAGTTTGCCGCTGTCGTTGCCAGTGCAACCGGCTTCCCAGGGGCGGGCTTCATTGCAAGTGCTATGGAGTACATTGTGCAGCAGGCCGAGACGACGGGGAATAACATGGACCAGTGTGTGCGCATTGTAACACTCGTGAAGAGTTGTGACAAAGCAATGGGGAGGCCGCTAAGCACCAAGATTGTTGTCGCAGCCGACTGTAACACAGAGCTGGAAATGCTCCATGCAGCGATCAAGCTGGCTTATAGCCTAGTCAAGGATTTCAACGAGGAAAAGCTTTACCGACTAGTCCTTGCTTCTGGAATGGAGGAGAAGCTGAAGACCTGTATGGAGAAGCTGGGAGATTCCATGTTGGTAAGTTGTGGGACAGGCCCTTGGGTCTTAAATGTCTGTGGTTGTATGTCTGTGGTTGTATGTATCTGAACACACACTCCACACTCCCTCTCGCCCTTCACAGTCTCTCACCATGTTACAGACTTCCTTAAGACTATTCCAGAAGACTCCTTCCTTGCCCTATAACTTGCAGTTACTTGCTAACCCTAACTGACTTTGGTACTGATGTATGGTGCTATGACTAAGGGGAGGCAGACGCGAAACTAGAGATGCATGTTGCGATTTCACCCAGGGCCTTACCGTTAAAGAAGAGATTTGGTGTGCGATGAGCAGGGGGCTAAAACGACCTGAAATCGCACCAGGCCAAAACGGAAAAGTATAAAATCGCACTTTCCGCTGAATCAAACCCTAAAAAAAAACTGTCCCTCTCACCCTTCACAGTCTCTCACCATGGTACTGACCTGTAGACCTGTATGGAGAACACACTCCACACTCCACACTCCCTCTCGCCCTTCACAGTCTCTCACCATGGTACTGAGCTTCGGCCTTGGCTCTGTGATGGAGATCAAGGCGCTGAATGCAAGTGCAAGTGCTGATGCTCGTGAGAATATGCTCAGTGCAGCAGGCTACTTGATGAAATGGTGAAAAAAGGTCACAGGGGGTCGCCGCAAGGACAACTCGTCACAAGACTTCCTGGAGTTGCTGGTCGAGTGGTGGAATGACCACATGGAATCGCTTGATCTGCCCAAATTCGAGCGGTATGACAAGGACCTGTACAGCGACCTGCATGACGCGGGAATCCTCATGCCTCCCCAATTTGCCACTGCTCAAACCAGCGGCAGTGGATTGCCCTCTCCCTTGTTCCTGCACCACGTGCTCCTCCCCATGTTGGATGTGGAGAACGATGGACAGGTTTCAGAGATGGAGCTTGGTCAGCTCAACAGGCTTGCAATGGACTACGCGCAGCAGGCTCAGAGGGAAGAGCCTGTGGGGACCAAGGAGGACGCCGGCGAGGTCCAGGTTGTCGACATGAGATCCCTGTTGGACACAGTTGATCACACCTATGACTATCTCCGTCTTGTTGACCGCCTCTACTTGATGTCCAACGATGCAGTTGGGCTTGTTGTCAAGGGTCTGGGCATGGGTCACATCATCAGCAGCTACAAGGTGAGCCAAATGCTATCAGACTATGTCCCCCACAGCAGGGAGTGGATGTACGAGGAGATGGTGCGCTGGCTGGATGCAGGCCTTCTAGAAGAAGAGGGTGGCTCACATACGGACACTGGGGAATGGTCCTCCCAAGTGTTTCTCTTGGTGGCGCCTGCTGGCATGGGCAAGACCGTGCTAAGTGCTGTGATGCGGAACAAGCTCGTGGTGCGCAGCACCTCCGCCAGCCACGGCAAGGGGACTCTGTACACGGCCCAGCATTTCTTCAAGGTGAATGAGGCCCGCGCCCAGGCCAAGGCCATGATCCTGAGCTTGGTGCAGCAGCTGGCGCAGAGCCTGCCAGGGCTAGCCGCACTGCTTGTTCCAGTGGTGGAGAAAGATGGGGCAGCTGGCAGTCTGTCTAGCTCTGAGACATTCGAGCACTACCTTCTCAAGCCCTTGCAGCAGCTACATTCGAAGGGTAAGCTCTCCGGACAGGTCGTGCTGCTCATCGATGCGTTGGATGAAGCAGATGATGGAGGCAGGGGATGGCTTCCGGTGGTGTCTCTCATTGCCAGAGAGTGAGTTATTTGCTGGTGGGCAGGTATTTTATTTTCAAATTTGAAAGTGGCCTCCTCCAAAAACAGCGTCCATATAGCTTTTTATGGGCGGCTCAAAGGGCTGCCCCAGGGGGCAGCGCCTTGAAGTGGGTGTGTTGGAGAACACCCCTTAAGAGTGTTTTTGGGAGGGGGGAGGGGGGGGGGGGGGGTCATGGGGAATCATACATGAATACTTGACACATCTTGTTAGCACGCATTTTGTTAGCATACTTGCTAGCTTTGTAAGTTGTAACCTGCTGAAAACTCAAGGCCATTGCAAACTGCCAACCAGACAGCATGTACCAATGCATGATGGGCAGTGAAGTATTCCCTGGGCATGCACATTTGTCTGCCTTCAGCTCAGGGCTCGTAGGCTATTCTTCTATCCGGCTTCGTCCCTTGTGAAGAATATAAGTACAACACATCCTCCTCCTCTGGCCTTTCCATATTAGTCTCCAAAGTGTGTGCAACCTTCATAGTCTTGGCAATCTCGTTACTTGCAGGTAAAAGGTCTGACACATCCATGGACAAGTCATCCAATGCTGCTATCAAGCGCTTGGCCATTGATTTCTCAGACTGTGTCAGAACACGACTGGTTGCTGACAACTCCGATGGGAAGTCGACAAAATGTTGGTCTTTTGGGTACTCCCCAGTCACAGCATCATCTGGTTGAGTGCTCCAATAACTCTTCTCAACTTTGAAGAAATCAGTCCACCACTTATTGCTGGCTTCCCAAGTTTCACGAAGCATCTCGGCAATATGTTTGAAGGACTGGGCATGGGATGGGCCATCGGCTGCTGGTTCATCCATCGGCTGCTGGTCATCGGCTTCTGGTTCTAGAACCAGAAGGTCCTCCGCTGCGTGTTGTACACGGACATCAGCTACGGGTCCCGCACGGTCGTCACCGGCGGTTTGTACAGGACCATCGGCCATGTGGCCTGCAAGGACGTCACCTCCGGGCTTCTCGTTATGAATAGTCTTCCAGACAGCCGCCCAGTTTGCCTCGATATTCTCGAGCTCTTCAATCTTGATCTTGGGGCTTCCTTAAATACTGTTATGGTGTCCACCAGTGGGAAGCCTTGGAGGACGTAAATAGGTTCAGCGTCATTGTCCCACTGTCCTCTCCAAGATCCTGACTCGTCATACTCCTTGTAATAGACCCCTGCAATTGTTGGTGTGCAAACATGTATTGTATATTAGTGAATCATTTAGGACACCCATATTCCTCCCGACTATACTCGGGAGCATCCCTTGGATAATACATCCTAGGTCCTAGGTACAACTTCCTTTGTATCATTTAGTTTCTATTGAAGACTGTACATGTAAATCAATGAGGACATGGCACACCCATATTCCTCCCGAGCATAATCGGGAGCATTGTGCAGACAGTACATACACGCACGGTAGCATTTAATTTGTAAGTATCAGTATATCAAGTATTCTTACCGACTCTCCCGTTGGGACCTTTCGTTATCTTGAATGCGTGTAAACGGCGATTAACTCCTTTGACGGTGCTAGTGCCATGTCCGAACAACTTGTAAACGTTGTCTAGGAGGACAGCAGAGAAGTCCCCTATAGAGGTCACGACGTCTTGCCTTGTGTAAGGGCCCATTCTCTTGAATAAGTTACCAACAATGCCCATCAGATGGTCCAGGGTGTACACTTCCATGTTCTTTAACCCTTGCGAGATCACAGAGTACTTTTGGTCAAGATTGCTATGTGTGTGTCCGGGAGGGAGGAAATGGACGTACACCTCCTCAAACCAGTTCATCTCAACCAGCAAGGACAAGTATGCGAACATGAAAGCGTTCTTGTTGTCCTTTGCCGCGTTGTCCATTTGCAAGAAGCAATACGGTGGAAGCTGCCCCTCTTCTTCAAGGACCCGGTTGAAGAAATGTGGAAGCATGATATAGTCAGATTGATGGACTGCGAGTAGAATGGCAAAGCCCAATAACCAATGAAGCCTCTTCCCTGGGAGAATAATCCTGAGTTAACATAGAAGGAAACATGAAGTCAGATATTAGCATTATTTTGTTAAGTAATCATTTCAAGTTTTAAATACTGTGTATGCTCCCGATTATGATCGGGAGGACATGTCCTACGTGCGCTGTATTTGTACTCACACATGATGCGTGTCTTTAGAGATCACCTCCTGCAGTCTTCTTTGTATGTGAGAAGTGGCGTGACCGAGGAAGATTAGTCTTCTTGTTGTCCATTGCACTCAGCGGATACGTGCAAGAAGAGCTTCGGATACTGTTCAGACAGTTTTCACAGATGTCATACCTACGCCTTGACTGGTTTTAGGATTGCTTTCCCCCCTACTTTTCTTCTCCACGGGAATATTGGTTTCTGGCTTACTCCTTATGGACTTGTTTGTGGAATCCCGACTTCTGGGTACGAATACCAGGATTGGGGGGGGAATGTTTTAGATCAGCCTATAGATGTGATCAGTAACGGTGCCCGGGCTTTATGTCGCGCCAGCCCCTCTAGCATTCTGGTGACCAGCATCTCCTGGCAGCTAGCAGTGTAGTAGGTGACTCAAGCGCATAGGGATCGTTGGGTTTTCAATGCTCACGATTATGATCGGGAGAATTGTGTTTGTATTCGCGAGTTGGTTTTCTTCAAATCATTCGCGATCGTTGGGTGTGACATGCTCCCTATTATGATGGAGACTGTGTAGTATTTCTAAGTTGGTGTTTTATATCTGCATCATGGGGAGGGAAGGAAGGGGGGGTCGCGGGGGGGATAACGTTGGAGTTTTGACAATGCCTCCCACGATTATGATCAAGAGGGACTGGTGGGTATTCTGAGTTTGGGTTTTTTCTCATCATTCGTGTCGTTTGTTTTGACAATGCTCAGGACCGGGGCGATGTATGACTACAAAGGGTAGGGAGGCTATGGTATGGGGGGGGCCGAGTACAAAAAAAAAAAAAAAACAAAAAAATGCTGAGTACATGTTTTCTGAATACATTTGACTCGTTATGTTTGTCCAGTGCTTCTCGATATGATCGGTAGGAACTGTGTGTATCCTAATTTGGTTTCTCAATCATTCGCTCGTTGGGTTTGACATACTCCCGTTATGATCGGGATACTATGAGAATGGGCGAGTACAAAAAAAAAAAAAAAAAAAAAAAAAAAATGCCGGTCCATGTTTCCCTAGAATTTCCTCCAGTAACGATGTACAGTGGGTTTCCTGAAATCAACATTTTCTGAAGGCATTTCTTCATTTTTAGTAACGTTTTTCGCATTCGCATCGCGCGTTGTGAGGTTTTGGTGTTTTTTGTCATTCTCAGGTGAGCTCAAGTTTCCTTTTCTCATTGTATTGCTTTTCTGCTATTTTTCCTTTGCTTTTCTCTTCTTTTTTCGAGTGTGTTTTCTATTGTATTCTCTCGGCTTCATTTCTATTTTCTTTTCCTTGTTCTAGCTCTGTCTACACTTCTGCTTCTTTTTGCTACTTCTACACGTGCCCACACACTCCAAAGCTAGGCGTGTGCTCTGGATCGTGTCCGCGATGTCCGGTGTGCGCGTATAGGGGCACGCGGACGACTAGTGCTGCACTACTGTGGGGCGGTGAGGGATACAATGCGCCGATTATGGGTGGGGGGGCGGGCTCCCGAGTAGGGCGGAGACCTCGGTGTCATTCCAAAGTTGGTTATTCTTACTCATTCGCAGGCGGGGGGAGTGGGTCACTGCTAAAAAAACACCAAAAACATTTATGATCGGAGGAACTGTGTGTATTCCGATTTAATAGATTTCTCATCATCATTCGCTCGTTGGGTTTTCTGCACCTGTCAAAATAAAGTGATGGAAGGTGGAAAAAAAAAAAAAAAAAGGGGAGGGGGTAAGCTTCTGAGGCAGGACCAGGTCTTTCTTCGTCTGGATAAGTGTAGCGACCGGGGTGGGTGGTAAAATTGGGGGGTATGGGCGTGTAAAAGGGGGGGATAAAATTTGGTGATTGAGTGGGTAGTTCTCAATCAGTCGGTCGGTTGGGGTTTGACAATGCTCCCGATTATGATGCGGGAGTAGCTATGGGTAGTGAGGCCGATTCCAAAAAAATAATAAAAAAAAAATGCCGCGTACAATGGGTTTTTCCTTAATCATTCGCTCGTTGGGTTTGTCAGTGTGGGGGGGGTCGTGCTGATTTTTGTCTTGACTTTTTTTTTCCTTTTGTTTTTCTTTTTTTTTTTTTTTGGCGTTTGTTCTTGTTGTTATGTTCTTTTTTTCTTCTAATATTGTTGATTTTCTGCTAGTTGTATTATTTTTTTTTTTTTTAATTTAAAGGAAGGGAGAGGGTTTCATTTTTTTTTTTGATTAGTTGGGTTTTTTGGGGGAATCCCGATTATGATCGGGAGGACTGTGTGTATTCCGAGTTTTGTTTTCTAATCATTCGCTCGTTGGGTTTGTCAATGATCCCGATTAGTGATGGGAGGACTGTGTGTATTCCAAATTTTGGTTTTCTCAATCATTCGCTCGTTGGGTTTGACAATGCTCCCGATTATGATCGGGAGGACTAGGGTATCTGAGTTTGGTTTTTCTCTATATCTGAATCTGATTTTGAATCTGAATCTCAATCATTTGCTTTACCAACCCATTTGTTCTGCAGGGTCTACAATGACAGTACCGTGGAAGTTAAAACTCCAATCGGACGGGAAGGATTGGGATGGCAGCGTCATGGACGAATGGACCAGGAGCGCCAAGTGCCAATGAACATCGAAGTAGTTGTTGGTGGGACAGACTTCTTATGTTACGGCTACGCACACTCACTGGTTGAGGTTTCGGCTACGCACGCTCACTGGTTGAGGTTCGCGGCGAAAGAGCAAGGCATATGTGCGGAGCAGATGCATTTTGGTCGACACTCACCCTTGCTGAAGTCAAGACAGCCCAGTTGCTTGAAGTCACTAGCATTCGGAGGCCCATGTTAGGAGCCCTATCATGGATACCAGTTCACATTCAGGCTCTTGGGTTGGTGGTTGACAATGCGCAGCAAGCCTGTCAGGGTCGGCGAGGGCGAATTTATCGCCGACAAAGAGCTTGAGGAAACTAGGGCGTGGGTTGAGACATGCGAGGAAAGCTCATGAGCGATTTCGAGGAGTTTGGTCCTAGCGACAGGAGGACGTCACCTCGATGTACACCAAAAGGGCCTTCACCTGACGCCGGTAAGAGAGCAATCGAACGGACTGTACTGCTGCACCGTGGCTCAGGTTAAATTTTCAAATCTGACAGGTACATTTCGAATGTTACGTACGCGGTGGGATGTACACCGTTCGAAACAACCATTGTGTGCTGACCGCACTTGCCGCTTTCAATTTCGATAGGATATTGCGTAACTTCTGCACTCTTTACATTTCCTACAGCCTCCGCGAAGAAGTCAAGAAAGGCGCGACGAGGTCAGCTTCCTACAATCAACGAAGAGGACAGATCGCCGACAACTTTGTAAGGTCATCGTATTCAAATTGGTATCTCCTTATAGCCCAGCTCCTGACATGGGCCTCCGAATGCTAGTGACTTCAAGTAACTGGGCTGTCTTGACTTCCGCAAGGGTGAGTGTCGACCAGAATGCTCCGCACATATGCCCTGCATTCGCCGTGAAACCTCAACCAGTGAGCGTGCGTAGCCGTAACATAGAAGTCTGGTCCACCAACAACGACTTCGATGTTCATTGGCACTTGGCGCTCCTTGGTCCATTCGTCCATGACGCCGCATCCCAAATCCTTCCCGTCCGATTGGAGTTTAACTTCCACTGTACTGTCATTGTAGACCCTGCGGAAGACAAATAGGTTGGTAAAGCAAATGATTGAGATTCAGATTCAGATTCAAAATCAGATTCAGATATAGAGAAAAACCAAACTCAGAATACCCATAGTCCTCCCGATCATAATCGGGAGCATTGTCAAACCCAACGAGCAAATGATTGAGAAAACCAAATTCGGAATACACACAGTCCTCCCGATCATAATCGGGAGCATTGACAAACCCAACGAGCGAATGATTGAGAAAACAAAACTCGGAATACACACAGTCCTCCCGATCATAATCGGGAGCACTGACAAACCCATCGAGCGAATGATTCAGAAAACATGTGCTCGGCATACCCATAGTCCTCCCGATCATAATCGGGAGCATTGTCAAACCCAACGAGCGAATGATTGAGAAAACCTAATTCGGAATACACACAGTCCTCCCGATCATAATCGGGAGCATTGTCAAACCCAACGAACGAATGATTGAGAAAAACCAAACTCAGAATACCCATAGTCCTCCCGATCATAATCGGGAGCATTGTCGAACACAACGAGCAAATGATTGAGAAAACCAAATTCGGAATACACAGAGTCCTCCCGATCATAATCGGGAGCATTGACGAACCCAACGAGCGAATGATTGAGAAAACCAAATTCGGAATACACACAGTCCTCCCGATCATAATCGGGAGCACTGACAAACCCATCGAGCGAAATGATTCAGAAAACATGTGCTCGGCATACCCATAGTCCTCCCGATCATAATCGGGAGCATTGTCAAACACCAACGAGCGAATGATTGAGAAAACCTAATTCGGAATACACACAGTCCTCCCGATCATAATCGGGAGCACTGACAAACCCAACGAGCGAATGATTCAGAAAACATGTACTCGGCATTTTTTTTTTTTTTTTTTTGTACCCGGCATACCAATAGTCCTCCCGATCATAATCGGAGCATTGTCAAAAACCAAACTCAGAATACCCATAGTCCTCCCGATCATAATCGTGAGCATTGTCGACACAACGAGCAAATGATTGAGAAAACCAAATTCGGAATACACAGAGTCCTCCCGTTCATAATCGGGAGCATTGACGAACCCAACGAGCGAATGATTGAGAAAACCAAATTCGGAATACACACAGTCCTCCCGATCATAATCGGGAGCACTGACAAACCCAACGAGCGAATGATTCAGAAAACATGTACTCGGCATTTTTTTTTTTTTTTTTTTACTCGGCATACCCATAGTCCTCCCGATCATAATCGGGAGCATTGTCAGACCCAACGAACGAATGATTGAGAATAACCAAACTCAGAATACCCACAGTCCTCCCGATCATAATCGGGAGCATTGTCAAACCCAACGAGCGAATGATTCAGAAAACATGTAAACGGCATTTTTTTTTGTACACGGCATACCCATAGTCCTCCCGATCATAATTGGGAGCATTGTCAAACCCAACGAGCAAATGATTGAGAAAACCAAATTCGGAATATACACAGTCCTCCCGATCATAAACGGAGCACTGACAAACACAACGAGCGAATGATTCAGAAAACATGTACTCGGCAATTTTTTTTTTTTTTTTTTACTCGGCATACCCATAGTCCTCCCTATCATAATCGGGAGCATTGTCAAACCTAACGAGCGAATGATTGAGAAAAACCAAACTCAGAATACCCACAGTCCTCCGGATCATAATCGGGAACATTGACAAACCCAACAAGCGAATGATTGAGAAAACCAAATTCGGAATACACAGAGTCCTCCCGATCATAATCGGGAGCATTGTCAAACCCAACGAGCAAATGATTGAGAAAACCAAATTCGGAATACACACAGTCCTCGATCATAATCGGGAGCACTTACAAACCTAACGAGCTAATGATTCAGAAAACATGTACTCGGCATTTTTTGTTTTTTTTTTTTTTGTACTCCGGCAATACCTCCATAATCTGGCCCTATCATATCGGGATCATTGGTCAAACCAACGAACGAATGATTGACGAAAATCAACTCATAATACCTACAGTCCTCTGATCATAATTCGGTCGCTATTGGATATCAAACCCAACGTGAGGAATACACACTCAATGGATTTATTGACCTTTGAGTCTTTTCGCCCAGTCCCTGCTTATTATATGGGTGCGTCTTTATTGTGTCTATAACAGAATATTCAGAAACATGTACCGGCATTTTTTTTTTTTTTTTTTTTTTTTTTGTACTCGTCATACCCCTAGTCCTCCCTATCAAATCGGGATCATTGTCAAACCCACTCACGAATGATTTACGAAAATCAAACTCAGAATACCCACAGTCCTCCTTGATGCATAATCGGGAGCATTGTCAACGCCCAACGTCGAATATTGAGAAAACCCAAACTCAGAAACCCACAGTCCTCCGATCAATAATCGGGAGCATGTCAACCCAACGCGCGAATGATTGAGAAAACCAAACTCGGAATACACACAATCCTCCCGATCATAAAAAAATCAATCCTAAAACCTGTCAAAGAAAACTTGATCCACCGAATGCCTAGACGGAACAGGCAAAAGGGCTAAATTCTTCTGGGCTGTGACATTTCATCAGTCATGCTATGCAAGTCAAGCAGGCCTCAACTACACATCTTTGCTTTACCTATTGCAGTACTGGGCCACTAAAACAAACCTAGTAAATAGGTAGGTGGCCGAGGTGGGCAAGAACACAGTAAAATAGAAGAACTGCAGGTGTACATGATCCATATGTCAGTGTCATGTAAAGTACCAATCACAACATAAACACCCAACCACACTCCCGGCAAAGATTAACCAATAAACAAGGCAACCTGTTGGCAAGCAGTAACTTGGTCAACACAGGCACAAGGCAGCTAAGTCTGGGCTACAATTGCAGTCTACCACTACAATGCAATTCATAACCAAACCAGACGCTATGGAAATCTTGGAACGGTAGCTAAGGATGCATGCCATATGGGTATGCAGTACTGTCCGCCATTACTCTGACGCAGGTGCAAGCGGGTAACCATCATGCAGGTAGGCAGGCCTCAGGAAGGTGCAGGCGGGTGCAGAGCTGTTCGCCAGTACTCCGGCGCAGGTGCTGGCCCGGCGCGTGTCCTGGTCTGGTCTGGCAGGTGCAGGCGGGTAACCGCCATGCAGGTAGGCAGACCTATCCAGTGCTCCGAGCGCCAGTGCTCCTGGCTATCTGCCCAGCATCCACCAGAGAAGGTGCTAGGCAGGACAGTGACAGTGAAATGCATTGCGCAAAGGGTGCGAGAATTAGAAGCAACTCGGGGGTTATTCACAACCACCCGGTGCTAATGCAGATGCGCAGCAAGGCGATGCAGAAAGCGAAAGGCAAAGCAGCAGATCATGAGAACAGAGCTGAAGTGAATTCCCATAGCAGTGAAATGCATTGCGCAAAAGGTGCGAGAATTAGGTGCAACTCGGGACCATGCAGGGCCATCCGGTGCTAATGCGGATGCGCAGCAAAGCAATGCAGGATGCGAAAGGCAATTTGCGCAAGGCATGAAAGGAGGTGAAAGCGCAAGGCATTAAAAGAGGTGAAAGCGCAAGGCATGAAGCAAAGCCTTACCGACTTATCAAAACAGTCTTTCATGCATGCGCAGCAAGGGGGGGCCCGGCAAGGGGGGTCAATCAATGCACATCAAGGGGTCATGCAAAGGGGTCAAGCTGCCAGAGAAGGTGCTGGGCATGGCAATCAATGCACAGCAAGGAGTCATGCAAAGGGGTCAAGCTGCCAATCCATTGAGAAGGACACCAAGGCAGAGGCTGTGCAATCGGATGGAGACAATGTAGACATTGCTAAGGAGGAGGAGATGGAGGAGGAGGAAGATGGGGATGGGGGCATGGAGGAGGAGATTATAGTGCAGCGATTGTACATGCGCTGTTGTTACCCAACAAGTTAGCATTGGCCCTCTTTCTACAACGTGATAGCCTGTCATAAGTACTAAGTTGTACTTTCGAACTGTTGAGTTGTGAGTTGTGAGATAAATAATTATGAGCAATGCGTTCAAGACTTTGTAAACAGCTTTCACCTTCCTCTTGACTGTCCTCTACAATTGATTTTGTATTGGAATACTTCGAAGGAACTTTCTCTCTCTCCAAACGAGCAAATCAATGTTACAATTGAAATTGAAGGGAATAGTCTCTTTCTCCGGAATGCAACAAAACAATCTTACATAATAAATTGTAAGATATTTTCGTAAAATACACCAAAAAAGCAAAATCAATCAATTTGCGAAAACGATCTTACAAAATAAATTGTAAGATATTTTCGTAAAATACACCAAAAAAGCAAAACCAATTAATTTGCGAAAACGATCTTACAATATTTATCGTAAGATTTCAGTAAAATAAAAAATCCGTTCGGAAGCAGGAACGCCCATTCTTGGGTAATCTGTCATGGGTCTGCCACTGGCAAGCAGTTGATACACCACCACCAGCTGCTTCACTGTCCCTGGGTCAAGCTTTGCCTTCTGCTCCCTCTACAATCTCGCAGCATTAGCCTCAACAACACCCGGTGTAAAGAAGGGAGCCAAAATTGTCTGATTGTTGATGTGGGTCACTGTCGTCTCATGACCCTTTGCACCGCACATCTTGCTGTCGAAAGTAGAACTGCACACAGAGCATCTGACTTTCCATCGATCATCTTGTTCAACAACACAAATTTGGGGCTAGCTATTGAAGTACGGTCGGGATCAAGGTGTCGAGGACTCGAGAATCTCAAGTCGAGAATTTGAGTCGAGAACCTCGAGTCGAGAATTCGAGATTGAGACGTTGCATGAGGGAAATTAGCTATATAGTGGGTCGAAGTTATTCCTGCTGTCGAGCTACAGGAAGTTATTTACGTATGGTTCTAGAGATTATGGTGACCTGCCACCTAGGTCTTTCCTGGTTCAGCAGTGGTTGGGAAGTACAAGGGTCTGCGTCGACTTGGGTTCTCTGTAGCGATTTGTGTCAAATTGGGTTCTGTGTAGCGATTTGGGTATGAGTGCAGGGATCTCAAATCAGATCTCATATAGCGATAATTTTGCCAAAACGGGGTCAAAACTAGCCATCGCTACATATAGCGGAAAAAATAATCCCTGCTGGTGGGGGACACTCATGACTGACTCATTAGGGGATGTTACGGATTCCTGTCCTCAAATTGCCAGCATTATCATGATTAAATTTACTTTGTTCTGTATTCACTTGATGGAGCGTTGGTCTTGTTGATAGGTCCCTAGGTCCCTGACGTCGCTCCATCCGCTGATGATACTCTGGTACCATCTTGCACTCCAGGTTTTGCCGGCTCCCCAAGTGCGTCCGTATCATCCTAACCAGCAGAGAGGAGGTGCGGTCGGGTGTTAACCAGGACGGCGATGTATACAAAGTGAGGGATATGTTCAATAAGTGGGGTCCCAAGTACATTAAGCCAGAAAACACGGAGAACATGGAAGACGTTCGACTGGTTTTGGAGCACCGCTTGCGCCACAGCAGCAGCATTGACAAAGATGATATGGTTGAGGTGGTCAAGGTGATGATGGAGAAAAGCGAGGGTGAGTTTGTGTGGCTGAAGTTCGCCTTTGCGCTACTGGCAGGCTTGGGTGATCAATGAAGTGGTGATCTGCTCCCTACCAAGATGGGAGCGTCTGATGTGCAGATACGCTTGCCCGCAGGCCGTGTGAAGATGTACGGCTTCATTGTGCGTAGTGTACGAGCCTCTCTTCAGTCATCGGAGCGCATCCACATTTGGGACATCTTGCATGACAGGGTTCTCCCAGTCCTGCTAGTGGTACGAGAGCCTCCCACACTGAGCGAGCTTGCCAACCTTTCTGGCGCCAGCGGGGGGGAGGTGCACGAGGGCTTGGAGTTGCTGGAGCAGCTCTTTCCATGCGCTGATTCAAGCAGCGGGCGTGTGATGCCGTACCACAAGAGCGTGCTGGACTTTTTGGGGAGCAAATCGGATGCCGGCACTTTGTTCGTCGATAAGGAGAAGGGATACAAGTTGGCAGCAACAGCTTGTCGCATTCAGGTGAGGAAGGGACTTATGGTATCTAGGAAAGTCTTGTTTGGAGGTGAATGCTGTTTTCCCACAACTCATACAGCCGCAGTCATTTAGAAATGGGACACTCGACGTATGCCATATCGAAATGTATTAGGTGTAAGGATATTTATGATGTAGAAGAAGTATATATCATATCATGGTTTGGGAGCCTCGCGACAGATGATGACATTTAGGCGCGCACAATGGATGCGCAAAAGAAGTTGGTGTTGAAGAACGTTGTCGTCCCAAACAAGTACCGCGCTCACAAAAGCGTCGAAGGCCTCCAAAGGTGTGCCATGGTGCAATATGGGATTGAAACGTTATAAATGCCTGTATATTTATTTTGCTGATGATGATGCTCGCTCCTGGGACGCCATCAGAAACACAGTATCCCATTAGAGGCGAAAAAGTGCACACGACCGATCGATCCCACAAAGCGGGTCTTTAGGTAGCACTCGATCGTTATCCTTGGGGCCAGCTTTCAATAGCTGAAATACAGGATGAAAGGATGTAAATGAAATCCCCCTAGCTGATCCACCAACCCAATGGGTTCAAAGATCGACGGTGGGTGGGTGTCCCATAATTTATGCCCCTGACTGCAGGGTCTTGCATCTACCACTGTTCCATTATTCACTTTGTGGAATATATCTCACCCTCACCTCTCACCACAATGGTCAGGCTTGGAGCCCTGACAACTTTGATGTGACTGACAGCTTGTATGTGACAAAGCATGCCATGTTTCACCTCGGAAAGGCCAAAGACATGGCGGGGCTGCAAGACCGTGCTCTGGATGTCCGTCGTTGGATGGTGCTGGCCAACAGGTATAGTAGATGACTAGATTAAATGTTGAGTGAAGAAGTTTATTATTGCTTGTTGATGGCAAGATCAGATGTTGTCCATGCATGATACTGGAAGGTAGGATTTATTTAAGGATGGAATGCAATTCATCTCAAGCTGCATTTGTGGGAAATCTTGTAATCGAACACGGTAAACGCAAAGTGAAACACACGATATTGAAAACGTTGCTTTGCTCCCTTGTGTAGGCACAATGAGGCATTCATGGGAGTTGTGAGGGACCTCATTACATGGGGCCAGTCTGCTGGAGAAACGCCAGCGGAATTGTATGCTGTCATCCGCTGGCTGAGACGGGATGCCATTCATTTAGCTCAACACCCAGGAGCGGTGTTGGAAAAGGCATTGGACACACCCGCGGGCTGTGAGCTTCAAAAATGTGCCACGGCGCTAGAGAGCTCGCTCGGATTTCGCCATTTGCGTGGCCATGTGGATTGCCTCCAACAATGGCCCCGCGAGTTGCAAATAATCCGGGTGCGTGAAGAAGTGTGGTCTTGCATTGGTCTTCTGTTTTGTAGGTATATCTACCCTGCACATTACCCCTGTCCCTTCACTCAAAAGAAGGTAATTATGCCTGTGAATTCTGCAACAAAAAAATGTAAATGTTCAATTGTGTGCTAATTTCTTTGCCTTCATCAAGCAACTGCTGTGCATACAGGGACACGCTACCATAGTAGGCTGTGTGGCCTTCGCCCCCGATGGCAAGACCCTTGCATCAGGCTCATCTGACTATACTGTGCGCACCTGGGATGTGACCACTGGCCAGCAGCTGCTGTGCATACAGGGACGCACTAACGATTTATGGACTGTGGCCTTCTCCCCCGATGGCAAGACCCTTGCATCAGCCTCTGAATACGATCATACGATGATGGGAGAAGTAACTGGGGATTTATGGGGGTGTGGCCTTCTCCCCCGATGGCAAGACCCTTGCATCATGCTCAAGGGCCGATTCCCTTGCATCATTCTCAAGGGACGATAATGTGCGCACCTGGGATGTGACCACTGGCCAGCAGCTGCTGTGCATACAGGGACACACTAACGATGTATGGAGTGTGGCCTTCTCCCCCGATGGCAAGACCCTTGCATCAGCCTCAGTGGACAAGACTGTGCGCACCTGGGATGTGACCACTGGCCAGCAGCTGCTGTGCTTACACACTTGTAGGGTAAATGAGACTGTTCGCACCTGGGATGTGACCACTTGCCAGCAGAATACTACAAAGCGGGGGACTTGCTTAAAGGGAGAAACTAACTGTGTGGCCTTCTCCCCCGATGGCAAGACCCTTGCATCATGCTCAATAGACAGCACCGTGCGCACCTGGGATGTGACCACTGGCCAGCAGCTGCTGTGCCTACAGGGACACACTAGCTATGTATGGAGTGTGGCCTTCTCCCCCGATGGCAAGACACTTGCATCAGCCTCTGGTGATAGGACTGTGCGCATCTGGGATGTGACCACTGGCCAGCAGCTGCTGTGCATACAGGGACCTTTTGGTCTCTGTGTGGCCTTCTCCCCTGATGGCAAGACCCTTGCATCATGCTCGAGGTGCTCGGAGACTGTGTGCACCTGGGATGTGACCACTGGCCAGCAGCTGCTGTGCATACAGGGACACACTAGCTATGTAAGGTGTGTGGCCTTCTCCCCAGATGGCAAGACCCTTGCATCAGCCTCTAATGACTGTACTGTGCGCACCTGGGATGTGACCGCTGTCCAGCAGCTGCTGTGCATACAGAGACACACTAAGGATGTTACTGATGTGGCCTTCTCCCCCGATGGCAAGATCCTTGCATCAGCCTCTGAAGACAAGACTGTGCGCACCTGGGATGTGACCACTGGCCAGCAACTGCTGTGCATACAGGGACACACTGGAACTGTAAAGGGTGTGGCCTTTTCCCCCGATGGCAAGACCCTTGCATCATACTCAAGGGACAACACTGTGCGCACCTGGGATGTGACCACTGGCCAACAGCTGCTTTGCATACAGGGACACACTGGAACTGTAAAGGGTGTGGCCTTCTCCCCCGATGGCAAGACCCTTGCATCATACTCAAGGGACAACACTGTGCGCACCTGGGATGTGACCACTGGCCAGCAGCTGCTGTGCATACAGGGACACACTGATTGGGTAACACAAGTAAAAGGTGGTGTGGCCTTCTCCCCCGATGGCAAGACCCTTGCATCATGCTCATGGGACAGGACTGTGGTCACCTGGGATGTGACCACTGGCCAGGAGCTGCTGTGCATACAGGGAGACATGGAAGTAAATGGTGTGGCCTTCTCCCTCGATGGCAAGACCCTTGCATCAGGCTCTGATGACGACACTGTGCGCACCTGGGATGTGACCACTGGCCAGCAGCTGCTGTGCATACAGGGACCCACTGGAGAAGGACATGGTGTGTCCTTCTCCCCCGGTGGCAAGACCCTTGCATCATGCTCACGGGACGACACTGTGCGCACCTGGGATGTGACCACTGGCCAGCAGCTGCTGTGCATTCACATTGACGAAGTTATTGGTGTGGCCTTCTCCCCCGATGGCAAGACCCTTGCATCAGGAGCCGGTTCCCATGTGTTAGTCTGGGATATTGCCACGTTGCAAGAATTGAGCAAGAATGAAGCATGTGGATTGATGGCCTCAATAGATAGCAAGGCCATGTTGAAGTCAATGTGCACCCATCGGATTGAACCATGAAAAAATGAATATGAATATAAGTTTCTTGTTATCCAATGGTGTAACACAATCCACTTGGCAGAGTGTAACCCAATGTACAAATAATACCCAGACATTGTATAATATATAGACGCATGTATCGACGCCACCACAATTATTGCATGCAGACTGCGAGGGGTGATGTAGGGTCTCACCTTCTCCCGATGTCGCTTAGCTGTATAGAATCAGTCACGAGAGTGGTGATGTCCCAGTTATAACATAATATACGAAACTATTGCTGACAAACCTGCACATCTTCACTTTCTTCTCATTTTTACAACCCACTCTAGGCTCGACGTGGCCATGTGGATTGCCTTCAACAATGGCCCCGCGAGTTGCAAATAATCCGGGTGCGGGAAGAAGTGTGGTCTTGCATTGGTCTTATTTTTTGTAGGTATATCTACCCTACACATTACCCACGTCCCTTCACTCAAAGAAGGTAATTATGTCTCGGAACTCTGCAACAGAAAAATGTAAATATTCAATTGTGTGCTAATTTCTGTGCCTTCATCAAATAACTGCTGTGCCTACATGGACACAATAGCTATGTACATGGTGTGGCCTTCTCCCCCGATGGCAAAACCCTTGCATCATGCTCGAGGGACGAGACTGTGCGCACCTGGGATGTGACCACAGGCGAGCAGCTGCTGTGCATACAGGGACACACTGGTGATGTAAATTGTTTGGCCTTCTCCCCCGATGGCAAGACCCTTGCATCAGGCCCAGGGGACAAGACTGTGCGCACCTGGGATGTGACCACAGGCGAGCAGTTGCTGTGCATACAGGGACACACTAATCATGTTCAGTGTTTGGCCTTCTCCCTAGATGGCAAGACCCTTGCATCAGCCTCATGGGACAATACTATGCGCACCTGGGATGTGACCACTGGCCAGCAGCTGCTGTGCATACAGGGACACACTGGAACTGTAATGGGTGTGGCCTTCTCCCCTGATGGTAAGACCCTTGCATCAGCCTCATGGGACGAGACTTTGCGCACCTGGGATGTGACCACTGGCCAGCAGCTGCTGAGCATACAGGGACACAATGCTTATGGACATACTGCTCATTTTATGTGTTTGGCCTTCTCCCCCGATGGCAAGACCCTTGCATCAGCCCCCTATGGCAGGACCCCAACAGGCTCTAATCAAACGTACAGAACTGTGCGCACCTGGGATCTGACCACTGGCCAGCAGCTGCTGAGCATACAGGGACCAACTGATTATGAGTGTGTGGCCTTCTCCCCTGATGGCAAGACCCTTGCATCAGCCTCAAATGACCTTACTGTGCGCACCTTGGATGTGACCACCTTCCAGGAGCTGCTGTGCATACAGGGACACACTAATTCTGTTCAGTGTTTGGCCTTCTCCCCCGATGGCAAGACCCTTGCAACATGCTCAGGGGACAATACTGTGCGCACCTGGGATCTGACCACTGGCCAGCAGATGCTGTGCATACAGGGACACACTGATTGGGTACATGGTGTGGCCTTCTCCCCCGATAGCAAGACCCTTGCATCAGGCTCAGTGGACAAGACTGTGCGCACCTGGGACGTGACCACTGGCCAGCAGCTGCTGTGCATACAGTGACACATTGATTGGGTAACTGATGTGGCCTTCTCCCCCGATGGCAAGATCCTTGCATCAGCCTCAGATGACAAGACTGTGCGCACCTGGGATGTGACCACTGGCCAGCAGCTGCTGTGCAGACAGGAACACACTAATAAAGTAACTAGTGTGGCCTTCTCCCCCGATGGCAAGACCCTTGCATCAGGAGTCGGTGTCCATGTGTTTGTCTGGGATATCGCAACGTTGCAAGAATTTAGCAAGAATGAAGCGTGTGGATTGATGGACTCAACAGAAAGCAAGGCCATTTTGAAATCTATGTGCACCTAGAGTGTAGACATTTCGTTGCTGCCAGTTTGCTAGCTTATTTGAAAAATCCTCGATCGGATTGTTTATGAAAAAATGAATATGAATATAATTTTCTTGTTATCCAGTGGTGTAAAACAATCCACTTGGCAGAGTGCAACCCTAGCTACAATTAATACCCATACATTCTATAATGTATAGACGCATGTATCGACTCCGCCGCAAGAGGTGATTGCATGCAGATTCTGATGCGTAGTGCTTGAGGTTCTAGTGGGGCGCCCTAAGCTTATGTATTGCCGGCTACGGTTGGGGGGGTTTGTAAAGCCGCGTGTTTTGGGTCAGATGGTTCAACAACAATGCTCTCACAGGACGAGTTGGGAATGTTGGAAGATTTGGATCAGCTGGAGCTCATGTCATGCAACCTCCTACTCGTCGGTGCTTTTATAGGACCTCTGAATTACGAAGGAAATGTTAGGAAATTTACCTTCCTGTCCCCCATTTAGAAAGAATAAAGAATCAGCGGTACTTAAGGATTACCCAATTCGATCCCATTTTTAAATGTCCTTTTATGTATGAAATGGGAGCTGGATCATCATCAACCTCTTACAATCGCAATCGATCGGTGTACACAATGTCTTCTAACAATGATAGCCCTGGAAAAACAGTCCCACACCAATTCAAGAGTAAGAACGGAATAAAAGACGAACACCGTGTCAGTGTGAGGAACTTCGGCGTTACTACATGGTTCCCCCCCCCTGGAAACGCAACGGTCTACGAATTCCGCACCCGCTCAGGTATTAACCTCGAGTGGAATATTATATCGGACCATACAGAGTTTGTCAGCAAGTTCACGGATGCTCCTAGACGGAGGTTTTTTAAGGGTATGGTATTTAAGGTCTTCTACGCGATCAAAGACGCCGCTGGGGAAAATAAATACGTGTTTAAGACTTACAAGAGCATCACCCCGACAATCGCGAAAGTTATGCTTTCCGTGAAGAACACAGCAATTGGAGCAATTGCAATGAGGATCCAGATGGCTGGAGGCAAGCCGGCATTGTACAATGAGGTTTTCTCTGAACTGAAGTCCACCAGCATCTCTAGCATACTCGTTCGGACAAAGGGTGCGAAACACATATATGTCGATGTGATTAACAAATAATGAGTGTAAAGGTAATGTGTAGGGTTAAAATAGAATGCAGTAGATTATTGTTGATTGGTTATTGGTTGGCTGTTATATAGCCGCACCAATGTTGACGTTCCTGACCAAGGATGCCATCGCTGAGATCAAGGATAACGCAGACACGCTCGTACGTGTGTCCAACCATGCCAAGTTGCGGTACATGAAGCCAACCACAGACGACCACAGGGACATACTTAACACGATAGTCAGCTTTGTGCAGGAACGTAGACGCATTGTATACGGTGGGTACGCCATCAATTCAGCTCTGAGTGTTTCTTCCCCTGAGGACATGATATACGCACACTCGGACTCCGACTTCTCGATAGCAGACATCGAGTTCTACAGCCCCGAGCCCATCCAAGACACCATACACCTGTGTAACATACTCAAAGCTCGCAAACAGGAGTACGTCCGAGGCAAGGAGGCCATGCACAATAACACCTTCACGATAAGTGTGGAATTTGTGCGTGAGTGCGACGTGACCTTCGTCCCTGCGGCTGTGTACTACACAATCCCGCACATGCTTGTGGACAGTACGCTCGTAGTGCACCCAATGTTCGCCATGATCGACATGCTGAGAATGCTTTGTGACTCAACTCACATTGGCGCCTAAATCAAACAGTTGACCGGATAGAAGTAATCCAAAAATGCTTTTCAGAGGCAGAGGAACCACAAGTAGACAGGGCCACAGGAAATATCGACGGAGGCACTAAAAGGGTCAACGAAGGCTTGGGTATGGCCTTGGTGAGCAAAGTGCGTTCTCTATTATCTTCATTGCCAGGAACAACGGTGGTTGTGGGTGCCTTCGCTCTCTCACACTTTTTGGGGAGTTGTGCCCCTACGACCTCGGTCTCCTTCATTTCCACATAATTCAAGACTGACCTGAAGACTTTGGTCGAGCTCTGCGGCACTGTTTGCGCTGCTGAAAAAAACGAATGTGCCATCGTGTGGACCCGCTACCACCAGTTCCTGGAGATCCTAGAGGAACGTGTCGAGGGGTGCCTTGATGGGCGTGTCATCATCACCCTCTTCGGGGGGTCTTAGACGGTCCCATCGTGCGGATGTGACGTGAGAGACGGGCTTCGCATTGCCAGCTTTACACAGACCCTGCTCACGGCCCGCTCCATGAGCGCATGGCACAGGGCACATGCGGACAACACCCATGGCACCCACGAAAACCACAAAAACGAGTACACGTTGCAGGTCCGAGAGCTGCTGCTCCTGCGTGGAAGGAGTTCCCAAACCTTGCTAGATAATACTAACCCCATGCGTGAGTTCTACCTTGAGTTCATTGGCACCCCACAGCGAACTATGCGAGTGCACATGAAGAAGACAGATGAGCGCATGGGAGCAGCATTCGCAATACGCCCATCACGCAATCGCCGGCACGGAATAGGAAAGGTCACAGGACCAGCACCCGAGTGCGCATGGTTCTCTTATGACCCCAATAAGTCATCTACAGAGCACATGAGATTCTTGTGCCGCCGCACGTTTCCAACGATAGACGGATCGCCGTTCTCAACCCCAGACATTTTAATTGTTTGTAGCCTATTCGGTCAATCATCATGCTTTAGGAGTTGATGTAAAAATAAAGCATTATTTGATGCATTCTCCTGAAAAGTCTACATCAAGGATACTGTATTGGAAGAGTGTAAGAGCATAAAAGTACGAAGGGCTATGTAGATCAACAGCCCTCCCCCTACACACTCTAATATGAGTTCTTTCATTAAGCTCCCGACATTCAGCCTCCCTATTGACCTCACAAACACCCTCGAGTGCGATTTTCGTGACTGGTTCGACTCAGTAGCCCTAGGGCAGCAAGAGCTCTCCACCACAACGCATCTCGTGAAGATGATGCTCTTGCACGGGTTCCGGAGTCTAGAGCTTGTAAGGTCAAGTGCAGATATGTTGCTCCTGCTTAGAGAACCGTTGAGTGCCGAGCGAAGTGAGTCAGAAGTGCGTGCGGAGCTCTTGGACACACGTCCGGAGCTTGAGGGAGTGCGAGAGGCACTCGAGCGTGGCCTTCAACAGGGGCGTGAGGAGTGTGATGCTGTTCTACGACAAGCCCGGGAGGAGCTTGATACCGTCATTGCAAGTCTCTCTCGGCCCTCAACATGGCGCAGGCTGAGAGCCACCGGGCGCTCTCAGCCTCGCGTGAGGATTTTGTATTGGGGCTGCGCCGGGAGCGTGACGAGATGGAGCGTGGCGCAGAGTTGCGAATATCGGCGATCGAGGCCCGGCAACGTGCTAAGAGGGCCGAGCATGAATTAAGGATCGTATCTTCCGGCTCAAGCAGAGATGATGAGATCCGCGCAGAGAGCATGCGGTACAAGAGTTTGTACAAAGAGGCATGCAACCGCCTCGACACTGTCTTCAACGGTGACTTGGCAAGAAAGTACAATGATCACTATGAATGAAACAGCATTTTACGAACTAGAATTTGGCTTGGAAAATTCTACGAACGCCCCTCGTAAAATGTTGGGCTCTACTTCGTAAAAAGCGGACACCCCATCGTAATTTACGGTTTACGAACTAGGATTTGATGGTTCGTAAACTGAATGGAGCTGGTTCGTATAATTCCGGCACCCTTTTATTACGAACTAGGATTTGATAGTTCGTAAACTAAATGGTGCTGGTTCGTAAAATACCGGGCACCCTTCGTTGAATAACCCTCCTTGAATACAGGGAATTTGGTCCCGGATTGTACAGGGAATTTGGTCCCGGATTTTAGTATTTAATACTGGACCGACCCTTTTCTTATTCTGTAAATTCGGGACCTGGGCTCCGGTCTAGGTTAGGTTCCGGGTATTTGAGGGATTGGGTCCCGGATTTTTTTTCCAGGCAGTGCTTGCACTAGAGACTTTGGATCATACGAGATGTATAGATGGATTGCAATGTATTATTTACAGACATTTCGAAGACTGAAAAATTCGAATTCAAAAAGTGATAATGAACAATAGCTATTATAATTTGGCCATTTACAAATTCTCCTCATATGTGAGGGAAATTGTACCCATGAATTGGGCCTAGAAAAATGGTACTCATCAGAAGTATGAGTACCCTGTGCTCTGGCTGACTACTAAAATAATAAGTACCAGGGTACCCTGATGAGATCTGACTAGCTATATGGTATGTATTCTGTCCCTGCCCCCCCCCCCCCCCCCCCCCCCCCGGCCACCCCCACTGGCTAGTCTAGCTATAGCTACTATTATATGATGAGTGATAGCAGCAGGTGCAGTGTCATCATCAGGCTTCTTGATCTTGTCCCTCTACTCATCCCAGCATGCTGATGACTTGCTCCTTGTCCACCATGCTGCAATATGTGGAAGTCACTGCCTGCCGGAGCTGCAGCAGCATGAAAGGAAGGAGGTGGAGTTAGAAGATTATTAGTTGCTTGACCAAGCACAAGCCACTTGAATAATCAACGAATCAGCAAGCAAGTTAGTAATTACGATAATGAGACAGATGTTGCAGCATATTAGTCACATGTTGCAGCATACAAGACAGATGGTGCAACGTGCAAGACAAATGGTTCATTGTACAAGACAAATGGTGCAGCGTACAAGACTCAAGGTGCTGCATACAAGACAAATGGAGCACCATCCAAGTATCAAATCATGGTGCCGCATAGAAGGCATATGGCGCAGTGTACAAGACACATGGTGCGCAAATACTTACATTTTCTGGATCCTTAGGGAGATCTCCCTAGAATTCCCTAGAAATTCATAGCCTAACCCTGTTCCTCATCCTGTTCATGATCTTCTTCATCAGCTCAGGCCTGGTGATGACTTGTTCCTTCTCCTTCATGCCGCAATATGCGTATGAGATGACTCGCTCGAGCTGCAACAGCATGAAATGCAGGAGGGGAAGTTATAAGATTATCAGTTACCCACCTGCCCAAGTACACGCAAGATGGTCATTCAGTGAATTCACAAGTAAGCAAGCAAGCAAGCCAGTCAGCCAGCCAGCCAGCCAGCCAGTCAGTCAGTCAGTTAGTTAGTCAGTAATACTCACATTAACTTGATCTCGAGCAACAGCAATCCACTGCAAATTCTTGTCATGGAAGACCCTGTCCAACTCTTCTTTCATTCTTAGCACGATACACTTCTTCTCGTTGGCTGTGTTCGGAGTAGGAACCTGGGTAACAGGCATGTGTCATTGTTAAACAGCAGGCAGGCATTTGTCATTTAAATCCTGGTCCGTAGTAGGTAGACATGTAGCTATGCAGTTGTGAAGCAAGCAGACGACTGAAGCGAGATATAGAGCATGCAAGCAGGTAAGAAGTAAGCTGTCAAGCACGCAGTCATGTAATGAACAAACAGTTAGGACCATCATACCTGTGCGGCAGAAGGTCCAGGGGGGGGGGGGGGGGGGGGGGGCTTGGCTGTGATGTGCTGGTGTGATGAACACATCTGTGTCCGTCGTCATCATGGACATCACGAGAATGCGAGCCCTCAACCTGTCTGAGATGGGAATCATGGTGCGAAACTCAGGCACTAATTATAGGAGCAATTCTTGGTGTTTTCCCAGCTCCTTGAGGCCCTTGCTCCAGGGGCAGTAACCAGTCTGAGCCATTGCCAAGGCCATGGCTCCAATGTTGTCATTGATACTGAATTCTAGCTTGCTGAAGCTTGCTTCCCACTGCCCATACAATGATACAGCAGGGACTTCAGCAGGGGACCCGGCTACAGCAGTAGGGTTTACAGCAACATGAGCAGCAGCAGGGGGTAAACCAGCAAGGGCTACAGCAGGGGACCCGACTACAGCAGCAGCAGGGTTTACAGCAACATCAGCATCAGAGGCTACAGCAGCAGCAGGGGCTACAGCAGCATCAGAGGCCACGGCAGCAGCAGGGACTACAGCAGCATGTTGGCCCGGATGAGGGATGGCACCAGCAGCTGTCGGTGCGGCTGTATCAGCAGCAAGTCGAGCTCGTTTGTTGGACGGAGGTTGGGAGGTACGCTCGCCACACGGGTTCGAGTCCTGGAAATCATGGGAATGGGATCGGTTCATTAGCACTACGTACAGTTTTCGCCTCTGGAAACTAGCGCAAATCGAAATCAGGCAAGCAAGTAAGAGCACCTGTAGACTTTCTGCATGCCTATGATCTCACATTTGTCATATGGCGGGGTGGTTGTTTTCGCTTTTCTCCAGCTGCCGGCTTGGCGACCTTCTTCTCAGTTTGTCTCTTGCACACGAGAGCACTGTTGATAGCGGAACTGTCCGCAACTGCTTTATACAAACCCATAGCCTCCATTCGTGCATCATTGTCCGTCATTCTGGCCTTGCGTTCTAATTCGTACGGGTTCTGTTGGGTATTCATTGTGAAGGGTAAAGCGATCGAATGGTAGCGTCTCGGAATTTGGAAAGACAACGAGCTGTGTGTTTTTCAAACGGGGCATGGTCGTACTGCCGCTCCTGTACAATCTTGTCGCCAGAAGCCGTGTCATAGCGAACTGTGCCAGAAACACAATGCCAGTAATGCTCCTATGCCCGACAGCCTTTCTAAATGAATACACATGAACACGCGCGCTAATAATCCATTTCTTTACTCTCGCTCTCATAACCGCATTTGCCGCCATGCTCCGACCTGTACTCGCATCTTATCCCTGGCTTTGGTTAACGTAGGTTCATGTTGTGTGCGGCATCGCCCGCCCGCCTGTGCGTAATTGAGCCTAGCAATGGACCCACAGGCGGGGCAGCCAGGCGCAGCACTTTCTTTTGAGGATTGGTCCCTGCTGTACCTCGAATGGGGTGCCGATAAAGGGTTGTGCTTCTGCCCTCAGGACACTTGCGCACCCAACCCTGGCGCCACGTTCCTTAGTGTAAGGCAGGATGTAATAAGCATTCGGTCTTTTCGACGTCATCTGAAGAAAGGCAATGGTGGTACCTTCTTGACGGGCCTTAAGCTGTGGTCACTGCACCAAAGTGAGAACGGAGCTTTGCCTGCCTGCCGTTGGCTTTGAAGCAGCAGGAGTTGTACCCCTGCAGCAGGAGGTGAATGTGCAGCACGTTGTCGGCGGTGGCCCTGCTGCTGGTATTAATCCCATTATTGCTGATGATGACCACATGGATGGAGTGGCTGATGTTGGCTCTGCAGAAGGAGCAGCAGCAGCAGCAGCAGGTGTTTTCCCCCAGCAGTTGGAGGTTAATAATGAGCAGCCCTTTGTCGGTATTATTCCCCTTGCTGATGACCATGATGAAGTTCGTGCTGTGGAGCAACCAATGGATGATGATGTCGTTACGGAAGACACTACTCGGACAGCTCCTTATCCCCCTAACTACCGGGAAACAGTGTACACCAGTACTGGTACCGTGTCATTCTTTGCTGAGCGAGGGAAGCAGTATAAAGAACACCCTCCCTCAAAAGTGTTTGTAGAGCATCGTCTGCCTGGAAAAGACGGATGTGTTCTAATCATCCCTCTGGCTATGTGCCCTGACCTCATGGCTGACCCAGAAATTAAGAAGCTGCTTGGTTTGGTCCTCGACATCATGTCCTTGAGGAGCAAGCACCACTGCTCCCAAAAATTGTACAAAGGAGTAATGACCTCTTTTAAGAACAGCGGATATATGCAACCTAGTGAAGGGGCATCCTTGGAAAATAATGCGCAGACTGTACCCAAGGCCAAGAAGTTTATGGAGAAGCTGGGTATGGGCATCAATGTGTATGTGTACCACCTGTGCAGCAATCATAAGTGCTCCCACATCTACCGGAATGAAACTAGGGACCTGGAAGTATGCCCTTGCAGTGGCTGTGGTGCGCCTAGATACAAGTCAGGAGGAAAGAAGTTGCCAGTGCGCAAGATGTTTTACCTGTCCATCCATGACTGGCTATTGGATATCTGCAACAACCCTGTCCTACAGGAAATGTTGGTGTGGCACTCCTCTGAACGCCCCATAGACAAGGATTGGGCAACAGATGTGTATGACGGAGAAGTATGGAAGACATTCCTGTCTGATGAACAGATGGCTGCTGGAAACAAGAGCATGGCAATCGCCACGAGCCTTGATGGAGTCAGTCCTTTCAAACGCGCTATCACCAGTGCAGTTTGTGGACGCCGAGTGGTACCACGGACACAAAATGAACACTGCCCTGAACTGTCCCATTATTAAGAAGACCACGCTCAAGGCGACGATGTGGTACGCAAACCATATCAAACCCATGAACATTGCTCTGGTCCCCTACTACAGTGAGACATCTAAGGAGTTGAACAACTCCTATTGGCAGGTGCTGACAAGCACATCAGACTTCTTTAAAGGGGCTGAATAGAAGCTGCTACACGTAGCCAAAGAGGCTGCATAGATTAGGTTCAGGAGCTGCCTAGAACCTACAGTTTGTAGCCACACAGGCTACCAAACTGGGCTAAGAAAGGGGCTGACTAGAAGCTGCTACACGTAGCCAAAGAGGCTGCATACATTAGGTTCAGGAGCTGCCTAGAACCTACAGTGTTTAGCCACACAGGCTAACAAACTGGGCTAAGAAAGGGGCTGACTAGAAGCTGCTACACGTAGCCAAAGAGGCTGCATAGATTAGGTTCAGGAGCTGCCTTGAACCTACAGTGTGTAGCCACACAGGCTACCAAACTGGGCTAAGAAAGAGGCTGACTAGAAGCTGCTACACGTAGCCAAAGAGGCTGCATACATTAGGTTCAGGAGCTGCCTAGAACCTACAGTTTGTAGCCACACAGGCTAACAAACTGGGCTAAGAAAGGGGCTGACTAGAAGCTGCTACACGTAGCCAAAGAGGCTGCATACATTAGGTTCAGGAGCTGCCTAGAACCTACAGTGTGTAGCCACACAGGCTAACAAACTGGGCTAAGAAAGGGGCTGACTAGAAGCTGCTACACGTAGCCAAAGAGGCTGCATACATTAGGTTCAGGAGCTGCCTAGAACCTACAGTGTGTAGCCACACAGGCTACCAAACTGGGCTAAGAAAGGGGCTGACTAGAAGCTGCTACACGTAGCCAAAGAGGCTGCATAGATTAGGTTCAGGAGCTGCCTTGAACCTACAGTGTGTAGCCACACAGGCTACCAAACTGGGCTAAGAAAGGGGCTGACTAGAAGCTGCTACACGTAGCCAAAGAGGCTGCATACATTAGGTTCAGGAGCTGCCTAGAACCTACAGTGTGTAGCCACACAGGCTAACAAACTGGGCTAAGAAAGGGGCTGACTAGAAGCTGCTACACGTAGCCAAAGAGGCTGCATACATTAGGTTCAGGAGCTGCCTAGAACCTACAGTGTGTAGCCACACAGGCTACCAAACTGGGCTAAGAAAGGGGCTGACTAGAAGCTGCTACACGTAGCCAAAGAGGCTGCATACATTAGGTTCAGGAGCTGCCTAGAACCTACAGTATGTAGCCACACAGGCTACCAAACTGGGCTAAGAAGGGGGCTGACTAGAAGCTGCTACACGTAGCCAAAGAGGCTGCATACATTAGGTTCAGGAGCTGCCTAGAACCTACAGTGTGTAGCCACACAGGCTAACAAACTGGGCTAAGAAAGGGGCTGACTAGAAGCTGCTACACGTAGCCAAAGAGGCTGCATAGATTAGGTTCAGGAACTAATTATTATTTAGGAGTTGACACTTCCGCTTGCTCTGCCCCCCCCCCCTGGTGAGCTGCAAGTGTTGTCCCTGGCGGTGCAAGTGTTGTCACTGGCGCTGCAACTTGCTCTGCAGAGGCCTGTCCTACAGGGGTCTCATTGTACAATGGCAGCCTCTCCTCAATCAAATTGGTAATGTCATGGAATCCAACATTCGTCGCATTCTTTAACAGAACCATGGCTGCCTGCAACTCAGTCACCTGTGTTTACAGCGTGTTCAGTTGTCCAGAGTCCTGCAAAAGGTCACGAAAATATGTTTTAATGGCATTGGGCTAGAGTTCACTGCAGAGGCAGGTATTCATGTGTGTGTGTGTGTGTGAGAGAGAGAGTCTTGGTTTGCGTGTGCGTGTGTGTGTGTCAGTGTGTTAGTGTGCGAGTGAGACACTTACATTACTGATACTTTTACCTACATTGTTTTGCCTGAGCCTACGCAGTTAATTGCGTCTGTTTGTGTTAGTGCGCTGGAAATGATTAATATTTTTGATTTATGGTGATGATTTATGATAATTTGGATGACAATGATTGTTAATGATATTAATGTAATACTTTGTACAGACTTACATTCAACTGGTGCGACGAGTCTCCCTCTTCCAACTGTCCAACAGCCGCAACCAGTCTCTTCAAACCAGCAGTAGGGGTACCAACATTGCCCAAGCCGCGTGCCTTATTTTGGCCAACATCTTTCGCCCTCGAAACACGCTTAGCTGACCCAATTGGTGATGGGGTTGGTTCAAGCGGGACTGGCTCTGGCGGAGCATTGTGCTTAACAATTGCCGCGTGGAAGTGCCTCAGGAATCAATTCCCAATGTCACTTGGAGAGTTGATGTCGGCTGCGTCCAAGATAGCGTACCCAGGAGCCACCAACGGAGGGTTAACCCAGACTTCTTTGTTCTCAGTATTCAATACCGAGAACTGGTACATGTCTGCATGGTAGAATAAGGTGAGGATTGTGTGGTCATATAAAAATTTAAAGACACAAGGGTAATGGGCAAGGGTGGGGGGGCATGCATGACGGTAATGACTAGGGCACGGAGAACATAAAGGGGCAGGACGATAACGAGAAAACAAGGTGAAACATATATACTCACATGTACAATAATCCTCCTTTAGAGCAAGGTTGATCGGGCTTTGCTGTCCAGCCTTGAAATCATCTGAGCCAGCTTGTTCATTGTTAAACAGAACTCTGTAGGACCCCACTACCTCCATGTGCTGGACCATGAACCACTCATTGACAATCAGGCCTCCATCCTGCACATGTAAGGACACAGCCAAGGCGGGGCTGGTGTCATCCTTCTGTGACAGTGTCGTCCACTGGAGCTGCCTCTCCAGATTGGTCCCTTGGAGCCCTGCATCCATCTCCGCAGCTGCCGGGTAAAGAAGGAAAACGTAGCCATCTAGACGACTGGCAAGCACTGCGGACCAGGTATCCCAGCGGAATTCGACCATGTCGTCGCGCTGTAGGCGGAACAGACCCATAATGGGATTGCGCACCCAAATAGAGGATTTCGCTGGCAGATTCTCCGCTAGATACGTCTGCAAGAGGCCTGTTTCCGCTTCACAGCATGCGAAGGTGCCCGATGGCTGTAAAAACGACGAGCATGGATCTAACAATTCCTTCCGATTGTCTTTTGGGTATTGAAATTGGGGTTTGGGGGTGGGGTGGGGGTGGGGGTGGGGGTGGGGGGTGGGGGGGGGGCATTTGCAGCCTGAGGGGGTTCATGTGCAGCTTGGTGGTACATAGGGTAGGGGGAGTTCTGTATTTTCATATTAATTGCCAGGTTGCACACTGAATTAAACACTGTCCACTACACACAGGTCTTGTCTGGACGCAAATCTGTGGCCATGAGGAAGTAAAACAAAGTAAGTACAACGGTGACAGTAACCAAACAAGCGGGTTACCCCTGATGATCCAGGATGATCAGGTGCGAGCCAGTTTGTCAATCTTTCATCAAGCCATTTCACTCCAATTCACTCCAATATAAATAATCAGAGATTGACTTGTGACATCTATGGTAGCCAATCGGGGGAGCTGCCTAGCTAGAAGCTGTTGCTGGTAACTGATAAAAAAACTATATATGTGTGTGACATGTAAGATATTATGTACGCCCTGGGGGGGGGGGGGGGGGGGGGGGGATTGCCTAGAAGATGCTGCTGGTAGCTGAAAAGAAAAGCAACATAACATGTACTGGCAAACACCGCAACTAATTCCATCCATCCATCCATGCAGATAATCATGACTGAAGCGGATTTCTGGGCAATGTCTATACTGGTCCAGTCCAAGGGAGGCTTTACAGTGACGCTTACTGCTGGCTAGTCAATCACTGTCCCATCGTTGTACTGGCATGCAGCCTACAACCACAAGGTCACACTGTGTATCAAAAACTTGGTGGTGACTGCTTGGGACGTCCCAGAGGTGTTGTTAAACACGTTCAGGATGCAAGCTGACTGGCTAGAGCAGAGTGCAGCAAAGCTGTTGAACAACACGTACAATGGTAACCTGCTGTGGTACAGGGGGACCTTCAACATGGGGGCTTTTCTTCTCGAATGTGTTCTCAGCTTGGCAAGCAGGAAGGTTTTTGGCAGATCTGGGTTCAAAACCGAATGGTCCACCAGGTCCAATTTCAAAGTTGTCTGCGTGGACAACACAGACAATGGGGTCATCGTGGACACAGAGTTGCTATCAAAGAGGGGAGCGTGGCTAGCCGTGCTGGCTATGGCAATAAAACAGCATGAGCGGGTGTTGACCCTAATAAAGGTTGCGGATGAAGACACATTGTCCAGCGGTGTATCACAGGCTGGACAGCGGATTTCACAAACTCACTGTCCAAGTGGATGCAAGAAAGGTTAATGGGGTGATGTAGCATCCATGTGGAGGCTACACATAGCAGCTTCTGGGCAGCTCCCCTGCTATGTAAATGTTCTTATAGACCATACATACAGCTGGATGAAATTTATAATCAGTCAGGGCTTATTAATCAATTAATGCCTTCCAATGATGTAACAAACATGGTTATCCTGTACCCTACTACTATATGTCCTCCGCCTTCAGTGCAAGCACTGCTTCAATCTAAGTAGACATGCATGGGTGCCCGCCTAGAAGTGACTCTCCATTATATATAACACTCATATCATATATCATTTCAGGGACAATCCATAGGTTGACCTGTTTATTTCAGGGACAATCCATAGGTTGACCTGTTTAGTACAGTCGAGGTGGACTCTTCCTGGAACTTGCACGGTATGGGACAATTTGGCTTTGACTTGGAATTAATGGGTTTGGGGTATAGGGTACTTCGTATTACGAAGCTGAGTTCCGAATTCCCCGGGATTTCGGGGGAATTCGTACCAATTTGGGATGAATCCAGTTCGTAATTTGCTACATAGGCTTCGTAAAAGGCTTTGGGGATGAATCTAGTTCGTAAATTGATCATAGGCTTCGTAACAGGCTATGGGGATTCTTGATCTACGACCCCCCCCTCGTAATTTGCTAATTGGGCTTCGTATAATGCTTTAGATGATCGAAAAAACTTTATTAGGGGTCCTCATGACATATTACAAGGGGGGTTCGTAGATTTTCACTTAACGATACCTGTCCGAGAATTAGCAAGTTCGTAAAATGCTGTTTTATTCATTTCAATCGATAGAGTAGTTACACAATGAAGACTGAAGAGCAGATAGCTTATCATCGCAACTCGTGTGGCTATATAGAAAAGGAAGTCTTCGGGAAGATTCCGAAGACACGTGCAGGCCATAGCTAGCCTATGGCCTGGCGGCAGGCAACCTGGGTCCTGGAGCCACAGGACCACGCGTGCGCTATGCCAACTCAGTGTCCGACGCAACGGACAATAATATCCCCCCCAATTCAAGGTATTCTTGGATACAAGAATCCCTGGAATTAGCTGAGGGGCATAAAGAAAATATAGAAGTATAAAGGCTGACAGAGCTATTTAGATATGCTAACGGCTGGCAGGAGAAGCTGCAAATAATAAATTATTTGAGACAGGGTCCAAGGGGGCACGGCACATTAAGAGCAGGGATCTTCAGATCAATGTCAGTCTGCTAGGGTAGCAGAGAGCAGGAAGGCTGCAGAGGGGAAGCATACAAGGAACTAGATGGCATAAAGGACTGACTGGCTGTAAACAACTTCTTTAAGGTAGACGTCCCCCTCCGGCTCAAGTAATCAATCCAGATGGAGAGATATGCTGAGGTACTTCCACTGTCATCTATAAGGTAGCATTAATTCAGAATCTGCAGACTAATACTATGGGAAAACTATGGGCTATACTGATGAGTCAGGGCTGCATAGGAGACAGGCTAAAGCACAAGAGAAGCTGCCAGGTAGCTGCCAGTGAATGCAGTGGGGCTGCTAGCCAAGATGGCTGTCAGACAGGGATGAGTCCCCCCATAATTTGGGATAACCCTAAATTAGAGAATTTGCAGACATACTGTAGAAGCTAAGAGAGGGACACTAAAACAAAGGGACAGCAGTACATGGGGCAGTACAAAGCATCACATTAATCTTAGAGTGTTCATGGCTAAAACAAGAATGAGTAATAGGCTATGGCATAGTTAGGTACCAGATGCTGGGTATCCATCAAGGTCCAGCTGTGTGTGGAGTTATTGCAGGAGGGTGGAGAAAGATTTTCTAGACATCCTTGGGGTATCCAGCATGTTGATGAATATGAAATCCATCGGGCTCCAGTGCATGCTGAGGTTGTTGACACATATGACTCTGCCCCCAGGATTCACACAGCTGATGGGGTGCATGAGCATCTTGGGCCAGGAAACCAGTACCCTTGCATGTGCTTGGACCATAGCTGCTTGTAGGCAAATGGCCCACTGAATGGTAGACCTGTCAGCTGTGGAGACAGTGGGGTATATGTGGACCATGTGCTGCAATCTGTTGACATGCTTGAGGAGGGGTCCAAAGACTGAGAAGTGGCTGTTGTGCATCTGTCTGCTGGGGCACTTGAACATTTCAGCAGCTAAAAGGGCAGGTAACTTGTTGGCTAACTGGGCAATGAGGGTGAAAAGGCTGTCTAGGTCTGATGCTAATGGCTGTAAGGGAAGAAGGGGAGTTGTTGAGGGTAGTCAGCAGGGTTCCAAACTTGGTTCTGGAGAGGCCAGAGTTGTTCAGGAAATGAACTGGGTAGGTGTTCATGTTGACATGAGTCAGGGGCTGATCAGGAGAGGGGGAAGTAGCTGAGGGAATCCATTGGTCAAATCTAAGGGCTTGGGAGAGCTCATGCTGGGTGCAGGACCCCTGTCCATCAACAGGAAATGGGTTCTCATATGTGGTTCTGGCTTGGTCTAGCAGGAGGTCCATCTCTCTTCTGGCTTGTGCTTCTGTCAGGTTACAGAGCTCATCATGGGGAACAGTGGGGAGCTGCTGGGTAGGGGCTGTGGATTAATCAGGGTCTGGAATGAAGTCATGGGAGGATGTGGTGTACAAGTCATCTTCCAGCAAGTCATCCTGGTGTGGTGAGAATTCCCCCCCATTGTCTGACTGGAGCAAGGATGGTATGGTGGATTGAACAAGGTCAGGCATGTCATCCTCACCAATGGCTGGAAGCAGGTTTGGTAGGCTGCTGGAGCTGCTGGCACTGTCTTGTGGGGTGGTGCAACTGTCATCAGAGTCATCATTGTAGCAGATGTGCTTTAGGTCTTGTTGAGTGACCATCATGATGACACAAGGGAGGGAGTTACAAGGGTATGGGGAAGAGGGGGGGTTCTTAGAGGTGCTAGTGATGTAGAGGCCATGCCTTTTAGGGCATGAGAGAATAGTCTTGGGGCCTTTGGCTGTGGGGAGGGAGAGGGTAGCAGCAACACTGGACGCATGGAATTGGAGGTTGGGGCAGAGTTTGTGTGCTGCATGCAGGCTGATGATGTTGACCGTGGTCAAGGGTGGGGCAAGGAGCACGTCGTGGAGTGTGATCAGAGATCCCTGGTGACCCCTGATGGTGGCTTTTCCTTTCTGGAGGCAGAGCAGTGGTGATGCTCCAAGGTCAGCCAGGTGGAGACTAATAGGCTGGGGGAGATCCTGAATTTCATGCAAGATGGACGGGTTAGTGGTGCAGTGGGAGTGGGCTGCACAGTCTAAAATCCACTCTGTCAGGAGGGCTGTCTGGAACCGGGAATGAGGTGCACTGTACTGATCCTCACTTGCATCCTTATCATCAGCATCATCAGAAGTGCCATCACTTGAAACTAGATCTGGAATAGATTCATCACTCCTAATATGGAAGGCATCAGAATCAGGTGTGGGTCCACAGAAAGCAGTGTCATCCATGGGGGCAAGTGTGTCAGACAGGGGTGTGGACTTGCCTCTTGAGTCAGCAAACCTGGAGGGGCTGTGGTGCATCAGTAGTCAAGGCCATGAAGTTGTGCTCATCCTCATTGTCTGTGTTGGACTGGGAGGTTGAACAGTCATCATCTGCAACATGGGCATGCCCACGTCTATCACGGCGGCTCTTGGGGTCTCTGGCAGATGCTCTGCTGTCCCTCCTAGGTGACTTGGATTTGCTGGAGGACCTCCTGGCTGCATCCTTTGGGGGTGATGGGGATCCCCGACGTGCAGATGTGGATGAGAACGGAGGGGGCCTGTACTTCAGTTCTGTGGAGGGACTGGGGCAAGTTATAGAGTTGTGTCCAAAACCATTGCAGTTCCAGCAGGTCATCTGGGTAGATGGGAGTCGGTCCTTCCTTGGGCGGCCATGGAAGGCAGCAGCTGCCATGTGCTCAGTCTCTTCTGGGGAGATACTAGAGTCAGAGATTTGGTTTGATACTTGGTATCTGATGATTTGGGTTTGGAAGGAGGCAAAGTCAGGGCATACAGAGTTGTGGAAGGAGAACCTGAATCCATTGTATTCTGGACGAGGTGCAAGTCCTTGGACAATTATGCTGAGGAATGCAGGGATGGAAGTGTTGCTGATCCCATTCACTTGGGGAAGCAAGGTGTAGAGCTCATAGCTGCGGGAGAGGTATGTTTGTAGTGGCTCAGTGGTGGTCATGCTTAGGTTGTACATGGATCTCACTGCCCCTGTTTCCAGGTCAGAGTTTCGTTCTCCATATGTGTGCTTGAGGAACCTGTAGGCTTTAGCAGCAACGGAAGTGTTAGCTAGGACAGCCTGTTGGATAGGTTCGGAGCAGTGTTTGAGAATCTCATTCAGGGCAACAGCATTCTTTACCATGTTGATGGGGTAGGAAACAGCACCAGCCGCAATAACTGCGTTAGCGTGGTCCACATTCGGGTAATGAGATTCCTCCAGCGGATATCCGTCAGCATCTGCTGGCTCATCGGCGGGGGCAACTTCCTTTGCTGACTCAAGGGCAACGGAGATGCACCCAGGGTATGACCTGAGGTGACGGATGAGGAAGGGTCCAAACTTGTGCCATGGGACAGCAGGCGTGCCGTCGAAGATGAGTGCAGGGGGCTTGCTTGGAGTCGCCATGTTGTCTGTCGCGGCACTGGGGTCTTGGGGTCTTGGTCTTCACACCGGGTTAATAAACCGGCCTGTGGGTAATCCGGGTGTGAAGCTTGTAGGGCTTCAGTCTTTGGTTTGCGGTTCGGAGGTAGTGGTGAGGGAGTGTTGGCAACAAAAAGGGCAACCAAATGGGTCCTGTTGGTCTGTAATGGTGGAGATAGGAGCAGGGGAGAGGGGGGGGGGGGGGGGGGGGGGGGGGGGGGGGTCTTCGATGGTGTGCAGGGTTGATACTCCGTGGCACAAGCAATCTTTAAGGGATTGCGCAACGCTGTGTGTGATCTGGTGAGTGTGCAACTCACGTCGAAGATCTACTCAGACTCCTGGACTGCGTCTACGTTTCGTCTGTGACGGATGGTCGAGACAACAGGAGAGTTGTGTGGGCAGTAGGCGAGGCAGCGCAGGTTAGATTTCTCACGTGAATACGTAGACAATCCAGGGCCAAAAGCAGTACTCAAGCCGTCGAGCTAGTCTGAGGGAAAACTGTCACCTTGTGCAGGGCTGAAGATCCACTTGGCACGGGCGCAGGGGCGCTGTCTGCAGGTAGCGGTCGGGCCGATAACCTTTCAATCGATAGAGTAGTTACACAATGAAGACTGAAGAGTAGATAGCTTATCATCGCAACTCGTGCGGCTATATAGAAAAGGAAGTCTTCGGGAAGATTCCGAAGACACGTGCAGGCCATAGCTAGCCTATGGCCTGGCGGCAGGCAACCTGGGTCCTGGAGCCACAGGACCACGCGTGCGCTATGCCAACTCAGTGTCCGACGCAACGGACAATAACAATTCATAGTGGATCTAAAGCAGCGTCTGGAAGAGACAAATGCAGCTTTAGACATATCAAGGCGCTCGAATCACGGTAAAAGATCGGTGGGCGAGCACTGTGTGGCATCCTTTCTTAGAGATGCCTTCCCGGAGAGTGAGGTGTCCGACACATCACGCAACGCGCATGCATGCGACCTTTGGATGACCCCCGACACTGCGTCCGGTGCATTCTATGCATTCGAGTGCAAGAACAAGGGCACCATCACCACGAAGGGTGACGTAATGAAGTTCTACGCGGACGTGACACGGTTGGTAGAGAAGCATGGGTCAAAATTCATGGGTGGTGTGTTCGTTAGCTGCAGGACGATCAACATCCCTGGAAAAGGGGGGCTTAGACTCGAGGTGCACGCAGGACGCCCAGTCATCTTCGCAGGGTGTGACAATGGTGAGTTTTCTTGGTTAACAGACACACAAGATGAACACAGAAGTTTGAGGCTTTGTAGAGAGATGGAGAGGATCCAGGACAGCATTGCACCCATGCTCGAACGCGTGAACAGGGGCCGGTGCTTTGTTGACCGCATTCGTCTGACACACATCGTCGCAGCGATTGACGCTTCCATTCAGGCAGAGGATGAGCTCCGCCACCTGTTTTCTTAGCTTACTGATATGTGCAAAGGCACAATGACAGAAGATTCATTAGCATGACCAATTTTACCTATTAAAACAATAATATAAATTAGTTCATAAAATGTTCGAATATTTGTCAGAGTGTGATCTTTTCGGTGTGTTATGTTTTTTTGCCTTTTCAATCATGGCTGTAAGTGAAATAATTGTGTCTGCTACAATGTATACATTTTTAAACTATACGGAACAGCCGTTAAAAGTTCAAAATACATAGACATTGTCAACAAAATGCCATGTGCCAATTTTTAGCTTGGCTTGGCCATGGTCCAATGGCACAGACATTATTGCAATCTTTGGCAACTTCAAGAATAAAGTACAAAAGAGAATTTATTTCGTCTTACGATGGCATCAATCTTGCTTTGGATTATAAAGACGATTTATCATCTTCTGATACGACGACACCTATTGTATTATGTCTCCACGGATTGGGTGGCAATAGCCGATCTCGTTTCATAGAAACATTTACAAATTTGTCAATGGAACATGGATATATAACAATTGTTTATAATCGTAGAGGACATGGCACGTCTTTATTATCTGAGAATCGTAAAGAAGAAATTATATTTCCATCCCAAGGCATGTCAACATGGAGGACATGTTGGTAGTCGTTGATCATGTGAATAAGAAGTACCCAGACGCGATCGAGTTTTTAATCGGATTTTCTGCTGGAGCTAATTTGGCTATCAATTATATAGCTAAGAATCAGGTAGATAATCCATTTGCAGCGACTGTATCCATTAGTAATGGATTCGATATATGTAAAGGCACAGAGTTGTTGGCAAAAAAACAGTTTGTGATGGCATTGTGTCGCAATTTATAAAAGATATTCTGTAAAAACAAAGAATCGGAAAGTAGGTAAAATAGCTAAAAAGTTGAACATTTCAATAGATTTAAACAAAGTTTTGAATTGTATATCTGTAAGGGAATTATAAGAGATGTTTGTGGTTCCGTCTTACAAATTGAAATCATTGAAAGAATATTACGAGATGGACTCTTGTCACAATTGTATCATGTCTGTTTCATCACCATTACTCTGTATATCAAACAATTAACGACCCACGTGTAGATAAAAAGTATGTGTGAAATTCCTTCGAATGCAGGAAATACAAATGAAAATGTAATCTCGATTATAACAGAACATGGTGGACATGTGGGATGGATTGGTAATTCGTTAAATAATCCATGGTATTCTCGTGTTGGGTTTGAATACATGGATGTGATTCGACATCATACATGAGTTACGTTCACCCTCACAAATATATGAACACATTATGCATACAATCAAATGATTAATTTGTCTAGTCTGCGAAGTGTATTTGGTAAAAGATTGAACACATCCAATGTACGTTTGGGTGATTATTTACCAGGTGGGATTCTTTCAGGAGACACCAATTTTAGTGGAAATGAAATAAATCAAACCCGGAAAGGAATAAGATTACTCAGAGAAAAAGGTGTCATGGCAATTCAAAATGTTGTGATCGTCAACAAAACAGATATTTCTGCAATTATTTCTTGGTATGGGGAAAACTATTATTTTGCTAGAGTTACTTGTCCAAGAGGAAGAACGGACATTCCTTTCGGAATATTTAATTTCCAAATAAATGGCCTATACCCCAACATGGATAATTCTATATTGGTTGAACCATTTAGTAATGCCCCAATAAAGGGATCACAATTTGTACAATTAAAATTACATAATCCACCAGTAAAGATACCAAATGTAACAGTATCAGATGTTTCATCTACATCAACAACTGTAATATGGGATACAGGCAACTACAGCAAGGTGAAGGTGTCATGGACTGGTAGCAGTTCGGGGAATACAGACTTTACTATACCCAGTGTAAATAGTTGTAAGGTTGTTGGTCTTGTGAGCAGTGGAACATATACATTTTCCGTGCCCCCTTACAATTCAAATGAAGAACCTGGTGAATCCAATATGGCAGGTCCAGTCACATTGCAGAATCTAATTCTGGTGATTGAAAACCAACTAGCAATTGTGGGAGGGACCATGGATACAATCGTTGTCAGGAATGGTAAAATATACGCATGGGGAAATAATGAAAATGGTAAGTTGGGTGATGGAACTCTTACAGAACGCATATTACCAAATCAAATAAGCACTGAAGATGTTTTGAACAAGAATATTAAATACGTTTCATCTGTAGCTCAACATGTAATGGCGATTGATGATATCGGCAATTTATACGCATGGGGATTAAATAATAATGCTCAATTGGGAAACGGAAATAAAAACAATTCGTCCATACCAATTCGCATAAATACTGGGGAAATCTTTAAGACGACCATAGCAGCCGTTTCTTGTCGACATGGATATACAATGGCAATTGATAGTAGTGGGAAATTATATGGGTGGGGGAATAATAGTACGGGTCAACTAGGTGACGGTACAGGGGAAGAATCCCTACTCCCAAAACGCATCAATCACGGTGCTATAGAAAACATACCCATTGTATCAGTCTCATGTGGATTTTCACACACACTAGCTATAGATATTGCAGGCAAAGTTTATGTATGGGGGATTAATGATTGGGGTCAATTGGGCCTTGGTACAAATGACAGTAACCAAATGACCCCTATAATATTAAATAGTGCATCCATCTCCGGAAAGGTTATGGTCAATGCGATAGGATGACTGAATTGCACTGTCCTTCTTGATGATACCGGAACAGTGTATACATGTGGATACAACGGAAATGGTCAATTGGGTATTGGTTCGACCACCGAATATATCTCAACACCACAAATAGTTACTTCTTGTACATCAAGAACGATCAAAATCTCGAAAATAAGCTGTGGAGAGCGCCATGTACTAGCAATCGACAACCAGAATAAACTGCATTCATGGGGTTGGGGTGGATCTGGTCCACTTGGTAACGGCTTAAATGCAAATGAGTCATCACCAGTACTAATCAACGGTGGTAAGATTGCAACCAGGAATATAGTAGCCGCCGGATGCGGAAATTATCATTCATTGGCAATGGATGATACAGGTATATTGTACGCATTTGGAAATAACGATAATGGTCAATTAGGTGATGGTACAAAAGTCCAAACAAATCTTCCGGTTTTTGTAAGTACCTTCTAAAAGTTTTTCTAAAATTATAAATTATGAATTATAACATTTGAACCTCATGGGCGATTTGATTTCAGTTTTTTTTTTTTTTTTTGGCTCCTAGAATCCTCACCCTTGGTTCTCTTATCATGGTGTCCTTGACCTTTATCGCATTCTCAACAATGTCATTGTCAAAGCCAGAGGCACGCATGATCTCTAGAGCTACAAACTGAGTTGAGATCCCTGGTTTTAGGCGGTAAGGCTTGCCGATGGTTCCACAACCCATGACGACTGGCATCTTGTAAGCCCGGTAGAGGAATCCGTCACTACCCTCTTTCTTTACCATCGCCAGCTTGGCAAGGTATGTGTAATGTGTGCTTATGATGTTGACAGCATTATCGAATGTTGCAAGCTTCTTGGCTGTGGCGAACGCACCTGAGATGCCCTCCACAGGATTCGTGCTGCTAAAGATCTCGTCCATCACCACCAGTGCGAAGCGGCCATCCGCACGGGCACGCTCCAGGAGAGCCACACACTCCTTTGCACGCTTCATCTCTGCTTCAAAGAGAGACTCCCCACACACCTGGCTGTCGGGGACGTTGATGTGGCTGCATATAACCCCGAACGGAGACAGACTCATGCCCCCCCTGCAGGGGGCGAGACCAAGCGTCTGTGCCATAAGAACGGACAGCAGTACACTTTTCATCAGCGTGCTCTTGCCACCCGCATTAGGACCTGTAAGGAGTGCATTCCGCACGGTGTCGAACGCCCAGTCGTTCTCGACTGCTAAATCCTTTGATATCATAGGCTACCACACGCCTTCGAGTGTCAGGACGGGATGGTTCCCTTCTACTCCTAGGACTGGGGCCACGTACCTAACGGTGACACAGTTGAGAGCCTCCTTCATGGCACGCACTGAGTGCACGGCGTCCAGAGCGTAGGCTCGGTACAGGAGTGAGGCCAAGTCTCCTTCTTGATACCACGGAAGAGCTTAAGAGTGCTCCCATAGCAAGCTAGGAAGTCGTCAGGTTTCCTGCATGAGGCTAGGACTTTCTTGTCCGCAGTGAGGGGCCCGCTGGAGGGCACGCCCGGCCAGGAGCCTGCCCCAGCCCATGCGCGCGCGTCCCAGGAGCTTGCCTCCCACGCTTTGATCGTTCCTCCTGCGAAGGCCCTAATGCCCTCCACGCGCTCTGCGACGGTCACACACACGTAGCATGGAAGACACCTTGAAGCGGGAGAAAATGCCCTGGAAGTAGAAGACAAGGGAAAAAGCAACAGATATGAAGCGTGTGGCTCGTGTGCGGAAGGCTTCATTCCCGCTATTGGCACTGGGGGACATGATTGATGTGTAAAGGATGCGCATGTACTCCTTGAATGAGATACGGATGCCGAGGCGGTAGCGGAATATCGCGTAGGGAACAAAAAAGTAAGCGATAGGTGTGAAAATTCCGATCAGAGGTGCTGCGAATATCTTGTACACGTTCGTGAGTGCGAGACATATTTGGGACCAGTTGAGGACACCAAGCATCCAGTTAGAGAAGTAAGCTGTCTCGTACAGTGCATGAACGTCCTCATCAGGGTTCGCTAGGAAGTTCCACATCCAGACCGCGTGCACCTCGTTCTCCACCATGGCCGTGCTCACAAGGCATCCTCCACCACTCAAAGACCTTTGGCGTCCTACCAAAAGTTTGACATCAGTAGTCGGGTGCTCTAGGATACGTATTACGAGTGAGCGCCCCCCTCCTCCGACGCGCAGCAGCGTGTGGTCGATAACACGGTCAAATAGGTTAGCCTTCAGGACCGGGTTCTCATCAGGACCTGATGTATGTGGACTCCGCAAAAAACTCAATGTCACCGAATAGGTTTTGAGTTTATTCTAAAGCTCTGTTAGAGTCCTGAGAGGATTCGGTTGAGTCTTTGGAGCTGTATCCCATGTGGCGAACAATGTCGTCAATTATGTTGATCGATTAAGGGGTCTGTGGAAATGAGATGGGATCAGGATGAGGCTGAATGGACATGACAAGGGTCTTCAGCGTCGATATAGAAGCGTTGTTCTTCCATGGCAACAGGGATGTTTTTCGAAGCATTCTGAGCCAATACACAAAAAGATCTCTTGTTTACTTCAATATAATGTCTGGTCACGTACAGCCACAGTCATTTAAAAATGGGACACCAGCGTAGACCTATTGGTAGAGCTAGAGTTAGAGTTTCAGAAGCGCTCCTTCGGTGCGCTGTGGTACAACATGGAACCGAGACGTGAATGCCGCTAAAAATATTATCCTGACATGGGTGGCAGGTCAGGAGCGTGGACTGTAATTTACAATTGGAATTGGATTTGCCCCTTGTTTCTCATTGTAAGGAATGTACGGTTTTCCTGCACCGTCTGCATTAGTTCTTGTTGAAGGGATTCGAGTATCTGGCTGAAGGTTCACAGTGTCTGGGACACTTTTTTTCTTTGAAGAGGAGCGACCTGACATTATTGCTGTGACAAAGCTAATTGCAATTACAGTAACTAGTGCTACAACACTTATCATTGTACATACATTAACATAAAGTAACTGACTTTTTTGTATAGGAATCACAATCAGTCAACAGGTCGAAGAAAACAATCTGTTTCGTGGGAAATTGAACTACTAAAATTACATACTCGATATCGCAAGCTGCAGGATCTTGTTCCTCAGCTTTTCTTGCTGTCTCCGAACCATCAAGCAATCGCATTGCGTATCTGCTAGCTCAATGTAGAGCTTTCTTAAAATCAACCGGGACCGCCCGATGTCCTTGTCAGTTCTCACAATACATGACATAATATATTTCAGTTCTTCTGACTTAGCAATCAATTTCGTGTTGAAGATGTGCAATGCGTTCTGAAGAGAGTCACTACCGTTTCTGAGCAAAGCATTGGTCTTTAAGAGCTTGAGGATGACAGAGCCATGCTCATCCTTGGTCTGTAAGAGCTCAAAGCTGACAGAGCTGAACTCGTCCTTGGTCGTGGAGAGATCGAGGATGACAGAGCTGAGCTCGTCCTTGGTCTTGGAGAGATTGAGGCTGACAGAGCTGAGCTCATCCTTGATCGTTGAAATATCGAGGCTGACAGAGCTGAGTTTATCCTTGGTCGTGGAGAGCTCGAAGCTAACAGAGCTGAGCTCTTCCTTGGTCGTGGAGAGCTCGAGGCTAACAGAGCTGAGTTTATCCTTGGTCGTGGAGAGCTCGAGGCTAACAAAGCTGAGTTTATCCTTGGTCGTGGAGAGCTCGAGGCTAACAGAGCTGAGCTCATCCTTGGTTGTGGAGAGCTCGAGGCTAACAGAGCTGAGCTCATACTTGGTCGTTGAAAGGTTGAGACTGACAGTGATAAGCTCATCTTTTGCTTAGTAGAGCTCCTTCATCGACGACTCGAGTTTTACATTAGCCCTGATCATCTGAATATCAAGGGCCTTGGTGGACTCCTCAAACTTGATAAGCTTGTTGCGAGCTATAGAGAGGTTAGATGCACGAGCCTTGAGGATCAATGCCATCTTCTTGCACTCGGGGAGAGCGAAAACCGCGAAATGTAGGAGAAAGGCCTGTTTTGCAGCGGAACTGCAGTGAAATATAGGAGAAGGGTGGGCGAACGATCTCGGCTCCGCGCAGATCATCGATTCCGCTAGTCTAAACACTAAAGCCTACCGTGCTCTGCTCATCAATGTCGACTTCCCCCTTCCCATTGTCCCTGGCCCTCTTCACTCTCTGATGCCTGCGCTCCCTTGTTCATCACCGTCGTCCTGCCCTTGCCATTATCCCTGCCCCGCCTTACTCCCTAACACCTACCCTGCTCTGCTCATCACTGTCGTCTTTTGACCCTTGCCATTATCCCTGCCCCTCTTTGCACTCTAACGCCTACCCTCCCTTGTTCATCACTGTCGTCCTGCCCCTTGTCATTATCCCTGCCTCTATTTGCTCTCTATTGCATGCCCTGCCTTGTTCATCACTGCCGGCTTGCCACTTTCCATTATCCCTGTCCCTCCTTACTCCCTAACACCTACCCTGCTCTGCTCATCACTGTCGTCTTGCCCCTTTCCATTATCCCTGCCCCTCCTTACTCCCTAACACCTACCCTGCTCTGCTCATCACTGTCGTCTTTTGCCCCTTGCCATTATCCCTGCCCCTCTTTGCTCTCTAACGCCTGCCCTCCCTTGTTCATCACTGTCGTCCTGCCCCTTACCATTATCCCTGCCTCTCTTTGATCTCTATTGCATGCCCTTCCTTGTTCATCACTGCCGTCTTGCCTCTTGCCATTATCCTTGCCCCTCCTTACTCCCTAACACCCACTGTGCTGTGCTCATCACTGTCGTCTTTTGCCCCTTGCCATTATCCCTGCCCCTCTTTGCTCTCTAACGCCTACCCTCCCTTGTTCATCACTGTCGTCCTGCCCATTACCATTATCCCTGCCTCTCTTTGCTCTCTATTGCATGCCCTGCCTTGTTCATCACTGCCGTCTTGCCACTTTGCATTATCCCTGTCCCTCCTTACTCCCTAACACCTACCCTGATCTGCTCACCACTGTCGTCTTGCCCCTTGACATTATTCCTGCCCCTCCTTACTCCCTAACACCTACCCTGCTCTGCTCATCACTGTCGTCTTTTGCCCCTTGCCATTATCCCTGCCCCTCTTTGCTCTCTAACGCCTGCCCTCCCTTGTTCATCACCGTCGTCCTGACCCTTGCCATTATCCCTGCCCCTCCTTACTCCCTAACACCTACCCTGCTCTGCTCATCACTGTCGTCTTTTGCCCCTTGCCATTATCCCTGCCCCTCTTTGCTCTCTAACGCCTGCCCTCCCTTGTTCATCACTGTCGTCCTGCCCCTTGCCATTATCCCTGCCTCTCTTTGATCTCTAATGCATGCCCTTCCTTGTTCATCACTGCCGTCTTGCCTCTTGCCATTATCCCTGCCCCTCCTTACTACCTAACATGTACCCTGCTCTGCTCATCACTGTCGTCTTGCCCCTTGCCATTATCCCTGCCCCTCTTTGCTCTCTATCGCATTCCCTGCCTTGTTGATCACTGATGTCTTGCCTCTTGCCATTATCGCTGCCCCTCCTTACTCCCTAACGCCATCCGTGCTCTGCTCATCAATGTCGACTTCCCCCTTGCCATTGTCCCTGCCCCTCTGTGCTTTCTAACGCCTGCCCTGCTCTGCTCATCACTGTCTTCCTGCCCCTTGCCATTTTCCCTGCCCCTCTTCCCTCTCTGACGCCTGCGCTCCCTTGTTCATCACCGTCGTCCTGCCCCTTGCCATTATCCCTGCCCCTCCTTACTCCCTAACACCTACCCTGCTCTGCTCATCACTGTCGTCTTTTGCCCCTTGCCATTATCCCTGCCCCTCTTTGCTCTCTAATGCCTGCCCTCCCTTGTTCATCACTGTCGTCCTGCCCCTTGCCATTATCCCTGCCTCTCTTTGATCTCTAATGCATGCCCTTCCTTGTTCATCACTGCCGTCTTGCCTCTTGCCATTATCCCTGCCCCACCTTACTCCCTAACATGTACCCTGCTCTGCTCATCACTGTCGTCTTGCCCCTTGCCATTAACCCTGCCCCTCTTTGCTCTCTATCGCATTCCCTGCCTTGTTGATCACTGATGTCTTGCCTCTTGCCATTATCGCTGCCCCTCCTTACTCCCTAACGCCAACCGTGCTCTGCTCATCAATGTCGACTTCCCCCTTGCCATTGTCCCTGCCCCTCTGTGCTTTCTAACGCCTGCCCTGCTCTGCTCATCACTGTCTTCCTGCCCCTTGCCATTTTCCCTGCCCCTCTTCCCTCTCTGACGCCTGCGCTCCCTTGTTCATCACCGTCGTCCTGCCCCTTGCCATTATCCCTGCCCCTCCTTACTCCCTAACACCTACCCTGCTCTGCTCATCACTGTCGTCTTTTGCCCCTTGCCATTATCCCTGCCCCTCTTTGCTCTCTAACGCCTGCCCTCCCTTGTTCATCACTGTCGTCCTGCCCCTTGCCATTATCCCTGCCTCTCTTTGATCTCTAATGCATGCCCTTCCTTGTTCATCACTGCCGTCTTGCCTCTTGCCATTATCCCTGCCCCTCCTTACTCCCTAACATGTAACCTGCTCTGCTCATCACTGTCGTCTTTTGCCCCTTGCCATTATCCCTGCCCCTCTTTGCTCTCTATCGCATTCCCTGCCTTGTTGATCAATGATGTCTTGCCTCTTGCCATTATCCCTGCCCCTCCTTACTCCCTAACGCCTACCGTGCTCTGCTCATCAATGTCAACTTCACCCTTGCCATTGTCCCTGCCCCTCTTTGCTCTCTAACGCCTGCCCTGCTCTGCTCATCACTGTCTTCCTGCCCCTTGCCATTTTCCCTGCCCCTCTTCCCTCTCTGACGCCTGCGCTCCCTTGTTCATCACCGTCGTCCTGCCCCTTGCCATTATCCCTGCCTTTCCTTACTCCCTAACACCTACCCTGCTCTGCTCATCACTGTCGTCTTTTGCCCCTTGCCATTATCCCTGCCCCTCTTTGCTCTCTAACGCCTGGCCTCCCTTGTTCATCATTTTCATCCTGCCCCTTGCCATTATCCTTGCCTCTCTTTGCTCTCTATTCCATGCCCTGCCTTGTTCATCACTGCCGTATTGCCACTTTCCATTATCCCTGTCCCTCCTTACTCCCTAACACCTACCCTGCTCTGCTCATCACTGTCGTCTTGCCCCTTTCCATTATCCCTGCCCCTCTTTGCTACCTAACACCTACCCTGCTCTGCTCATCACTGTCGTCTTTTGCCCCTTGCCATTATCCCTGCCCCTCTTTGCTCTCTAACGCCTGCCCTCCCTTGTTCATCACTGTCGTCCTGCCCCTTGCCATTATCCCTGCCTCTCTTTGATCTCTAATGCATGCCCTTCCTTGTTCATCACTGCCGTCTTGCCTCTTGCCATTATCCCTGCCCCTCCTTACTCCCTAACATGTACCCTGCTCTGCTCATCACTGTCGTCTTGCCCCTTGCCATTATCCCTGCCCCTCTTTGCTCTCTATCGCATTCCCTGCCTTGTTGATCACTGATGTCTTGCCTCTTGCCATTATCGCTGCCCCTCCTTACTCCCTAACGCCAACCGTGCTCTGCTCATCAATGTCGACTTCCCCCTTGCCATTGTCCCTGCCCCTCTGTGCTTTCTAACGCCTGCCCTGCTCTGCTCATCACTGTCTTCCTGCCCCTTGCCATTTTCCCTGCCCCTCTTCCCTCTCTGACGCCTGCGCTCCCTTGTTCATCACCGTCGTCCTGACCCTTGCCATTATCCCTGCCCCTCCTTACTCCCTAACACCTACCCTGCTCTGCTCATCACTGTCGTCTTTTGCCCCTTGCCATTATCCCTGCCCCTCTTTGCTCTATAACGCCTGCCCTCCCTTGTTCATCACTGTCGTCCTGCCCCTTGCCATTATCCCTGCCTCTCTTTGATCTCTAATGCATGCCCTTCCTTGTTCATCACTGCCGTCTTGCCTCTTGCCATTATCCCTGCCCCTCCTTACTCCCTAACATGTACCCTGCTCTGCTCATCACTGTCGTCTTTTGCCCCTTGCCATTAACCCTGCCCCTCTTTGCTCTCTATCGCATTCCCTGCCTTGTTGATCACTGATGTCTTGCCTCTTGCCATTATCCCTGCCCCTCCTTACTCCCTAACGCCTACCGTGCTCTGCTCATCAATGTCAACTTCACCCTTGCCATTGTCCCTGCCCCTCTTTGCTCTCTAACGCCTGCCCTGCTCTGCTCATCACTGTCTTCCTTCCCCTTGCCATTTTCCCTGCCCCTCTTCCCTCTCTGACGCCTGCGCTCCCTTGTTCATCACCGTCGTCCTGCCCCTTGCCATTATCCCTGCCTCTCCTTACTCCCTAACACCTACCCTGCTCTGCTCATCACTGTCGTCTTTTGCCCCTTGCCATTATCCCTGCCCCTCTTTGCTCTCTAACGCCTGCCCTCCCTTGTTCATCACTTTCATCCTGCCCCTTGCCATTATCCTTGCCTCTCTTTGCTCTCTATTCCATGCCCTGCCTTGTTCATCACTGCCGTATTGCCACTTTCCATTATCCCTGTCCCTCCTTACTCCCTAACACCTACCCTGCTCTGCTCATCACTGTCGTCTTGCCCCTTTCCATTATCCCTGCCCCTCTTTGCTCCCTAACACCTACCCTGCTCTGCTCATCACTGTCGTCTTTTGCCCCTTGCCATTATCCCTGCCCCTCTTTGCTCTCTAACGCCTGCCCTCCCTTGTTCATCACTGTCGTCCTGCCCCTTACCATTATCCCTGCCTCTCTTTGATCTCTATTGCATGCCCTTCCTTGTTCATCACTGCCGTCTTGCCTCTTGCCATTATCCCTGCCCCTCCTTACTCCCTAACACCCACCGTGCTGTGCTCATCACTGTCGTCTTTTGCCCCTTGCCATTATCCCTGCCCCTCTTTGCTCTCTAACGGCTACCCTCCCGTGTTCATCACTGTCGTCCTGCCCATTACCATTATCCCTGCCTCTCTTTGCTCTCTATTGCATGCCCTGCCTTGTTCATCACTGCCGTCTTGCCACTTTGAATTATCCCTGTCCCTCCTTACTCCCTAACACCTACCCTGATCTGCTCACCACTGTCGTCTTGCCCCTTGACATTATCCCTGCCCCTCCTTACTCCCTAACACCTACCCTGCTCTGCTCATCACTGTCGTCTTTTGCCCCTTGCCATTATCCCTGCCCCTCTTTGCTCTCTAACGCCTGCCCTCCCTTGTTCATCACTGTCGTCCTGCCCCTTGCCATTATCCCTGCCTCTCTTTGATCTCTAATGCATGCCCTTCCTTGTTCATCACTGCCGTCTTGCCTCTTGCCATTATCCCTGCCCCTCCTTACTCCCTAACATGTACCCTGCTCTGCTCATCACTGTCGTCTTGCCCCTTGCCATTAACCCTGCCCCTCTTTGCTCTCTATCGCATTCCCTGCCTTGTTGATCACTGATGTCTTGCCTCTTGCCATTATCGCTGCCCCTCCTTACTCCCTAACGCCAACCGTGCTCTGCTCATCAATGTCGACTTCCCCCTTGCCATTGTCCCTGCCCCTCTGTGCTTTCTAACGCCTGCCCTGCTCTGCTCATCACTGTCTTCCTGCCCCTTGCCATTTTCCCTGCCCCTCTTCCCTCTCTGACGCCTGCGCTCCCTTGTTCATCACCGTCGTCCAGACCCTTGCCATTATCCCTGCCTCTCCTTACTCCCTAACACCTACCCTGCTCTGCTCATCACTGTCGTCTTTTGCCCCTTGCCATTATCCCTGCCCCTCTTTGCTCTCTAACGCCTGCCCTCCCTTGTTCATCACTGTCGTCCTGCCCCTTACCATTATCCCTGCCTCTCTTTGATCTCTATTGCATGCCCTTCCTTGTTCATCACTGCCGTCTTGCCTCTTGCCATTATCCCTGCCCCTCCTTACTCCCTAACACCCACCGTGCTGTGCTCATCACTGTCGTCTTTTGCCCCTTGCCATTATCCCTGCCCCTCTTTGCTCTCTAACGGCTACCCTCCCTTGTTCATCACTGTCGTCCTGCCCATTACCATTATCCCTGCCTCTCTTTGCTCTCTATTGCATGCCCTGCCTTGTTCATCACTGCCGTCTTGCCACTTTGCATTATCCCTGTCCCTCCTTACTCCCTAACACCTACCATGATCTGCTCACCACTGTCGTCTTGCCCCTTGACATTATCCCTGCCCCTCCTTACTCCCTAACACCTACCCTGCTCTGCTCATCACTGTCGTCTTTTTCCCCTTGCCATTATCCCTGCCCCTCTTTGCTCTCTAACGCCTGCCCTCCCTTGTTCATCACTGTCGTCCTGCCCCTTGCCATTATCCCTGCCTCTCTTTGATCTCTAATGCATGCCCTTCCTTGTTCATCACTGCCGTCTTGCCTCTTGCCATTATCCCTGCCCCTCCTTACTCCCTAACATGTACCCTGCTCTGCTCATCACTGTCGTCTTGCCCCTTGCCATTAACCCTGCCCCTCTTTGCTCTCTATCGCATTCCCTGCCTTGTTGATCACTGATGTCTTGCCTCTTGCCATTATCGCTGCCCCTCCTTACTCCCTAACGCCAACCGTGCTCTGCTCATCAATTTCGACTTCCCCCTTGCCATTGTCCCTGCCCCTCTGTGCTTTCTAACGCCTGCCCTGCTCTGCTCATCACTGTCTTCCTGCCCCTTGCCATTTTCCCTGCCCCTCTTCCCTCTCTGACGCCTGCGCTCCCTTGTTCATCACCGTCGTCCTGACCCTTGCCATTATCCCTGCCTCTCCTTACTCCCTAACACCTACCCTGCTCTGCTCATCACTGTCGTCTTTTGCCCCTTGCCATTATCCCTGCCCCTCTTTGCTCTCTAACGCCTGCCCTCCCTTGTTCATCATTTTCATCCTGCCCCTTGCCATTATCCTTGCCTCTCTTTGCTCTCTATTGCATGCCCTGCCTTGTTCATCACTGCCGTCTTGCCACTTTACATTATCCCTGTCCCTCCTTACTCCCTAACACCTACCCTGCTCTGCTCATCACTGTCGTCTTGCCCCTTTCCATTATCCCTGCCCCTCTTTGCTCCCTAACACCTACCCTGCTCTGCTCATCACTGTCGTCTTTTGCCCCTTGCCATTATCCCTGCCCCTCTTTGCTCTCTAACGCCTGCCCTCCCTTGTTCATCACTGTCGTCCTGCCCCTTACCATTATCCCTGCCTCTCTTTGATCTCTATTGCATGCCCTTCCTTGTTCATCACTGCCGTCTTGCCTCTTGCCATTATCCCTGCCCCTCCTTACTCCCTAACACCCACCGTGCTGTGCTCATCACTGTCGTCTTTTGCCCCTTGCCATTATCCCTGCCCCTCTTTGCTCTCTAACGCCTACCCTCCCTTGTTCATCACTGTCGTCCTGCCCATTACCATTATCCCTGCCTCTCTTTGCTCTCTATTGCATGCCCTGCCTTGTTCATCACTGCCGTCTTGCCACTTTGCATTATCCCTGTCCCTCCTTACTCCCTAACACCTACCCTGATCTGCTCACCACTGTCGTCTTGCCCCTTGACATTATCCCTGCCCCTCCTTACTCCCTAACACCTACCCTGCTCTGCTCATCACTGTCGTCTTTTGCCCCTTGCCATTATCAGAGCCTGCCCTCCCCTTGTTCATCACTGTCGTCCCTGTCCCCCTGCCATTCCCTGCCTCTCTTTGCTCTAATTGCATTGCCCGGCCGCCTTGTTCATCACTGCCTCCTGCCTCTTGCCCGCCCTGGTCCCTCCTCACTACTAACAACCTACCCATGCTCTGCTCATCACTGTCGTCTTTTTGTCCTCTGCATTATCCCAGCCCCTCCTTACTTTTTCCCTACCGCCTACCCTGCCTGCTCATCACGTCTCGTCTTGCCCCTTCGCCATTGTGTCCGTCCCTGCCTCCTCTTTGCTCTCTATTGCATGCCCTGCTTTTTTCATCACTGCCGTCTTGCCTCTTGCCATTATCCCTGCCCCTCCTTACTCCCTACCACCTACCCTGCTCTGCTCATCACTGTCGTCTTGCCCCTTGCCATTGTCCCTGCCCCTCTTTGCTCTCTATTGCATTCCCTGCCTTGTTGATTACTGATGATTATCCCTGCCCCTTCTTACTCCCTAACGCCTGCCCTCCCTTGTTCATCACTGTCGTCCTGCCCCTTGCCATTATCCCTGCCTCTCTTTGCTCTATATTGCATGCCCTGCCTTGTTCATCACTGCCGTCCTGCCTCTTTCCGTCCTTGTCCCTCCTCACTTCCTAACACCTACCCTGCTCTACTCATCACTGTCGTCTTGCCTCTGCCATTATCCCAGCCCCTCCGTCCTTACTCCCTACCACCTACCCTGCTCTACTCATCACTGTCGTCTTGCCTCTGCCATTATCCCTGCCCCTCCTTACTCCCTAACACCTACCCTGCCCTGCTCATCACTGTCGTATTTTATTCCCCTTGCCATTATCCCTGCCCCTCTTCGCTCTATAACGCCTGCCCTCCCTTGTTCATCACTGTCGTCCTGCCCCTTGCCATTATCCCTGCCTCTCTTTGCTCTCTAACGCCTGCCCTCCCTTGTTCATCACTGTCGTCCTGCCCCTTGCCATTATCCCTGCCTCTCTTTGCTCTCTATTGCATGCCCTGCCTTGTTCATCACTGCCGTCCTGCCTCTTGCCCTCCCTGTCCCTCCTCACTTCCTAACACCTACCCTGCTCTGCTCATCACTGTCGTCTTGCCTCTGCCATTATCCCAGCCCCTCCTTACTCCCTACCACCTACCCTGCTCTGCTCATCACTGTCGTCTTGCCCCTTGCCATTGTCCCTGCCCCTCTTTGCTCTCTATTGCATGCCCTGCTTTTTTCATCACTGCCGTCTTGCCTCTTGCCATTATCCCTGCCCCTCCTTACTCCCTACCACCTACCCTGCTCTGCTCATCACTGTCGTCTTGCCCCTTGCCATTGTCCCTGCCCCTCTTTGCTCTCTATCGCATTCCCTGCCTTGTTGATTACTGATGATTATCCCTGCCCCTCCTTACTCCCTAACGCCTGCCCTCCCTTGTTCATCACTGTCGTCCTGCCCCTTGCCATTATCCCTGCCTCTCTTTGCTCTATATTGCATGCCCTGCCTTGTTCATCACTGCCGTCCTGCCTCTTGCCGTCCTTGTCCCTCCTCACTTCCTAACACCTACCCTGCTCTACTCATCACTGTCGTCTTGCCTCTGCCATTATCCCAGCCCCTCCGTCCTTACTCCCTACCACCTACCCTGCTCTACTCATCACTGTCGTCTTGCCTCTGCCATTATCCCTGCCCCTCCTTACTCCCTAACACCTACCCTGCCCTGCTCATCACTGTCGTATTTTATTCCCCTTGCCATTATCCCTGCCCCTCTTCGCTCTATAACGCCTGCCCTCCCTTGTTCATCACTGTCGTCCTGCCCCTTGCCATTATCCCTGCCTCTCTTTGCTCTCTAACGCCTGCCCTCCCTTGTTCATCACTGTCGTCCTGCCCCTTGCCATTATCCCTGCCTCTCTTTGCTCTCTATTGCATGCCCTGCCTTGTTCATCACTGCCGTCCTGCCTCTTGCCCTCCCTGTCCCTCCTCACTTCCTAACACCTACCCTGCTCTGCTCATCACTGTCGTCTTGCCTCTGCCATTATCCCAGCCCCTCCTTACTCCCTACCACCTACCCTGCTCTGCTCATCACTGTCGTCTTGCCCCTTGCCATTGTCCCTGCCCCTCTTTGCTCTCTATTGCATGCCCTGCTTTTTTCATCACTGCCGTCTTGCCTCTTGCCATTATCCCTGCCCCTCCTTACTCCCTACCACCTACCCTGCTCTGCTCATCACTGTCGTCTTGCCCCTTGCCATTGTCCCTGCCCCTCTTTGCTCTCTATCGCATTCCCTGCCTTGTTGATTACTGATGATTATCCCTGCCCCTCCTTACTCCCTAACGCCTGCCCTCCCTTGTTCATCACTGTCGTCCTGCCCCTTGCCATTATCCCTGCCTCTCTTTGCTCTATATTGCATGCCCTGCCTTGTTCATCACTGCCGTCCTGCCTCTTGCCGTCCTTGTCCCTCCTCACTTCCTAACACCTACCCTGCTCTACTCATCACTGTCGTCTTGCCTCTGCCATTATCCCAGCCCCTCCGTCCTTACTCCCTACCACCTACCCTGCTCTACTCATCACTGTCGTCTTGCCTCTGCCATTATCCCTGCCCCTCCTTACTCCCTAACACCTACCCTGCCCTGCTCATCACTGTCGTATTTTATTCCCCTTGCCATTATCCCTGCCCCTCTTCGCTCTATAACGCCTGCCCTCCCTTGTTCATCACTGTCGTCCTGCCCCTTGCCATTATCCCTGCCTCTCTTTGCTCTCTAACGCCTGCCCTCCCTTGTTCATCACTGTCGTCCTGCCCCTTGCCATTATCCCTGCCTCTCTTTGCTCTCTATTGCATGCCCTGCCTTGTTCATCACTGCCGTCCTGCCTCTTGCCCTCCCTGTCCCTCCTCACTTCCTAACACCTACCCTGCTCTGCTCATCACTGTCGTCTTGCCTCTGCCATTATCCCAGCCCCTCCTTACTCCCTACCACCTACCCTGCTCTGCTCATCACTGTCGTCTTGCCCCTTGCCATTGTCCCTGCCCCTCTTTGCTCTCTATTGCATGCCCTGCTTTTTTCATCACTGCCGTCTTGCCTCTTGCCATTATCCCTGCCCCTCCTTACTCCCTACCACCTACCCTGCTCTGCTCATCACTGTCGTCTTGCCCCTTGCCATTGTCCCTGCCCCTCTTTGCTCTCTATCGCATTCCCTGCCTTGTTGATTACTGATGATTATCCCTGCCCCTCCTTACTCCCTAACGCCTGCCCTCCCTTGTTCATCACTGTCGTCCTGCCCCTTGCCATTATCCCTGCCTCTCTTTGCTCTATATTGCATGCCCTGCCTTGTTCATCACTGCCGTCCTGCCTCTTGCCGTCCTTGTCCCTCCTCACTTCCTAACACCTACCCTGCTCTACTCATCACTGTCGTCTTGCCTCTGCCATTATCCCAGCCCCTCCGTCCTTACTCCCTACCACCTACCCTGCTCTACTCATCACTGTCGTCTTGCCTCTGCCATTATCCCTGCCCCTCCTTACTCCCTAACACCTACCCTGCCCTGCTCATCACTGTCGTATTTTATTCCCCTTGCCATTATCCCTGCCCCTCTTCGCTCTATAACGCCTGCCCTCCCTTGTTCATCACTGTCGTCCTGCCCCTTGCCATTATCCCTGCCTCTCTTTGCTCTCTAACGCCTGCCCTCCCTTGTTCATCACTGTCGTCCTGCCCCTTGCCATTATCCCTGCCTCTCTTTGCTCTCTATTGCATGCCCTGCCTTGTTCATCACTGCCGTCCTGCCTCTTGCCCTCCCTGTCCCTCCTCACTTCCTAACACCTACCCTGCTCTGCTCATCACTGTCGTCTTGCCTCTGCCATTATCCCAGCCCCTCCTTACTCCCTACCACCTACCCTGCTCTGCTCATCACTGTCGTCTTGCCCCTTGCCATTGTCCCTGCCCCTCTTTGCTCTCTATTGCATGCCCTGCTTTTTTCATCACTGCCGTCTTGCCTCTTGCCATTATCCCTGCCCCTCCTTACTCCCTACCACCTACCCTGCTCTGCTCATCACTGTCGTCTTGCCCCTTGCCATTGTCCCTGCCCCTCTTTGCTCTCTATCGCATTCCCTGCCTTGTTGATTACTGATGATTATCCCTGCCCCTCCTTACTCCCTAACGCCTGCCCTCCCTTGTTCATCACTGTCGTCCTGCCCCTTGCCATTATCCCTGCCTCTCTTTGCTCTATATTGCATGCCCTGCCTTGTTCATCACTGCCGTCCTGCCTCTTGCCGTCCTTGTCCCTCCTCACTTCCTAACACCTACCCTGCTCTACTCATCACTGTCGTCTTGCCTCTGCCATTATCCCAGCCCCTCCGTCCTTACTCCCTACCACCTACCCTGCTCTACTCATCACTGTCGTCTTGCCTCTGCCATTATCCCTGCCCCTCCTTACTCCCTAACACCTACCCTGCCCTGCTCATCACTGTCGTATTTTATTCCCCTTGCCATTATCCCTGCCCCTCTTCGCTCTATAACGCCTGCCCTCCCTTGTTCATCACTGTCGTCCTGCCCCTTGCCATTATCCCTGCCTCTCTTTGCTCTCTAACGCCTGCCCTCCCTTGTTCATCACTGTCGTCCTGCCCCTTGCCATTATCCCTGCCTCTCTTTGCTCTCTATTGCATGCCCTGCCTTGTTCATCACTGCCGTCCTGCCTCTTGCCCTCCCTGTCCCTCCTCACTTCCTAACACCTACCCTGCTCTGCTCATCACTGTCGTCTTGCCTCTGCCATTATCCCAGCCCCTCCTTACTCCCTACCACCTACCCTGCTCTGCTCATCACTGTCGTCTTGCCCCTTGCCATTGTCCCTGCCCCTCTTTGCTCTCTATTGCATGCCCTGCTTTTTTCATCACTGCCGTCTTGCCTCTTGCCATTATCCCTGCCCCTCCTTACTCCCTACCACCTACCCTGCTCTGCTCATCACTGTCGTCTTGCCCCTTGCCATTGTCCCTGCCCCTCTTTGCTCTCTATCGCATTCCCTGCCTTGTTGATTACTGATGATTATCCCTGCCCCTCCTTACTCCCTAACGCCTGCCCTCCCTTGTTCATCACTGTCGTCCTGCCCCTTGCCATTATCCCTGCCTCTCTTTGCTCTATATTGCATGCCCTGCCTTGTTCATCACTGCCGTCCTGCCTCTTGCCGTCCTTGTCCCTCCTCACTTCCTAACACCTACCCTGCTCTACTCATCACTGTCGTCTTGCCTCTGCCATTATCCCAGCCCCTCCGTCCTTACTCCCTACCACCTACCCTGCTCTACTCATCACTGTCGTCTTGCCTCTGCCATTATCCCTGCCCCTCCTTACTCCCTAACACCTACCCTGCCCTGCTCATCACTGTCGTATTTTATTCCCCTTGCCATTATCCCTGCCCCTCTTCGCTCTATAACGCCTGCCCTCCCTTGTTCATCACTGTCGTCCTGCCCCTTGCCATTATCCCTGCCTCTCTTTGCTCTCTAACGCCTGCCCTCCCTTGTTCATCACTGTCGTCCTGCCCCTTGCCATTATCCCTGCCTCTCTTTGCTCTCTATTGCATGCCCTGCCTTGTTCATCACTGCCGTCCTGCCTCTTGCCCTCCCTGTCCCTCCTCACTTCCTAACACCTACCCTGCTCTGCTCATCACTGTCGTCTTGCCTCTGCCATTATCCCAGCCCCTCCTTACTCCCTACCACCTACCCTGCTCTGCTCATCACTGTCGTCTTGCCCCTTGCCATTGTCCCTGCCCCTCTTTGCTCTCTATTGCATGCCCTGCTTTTTTCATCACTGCCGTCTTGCCTCTTGCCATTATCCCTGCCCCTCCTTACTCCCTACCACCTACCCTGCTCTGCTCATCACTGTCGTCTTGCCCCTTGCCATTGTCCCTGCCCCTCTTTGCTCTCTATCGCATTCCCTGCCTTGTTGATTACTGATGATTATCCCTGCCCCTCCTTACTCCCTAACGCCTGCCCTCCCTTGTTCATCACTGTCGTCCTGCCCCTTGCCATTATCCCTGCCTCTCTTTGCTCTATATTGCATGCCCTGCCTTGTTCATCACTGCCGTCCTGCCTCTTGCCGTCCTTGTCCCTCCTCACTTCCTAACACCTACCCTGCTCTACTCATCACTGTCGTCTTGCCTCTGCCATTATCCCAGCCCCTCCGTCCTTACTCCCTACCACCTACCCTGCTCTACTCATCACTGTCGTCTTGCCTCTGCCATTATCCCTGCCCCTCCTTACTCCCTAACACCTACCCTGCCCTGCTCATCACTGTCGTATTTTATTCCCCTTGCCATTATCCCTGCCCCTCTTCGCTCTATAACGCCTGCCCTCCCTTGTTCATCACTGTCGTCCTGCCCCTTGCCATTATCCCTGCCTCTCTTTGCTCTCTAACGCCTGCCCTCCCTTGTTCATCACTGTCGTCCTGCCCCTTGCCATTATCCCTGCCTCTCTTTGCTCTCTATTGCATGCCCTGCCTTGTTCATCACTGCCGTCCTGCCTCTTGCCCTCCCTGTCCCTCCTCACTTCCTAACACCTACCCTGCTCTGCTCATCACTGTCGTCTTGCCTCTGCCATTATCCCAGCCCCTCCTTACTCCCTACCACCTACCCTGCTCTGCTCATCACTGTCGTCTTGCCCCTTGCCATTGTCCCTGCCCCTCTTTGCTCTCTATTGCATGCCCTGCTTTTTTCATCACTGCCGTCTTGCCTCTTGCCATTATCCCTGCCCCTCCTTACTCCCTACCACCTACCCTGCTCTGCTCATCACTGTCGTCTTGCCCCTTGCCATTGTCCCTGCCCCTCTTTGCTCTCTATCGCATTCCCTGCCTTGTTGATTACTGATGATTATCCCTGCCCCTCCTTACTCCCTAACGCCTGCCCTCCCTTGTTCATCACTGTCGTCCTGCCCCTTGCCATTATCCCTGCCTCTCTTTGCTCTATATTGCATGCCCTGCCTTGTTCATCACTGCCGTCCTGCCTCTTGCCGTCCTTGTCCCTCCTCACTTCCTAACACCTACCCTGCTCTACTCATCACTGTCGTCTTGCCTCTGCCATTATCCCAGCCCCTCCGTCCTTACTCCCTACCACCTACCCTGCTCTACTCATCACTGTCGTCTTGCCTCTGCCATTATCCCTGCCCCTCCTTACTCCCTAACACCTACCCTGCCCTGCTCATCACTGTCGTATTTTATTCCCCTTGCCATTATCCCTGCCCCTCTTCGCTCTATAACGCCTGCCCTCCCTTGTTCATCACTGTCGTCCTGCCCCTTGCCATTATCCCTGCCTCTCTTTGCTCTCTAACGCCTGCCCTCCCTTGTTCATCACTGTCGTCCTGCCCCTTGCCATTATCCCTGCCTCTCTTTGCTCTCTATTGCATGCCCTGCCTTGTTCATCACTGCCGTCCTGCCTCTTGCCCTCCCTGTCCCTCCTCACTTCCTAACACCTACCCTGCTCTGCTCATCACTGTCGTCTTGCCTCTGCCATTATCCCAGCCCCTCCTTACTCCCTACCACCTACCCTGCTCTGCTCATCACTGTCGTCTTGCCCCTTGCCATTGTCCCTGCCCCTCTTTGCTCTCTATTGCATGCCCTGCTTTTTTCATCACTGCCGTCTTGCCTCTTGCCATTATCCCTGCCCCTCCTTACTCCCTACCACCTACCCTGCTCTGCTCATCACTGTCGTCTTGCCCCTTGCCATTGTCCCTGCCCCTCTTTGCTCTCTATCGCATTCCCTGCCTTGTTGATTACTGATGATTATCCCTGCCCCTCCTTACTCCCTAACGCCTGCCCTCCCTTGTTCATCACTGTCGTCCTGCCCCTTGCCATTATCCCTGCCTCTCTTTGCTCTATATTGCATGCCCTGCCTTGTTCATCACTGCCGTCCTGCCTCTTGCCGTCCTTGTCCCTCCTCACTTCCTAACACCTACCCTGCTCTACTCATCACTGTCGTCTTGCCTCTGCCATTATCCCAGCCCCTCCGTCCTTACTCCCTACCACCTACCCTGCTCTACTCATCACTGTCGTCTTGCCTCTGCCATTATCCCTGCCCCTCCTTACTCCCTAACACCTACCCTGCCCTGCTCATCACTGTCGTATTTTATTCCCCTTGCCATTATCCCTGCCCCTCTTCGCTCTATAACGCCTGCCCTCCCTTGTTCATCACTGTCGTCCTGCCCCTTGCCATTATCCCTGCCTCTCTTTGCTCTCTAACGCCTGCCCTCCCTTGTTCATCACTGTCGTCCTGCCCCTTGCCATTATCCCTGCCTCTCTTTGCTCTCTATTGCATGCCCTGCCTTGTTCATCACTGCCGTCCTGCCTCTTGCCCTCCCTGTCCCTCCTCACTTCCTAACACCTACCCTGCTCTGCTCATCACTGTCGTCTTGCCTCTGCCATTATCCCAGCCCCTCCTTACTCCCTACCACCTACCCTGCTCTGCTCATCACTGTCGTCTTGCCCCTGGCCATTGTCCCTGCCCCTCTTTGCTCTCTATTGCATGCCCTGCTTTTTTCATCACTGCCGTCTTGCCTCTTGCCATTATCCCTGCCCCTCCTTACTCCCTACCACCTACCCTGCTCTGCTCATCACTGTCGTCTTGCCCCTTGCCATTGTCCCTGCCCCTCTTTGCTCTCTATCGCATTCCCTGCCTTGTTGATTACTGATGATTATCCCTGCCCCTCCTTACTCCCTAACGCCTGCCCTCCCTTGTTCATCACTGTCGTCCTGCCCCTTGCCATTATCCCTGCCTCTCTTTGCTCTATATTGCATGCCCTGCCTTGTTCATCACTGCCGTCCTGCCTCTTTCCGTCCTTGTCCCTCCTCACTTCCTAACACCTACCCTGCTCTACTCATCACTGTCGTCTTGCCTCTGCCATTATCCCAGCCCCTCCGTCCTTACTCCCTACCACCTACCCTGCTCTACTCATCACTGTCGTCTTGCCTCTGCCATTATCCCTGCCCCTCCTTACTCCCTAACACCTACCCTGCCCTGCTCATCACTGTCGTATTTTATTCCCCTTGCCATTATCCCTGCCCCTCTTCGCTCTATAAACGCCTGCCCCTCCCTTGTTCATCACTGTCGTCCTGCCCCTTGCCATTATCCCTGCCTCTCTTTGCTCTCTAACGCTGCCCTCCCTTGTTCATCACTGTCGTCCTGCCCCTTGCCATTATCCCTGCCTCTCTTTGCTCTCTATTGCATGCCCTGCCTTGTTCATCACTGCCGTCCTGCCTCTTGCCCTCCCTGTCCCTTCCTCACTTCCTAACACCTACCCTGCTCTGCTCATCACTGTCTTCTTGCCTCTGCCATTATCCCAGCCCCTCCTTACTCCCTACCACCTACCCTGCTCTGCTCATCACTGTCGTCTTGCCCCTTGCCATTGTCCCTGCCCCTCTTTGCTCTCTATTGCATGCCCTGCTTTTTTCACTCACTGCCGTCTTGCCTCTTGCCATTATCCCTGCCCCTCCTTACTACCCTACCACCTACCCTGCTCTGCTCATCACTGTCGTCTTGCCCCTTGCCATTGTCCCTGCCCCTCTTTGCTCTCTATCGCTTCCCTGCCTTGTTGATTACTGATGATTATCCCTGCCCCTCCTTACTCCTAACGCCTGCCCTCCCTTGTTCATCAACTGTCGTCCTGCCCCTTGCCATTATCCCTGCCTCTCTTTGCTCTATATTGCATGCCCTGCCTTGTTCATCCTGCCGTCCTGCCTCTGCCGTCCTTGTCCCTCCTCACTGTCCTAACACCTACCCTGCTCTACTCATCACTGTCGTCTTGCCTCTGCCATTATCCCAGCCCCTCCGTCCTTACTCCCTACCACCTACCCTGCTCTACTCATCACTGTCGTCTTGCCTCTGCCATTATCCCTGCCCCTCCTTACTCCCTAACACCTACCCTGCCCTGCTCATCACTGTCGTATTTTATTCCCCTTGCCATTATCCCTGCCCCTCTTCGCTCTATAACGCCTGCCCTCCCTTGTTCATCACTGTCGTCCTGCCCCTTGCCATTATCCCTGCCTCTCTTTGCTCTCTAACGCCTGCCCTCCCTTGTTCATCACTGTCGTCCTGCCCCTTGCCATTATCCCTGCCTCTCTTTGCTCTCTATTGCATGCCCTGCCTTGTTCATCACTGCCGTCCTGCCTCTTGCCCTCCCTGTCCCTCCTCACTTCCTAACACCTACCCTGCTCTGCTCATCACTGTCGTCTTGCCTCTGCCATTATCCCAGCCCCTCCTTACTCCCTACCACCTACCCTGCTCTGCTCATCACTGTCGTCTTGCCCCTTGCCATTGTCCCTGCCCCTCTTTGCTCTCTATTGCATGCCCTGCTTTTTTCATCACTGCCGTCTTGCCTCTTGCCATTATCCCTGCCCCTCCTTACTCCCTACCACCTACCCTGCTCTGCTCATCACTGTCGTCTTGCCCCTTGCCATTGTCCCTGCCCCTCTTTGCTCTCTATTGCATTCCCTGCCTTGTTGATTACTGATGATTATCCCTGCCCCTTCTTACTCCCTAACGCCTGCCCTCCCTTGTTCATCACTGTCGTCCTGCCCCCTTGCCATTATCCCTGCCTCTCTTTGCTCTATATTGCATGCCCTGCCTTGTTCATCACTGCCGTCCTGCCTCTTTCCGTCCTTGTCCCCTCCTCACTTCCTAACACCTACCCTGCCTCTACTCATCACTGTCGTCTTGCCTCTGCCATTATCCCAGCCCCTCCGTCCTTACTCCCTACCACCTACCCTGCTTACTCATCACTGTCGTCTGCCTCTGCCATTATCCCTGCCCCTCCTTACTCCCTAACACCTACCCTGCCCTGCTCATCACTGTCGTATTTTATTCCCCTTGCCATTATCCCTGCCCCTCTTCGCTCTATAACGCCTGCCCTCCTTGTTCATCCACTCGTCTTCTGCCCTCTTGCATTATCCCTGACTCTCTTTTACTCCTATATTGCATTGCCCTGCCTTGATCATCACTGCCTCGTCCTGCATCTTGCCCTCCCTGTCCCTCCTGAATCCTAAACACCGACCCTGCTCGCTCATCACTGTAGTCTTGCCTCTTGCCATTATCCATTTGTCACCCCCTCCTTTGTCCTACTCACCTACCCTGACTGCTGCTCATCACTGTCGTCTGGCCCCTTGCCATTGTCCCTGCACCTCCTTTGCTCTTATTGCATTGCCGCCTTGTGATTACTGATGATTATCACCCTGCACCTCTGACGCCCTAACGCCTGCCCTCCCTGTTCATCACTGTCGTCCTGACCCCTGACACTTATCCCTGACCTTCTTTGACTCTAGTATTGCATGCTCTGCCTTGTTCATCACTGCCGTCGGCCTCTTGCCGTCCTTGTCCCTCCTCACTTCCTTTTTCCCCTTAACACTACCCTGCTTACTCATCACTGGTCGTACTTTGCCCTCTGGCATTAATCACAGACCTCCGTCCCTTATCCCTACAACTACCCTGCTACACGCATCACTCGCTTCTGCCTTCTCTGCACCATATCCATGCCCTCCTCTTACTCCTAACACCTACCCTGCTCCTGCTCATCACTGTCGTATTTTACCTTCCCCTTGCCATATACACTTGCCACTCTTCGTCTATAACGGCCTGCCCTTCCCTTGTCACTTAACTGTCGTCCTGCCCATTGCCATTAATCCCCTGCCTCTCTTTGCTCTTAACGCCTGCCCTCCATTGTTCGATCCACTGTGGTCCTGGCGACCAAGTTGACATTCGTGT
>JACBWV010000610.1:18598888-18689286 GCA_013435795.1 Chlamydomonas sp. ICE-L | reverse complement strand
GTGAGCAATGCCGTCTTGACTACTCTTGCCATTATCCCTGCCACTCCTTTCCTCCATCAAACGGCCTCCCGTGCTCTGGGCTCATCACTGTAGCCTTTACCCTTGCCATTTGTCTTGCCCTCTGTGTCTCTAAACGCCATACCCTGTCTGCTTCATCACTGTTCCCTCCTGCACCTAAATTGACATTAATCCATGCCACTTTCCCGACCTATAACGACAGCCTGGTGCAGATCCCTTGCTTTCATTCAACTACTCTCCTGCCCCATGGCCATTATCCACTGCCCTCCTACTCCGAAACAATTACCCTGTGCTCTGACTGCATCATGTGTCGTTTATTTGACAAATTTCAACCCTTGCCATTATCCCTGCCCTCTTTGTCTCTCACACCTGCCCTCCATTGTCATTCAATGTTTTGCCTGGGCCTTGCAATTATCACTTCGCCTCTCTTGCTCTCTATTGCATGCCCATTGCCTTTGTGTTTTGTTTCATCAATCGTTGATTCTGCCACAGCTATTGCCATTATCCAATGTCCCTAATTAATCCCTAACGCCCTTCACCCTGCTCTGATCATCACTGGTCCGGTTTTTTTTGCCCTTGCCATTACCACTGCCCAATCCCCCCCCCTCCACCTTTTGCTCGCTCTAACGCCTGGCCCCTTTTGTGCTCTGATCATCATGGTCATCAGCCCTCCTTGAAATTATCCCTGCCCCTCTTCCGCTCTCAACGCTGCCCTGATGTTCATCACCTATCGTCCGGCCCTTGCCATTTATCCTGTCCCCTTACTCCCTAACACCTACCCTGCTTGTCATTCCCTATCGTTTGCCCCTCCTTTCATTATCCTGCCCTCTTGCTCCCAACCCTGGCCCTCCCTTTTCATCAATGTCGTCCTGCCCCTTGCCATTATCCGCCTCTCTCTTTGCTCTTATTGCATGCTTGCCTTGTTCATCACTGCCGTATGGCCCGCTTTGCCTATCCCTGCCCCTCATTATCTTAAACACTACCTGTGCTCTGCGATCACTGTCGTTCCTGCCCTCGCCCATATCCAGCCTCTTATTTCTCACTAACACCGACCCTGATCTGCTCATCACTGTCGTCTGTCCCCTGCAATTGTCCCTGACTCTTGCTCTATATTGCATGCCCTGCCTTGTTGATCACTGAGGTCTTGCCTTTGCCCATTATCCCTTGACCCTCCTACTCCCTAACGGCCTACAGTTGCTCTCTGACTATCATGTGTAGTCTTGACATTGAAAGGGCTAAAGAAAATATGGGGACTGAGAGAAGAAAGGAACGGAGAGTAGAAAGAACGGGCATGAAGGCATATGGGAAAAGGATAAAGGAAAAGCTCCTCCATTCGCTCTCTAACGCCCATGCGCTCCATTGGTTCATAACAGTCGTGCCTTCCTCTTGCATTATCCCTTGGTCCATCCTTACTCCCTAAACCTACACTGCCCTCCCTTGTTCTTCCATTCACACTGTAGGTCCTCTTGCCCATTGCTAGTGGGGGAATGAAAAAGCAACCTCGATGGCTCTATGTAAGTATGACTATGTTACGTCATATCTTCACGTGCGTCCGTATGCAATGTTGACCCCACAAACGCCAATGATCCTAAATACCTGAGGAGCCCAGGGATAACCGGCAGGCCCCACGTACACACATGCAGGTGGTTATTAAAAGGAATTGGACAGTCATCATAAATACAGACGCCCAAAAACATGCCACCAGAACACTGCTAGGGAAGGAACCACAAATGTAACAATTACTGCCAAGGGAAACCGGCGACCAGACGCCACCGGGTCAGTCCTTGGACGAAAGCAGGCCAGGGAAGGGCATGCCAAACATTAAGGGATTGCGTGTCGTTCAGTTGTGCTGTTTGGGTGTGTGTACGTGTGTTGTACCTATTACATGGGCAGACATTGCCCAGCACTCATACAGAAACACAAAGCTAATAAACGAATAAATGTGTGGGAGCACTTACTTGATTTCTGTGCTCATGTGCACTATACTTCGGCCATTCCAGGTTGGGCGTTGTTACGGATTCTGAGTCAATGGAAATATGCATGAGTAAGGAGACAAGATCAATGGTGCCAAGCAAGGGCCCAGTCAAATATTAAAGTCACCCCCATACCTCTTCCCCCTCATACATACAGCACAATAGCACTAGCCCCCCCCATAAATCTACCTGCCGGCGTATCTGCTGAAATAAAGGAAATACCCCCCCCCCCCCCCCCCCACAAAACCAAACAAAACCACAACACCCAACCCCAAACAAACAAACCAACACAACCAAAACAACACACACCAGCCCTATCCACTCAACAACAACACCAAAATCCCCCACAAAAACACAAAAACATAAAAAAACCAGAACAGAACCCAACCAAAAAAGGGAGACAACCAAGCGGAAACCAAATAAAACCACCACCCAAAACAACGCAAACCCCCAACAACACACAAAACAAGCCCACACCCAAAAAAAAAGCCCTCCCAGCGCTGGGCAGCCCACCCACAGCCGTCGATAACCCTCCATCCCCCCCCCCCCCCCCATGATGAGTCATTACCACCCCCAGCTCTTTCATCCCACCCCCATTTCTCATCCCCCCCATCTTCTTTCATCCCCCCCTCCTTACCCCCCCCCACGACCCCCCTCCCCCCCCGATCTCTCGAAACCACCCCCACAGCAGCCAAGCCCTCACAAGGTTATCGCCTAGTTCCGCATACCGAAAAACACCGCCAAGGGTTGGCTACGAGCCAGGGCAGGAAGCGGAAATTGGAAAGCTACTTTCACGGACGGTCGGTATCAACACCTACCTGTTTGTCAGGAGGAGGACAATGTTCATCACAAACGCGGAACTCCTTTGCAGTACTTTTAGGGCGCGGAAGTGGGATGGCTGTGGTTAGAGTAGCTAAGAGATCTGACTGGGCCAGACGCAATGTCGCTAGTGTAGGTGCACGGGTACAGCGCGATAATCAATGAATGGGTATTACGAAAAACAACTCTGGTTTGTAGGGCGGGTGGTTTTACGTTAGCGAATGCATTTTGACGTTTAGGGTTGAGGGGGGGGTTGAGGGAGCGTTGAGTTCTTGGCCTGGGTCGTAATGTGTGCAAACGGTGGGCAGCCGCTCCGCTTTAGATTATTGGCCGGAGAGGTGAAACGGCGAGAGGATTGAATGTGAAGATGGACGGGTACGCTCGAGACGAGCGAGAGAGAGATAGAGCTAGCGGAGAGAGAGATACGAGATGTAGAGCGCTGAGATCTCTCGAGAGAGAGAGGTCGAGAGCGAGATCTCTCTCATGTTAGCTCTCTATATTCTATAAGCGCTCGCGAGCGAGCTCTACTCGCTCGATCGCGGGGATCTATAGAGAGAGCGCTCGTAGAGAGACATCTATCTAGCTTCTCTCTCTCGCTCTCTCGCTACTATATCTCTACTATATCTCTCTCTCTCGCTCTCCGCTCTGCTCTCGCGATCTATCGCTAGTATATCGAGATCTCTCTCTCGCTATAATTTCCTCTCTCTCTCTACTTCTGTACTTACCTGAACGCTCCCCGGTATAGCCATTCTTTCTAATTTTCGAGTCAACAGGCAGACGAGCATTTATAATTTGCGGTATCTGCTCTTGCGAGCGAGCTCCAGGGTAAGCAGTGATGCTTGCAGTACACGCAAGTGCGCTTTGTGAGTTGAAGCCAGCGCTAGACAGCATGCGCCGGGAAATGCTACCTATGGGCGCTGTGCTCCAGCAACTAACTAATTGAGTTTGTGCACGATGTGCGGGGGGAGTCTAGGAAATCCTAAGTTTACTGCGCCCTACCTGCGGCCTGCACAAACGGCACACATGCACCATATGGTGAAAGCGAGCTCCATGGTAAGCATTCCATATAGCTCCCTGCTTGGCTGCTTGCTGATGCTGATGCTCCGCGAATTTTGATTTAGCGGATTTGTGTGTTGAAGCCAGCGATTTACAGCATGCGCGGGAAGATGAGTCGGGATGAGCCGGGATGAAGTCTGTCGTCTGCCTGCGCGGGATGATAAGTCGGGATGAGCCGGGGTGAAGTCTGTCGTCTGCCTGCGATTCTGACGGGGAAATCCTAGGCTGGCAGTTGCTTTCCCTTGTTACCCTGCATAGGAATGTCGCATTATGGCATATCGCGATGCAAGACGCAAGCAACATAAAGTAAGATAACTGGTTTTAACCTGTGTTAACTTGTGTTTACGCTTATCTAGGGGTGGGGTCGAGGAGTTTGACCCTTTTGAGGTGCCGTGGAGGGAGAATAACGTTTGATAATTTAAGCCAACTTGCTTTAACCTGCTTAACTTGTTTTAACTCGCTTTAATGTCATATAATGTCGTTTAATGTCGTTTAACGTCCAAACCTGTTTCCATAGTGTGCCATTATCCCTGCCCCTCTCTGCTCTCTATCGCTTGCCTGCTCTGCTCATCACTGTCGTCCTGCCCCTTGCCATTATCCCTGCCCCTATTTGCTCTTTAACGCCTGCCTTGCTCTGCATGTCTTGCAGGGCAAGAGGATGGATGGAAATGCTACAGCTGCGATGAAGATTGCTGCCACGAAGGAACTATAAATGCCGAAGATGGAAATATATAATAGAAGCAGCGAAGATATATAGATGTATAGCTTTGCTTGGACGTTTCTACTTGGTGGATATATGGGCATATGTCTTCATGCGTAGACAAATGGATAGCTGCCTGCAGGCTGCCTATATACTTGAACTTAATTAGCTACATGGCTCTAGCCAGCAATTTGGCTGCTCGTCGTCTTTTGCTCGCTGTCTATCTATGGTCAATGGATATAGAGGAAATATATGGGATGTAGCGGATGTACATGTGTAAGGATGCTTACATAGATATATAGGTAGATCAATAAGTTAATGGATGCATACGGTAGTTTATTATGTATGTAATCTATCTTCTCGAATCCTGATGTAATTGAGAAATGCTCATGGAAAATATTCCTGAAAATGTGACCTCTCCGACCACCGTGCCCAAACCGCCCTGCAAGCGAAGTACAGGCGAAAAGTCTCAGAAGACCGAACATTTCGCCTCATTACCGTGCACAAGCCGCTGTGCGTGGCGAGATGCCGTCGAAATATCTCAGAAGTCTGAGACATTTCGGCGACAATCCGCCTAGGCTAAATGTAGGCTAAATGTCTCAGGATTCTGAGCTACACGCGACGCGGGTATAGGGCTTACCGCTAGAGTCAGAAGTGCCAGGTCATTAAAGGACTATGACTAATCGCGGACCCTGCGTGCGTTCCGCGTGCATTCCGCTGCGCTCGTACGCATTTAGCGATCTGTCGACTTCCCCGACTGCCTGCTTTGCTCTCTAACACATGCCCTGATCTGCTTATCGCATCCATGCCCCTTACCGTGCTCCCTGCCATTGGTTGCTATGTAACGCATGCCATGCTCTGCTCATCACCGCACCGTCCTGCCCCTTGCCATTAACCCTGCCCTTGGTTGCTCTCTAACGCATGCCCTGCTCTGCATGTCTTGCAGGGCAAAAGGATGGATGGAAATGCTACGGCTGCGATGAAGATTGTTGCCACGAAGGAACTACACATGCTGAAGATGGAAATATAAAATATAATCAGTGAAGATATATAGATGTATAGCTTTGATTGGGCGTTTCTTCTTGGTGGATATATAGGCCTATGTTTTCATAAGTAGACAAATAGATAGCTGCCTGCAGGCTGCGTATATACTTGTACTTGAACTTAATTAGCTACATGGTTCCAGCCAGCAATTTGGCTGCTCGTCGTCTTTTGCTCGCTGTCTATCTATGGTTAATGGATATATAGGGAATATATGGGCTGTAGTGGATGTACATGTGTAAGGATGCTTACATAGATATATAGGTAGATCAATAGGTTAATGGATGAATAGTTTATTATGTATGCAATCTATCTTCTCGAATCCTGATGTAATTGAGAAATGCTCCAGGAAAATATTCCTGAAATGTGACCTCTCCGACCACCGTGCCCAAACCGCCCTGCAGGCGAAGTACAGGCGAAATGTCTCAAAATACCGTACTTTTTGCCTCATTTACGTGCACAAGCCGCCGTGCGTGGCGAGGTGCAGGCGAAATGTCTCAGAAGTCTGAGACATTTCGACAATAATCCCCCTTGGCTAAATGTAGGCGAAATGTCTCAAGATTCCGAGCTACAGGCGACGCGGGTATAGGGCTTCCCGACAGAGTCAGAAGTGATTAGTCATTAAATGACTATGACTAATCGCGAACCCCGCGTGCGTTCTGCGTGCATTCCGCTGCGCTCGTACGCATTTAGCGATCTGTCGACTTCCCCGAGTGATACGCACGCGCACCCCATTCCTGAAAACGTTGTGTCGGTGTTGGAACACTATTGGGAATGCAAAAACGATGCACCCTTCGACACATCCGGAATGTTCATCCTCCCAAAAAATGCAAGTAACGATAAACATGTCTCCAGTCTCCTCCAAGGTATGGAGTTATTTAAGGAGTATCATCGTTCGACCACCATATGAAACCCCGCCCCAAGGAGTCACCTTCGAATAAAGACGCCATCCAAGTATGTTATGACCCTCCCGACTCCGAGCGAGCCGTCCAAATCAAAAAGGATTGGCACGCGATCAACAACGCGACCAAGGCAGTATACTTTGGCCCCGCACCTGAGGAGCGCATCCCCAGTCCGGTTGAAACCCGTCAAAAAAAACACTGGTGGTCGGAGGCATTGGATCCCAAAGTTCGCGAAAAACAAATCGCTGCCAGACGGTCAACGAAGTGCATCCGTCGCAATCACGCACAACGAAATACGAACACTTTCCCACATACGAAATACGAAGTCAACTCCGCGACAGCCCCCGATATGCTTTTCAACGCCCGATCTGGCGCGAAGCAATTGCTCACATTGGCAGATTTGGGCGCGACGGGTTGCCTTATGGAAAGGCAAACGGCTGATGATCTCGGTTTGCACATCTACCCTTGGGAAAACGAACACGACGGATTCACTTGCGCTAACGACGGGATGATCAAAATCCGAGGAACGGCCACGCTCCCTATCCACATACAACGATATGTTGGCAAAGCGTTTGTCCATGTCGTAGACAAACTTCTTGGAGGATTATATTTAATCCTCGGATCCGACTGGATGCGCGACAAAAGGGCCGTCCTTTACTACGATCGCATGACAATGTCGCTCAAACGGTACGACTGCTGTTTAACCCCTATTAACAGGCAGCGGGACGAAACGGCTCATTCTTTCTTCACCATGGCACTATCGGGCAAGTCAACCGATGACCCAGTCATTACGGGTCGCAAGGCGGCAAAGCTTTTAAAGGCTGGCGCTAAACACGTCATGGTCAACGTCCGCAAATCACGAGCGGACTTGCCCGCCTCTAATGTCACTGCCGATGAAAGAGCAAAATTGCTCACGAAATTATTGCCGTCCGATGGACCTTTACCTGGTCCGCCAGTGGCTACCGTATGCGCAACATGTAATGGCAAGAATAAACATTGGCAAATGTGGTTTTTAACCTTATTTCATGGATCACAAATGTGTGGCAAAAATAAATAGGCAAAGGGTTGGGTCTGGGACTTGGTCAAGTTTTGACTTGGAAACATTTGGAAAAGCACCAATTTGCTTGTTACATTTCCGTTCTCCCATGTTTTAAAGTAGGTTGCTTGGGAATGCTTTAAAAAATAGTTCCTCTTGGTCATAGTCTGGAAAAGAATTGATCCAAGTCAGGGCTCTGCCTGGCTAACGACTGAGGACATCTGATAACCTCGTTAGTACTATTGGTTGTGTTTTTTTTTTTTTGGGGGGGGGGGGGGGGGGGGGGGAGAATGGTTGGTGCGTCAAATCTTCTGTGTGAGATAGGTATGGGTTAATAGAGCCCTCCATACGTAGGCTTGGGGCAGATCCTTGCAACGGAACGGTGGTGGGCGAATCACCCTTCGGGTCTGGGATATAGAAACAGTGGCATCCGGCTAGCGTTCAAACCGCTGCCGTTCAAACCGCTGGTGGTCAAACCAGTCAGTGCGATAAGCGCGACCAGCTTCGACAGGCGCGACCAGCTTCAATAGGCACGACCAGCTCATTGTACCTCAAGATCAGTGCATGCAAGGAACGATCAAGGCGATCCTTACCAGTCGAACTGAGTTTGTTTGAATCGCAGTGTTGGACAAACTTGGCAAACGCCGGTGACCCGGGACCGGCTCACTAACGTGCTTAAACGACGCTGGCAAATGGTCGTTTGCCAAATCATTTGCCATTACATGTTGCGCATACGGTAGCATGGATTTCGAAAATTGGATCCACGACAACATCCTTGACCACGACGATAAAACGCTCATCTCGGCCAGCGATCTGTGCGCCCTCCAATGGAAGTATCGCAAAGTCTTCAACAATTTACCGATGGGGACTCCTAACCATCGAGTCATACCTCACGTCATCAAAACGCAAGACAATGCTTACGCTCCGTACTTATCGCAGATATCGTCGCATGAGTCCAGCCAAGACCTTGCTATGTGAAGAATACGTCTCCGACCTTTTACAACAAGGCTTCATCGCCCCGAGCTCGTCCCCGTATGGAGGGCAAATTATGATCATAGCGAAACCGGGTGGGACAGGATACCGTGTTGTTTGCGATTGGCGAGCACTCAACAACATTACGATTAAAAATAGGTATCCCCTTCCCCGTATTGACGAGACCATTGATCGTCTAGGTGGAGCTACTTTGTTCAGTTCCCTAGACCTCACGTCTGGTTATTACCAAAAACAAATTTCGGACGAGGACGCGCCGAAGACTGCGTTCACTACCCCAATGGGTCAGTTTGAATTTAAAGTCCTTGGGATGGGGTTGGCGAATGCGCCGGCCACATTCCAAGCAGTCATGAACCAGATATTTGCGCCCTACTTGCACAAGTTCGTCGTGGTCTACTTGGACGATATCTTGGTTTACGGACGCACTCCGGAGGAGCACTTGGCCAACTTGGCCGAGGTCCTCCAGGTCCTCCAAGACAACGAATTCTACGCGAAGCTCTCCAAACGTTCATTCAAAAAAACGGAAGTTAAATTCCTTGGTCATTACATTGGACGCGACGGAATTAAAGTTGATCCGAAAAAGGTTAGCACAGTCCGCGACTGGCCTACTCCAAAAACAGCAAAACAGATCGGCTCATTCCTCGGGTTGTGCAATTATTTTCGCAAGTTTATCCAAGGCTATTCTTCCCTCGCTGCCCCTCTTCAAACCTTGTCTAACATCAAGGGTGAGCTCGGCTTTATGTTCAAGCATGAACATCTCGTCGCATTCGAAGACCTCAAAGAAGCCTTGCTATCCGCCCCAGTCCTTGCACTTCCGGATTTCAGCAAACCTTTCAAAGTCATTACCGACGCATCTTTACTTGGTACGGGCGCGGTGCTCTTACAAGATAAACACCCCATCGCCTTCGCCAGCAAAAAGTATATACCAGCGGAGCTGAATTATACTACTACGACGGAACAGGAAATGCTAGCTATCGTCCACGAGTTGACCGAGTGGCGATGCTACCTCGAAGGTTCCCACATGACATTGGTCACAGACCACAATCCGCTCACGTACTTCGATACCAAGGCGGTCCTTTTGCGGCGCATGGGTCGATGGCAGGAGGACCCTGCGCCCTTTAGCTATACTTGGGAGTATCGCGCAGGTCGCAATAATATGGCAGACCCGGTCAGACGCAACCCTAACCTCTCCGCACATGCCGATGTTGCGGTGGCACACCAGCTGTTGGTGTTCTCTCTCTTGGTCAGCGAATGCCGTCCTCGATCGAAAAAGCAACGTCCTATTGCGGTCGGTCCCACAGTCGTTGATATCCTACCCCGACCACCGACGGTCCTACCCGCACCTTCGGTTCCGGTCAAGGAAACGCAACGACGCAGACGTCGAATGCCCTTAGCGTCGACTCCCTCCTCTTTATCCATCATGGATCGAATTTTGGCGGGGTACAAAACGGACTCAAACTTCACGCCGGGCTGCAAGCGCCTCCGTGATAAGTTTTCCAGAAACGGGTACTGGTTCAAGAAGAACAAGTACGGACGCGATTTTTATGTGTCCCACTAGACGCGGCACTTCGCCTGGATATTATCCGCAAAGCTCACGATCCGGCATACATGGGCCATTGCGGTCGCACCAAGACGTTGGAACTTGTCACACGCACTTTTAATTACTTGGGCAAAAGTCACGGCAGACGTGACTGCCTTCGTCTAGCAGTGCCATAAGTGCCAAACGAACAAACCCGGAAACGCGAAGCCGAACGGTACCATGGTTCCCGTGGAAATTCCTGAGAAATTCTGGGAGTGCGTCTCCGCGGACCTTATTACAGCGCTTCCGCCAACATCGTTTGGCCATGATGCCATAGCTGTTTTCGTTGACAAGTTGTCAAAAATGGTTCATGTCGAACTTTGTCATATATACTACGATTACACAGAGGAATTCGCTTCCATGTACCTCAATCATGTCATCCGATATCATGGTATCCCAAAGAAACTCCTCAGTGATCGCGACGCGCGATTCACAGGCCATTTCGGCGTGGCTCTCCATCGATTAATGGGCACGCGACAAGCGTTTTCAACAGCGTTCCATCCGCAGACTGACGGTCAGACTGAACGAATGAACCGAGTCATCGAGGACATGATTCGCCACTACGTGGGGCCATACCATGACGATTATTGGGATAAATCCCTGGCATTGGTGGAGTTTGCGATCAACAACTCCTACCAAGAGTCCATTCAGAACACCCCCTTTCGGGCGTACCTTGGCTACGACCCTACGACGCCACTCAAGGCGGAAGTCGAATCGAAATGTCCGGCTGCCAACAATTGGTGGGCCGATCACATTGAACGACAAGATCAATGCAAGGCATGCATGCAAGCCGCTCAAGATCGGCAGAAAGCCCATTACGATAAAGGACGAACGGAGGTTTTCTTCAACCTTGGTTATAAGGTTCTCCTGCCCACCCGCAATATGAAGTTCAAAGCAACGGGTAAACCCAAATTTACACCTCGTTTTGTTGGCCCTTATACGATCACAGAATGCATTTATTGGTCCGCGCGACGAGCAGACAGGAGTCGTTCGCCAAGTCACGGCGTGCCGCTTAGCCTTGCCTAAGATGATGCGCATCCACCCCGTGTTTCACGTGGGGTTGATCAAGCACTGGCGCTCTGATGGCGTTGTCCATGTTGGACAACCGCTCGAGTTCGACTCCGACGGAGCTCCGATTTGGAATATCCAATGCATGATGCGAGAGAAATCGCGTGTCATCGGCACATCCAGCAAACGACGTCTCGAATACTTGGTCCGATGGCAAGACTTCGGTATTGAGCAAGACACTTGGGAACTCGCCAAAGCGGTCAAGAAAAGTGCTCCTCACGCCGTCGATGCATGGCAATCCCGTGTTACGCCCGTTATGTCCCGACGTACGTCAAAAAAACGGGCCCATCACCCAACCATCGCACTCGACGCATACGACACGGCTGTAAGATTGCTTTATTTATAAAGCTATCTTACTCGGAGTACTCAAAAGGGATGTTAAATGGTTCTCTCTGAAACCAACTTGTTTCATCAAGTATATTTTGACGACGACTGGTATTCTCATCCCACCTTTATTACGATCAGGTGCGGGGTCCGCATCTCTTCTGGAGGGGGGGGGTGTAACGGTGCAGAACCCTTCACGGGTACTCTGGCCGTCCAGCAAGGCATACGGATACACCGTACCCGTAAGCCACGTGACGAACGCACATGATACAGTACCATACCCATGTACTGCCTCATCTCTCTCAACGCACACGTTGCGCATATAGACACGAGCTACTCGGAACGAACCCTTCTACTCCTACCACGAAGACGTTCATTCCGAGCAACTCTACATCCCCTACCTAGGTAACACCCCACCTGTTCTGCTAGCTTACCCATATCAACATACACGTAATCATACATCACGTAGCCCGTTCCCTAGACTAACCCCCCAAGCTGCTGTAAGCATCCTGATCTGTTACAGCCGGACCCAGCTTCTCTGGCGTCCTAGTAGCACAGTGGTTAGCGAGCTGAGCACAAAACCTGTTGGAGCATAAATAAGAACGATGCGTTGCACTAGTTACATGAAGTAAAAGAGAAGTAGCACAGCTCCGATTGCTGTCCAAGTAGAATGAGGTAGCTTAGTAGCTGAATAGCTACATGTAACCCACGTGCTTGTCGGCAACGTGGGACTATCATCTCAGCTGTTCCAACAGATATTCTTCCCTCGCTGCCCCTCTCCAAACCTTGTCTAACATCAAGGGTGAGCTGGGCACCATGTTCAAACATTAACATCTCGTCGCATTCGAAGGCCTCAAAGACGCCTTACTTGCTGTCCGCTCTAGTGCTCGCACTGCCGGATTTCAGCAAACCATTCGAGGTCATTACCGACGCATCTTTACTTGGTACGGGCGCGGTGCTCTTACAGGATAAACACCCCATCGCCTTCGCAAGCAAGAAGTATATTCTAGCAGAGCTGAATTATACTACGACGGAACAGGATGTAACGGTACAGAACCCTTCACGGGTACTCTGGCCGTCCAGCAAGGCATACGGGTACACCGTACCCGTAAGCCACGTGACGAACGCACATGATACAGTACCATACCTATGTACTGCCTCATCTCTCACAACGCACACGTTGCGCACATAGACACGAGCTACTCGGAACGAACCCTTCTACTCCTACCACGAAGACGTTCTTTCCAAGCTACTCGACATCCCATACCTAGGTAACACCCTTACTGTTCTGCTAGCTTACGCATATCGACATGCATATAAACATACATCACGTAGCCCGTTACTCTAGACTAAACCCTCAAGCTGCTAGGTGCATCGTGAGCTGTTACACTGGTCACGGAGCTGGTTTCGTTCCTAGGGACCTCACGCATACGCATACGCATACGCATACACACACGTACGAAGTTCACCCTTTTCCTCGAGTTTCGCGCAACCCGCGACCCACCAGTAAGTTTCAGGCGGCTTTTCTGTACTTGCTCTACTCCTTGTTAGCATTACTGCTTTGTACCCTGACGCCGCGCGGTGTCGCACTGGATTGCTGTCTCGCATTGGCGTCAGAGTGATTTTTCTCTGTTCTGCATGGCTAGCCCTGCCTTATCTCCGGTCTAGCCCACCTTGCATGGCTTACGACCTCGATCTTACACGCCACGTTCTGACCTCTTGGTCTACGCTGAATTAGTGCAATTCTTGTGCGCGGTTTTCCTCTAACAGTCCATCAAGCAGCAGAGGCCAGCCTTAACTGTACTTGCGAGTAATTTCGTACTTCGCTTGTTCATCCTGCCTCCATGGTGCATGCATGCAATGCCTGATTGTTTGTGCACTTTCCTTTTGCCCTGCTTTCACTGCTCGCACTCGGTATTGACCCTGTCGGTGTCGCGTTAGCATTTGTCAGGTTCGACCCGCCCTATGCTGCATTGGGCCTGTCTTGCATGGGCGTTCTCCCATAGCCTGCCCTGACCTTGCATGGCCAACGCCCTCGATTCTCAACGACGCATCCTGGCCTTCTGGTCATAGCCTCTAAGGCTACATTCGTGAGCTTTAACCTCGAGGTTGGTTCCATAGCGCAGCACCGGCTCCAGTTGCCACCTGAGCCATACCTGCTTTAATTAAAGTTCATCACGAGTCTGTCCTGCTGCTCTCAGTGCTTGCTGCATCTTACATTGGTGCTGTGCACCTATTATCTTGCTCATCCTGTCGCGCAATTCGATTCGTCGGTGTCGTTGCCGTTGCCTGTCCTGCGGTCCGAGTCTTTGCTGTGCTAGTCTCCCTCATCGTATTCTGGACGAACTCGTCTTTACAGTTGCGCTTGAGGCATTTTCAGCTCGTTACGCTCGCAAAATTTACTAGTCACTGGTGCATCTGATTGTCTGGCTTTCTAAGAGTTGCGAGTAATTACCTCCTCTTTCGCCCACCTCACATCTCTGTCCAGCCTACTTACTTGTGTCGTCGCCTGTGCAGACTGACTCCACGCAAAGTTGCGACCCGGGCTCCGACGCCGCTGCTGTGCTGCCTCCGACGTCGCTGTCGCTGTCGCTGTTGCGTGTCGCCTACGACGTCGCAATCCCGAGGGAATCGCGTCGTCAGACACCGACCCTGACACTGAGCTCCCGGCGACGCAGGATGGTTCTGCCTCCATCGGAGAGCGGCCTTCCGTTTCCGTCGGCACGCTGCGACCTTCTGGTCGCGAGCTTGGCCGGTCTGGCTGCGATCTAGGATGCGCCCAACCGCCACGCCCGGATCGACTCGACGCAGCAGACAAAGCAAACGGCATCCCCCCTAATTTGAGGGAGGCATCTGTAGGTATTCAGCTCAACAATTTGGTTCTCAAAGTCGCTCAATGCGAAGATGTGCTCCAAAGTCTCGCATTCTACGGGCAGCAGAGCCCAAACATTAGTAATAAGCTGGATCGACTCAGGGAAACTGCTTGACGGGCACTTGTATCATCAGTATGGCTATTCCGGCCCGAGCAGGGACATAGGGGGAGTTAGCTACAGACGTATGAGAATGATTTTTCAACGCGAACGAGGGCTAGGATAAGCACACGGAGTGACTTTCTGCCGCGCGGGCGCGTGCCCTTTGTACACGACAACAACTCAGCATCAAGAGAACGTTGCTACACGTTGTGTCGCCCAATCATGGCACAGCATCGAAGTGTGAGCCGACACGGTGGTCCGAGAACGACCTGTGCCCATATTGCCGAGCTGACAGTTTACATACAACATTGACAGATTTTGCCAAGGTCATGGCCCGCCGTACGCCGCGCATTTCTAGCCGAGCACCAGGTCTAGACCGAGGCCAGGTTCAGCCACGGTCTGGATAGGGGCCAGGTCTAGAGGCAAGGTGGTCTCAGACGCAGCCAGGCTCAAAAGCCATTGGACGCCACGGTCTAGACGCGCCAGGATCTAAGCCGGCGCAGGCGAGACAGGCCAGGGCCAGGGGCTAGCGCCCAGGTATAGCCGCAGCGCAAGAGTCATGGCACGCCATAAGATCCGCGCAATTTTGCCAGGTCATGGCCCGCATAGCAGCGCAATTCGACGCAAATGCTCCTCGAGCAAGATTCGCGACCCGGGATGGCACGCAAATACAGCACGAGCCAGAGGGAAAACCAGACTGTGGTAGCGATGCAGATCACCGCGGCAGAAGTCACCATAATGATACAAGTCCGAACCGCGGTAGCGTTAAACACCTCGCCACACGCACGGGATACTCCTGGGAACTACGATTTAGTCTAACAGGTGCGGAAGAGAGCACAATGGTTGTATAGTTTAGAAGCGGTGTATTCAGAGGTGGAGTCGTTAGCGAAGACGCAGGTGGAACATTAAGTTTGTACGAAAGGTAAGTGAGGAGGAGGAAATCAGTTTGGCCAAGGGGGGTGAAGGGGAAGAGAAGCGTTATAGGGGGGGTGGGGGTGAGGTAGAGGGTGGAGGGATGGGGTTAAACGGGGGAAAAAGGCGGATAACAGAACGACAGAAGGCTGAAGAAGAAGAAAAGAAAGGGAGGGGTAGGGAGAAAGGCGCGACAATAAGGCACAGAAACGAAGAGTGGGGGAGGGGACGAGAGGCGCGTTGAAAGGGAGTGATGGGCAATCAATGAAGAAGGCCGAAGGGAGGGCAAGACGGAATACCGCAGAGGAAGAAGAGAGCGGGGAAAACAGAGAGCTAGTCGTGTTACAGGAAAATTAGGGGAGTTAACGTGGATAGAGGAGAGGGGGGAAGGTGGAGAGGGGAGAGATCTGGAGGCGGCTGAGAATATAGAGATGCTTAAGTAGCCTCTCCTGGTGGAACAGGCAGGACATTTGTTGGTTCCTTTCCTCCGACACAGTTCCTGGGTTTGTACTAAAAGGTGCCACGCGAACGCCCGCACAACATGAGTGGTTTTTCTTTGGATGTTATTTTTATTTTTTCCTATGCCCCCACAGATTAAGGCCGCAGCTTTTCGACGTTAGTATCTCGACTTAGCATAGTTTGTTTGGAAGCAGGCGTGCTACGCAGAGGCGTAAACGTGAGACCCTGCTGAGTTTTGTCGCCGGTACTCCACGCCTGAGCATCTCCCGCTAAGTCGCAAGGGTAAGGCGTGCAGCCTCATGGGGCTCTCTATTTCTATACGAAACTCAGTATAGTAGCCATTAGTACTTCTTGCCTTACAGTGAGGCTTCGATCACAATGGTTGTCGGTAGAGCTCATTCCCGTCTATTGTCCCGATGTCAGGAAGTGGAGCATCGCAGGTTCTCCTTAATTCTTTACGCAGTAGATGTAGCCAGCGATTGACAGACTCGCCGCGTGAGGATGTTCTCCTAACCGAGCGTGCTCATCCTATTGGGTAGTGACCGTCTTCCCTTTTTCCGTATTGCAGATACTGCTCTAGAACGATCGTGTTCATGGCTTTCACCTTTCCATCGTATCACCGTGTGTGGGCCCCATAAACTTACGACGCATGCTACCGGCCCCTTGAGATGTTCACTCTGTCGACATACGTTAAGTAAGGTTTAGCTACTTTAGCGCGGACGCATCGAGAACGGCATTTACGATTTGCTCTAGGTCTAGAAGGTTCTCTGGTTAGGTTCTACATGTCGGGAATCACGGCCTCGACTAGCATAGTTGACTTTTAAAAAGGACGAAAAGACAACTCCCCACCCCCCAGCCTACAACAGAGGAAGGAGAGTGAAGACACGTTTCGGGATTTGCAAAGCGATCTCCGGGAGATTAAAGCAGAGTGGTGACTCCTTGACGAGAGGAAATAGGGTTGGACAAGGAGCAAACGACGCGCAAAAAGCCAGGGCGAAGGGTCATGGCGTGAGACGCGGTCTCGAAGTCTGTGCGCCTAATACCCCGATTTCTAATGATGAATTTGGACTTTAGCGGTACTCTCGCATCCCGTGGCCACTGAATAGTGCTGGTCGCGAGGCAACAGAAACTTGGGGGAGGACGTTTGTGGAGTGGGGTCGCGACGCTATACGCTCGGCCATATATCAGAAATTATCTCCCAGCGGTACCATCCCACGTGTTCGGAAAATATTCGGTAAATGAATATTTGTCGGCAAATAGTTTTCGGGGGAAAAGCACGTCGCTCTTTACCCTGAACAAGGATAAACTACACCAACGATGTGGACAGCGCCAGCACTCAGATCCCTTGACAGATTACTTCCTTAAAAATCAAGCCGGTAGATGCGCTAAAGTGTCACCGACACCTGGAACCAGCACTCTCGCTCCTTGCAGGATTACTTCCTTAAAATCAAGCCGGAGTTTCGCAAGGTCCCCGACCTGACGACCCTCAAGCGACTGAATGTCTTCGCATGGGCTTGTCCGACGCACTCCGTGCTCTTACGCCCGCTAGAAATGGGAACATTGTCTGACACGATGGAATATTAGTTCCACTACCTGCAGTGGGGCGAGGCGAGACAGAACGCCGTCGCAAAAGGCAATGCCTTCACTGACCAAAGCGACAGTCAGGAGAAAGGGGCAGGAATAATCAAAAATCATGTTACCCCCCCTCCGACTTCGATTTGTTCTCTTTGCCGGGCATGAACCATCGACGCTGTTGAAGAGTTAAACTCTAGTCGACACAGAGCCCCAAGCTGAAGGATGTCGGAGAGTTGAACTCTCATCCGACAATTGCCCATGCTTTCGGCCAACGGTAGTAGTACCCCGGCTGGCCCTTTCGGGTGACAGAACACAGGCCGAGGGGGTAGACGACGTAGCGGATCGCAACGACCGCAGACCTTCAAGCAGATTGGATTGCCAGGGTCGCAGGTCCTCAGCTTGCAAGGTGCGATCGACGTAACGAAGGCAGTCTACTTCGGCCCCGATCCTAAGGAGCACATCCCCAGTGGTGGACGGAGGTACCGAACGCCGTTGTTTCCACCTGACTACATACAAGGATCAATAAAGCTATTCTCGATCTCACTGCACTTGTTTTACCGCAATCATCCAACCCTCTTCCACGATAATCCGAGCCCTACGGTGTCCGATAAATATAAAATATTTGGCACGGGTCGGAGCGACACGTTCATACCCAGGTCTTCCCTATCTATACAGAAGGCCGACACGTGGTTGGAACCGGTAACGTTCTCCATTATAAGCAGTCGGACGAGGCACGACGAAGCACCAGAGCAATACTTGACGGGTATTACGAAACAAATGCTCTACGGCTGCGACGGGGTCCACCCGTGCAGTCGAGATACATTTATTGGCGCATTGGGCGCCCCCTCTGATTCTTTTTTCATAGCTGATCCATGGAGTGGCTCGACAGAAATTCTGATCGGTGCTCCATCAAGGGCGCTAAAGTAATAGCGCTCATACAAACGAGTAGCCCATTGATGCGCTCGAGTAGTCGCATGCCGGCCGGCCCTATGTTAGGGATGAAACACAGGCTGATGAGGTCGAACAACCTACGGATGCCAATACGATTACACGACAGGTCCTTCTCCCCAGACTACACGACATTTCAGTCCAACGAGGCACGGGGTCCCTGCAGACATATTCCCATCAGTCCCGCAAAGTACCAGACCTCACTGTCCGCGAGCGATATAATATTTCGCACGGGACTTATTGCTGACCTCCGACCAAAATATTTGCGGTCGGAAAATGGGTGCATTGTTCGATTCGATGGTCGGCGTATTCCGCTATCTGCAGCTGGACATGTCCCGACATACGCAGCAGCAACGACGGGCAACAGAGCGGGGGCTACACGTACACAGGTCAACGAATCGATCCCAGAGATCGGCAGACACTAGGTACCCTTCTTCCGACATGGCCATTTATGCTTCGCTAGCGTTACGATCTATAGACGAGACCGACAATACCGGATTCTCGTCCGACAAAAGGCCTAAAGTTGGACGCACGCCGCGAGTAGCCCTTTGATGCGCTCGAGTAGTCGCATTCTGGCTGGCCCCTTTGGGGAGTTACACAGGCCGAGAAGGTAGAGAGCCTGAGGACCCCGTCGTACGCAGCAGATCGCAGACCTGCAAGCAAAGTAGATCGCCAGGGTCGCAGGTCCTTGGCTTGCAAGGTGCTGATCACGCTCTCAACGACGCGACCAAGGCAGTATACTTTGGCCCCGCACCTGAGGAGGGCATCCCCAGTCCGGTTGAAACCCGTCGATTACAAAACTGGTGGTCGGAGGCATTTGATCCCAAAGTTCGCGAAAACAAATCGCTGCCAGACGGTCAACGAAGTGCATCCGTCGCAATCACGCACAACGACATACAAAAACTTTCCCCGTGCTCACTACACGAGCCAATCGGGTATACGAAGTCAACTCCGCGACAGCCCCCGATATGCTTTTCAACGCCCGATCTGGCGCGAAACAATTGCTGACATTGGCGGATTCGGGCGCGACGGGTTGCCTTATGGAAAGGCAAAAGGCTGATGATCTCGGTTTGCACATCTACCCTTGGGAAAACGAACGCGACGGATTCACTTGCGCTAACGACGGGATTATCAAAATCCGCGGGATGACCACGCTCCCTATCCACATACAACAATATGTTGGCAAAGCGTTTGTCCATGTGGTCGACAAACTTCTTGGAGGATTAGATTTAATCCTCGGATCCGACTGGATGCGCGACGAAAGGGCCGTCCTCGATTACGATCGCATGACCATGTCGCTCAAACGGTACGGCTGCTGTGTAACCCCTATTAACAGGCAGCGGGACGAAACGGCTCATTCCTTCTTCACCATGGCGCTATCGGGCAAGTCAACTGATGACCCGGTCATTACGGGTCGCAAAGCAGCAAAGCTTTTGAAGGCTGGCTGGCGCTAACCACGTCATGGTCAACGTCTGCAAATCGCGGGCGGAGTTACCGGCGTCAAATGTCACTGCCGATGAAAGAGCGAAATTGCTCACGAAAATATTGCCGTCCGACGGACCGTTACCTGGTCCGCCAGTGGCTAGCATGGATTTCGAAAATTGGATCCACGACAACATCCTTGACCACGACGATAAAACGCTCATCTCGGCCAGCGATCTGAGCGCCCTCCTATGGAAGTATCGCAAAGTCTTCAACAATTTGCGGATGGGGACTCCTAACCATCGCGTCATACCTCCCATCATCAAAACGAAAGACAATGGATACGCCCCGTATCGTAGGAATCGTCGCATGAGTCCAGCCAAGACCTTGCTATGTGAAGAATACGTCTCCTACCTTTTACAACAAGGCTTCATCGCCCCGAGCTCGTCCCCGTACGGAGGGCCAATTATGATCATAGCGAAACCGGGTGAGATGGGATACCGTGTTGTTTGCGATTGGCGAGCACTCAACAACATTACGATTAAAATTGGTATCCCCTTCCCCGTATTGACGAGACCATTGACCGTCTAGGTGGAGCTACCTTGTTTAGTTCCCTAGACCTCACGTCTGGTTATTACCAAATACGTATATCGGACGAGGACGCGCCGAAGACTGCGTTCACTACCCCGATGGATCAGGTCGAATTTAAAGTCCTTGGGATGAGGTTGGCGATCTCGCCTGCCACGTTCCAAGCAGTCATGAACCAGATATTCGCGCCCTACTTGCACAAGTTCGTCGTGGTCTACTTGGACGATATCTTGGTTTACGGACGCACTCCGACGGAACACTTGGCCAACTTTGCCACGGTCCTCCAGGTCCTCCAGGACAACAAATTCTACGCGAAGCTCTCCAAATGTTCATTCAACAAAACTGAGGTTAAATTCCTTGGTCATTACATTGGACGCGACGGAATTAAAGTTGATCCGAAAAAGGTTAGCACAGTCCGCGACTGGCCTACTCCAAAAACAGCAAAACAGATCGGCTCATTACTCGGTTTGTGCAATTATTTTCGCAAGTTTATCCAAGGCTATTCGTCCCTCGCCGCCCCTCTTCAGACCTTGTTTAACATCAAGGGTGAGCTTGGCCCCTTGTTCAAAGATGAACATCTCGTAGCATTCGAAGGCCTCAAAGAAGCCTTGCTTTCCGCCCCAGTCCTCGCACTTCCGGATTTTAGCAAACCTTTCGAAGCCATTACTGACGCATCATTACTTGGTATGGGCGCGGTGCTCTTACAAGATAAACACCCCATCGCCTTCGCCAGCAAAAAATATATCCCAACGGAGCTGAACTATACAACGACAATACAAGAAATGTTAGCGATCGTCCACGCGTTGACCGAATGGCGGTGCTACCTAGAAGGTTCCCACATGACGTTGGTCACCGACCACAATCCGCTCACATACTTCGATACCAAGGCGGTCCTTTCGCGACGCATGGGTCGCTGGCAGGAGGACCTCGCGCCCTTTAGCTATACTTGGGAGTATCGCGCGGGTCGCAATATTATGGCTGACCCGGTCAGTCGCAACCCCAACCTCTCCGCCCCCGCTGACGTCGCGGTCGCGCACCAGCTGTTGGTGTTCTCTCTCTTGGTCAGCGACTGCCGTCCTCGATCGAAAAAGCAACGTTCGATAGCGGTCGGTCCAACAGTCGTTGAGGTCATGCCCCGACCACCAACAGTACTACCCGTCCCTTCGGTTACGGTCAAAGAAACGCGACGACGCAGACGTCCAATGCCCTTGGCATCGGCTCCCTCCTCTTCATCTATCATGGATCGAATTTTTGCGGGATACAAGACGGACACAAACTTCACGCCGGGCTGCAAACGCCTCTGTGATAAATTTTCCAAATCTGGTAACTCGTTCAAGAAGAACAAGTACGGACGCGAATTTTTATGTGTGCCTATGGACGCTGCACTTTGCTTGGATATTATCCGCGAAGCCCACGATCCGGTTTACATGGGCCATTGCCGTCGCACCAAGATTTTGGAACTTATCACACGAACCTTTACTTGGGCAAAAGTCACGGCAGACGTGACTGCCTTCGTCCAGCAGTGCCATAAGTGCCAAACGAACAAACCGGGTAACGCGAAGCCAAACGGTATGCTGGTTCCCGTGGAAATTCCTGAGAAATTCTGGGAATGCGTTCCACGGACCTCATTACAGCGCTCCCGCCTACGACTTCTGGCCATGATGCCATCGCAGTTTTCGTAGGCAAGTTGTCTAAAATGGTTCATGTCGAACCATGTCATACTACGATTAATGCGGAGGAATTCGCTTCCATGTACCTCAATCGGGTTATCCGATATCATGGTATCCCAAAGAAACTCCTCAGTGATCGCGATGCGCGATTCACAGGTCATTTCGGCGTGGCTCTCCATAGATTGATGGGCACGCGACAGGCATTTTCGACGGCGTTCCATCCGCAGACTGACGGTCAAACTGAACATATTAACCGAGTCATCGAAGATATGATCCGCCACTACGTGGGGCCATACCATGACGATTGGGATAAATCCCTGGCATTGGTGGAATTTGCGATCAACAATTCCTACCAAGAGTCCATCCAAAACACACCTTTTCAGGCGTACCTCGGCTACGACCCTACTACGCCAATCAAAGCGGAAGTCAGATCGAAATGTCCTGCTGCCAACAATTGGTGGGCCGACCACATTGAACGACAAGATCAATGCAAAGCATGCATGCAATCCGCTCAAGATCGGCAGAAAGCCCATTACGATAAACGACGCACGGAGGTTTTCTTCAAGCTCGGTGATAAGGTTCTCCTTTCCACCCGCAATATATTCATATTTATGAAGTTCAAAGCGACGGGTAAACCAAAATGTACACCTCGTTTTGTTGGCCCTTATACGATCACGAAATGCATTGGTCCACACGAGGAGCAAACAGGAGTCGTCCGACAAGTCACGACGTGCCGATTGGCCTTGCCTAAGATGATGCGCATCCACCCCGTGTTTCATGTGGGTTTGATAAAGCACTGGCGCTCTGATGGCGTTGTCCACGTTGGGCAACCCCTCGAATACGACTCCGCAGTGCACCAATGTGGAATATCCAATGCATGATGCGAGAGAAATCGCGTGTCATCGGCACATCCAGCAAACGACGTCTCGAATACTTGGTCCGCTGGAAAGAATTCGGTATCGAGCAAGACACTTGGGAACTCGCCAAAGCGGTCAAGAAGACTGCCCCTCACGCCGTCGATGCATGGAATTCCCGTGTTACAACCGTTACGCCCCGATGTACGTCAAACAACGGGCCCATCACCCAACCATCGCACTCGACGCATACGACACAGCGGTAAGATTGCTTCATCAATAAAGCAATCTTCCTCGGAGTACTCAAAAGGGATGTTAAATGATTCTCTCCGAAACCAACTTGTTTCCGCAAGTATATTTTGAGCATGACGACGACGACGACGACGACGACTGGTATTCTCATCCCCGCCTATATTACGATCAGATGCGGGGTCCGCATCTCTTCATGGGGGGGGGGGGGGGGGGGGGGGGGGGGGGGGGGAGTGTAACGGTACAGAACCCTTCACGGTTACTCTGGCCGTCCAGCAAGGCATACGGATACACTGTACCCGTAAGCCACGTGACGAACGCACGTGATACAGTACCATACCCATGTACTGCCTCACCGCTCTCAACGCGCGCGTTGAACACATAGACACGAGCAACTCAGGACGAACCCTTCTACTACTCCCGCCCACGAAGACGTTCTCGCTCGAGCTACTCTACATCAGGGTTGTCCAAACGGACCCCAGGAGTTGCTTCCTGGGACGCACCCAAATGGGTAGGTTGCGTCCAGGGACGCAGCCAATTTTGTAGGTTGCGTCCTGGGACGCAGTAAAGTTTGAAGGTTGCGTCCCAAAAAATCCTCTTTCCCCCTCCCACAGCAACAGCAGCTTGATGCGTCCCACTGCGTCCCACTGCGTCTAAATGTTTCTCCATGCTTGATGCGTCCCACTGCGGCCCACTGCGTCTCAATTTTTCTCCATGCTTGATGCGTCCCGCTGCGTCCCATTCCATCTCATTGAGTCTTTTACATAATACTTCTGTAAGTGTGCAGTGGCTGCAACAGTAGCGGCGGCAGCAGCAGCAGCAGCAGCAGCAGCAGCAGCAGCAGCAGCAGCAGCAGCAGCGGGCTTGGCAACAAAAAATTCATCCAGCCTTCGCTGCTTGGTCGGAGAATTGGGCGTGCCGCGAGATTGCATGTTGACGGTTCGAATATTTTTGGAGATCGACCAGAATAAATCGATCACAGCAAAAAAAAATAGGCTTTATACTAGGGTGCTGTTTGAACCCCGCTCATCCACTCAGGGCCTGGGGGCATGTGGGGGATTCTTAGGTTCGAGTCCATTCAAATTATGTGGCTGAGAGAGTCCTTTGCGTCCTGCACCACCCACTGAGACACTCTCGAGTCGGACGCATCAGACGCACCGGGGCGCATTGGGGCGCATTGGGACGCATGAGAACGCAGGGTAATGAAGTGAGACGCAACCAACTTCCAAAACCTGCGTCCCGGACGCAACCAATCTATGAGGCTGCGTCCGGGACGCAACCGACCCTGCCAATGTTGCGTCCTGGGACGCAACGGCCCTCCCCATTGCATGTTGCGTCCTGGGATTCAAGGACGTGCGTCTTGGACTACCCTGCTCTACATCCCTACATAGGTAACCCTTATACCTGTTCTGCTAGCTCACACTCGGGGAAAAGCGAAAACCGCGAAAGGTCGGCGACCGCGGTGGTGACGCGCGCGAAACGTCATCGGAGGCGTGATTTAGTCATAGTGAGTTAATGACCTGGCACTTCTGACTCTAGCGCTGAGCCCTATATCCGCCTGGCGTCGAGCTCATCAGTGCTGACCTGGCAATAGGCGGAGTCATTCCGACGGCACGTCTCCACCGGTGCGGCAGGGAGAAATGGTTGCGGTTAGGCGAAAAGTCTTAGCCTGCTGGTGAGACATTTCGCCACCCCGACTGTACTTCGTTCTTAGGAGAAATGGTTGCGGTTAGGCGAAAAGTCTTGGCCTGGTGAGACATTTCGCCATACCGACTGTACTTCATTTGAAGGAGAAATGGGCGCGGTAAGGCGGCCAATCGGAGCGGGGACATTTGCAGGCTTATTTCTCAATTACATCAAGATTCGAGATGGCATGTTGATTACATACATAATAAACTATGCATCAATTAACCTATTGATCTACATATCTACCTATGTAAGCATCCTTACTTACACCTGCTGTACACATTTCCCATGTGTCTTTAAACCATATAAAGATAGATTGCGAGCAAAAGACGGCGAGCAACCAAATTTCTGGCTGGAGCAGTGTAACTAACAAGTTCAAGTAGAAATAGGCATCAATCTGTCTATTTATGCAAACATAGGCATATATATAGAGCTATCAATACCGTACGGTATTTTCAATTACCGTACGATATATCGTGATATATCGTACGGTATCGATACCGTACGGTATTTTTATACCCTTTTGGGGGAAAATCAGTATAAGACCAAGGGGATATAACAGGATATACCGTTTACACGTCCATACACTTCAAATCAAGTCAAATGGACCAATACTGAGGGAGATAGAAAAACACGGTAATATCGTGGTCTATTACCGTACGATATATCGTGATATATCGTACAGTATAAATTCCCTGACCCAGTCTCAGGTGCTTCTGACGAGAATCGAACCGACGACCTGCCGAGTCGCAAGCCCAAGCCAAAGCCGATTTGGACCAAACACGATATATGGTACGGTAAACACGATATATCGTGTTTACCGTACGATGGATCCTAAAAATACCGTACAGTTTGCTTATTTTACCGTACGATAGATCGTACGGTACACGGTAAAATAAATACCGGGCGGTATAAAGCTTGACAGCCCTACACATACATCCACTCACTGAAAACGTCCAAATACTTCTATACCTCTATATATAAATATATATCGCTGATTCTATTATATATATTCATCCTCAGCATTTGCAGCTACTTTGTGGCAACAATCTTGATCACAGCCGTAGCATTTCCATCCATCCATCCTCTTGCCCTGCAAGACATGTAGAGCAGGGCATGCGTTAGATAGCAAGGAAGGGCAGAAAGCATAGCAAGGGGCAGGGCGGCTATATATGAGAAAAGCAGGGCATGCGTTAGAGAGCAAGGAAGGGAAATGAGTAATGCAGGCCAGAAATAACAGTGAGAGGCAAGACAGTGATGAGCAGGGCTGGGCATGTGTTCAACAGCAAGGAAGGGGAGGCAGAATGGCAAGGGGCAGGACAGTGATGACCTAAGCAGGGCATGCGTTACATAGCAATGAAGGGGAGGGAAAATGGCGAGGGGCAAGACAGTGATGACCTAAGCACAGCGACACGCATATCAACATACACGTAAACATACATCACGTAGCACGTTACACTAGACTAACCCCTCAAGCTGCTAGGAAGCATCCTGGGCTGTTACAGCGAGTGGCACCATTGTATGCACTCTCTTGCCATGGTCAACCCTCCAAGTTGGTCGCTATATAGGGCAGGGCCTAGATGTCCTCTAGTACTTAGTAAGCGTGTCCTCGATAGGGTGGCTGTATTTGGCTATTGGGTATTATCAGCTTTAATACACTCCGTAGAGTGGACAGAGATGCTTGCAGCGGAACAGACGCGCCAATCTATACACGGAGACGAGAATAACGTTACAAGCACTGGAGACCCATCAAGGGGCACCAGCGGTGAAAGGGGCGGCAGCCTGGAACCTAACAGGGTACAGGCTAGACAGCGCGTGTCAGTGGAACCGGTGACGCAGCCAACAGGAAGCTGTCACTGTGTCATGAAGGATGACACAGTCTACGGGAAGCTGGCACAGTACTGGCAGAGCCGATAGTTCTAAGGAAGTACATAAGTAGTCACCAAGTCATAAAACGCGTGAGAGCACCGCAATTCATGCTGATACTCCACCTATGACGCAGGTGACATACAATACTACTACTCCACCTATGGCACTGAGGACATAGAACTATATGTAACAGATTAAAAAAACAAAAATCAAAGAACTCCGAAAATTCGAGAGAACTTCAAATGAAACCCAAAGGGTTAAAGGAAGGAATGAAACAAGGCAAAAACAAAATTTTGCCAAGCTAGAAAAGGATGAAAAAAACCGAATATCAAAGATGGGTAACAACGGTATAGAAAAACCGATCCGGGAATAGGAACCTAATGCCAAACAATGATAACCAAGAACCGATGTAACCAGAAGGAAACAAATGACCCTAAGGAGAATGAAGCGGTCATTCCAAACATTCTGACAAACCGCCAGAACACAGCAGGATCAAGGGGCTTGGTGAAGGGGTCAGCACAGTTGTCCTTAGTGTTAACATAGGCAACATCCAGTTGGCCATCCTCCACCAGCTCCTTGATGTAGTGATGAATAACATCAATGTGCTTGCTGCGAGGGAGCAGCTGCCAGTCATTGGCCCAACTCAGAGACCCTAAGTTGTCACCCTGAATGGTAACCAGGTCACAAGGCAGACCCAGATCCACCCTCAACTTCTTCAACCATTGCACCTCCCTGGCAGTCTGATACAGGGCCTGATACTCAGCCTCACTAGAGCTAATGGCAACAGTGGGCTGCCTCTTGCTCATCCAGTTCACTATGCACCCCCCATCAAGCACAGCATAGCCAGTCTGAGACCTCCTGTCAGACCCATCATCAGCAAAGGATAAGTCACTAAAGACAGTAAAAGAGAAATCAGGGCTGTGGGTGTAAGTGAGTCCCAGGTGGGAATGTGACCTCAAATACAAGAGCAAACGCTTGGCTGCCCCCCAGAGGGGGACGGTAGGGTGAGCAGAAAACTGGACAGGTAGCTGACAGCAAAAGAAATATCAGGTCTGGTGCAAGTAGCCAGGTATAGCAAAGCACCCACCATAGATAGGTACTGGCTATTAGAGGGCAGGGGGTCTCCAGGAGGGTCAGTGACGGTGCACTTGGCCATGGGGGCAGAAAAATTGGGCTTGGCTGCAGCAGTGAGACCAAACTGCTCCACCAGATCAACAATGTAGGAGTGCTGGGAGAGGTTGATCTGAACACACCTACCATCAGAGTCAAGTGTAACGTTCATGCCCAATGAGAGGAACTGAACCGGTACACCCATCTCCTTGACCTCCCAGCCAGCAGCCTCCATAGCCTTGATCAGCAAAGCATATAAAGCCAGCTCACTAAAAGCACAGATAAAATCATTAACATAGGTCAGGACATAGCTCCACCCACCAAAAGAATCCCTCCTAAAATACAGAGCAGGTTCTGCCTTGCACATAGTAAACCCATGTGCAACCAAAACCCGCTTGACATCCATACTCCAAGCCCTGGGCGCCTGCTTCAAACCATAAAGGGACTTGATCAGTTTGCACACAAGGGGAACACCGTTAGGACCAAGTACCTTAAAGCCCTCAGGCTGGTGGCAGTACAACTCAAGTCCAGGTTCCAACTTAGCATTCAGAAATGCAGTCTTGATATCCAGCTGCCGAACAAACATTTTTCTATGAGTGATGGCAGCAAGGAGTACCCTCAGACCTGCTTTAGAGGAGACGGGGGCATATACATCATGAAAGTCCAGCCCAGGACGCTGCAGAAAACCTCGTTATTCAACGGGTTTCACCGGCTCACCTAGAGTGACTTAGAGTGCACAGGACTACCTCCCTGCTGCACTGTACTGTGATGCCGCTGCCAGCTATGGCACGGACTCTGATGCCGGTACCCTGAGGTGCCGCGCCATCTCAGTACTTCCTCCTAGCGCATTGATCGAATGCTTAGTTATCTAACTGTAAAGATCTTATCCTTACCGTCTTCCCCTCGTCTCTGTGCTCTGCACATACTCCGGAAATTCACAGGTCATGGTCCCTTCGCTTTAGATTGTCCTTGCTCGACGGTATTCCAAGCTGAAGGGCATTTTGATTGTTGTCGCGCGGAGTGAATCAATTGAAAGGATCGAGTAAGGCTCTCCACCCGACAAGAACCTCCCCGCTGGGACACCACTCTTGTGCGGTATATCATCCGCGTATCCGGATTGATTCTGCTCCATTGAGCATCAAGCTGTCGTCCAGCACACACCCCTCACCCCCCCCACCCCCCCCACCCCCCTGACAACCATCTCTACCTCCACTGCGCCCCCACCACCCCTCCCCATCTCCCACGTCCCGTTGCTTACGCAATCTCAGCCACCTCTCAACCACCTCCTGACCTATCAAACCCTCCAGATCTCTCCCAAGTTGGCCTCCACCTCCAACTCGCCCCTCCCACCACCAGATTTCATTTTTTCCCGCCCCAGCACTATGAATAAAACAGCATTATTTTTACGAACTAGAATTTGGCTTGGAAAATTCTACGAACCCCCCTCGTAAAATGTTGGGCTCTACTTCGTAAAAAGCGGGCACCCCCTCGTAATTTTAGGTTTACGAACTAGGATTTGATGGTTCGTAAACTGAATGGAGCTGGTTCGTAAAATTCCGGCACCCTTTTATTACGAACTAGGATTTGATAGTTCGTAAACTAAATGGTGCTGGTTCGTAAAATACCGGGCACCCTTCGTGGAATAACTCTCCTTGAATACCGGGAATTTGGTCCCGGATTGTACAGGGAATTTGGTCCCGGATTGTAGTATTTAATACTGGACCGACCCTTTTCTTATTATGTAAATTCGGGACCTGGGCTCCGGGCTAGGTTAGGTTCCGGGTGTTTCAGGGATTGGGTCCCGGTTTTGTTTTCCAGGCAGTGCTTGCACTGCTCTGGCTAGCTATATCTGAGACTTTGGATCATACGAGATGTATAGATGGATTGCAATGTTTTATTTACAGACATTTTTAAGACTGAAAAAATCGAATTCAAAAAAGTAATATTGAACAATAGCTATTATAATTTGGCCATTTACAAATTCTCCTCATTTGTGGGAGAAATTGTACCCATGAATTGGGCCTAGAAAATGGTACTCATCAGAAGTATGAGTACCCTCTGCTCTGACTACTAAAATAATAAGTACCAGGGTGCCCTGATGAGCTCTGACTAGTATATATAGTATATGTCCCCCCCCCCCCCCCCCCCCCCGGCCACCCCCACTGGCTAGTCTAGCTATAGCTACTATTATATGATGAGTGATAGCATCAGGTGCAGTGTCATCATCAGGCTTCTATCTTGATCTTGTCCCTCTACTCATCCCAGCATGCTGATGACTTGCTCCTTGTCCACCATGCTGCAATATGTGGAAGTCACTGCCTGCCGGAGCTGCAGCAGCATGAAAGGAAGGAGGTGGAGTTAGAAGATTATTAGTTGCTTGACCAAGCACAAGCCACTTGAATAATCAACGAATCAGCAAGCAAGAAAGCGTTCACGTGGTAGCAATTACGATGATGAGACAGATAGATGGTGCAGCATATAAGACACATGGTGCAACATACAAGACAGATTGTGCAGCATACAAGACATATGGTGCAATGTACAAGACAAATGGTGCAGCGTACAAGACACATGGTGCAGCGTACAAGACAGATGGTGCAGCATACATGACACATGGTGCAGCATACAAGACAGATGGTGCAGCATACAAGACATACGGTGCAACGCACAAGACAAATGGTGCAGCGTACAAGACACATGGTGTAGCATACAAGATAGATGGTGCATCATATTCGACACATGGCGCAGCATAAAAGACACATGGAGCAGCAAGGCAAACCATGCTGCATACAAGCCAAATGGTGCAGCATACAAGACACATGGTGCAGCATACAAGACACATTCGTGCAGCATACGAGACATACGGTGCAACGTACAAGACAAATGGTTCAGCATACACGACAAATGGTGCAGCGTACAAGAAAGATGGTTCAACCTACAAGACAAATGGTGCAGCGTACATGACATATGGTACAGCATACAAGACAGATGATTCAGATCTACCTGAAAGCATGACATTCGCCCAAGTAAAGCTGTGTACTAATCGACGAATTGAATATGGTCCAGCAGGTAGCATGGTTGAAGACAGCGGCTCTGTGCAGGAGTACAGCAGTAGTGGTTTGGTTCAGTGATGCGAAGCATTGTTTAGAAGGCGCACGCAGTCGTCTGCCATTTCGCAGATCTAGATGGTGTCCTCTTGGAAATTTGAACGACGAGGAGGGTTGGGGGTGGGGGGGGGGGGGGGGGGGGGGGGCGGTGTGTGTGGGGGGGGGGGGGGGGGGGGGGGGGGGGGGGGGGAGGGGGGGCGGAGGGTTTTGCCGCGACAAATTGAATAGCCGATCTAAGTTGACAGCTAGGACGCAGGAGGGTTGGGGGCGGGGGGGGGGGGGGGGGGGGGGGGGGGGGGCACAGTAATCCTATCATCCTACTGTGTCGGACTCTTTCCAAACTCTTTCTCTATTCTTTTCGCTTTCGCCCCCTCTGACCCCCATTGTCCTGGGTTTGAACAATACCGGGCACCTCCGCACTCTTGTCCATAGCTCATAATAATTATTATTTAACCACATGCACAGTCTGAGGTCAAACCATTGAGGCCTTGGGAAGTCATAACCCAATATTATGTCCTGGTGCCTGCCTAGCAGGGGTGTAACTGTCACACGCGATTGCATGTTTACCTACAATAACACTAAAAGCAGGGGAAATACCCAGGGTTGTGCCATTCGCATTCGCGTACGGCTTCGGTTTCGGTTTCGGTTTCGGAATCGTACGGGTTATTGAAGGTCGTTCGGTTGCGTTCGGTGGAACTGCAACTTTAAAGTGGTCAATGAAACGAATAAAATTCATATGACAAGTTATTTCCTAGAGGCAGATAACGCTACATATGGGGTAATATTTTTCACACTCTGCTGTAACAGTTCCCTTCAGCAAGGTATTAATCTGGCCTATGAAAGTACCCCAGTGCCTGGTTGAACCCCCGTGTCAGCGTATACTACTAGAACACGAGTGCCATACAGGTATCTGATCAGATGCCTGTATGGCACTCGTGTTCTAGTAGTATACGCTGACAATAATGCATGTCCCGGGAGGAGAACAGATTACCCAGAGGTTCCACTAATCCACAGCCAAGCTTTCTCGGCTATGGTCTTACGCTGGGGGAAACTTAGTACTGATCAGACCCGCAACCCGCCCGTGTACCGCGACCTTCTGGGGAGGATCGACCCCCCCCGTTTTCCTCCCGAGTCAGGCATTATTGTCAGCGTATACTACTAGAACACGAGTGCCATACAGGCATCTGATCAGATACCTGTATGGCACTCGTGTTCTAGTAGTATACGCTGACACCCCGCTTACGATGTGCTGATACATCTGAGAACGTGGTAAGCCGATGCGGTCATTCCCACTCGTTCAATGTCTATTAAACGTGTAGTCTGTACAGGTACTAGCTGGAAAATGGGTTAGGAACGGAACGACCGACCCGTGGTGTAAAGCTCACCCCGAACGGGAGAAGATCGATCCTCACTGCCGGAAGACATTTTCGGAGTCCGTTCCCTCGGGGGCGGTGGTGTTTCCACTGCCAGGATAAGTGGCCATTGTAGTCTTCTTAAATCCGAATGCACCGAACGCGAACGAGATTTCCACCGAATGCAAACGCGTTCAGTATGTCAAATACCCTGTACCGCACACACACGCACTGGCGTAGACTCTGACCAGACCTAGGCCCTGCTCACCTGGCCACCGTACGTGCCTACCTGGCGCTCAGCTGCATGCGGCTACCCCAGCGCTGAAGCTGCACGCAGCTGTCCTAGTGCTCAGCCACACACAGTCACTCCTACTCACTCAGCTACAGCCCTGATATGAGTGGCACGAGTGCGGGCCAAGGCCGCGCCCCAGCGCAGGTTCAATGGTGCGCAAGCACCTGCCTTAACACAAGCTAATAATAAATATTGTGCCATAAAACATTGCACGAGATCTCCATTTCGCAAACAATACACAGCCATAGCTGTAAGCATAACCTAGAAACTATGGGGTTGATAACCCGAGAACCAACCACAATCGGTCTCTCTTCAACACTCAACACTTCTACAGGTACGCTTGAAGCCTATCGCCGGTGTAGGCTTGCGAAACTACCCCTTTGCCGTGTTTGCCCCGACTGACACCAAACTGTCACGTTGAACATATGAAAGCTTTCACCCGTCATGTCTAGTTATCTTAAGCTATTGCAGCGCTTGACAACCTTCAACGGTTATAGCGCATTGCAATTCGCATCTCACTGGCCATTTCCGGCAAGTTCTGTAGACACTTGCCCGTTCACATGGCGACCACAATTTATAGCTTTATTCCGTTCTTTGAACCCTTTGTAACTCTCTTCAACACTCAACACTTCTACAGAAACAACCTCGGGTAATCAACCCTCTGCGTCTTCCAAGTCCCTACCGCTACCGGCCCACGGAAAACTCCGTTGCAAGCTCCAATCCCCGGTATCCCGACTTAGGAATACAGAGACCCCACACCTTTGGTACCCCCTGCCAGGGCCTATTTAAATAACTAGAAGCCCTTTTGAACTCCCTGCCAGGGCTTTCGTTATTTTTTCTGTTTAGAAAAAGCTACCCACGGGAACATGCCCTGGGGAATCTTGTTAAGAATTGAGCCAGCAAGTACAGCGCCCACTTTGGGCAGTGAACCCTTAGCCCTCTGCTGCTGATTGGATAAAGCTGTACACATATAGTTTGGACGTCATGCCCCACTCTACCTGTTGAAACCATAGTTTGGACTTAATTAACCCATTCTAACAACACGCATACAGCCCCCATAACCATACTAATCAACTATAGATCACGGGCGCACTTCTCCTCCATTGCTCCTCCTACGTTACGAGTAGACACAACTCACTAGCAGCCCCTAGAGGACTTAGAACCCAACCCACCTTGCGGTGTCCCACCCAAGACTAACCACATCAGACAAGCACTGATCCCTGCACGCTTCATTGATACTGCTGATACAATCCAGTCTGCCACTTTGACTCCCCACCTGATCCAAACATACAACAGATACATACACCTGCTGTGGGACACAACCCACCCACGTGATCCAAACATACACCAGAAACATACACCTGCTGTAGGACAGAACCCATCCAACCGATCCAAACATACACCAGAAACATACACCTGCTGTAGGACAGAACCCATCCAACTGATCTAAACATACACCAGACAATACACATGCTGTAAGACAGAACTTGTCAACTAAAGTATGTACCAGCCTACTTCTTGATACCAATCCTGTTTAGAACCGCCCAATCCGTTTAGAGACAGTACCGATCCCGTACTTCTGAACACTTATACGGCAAATACCGACTTGATGATACTGACTTGCTGATACCAATTTGCTGATACCTCTCCCTCTGCTGTGAGATTCCACACCCCTGTGTACTAGGCCTGTTCAGCAAGTACAATCCCGTACTTGCTGTTACAACTATCGCTCATACAATTATCGCTGATACCGCTACTGCTGAAACTAGCATACCTCATCATACATACAACATCAACACACGACAAACACAAACTGTTGCCGTACTGATCAGTTGCACTCCCCACCTTACTCTTGAGTAGATACTCTTGCCTCGCTCCCAAGATTTCCAAGAATCATCCCAAGTCTTGTCAAGGTACAGAATTCCTCATCTGGCCTTGGGTTTCCAAAACCTACCTCATAGTCGAAAGACATCGGCGGAGCGCTGCTCCTGTCAATTTGTTTTTTGATGCCAACCACCCCCTAGCCCAAAGACGACGGCGAAGCCCTGCTTCTACCTTGCATTTCGGTACAAGAAAATCACCCTAGCCGAAAGGCACGGCGAAGCGCTGCCTCCAACAGGCCAACTTCAACTTCTAACCCCACTTTCCGATAAAATACTTCTTGCAGAACTTTCAGACTTTTCTATGGGTGAATTTTCTGTGGTTAAATTTTCTGTGCCTGAATTTTCTGTTCGTCACTTTTGTGTCCCTGAATTTGGCTGAATTTTCTATGGCTAAATTTTCTGTCCCACCAGCTCCGTCGGTACACTACATTTCCAAGATTCTCTGAGGAATATCCAGACTCCAATATCTTGCTTTTTGATACCAAACCACACTCCTAGCCGCCAGGCAACGGCAAACCGCCGCCTCCAGCTTGCCCACTTGGACATCTTACACCCACTCCACAGCAGTTATTTCTTGCAGTGCTACTTACTCCGGGACAATTAAGCCCCTTCAAATTGAAGCTGCTTTACATCCTCGATGCTTCCTTCTCTAGGAGCATCTCAATTCCTGATACTGTTTGGATTACCCCACTTCCTAACCTATCATTTCTTTGATAAACACTGAATGCAAGGTACAAGAAGCGAGGCAGCGGCCGCTAGTGCCCAAGCTCTACCAGACATCAGAAACACTCATTATGATGATTCAACTATAGCCAACCACCTTCAACAAATGCTTTTGCACAATGCCGACGGTACTAATCCGGCGGTATCGGATAATGCTACCTCACCCACCACATCAGCATCTTTGCATCTCGCATTAGAACCTCTAAGCTCACCTCCCCCATAAGGGGAAAACAATCCCTGGAATGGGGGGGACGATCCGACCCTGGTTTAGATCCACTAAGAGCCCTTGCCATCCAGCCGCCTGTCGTCATCGACCCAGCTGCTCTTTCTCCTCCCCCGGACATCCTAGAAACCTCGTCTCCTACGGTCATTGGTGGCCCTTTGTCCCCTTTTCCACCAGTCGTCAAGGGCCCTTCGTCCCCCTCTCCTCCTGTCTCCGGTGGACTCCCTTCTCCACCGCTTCCCATCCAACGTCGCCAGGCCTCTCCTCCCTCCTGTGGTCGTACATCCGCCTGTGCCTCAGCCGCCAGGCACTGACAACACACCACCTGGACCAAGTAGTGCGCCGCCCTCATTACGCCTGACACCTGACCCAATAACGCCATGGACAGGGCAGCGTCAATTGAGGCGCGCATTAGAAAGATATAAACAACCTCTGAGCGACATCACCTTGGGTTAGCCAGCCACACGCATCCCTGTTCTTCAGGAGTAACAAGCTAAGGACTCGGAGTAGTACCCACCTCTGTCCCCAGCAAGAACATCAGCTCCCATGCTCCAAGAGCACAGACCAATGTCCCCCGTTGACCATTTTGTCACACCGCTTGAAACATTTAACGGTGCCCCAGACACTCACGGTGGTGCTAACAACGACATCATGATCAACAACGCACTCTTTGCGTCTGATCAGGAAGTCGACAGTCCTCGTCAAGACCCCAATGGGAGTGCTTCTACCAACAAAGGAACCCCTACTAATCCTGCTGGTGATGGACCCCCTGCTGGTCCATCTAATGCCAACCCCCCTGGAGAAGGACCTACTAGTGATGAAACCCCTGGCAGCTCTCCCAGTGCAGGCCCTCCCAGTGCTGGCAATGACAGCATCAGCTCCTTCTGCACCCTCAGCGCCTTCAACACCCTGAGCGGCCTCAGCGCCCTCTACGGCATCAGCACCCTCAGCGGCCCCAGCGCCCTCAGCGACTCAGCGGCATCATCGCCATCAGTGATTCAGCGCCCTGAGCGCCATCATTGCCTATGCAGCATCAGCGCCCTCTGCTACATCAAGCGCCCTCTGCTACATCAGCGCCCTCAGCGCATCAGTGCCCTCAGCAGTCTTAGCGGCCTCGGCGCTCTTAGCGGCATCAGCGCGCTCAGCACCATCAGCGCGCTCAGCGCCAGAAGCGCCCTATATATGCGGCATCAACTAATTCTGCATCATGTGCCCTTTGCACTCTGCTAGTTCTTAGATTTATTTCTGGCCATTCGCTTTCACCACCTTTCTTTTTCCGGCTCCGTGAAAGGGGGGTAATACAGGTGGTGATATGCTATATATGTGTCACAAGAATAGTTCCTATGTACCTACCCACGCAGCAAGCTAAATGCAGGGGGGGGGATGCACACAGTAGTTGCAACACTTTAATGTAGAATACAAACACCCCAGTGAGGCACAATACCTACCTCACAACTACCCAGCAGGCCAAAGGCATGGGGGGTAACATTGCATTTTTTACGTGTTCTCAGCAAAATGCACCAGTGCCATCTCACGATGGGCACGCATGATGCAATCGTTTGTCTTTGACATCATGCACAGGCCTGGTGCACAGCATGGCAACGCAGATGCACTGTCCCTCTTCCCTAGAGACACAAGTGCTGACAACACTACAGCCATTGTCCTTATCCCGGCCATTCAGCCCATGCTTTCCCATGCACTAGAGCCACTGTTCTCATCCAGGCTATTAAGCCTCTGCTTTCCTGACCACTACAGTCAACCGTGATCAGGCGACTAGTGCCGACTGTTTTTCAGCCACTAAAGCCTCTGCTTTCTCAGCCACTAGAGCCAACTGTCTTCCAGCCACTAAAGCAAACTGTTTCTCTTGCCACTTGCATTGGTGACCTTATAGTCGCATTTCAGTACACCCATTCTAGTAAATCCATTTAAGTACATTTTCTGAGTTTTTGTTTTCAAGTGGACAAACGGTTTTCTGTACTGTGTTTGTACGTCTAAACTTCTATTGTCCATTGAACTGTGTTTCCTTTGTTGGTTACAAGTTTCTTGAATTTATTCTACGTTCCCTTTGGATATCCACCTCCTAGAATGATATTGCCTTGCTTTGATAAGACTTTCTCTTTAAGTCAGAAACAAGTTATTTGGCACTGTGAAGTCCAAGCCTTTTGGATCTATGTTTTTGCACCTCTTATGCTGCACCGACAGCAACCCCTGTGCTATAACGTCTGCTACCCCCTATGAATCGGGTGATTGCTACGTGTACACTCTTTATGCTGCACCGTCAGCAACCCCTGTGCTATAACGTCTGCTACCCCCTATGAATCGGGTGATTGCTACGTCTACACTCCTTATGTTGCACCGTCCGCATCACCTATGCTGCACCGTCTGCAACACCTATGCTGCAACGTTTGCATCACCCATGCTGCAACCTATGCAACCCCTATGCTGCAACGCCTGCATCACCTATGTTGAACCGTCTGCATCTCCTATGCTGCAACGTCTGCAACACCCATGCTGCACCCTCAGCATACCACCCCTTGCTGCGCCAATCCCAAAACATGAATCAATGGGCACTCTCTTAGACTCAGCTAAACAGCGACTCAGTCATTCAGCGCCCCAGCTATTCCATGTTGTAGTGATTCATAGGCAGCCACAGTGCCAAGCAGCCACAGTGCCAAGCAGCCACAATTCCAAGAAGCCACCGTGCCAAGCAGCCACAATGCCAAGCAGCGACAGAGCCAAGCAGCCACAGTGACTTGGCGCTCTCAGCGCCTTTTGCGCCCTCAGCACCCTAAGCTACTCATCAGCTACAAAGCTACACAGCTGTAAAAGCTACAAAGCTACGAGGCTACTCAGCTACAAAGCTACACAGCTATCATAGCTACAAAGCGACATAGCTACAAAGTTACTCAGCTCCTCAGTAGCTCCTCAGCTCCTCAGCTCCTCAGCAGCTACTCATCGACTCAGCGGCTACCCAGCAACCCAACAGCTACCCAGATGACCCCTCTGTCCTCCAATTGTTCTATCCCTGAGTTAATAGCCCCCTGCGCTGAACCTTGCAACAACATCAAAGGGGACTTCAAGCTCTACTCAGACCTTTCGACCATTCTGACTAGATTTGCCCTTCCCCTCATCTACCGTCTGGTTTGGTTATGCTGGCTGTGTAGCAGACAGACAGCTTGTGTAACCCAGACATGCCTTGTGCCTGTGATGGACCAGTTACGACTGGCCAACAGGTTGTCATGTATGTTCATTCATCAGTGTGTGTGGGGGGGAAATGCATCTCCATTCCTGGGACAATACACGTCCCAGTGATCACCACAGTTTTGGGATTCTTTTTGCTTTCTTGCTCAATGTTCCGTGTTGCGTTACATATACGTAACGCGATCCCAAACTTACTTCAAAACAATTTTGCAGCCTCCACTAGGTTGCTGACTGGAAGCCTCTTGGAGGGGCAGTCAGCACTTGCAATATGACCAGATGAGGATTTCGCCCAGTTACGTCAACTTCTTTCAACTTGGACACCACGAATTTTTCTACTAGCCACTGTAATGATAACGCCTGGTGGGGCGTGGTGTTAAGGGAGCCCGTCGTACGCGGGTAGGGAGCGATCTCCTACCTCAACTGGACAAGCTACCATCGCGGTTGACGACGACCTGCAACGCCAAGAGCGACCGAAGGGGGAGTCGAACCCACGACTCTTCATTCCTTAGCAATCTACCACTAGACCATTATAATCGATATAGAGGCTGTTGGCCACTGTATAACATGCCTTCAGATTTATTCGGCCGGTCCCATACTTGATCTTTGATGACTCCCAAGGTTTTACCTTTTTAAGTAATAGACGTGGCTTTAGTTCCATTCAGTTTCAAATAAATCACCACCTACCTTTTATTCTTCACTCCATGCAGAGGGGGAGGAAACCAGGTGGTGAATCCTGCTATATCATATTCCAACACCAGAATGGATACACCTTCTGTACATACCTTTTTGTGTATCCAGCAACATCATACCCATCTGCTCGATGCCAGCAGCAGGGGGGGGGGGGGGGGGGAGAGATTCCAGATTTGTTTTCACTAACAGAATTACAATCAACTCTCCCCGTTACCACTTCTCTTTTTTCACTACGCTCACTCCCATTCAGTAGTGAAGGAAGGGAATTGCAGTGGTAACATACCTATCCTTAGGAGCACGCATACAGCCGTGACAGCTGTCACACGCGATTGCGTGTTTACCTACAATAACACTAAAAGCAGGGGAAATACCCTGTACCGCACACACACGCACTGGCGTAGACTCTGACCAGACCTAGGCCCGGCTCACCTGGCCACCGTACGTGCCTACCTGGCGCTCAGCTGCATGCGGCTACCCCAGCGCTGAAGCTGCACGCAGCTGTCCTAGTGCTCAGCCACACACAGTCACTCCTACTCACTCAGCTACAGCCCTGATACGAGTGGCACGAGTGCGGGCCAAGGCCGCGCCCCAGCGCAGGTTCAATGGTGGGCAAGCACCTGCCTTAACACAAGCTAATAATAAATATTGTGCCATAAAACATTGCACGAGATCTCCATTTCGCAAACAATACACAGCCATAGCTGTAAGCATAACCTAGAAACTATGGGGTTGATAACCCGAGAACCAACCACAATCGGTCTCTCTTCAACACTCAACACTTCTACAGGTACGCTTGAAGCCTATCGCCGGTGTAGGCTTGCGAAACTACCCCTTTGCCGTGTTTGCCCCGACTGACACCAAACTGTCACGTTGAACATATGAAAGCTTTCACCCGTCATGTCTAGTTATCTTAAGCTATTGCAGCGCTTGACAACCTTCAACGGTTATAGCGCATTGCAATTCGCATCTCACTGGCCATTTCCGGCAAGTTCTGTAGACACTTGCCCGTTCACATGGCGACCACAATTTATAGCTTTATTCCGTTCTTTGAACCCTTTGTAACTCTCTTCAACACTCAACACTTCTACAGAAACAACCTCGGGTAATCAACCCTCTGCGTCTTCCAAGTCCCTACCGCTACCGGCCCACGGAAAACTCCGTTGCAAGCTCCAATCCCCGGTATCCCGACTTAGGAATACAGAGACCCCACACCTTTGAATTGCAGTGGTAACATACCTATCCTTAGGAGCACGCATACAGCCGTGACATAACCCACGCTAAATAATCCTGTCATTCGACGGTGTCGAATTCTGTCCAAACTCTTTCTCTTCTCTTTTCCTCTTGGCCATAGTCCAGAATAATTATTATTTAACCACATGCGCAGTCTGTGATCGAACCATTGAGGCCTTGGGAAGTCATAACCCAATATTATGTCCTGGTGCCTGCTTAGGGGTGTAACCCACGCCAATCGTGTCGGCTGACCGTGTTGAACTATTTCCATGATTGTGATTGTGCAGGAGGCGGAGAGAGATGGGAAGGAAGATGGGCTTGGGGGTTCGGTTAGTTACAAGAAAGAGAGGCATTGCTATCTAAAAAAAGATAACAAGAGGGCAGTTATATATTAGGCTTGGTTACCGGAGTTTAGGGGATGTGCTTCTTCGCTTGACTGGAGTTAGCTGTAGCGTATATAGAGCTGTAGTGTGGAGGGGAAGTCAGCAAGTCAGTGAGTTAGTGAGTCAGTGACTCAGTGTGTCATTGTGTCATTGAGTCAGTGAGTCATTGAGTCATTGAGTCAATCAGTAAGTGAGTCAGTGACTCAATGCGTTAGTGAGTCAATCAATCATTAGTGAGTCCGTGAGACAATCAGTCAGTGAGTCTGTGAGACAATCAGTCAGTGAGTCTGTGAGACAGTGCTTCAATTATTCAGTGAGCCAGTGAGTCTGTGAGTCTGTGAGTTAGTGAGTCAGTGAGTCAGTGAGTCAATGAGTCAGTGATTCAGTGTGTTAGTGGGTCATTGAGTCGTTGAGTCAGTGAGTCAATGAGTCAGTGAGTCAATCAGTTAGTGAGTCAGTGACTCAATGAGTCAGTGAGTCAATCAATCAGTGAGTCAGTGAGACAATGAGTCAGTGAGTAAGTGAGACAATTATTCAGTGAGTCAGTGAGTGAGTGACTCAATCAGTCAATGATTCAGTGAGTCTGTGAGTTAGTGAGTCTGTGAGCCTGTAAGTTAGTGAGTCAGTGAGTTAGTGAGTCAGTGACTCAGTGTGTCATTGTGTCATTGAGTCAGTGAGTCAGTGAGTCAGTGAGTCAATCAGTAAGTGAGTCAGTGACTCAATGCGTTAGTGAGTCAATCAATCATCAGTGAGTCCGTGAGACAATCAGTCAGTGAGTCTGTGAGACAATCAGTCAGTGAGTCTGTGAGACAATGCTTCAATTATTCAGTGAGCCAGTGAGTTAGTGAGTCTGTGAGTCTGTGAGTCAGTGAGTCAGTGAGTCAATGAGTCAGTGATTCAGTGTGTTAGTGGGTCATTGAGTCATTGAGTCGGTGAGTCAATGAGTCAGTGAGTCAATCAGTTAGTGAGTCAGTGACTCAATGAGTCAGTGAGTCAATCAATCAGTTAGTCAGTGAGACAATGAGTCAGTGAGTAAGTGAGACAATTATTCAGTGAGTCAGTGAGTGAGTGACTCAATCAGTCAGTGATTCAGTGATCATGAGTCTGTGAGTTAGTGAGTCTGTGAGCCTGTAAGTTAGTGAGTCAGTGAGTCAGTGAGTCAGTGAATCAGTGTGTCAATGTGTCATTGAGTCATTGAGTTAGTGAGTCAATGAGTCAATCAGTCGGTGAGTCAGTGACTCAATGAGTCAGTGAGTCAATCAATCAGTGAGTCAGTGAGACAATGAGTCAGTGTGTCAGTGAGACAGTGATTCAGTGAGCCAGTGAGTGAGTGACTCAATCAGTCAGTGAGCCAGTAAGTCTGTGAGTAAGTGAGCCTGTGAGTCAGTGAGTCAGTGAGTATGTGAGTTAGTGAGGCAGCGAGTCAGTGAGTTTGTGAGGCAGTGAATCAGTGATTCAATGTGTCAATGCGTCATTGCGTGAGTGAGTCAGTGAGTTAGTGAGTCAATCAGTCAGTGAGGCAGTGAGTCAATCAGTTAATCAGTCAATCAGTCAGTGAGACATTAATTCAGTGATTCAGTGATTCTGTGAGTCAGTTCCTATAATAAGCCCACGGACCCCACCCCAGGGCCGTGCGTGTGCGTGGCTGCGTGTGCGTGTGCGTGTGCGTGTGCGTGTGCGTGTGCGTGTGCGTGTGCGTGTGCGTGTGCGTGTGCGTGTGCGTGTGCGTGTGCGTGTGCGGGGCCGGGGGCAGGGCCGGGGGCAGGGGCAGGGGCGGGGGCACACACACCCCCCCCCATGCCAGCTACCTTGTACCCGCAGTACCGCACGCTATGATTAGAACTCCGTCAACTCGGCGTTTCGACAAAATCCATTGCACAGTTCGCTTTGAAATGCCTATACCTATCAACGCCATGCATCGACAGTTGTCATCTTGGACCTGTCAGGTTCAGCTCCAATGGATCTCTCGTAAACCAACCTTGGACGATGTAAACCCGTCGCACAGTTTTGTTCGCGGCATCATTTTCATGCATACTTTCTCTTGCACTCGGGGCTACCGAGCGCTGCCCGGCTCAGGATTTTTGGTCGAAGGACCCGGTCGAAGTCGCTTGCTGCGCTGCGAGCACAAGGTGGGAATTTGAAACACTGGAATCCTTGACAATTGTGCCAGAATTGCATGCAAGAAGTCGCGTGCCTTAGGTCGACGCCTGGCAAAAGCCTCGAGGTTTCCCGTGCCCCCCCCCCTTCTATCCTAGGCCCCCGCTTGCTGCGCTGCGCGCACTATATGAGAATTTGAAACACTGGAATCCTTGAAAATGGTGCCAGAAGTGGATGCTAGAACTCGCGCGCCTTAGGTCGACGCCTGGCGAAAGCCTCGAGGTTTCCCGTGCCCCCCCTTCTTCTATCCTAGGCCCCCGCTTGCTGCGCTGCGCGCACTATATGAGAATTTGAAACACTGGAATCCTTGAAAATGGTGCCAGAAGTGGATGCTAGAACTCGCGCGCCTTAGGTAGACGCCTGGCAAATGCCTCTCAGTTTCCCGTTGGTCCCCTATGGAATTTTGATGGCTGCATGGGTGAGTGTGGGTCTAACCTGGGCCCCATACCCACCCATATGGCCTAGTAAGTGACCTGCAGCCATTCATACAGCCATGCAAGCAAGTGACCTAAACCCACCCATGCAGCCATGCAAGTGCCCCACCCCGACCCACACAGCCATGTAAGTGGCTGTCCCCCACCCATACAGCCATGCAAGTGACCCAAACCCACCCCTGCAGCCATGTAAGTGACCTGCAACCACACATACAGCTATATAATTTCACACACCCACACTGTTTGTGTGCAGGATGCCAAAATCGGGAGCGAATGGATTCCAAAAGGGCAACGTTCCTGCAGAACGGATGAAGAGTAATATGTATATACATAGTATTCTCCCGCTTGGTTGGCAACTTGTTTGGCATACATGCAAGCCTGCATATACTTAGATTGTGTAGTTGTCGGGATACGGTGTGGTTTGAGTGCTATGGCAGCTCAGTTGTAGAGTCAAACACTTGGCTACGTCCCACAATTTAAGCATGGTTAGAAAGCTGATTAAGTCAGCTTCAAGGTGCACTAGCTTGTGGTGGGTTGGGTTGAATAGCCTGCCAGGGGAGCTGCCTAGAAGCTGCTGCTTGTAGCTGAAAAGAAAAGCTATGCTAACCCTGTGCTAACCCCCCACTTTATTAGAACCCCTCAACAATCATGCAGGTTCTACCTACTCGACGCAGCAAAGAGGGACTTGGCTTATGTGCACCACATCATGTACATGAACACCGGAGTCGACAAGTAGCGCCAGCAAGTCTTCTGACTTGATTAAGGCCCAGGCAAGGACGAATATCCGTCAGCACCACAGGTCCTCTTCACACTTGATCGTTTATTTTGCAATAGTAGCTACATGATGTTCATGCTGCCACCAGGAGGCACTCATTGGCGGGTTTGGTGGGGGTGGGGGTGGGGGGGAGGGGTATTTCATTTGTTTCATAAGTAGTGTTTGTGTGTGCTGTAAGTGGTACCACCTCGTAGTTGTTGTGCACTTGCTAGAGGGGTTCCCTTGCAGTTGATGTGGCCACCCCATCCATGAATATATATCATGCTTGTAGGAGACATGTTTAGTGCAAGCAAAACATGTGACCATATAAAAAAAAAAATGGAAAAAAGCTGCGCCCTTGGTATTATTTTGTTCTATTGTACGACGAGGTTGATGACACTTTTTGTAACGACACATGCACTGCTCCTGTTTTTGTTACATGTAGCAGCTTCTAAGCAGCTCCACCTCCCCGTCCTCACCACATGGCAGTTCAAAGGACAAGACCTTCCCAAGTTCCCATCGAGGAGGAGTTTGTGTAGGTTTAGTCCATCAGTGCTTTTTCTTTTTAGCCCCTCCTAGTTACAAGGTTGGGTAAGTCCCCTTTAGCCTATTTGGCCACCCCCCTGGACTGTAAAAAGCAAGAATCGAAGAATCGAATACCCGTCCTTGAGCCTAACTTAAAGCAAGCTAGTAAGCCCGAAAGCTGACAGGACAGGGCGGGGCTCCCATGCATTTGAAATCTCCGGGCTTGAACCACTGACCAGCAAATGGAGCTGGCCAGAACCTGCCATTCATAGCAAAAATAAAAGTGGACACATGAGGAGAGCCAGGGGCTGGTGGGCTGGAGCCCATTCCTATCCCATGCATGGGCCTGTGCCCTGCATGGGGCTGTGGCCTGTGGGGAGCAGGCTCGGGATCCCTGTCTGGCTCCCGAGCACTCAAATCGCCAAACATCTAGCCCAAAACCATCCCACGACCATTATTTGCCCTTTCGAATCATTCGTGATCCTGGAGCGAAAGGATGTAGCTCGAGGATCGGGGGCACAAGAGCCCCCTTAGACCCTGGCGTCGGGCATTTGGCCCAGGCGCGCTGCGCAGAGAAATTTGCAAGATCAGGCAGTCGGTGGGGCTGTTAAGGAAGCATAGGCGGTCAATTGCTGCGCAAAAGCATTGCCAGTGGTAGTCTATGCGCTGAGAAAGAATCATCGCGTTCGACCCTGAGGGGGGCTTGGCCCGGCCGGTCTTCTGGCATGGGGGGGGGGTGGGGGGCACACCGGGCGGGGGTAGGAGCAAGCCACGCCACCTGCCGCTGGCCAAAAACCCGTTCAGTAGGACGGGACGTACCGTTCACGTCTGGGATGGGCCCAAACGTGAAATACCTTGTAAAATTCCTTAAAATCAACCAGACTCCTGATTGGTCTCATTTTTCTTGTATCAAATTCTTAGAATTAAAGCCACTCTATAAATGTGCATTGAATGAACGTTCAGCACAGCTAAAAATCCAACAACCCTTCAAAAACTCTCATTTTCGTCACTTTTTAGCCAACAAAGCTGCAACATCCATCGATTCAATGAAATTCAATTACATCAAATTTAATTTAATTTAATCCTATTCGAATTGACAAAAAATAAAGCAAACGCATGCATCCAAATCACGTGAATTAAATTAAAATGAAATGAATAAAATCGAATTAAAATAAAACAACATTCAATACAATTAAAATTAAATTAATTAAAATAAACTGAATTGAGGATTCAATTCATTTCATTCGGGACGCGCCACCAGGCGCCCTTAATCAGTCAGTGAGTGAGTGACTCAATCAGTCAGTGATTCAGTGAGCCTATGAGTATGTGAGTCTGTGAGTTAGTGAGTCAGTGAGTCAGTGAGTCATGACTAACTGATCAGTGAGTCAGTGAGTCAGTGAGTCGATGAGTCATTTAGTGAGTCAGTGAGCCAGTGAGTCAGTGAGTCGGTGAGTCAATCAGTCAGTGAGTCAGTGAGTTAGAGAGTCAGTGAGTTAGAGAGTCAGTGAGTCAATCAGTCAGTGAGTTAGTGAGTTAGAGAGTCAGTGAGTCAATCAGTCAGTGAGTCAGTGAGCCAGTGAGCCAGTGAGTCATTGAGTCATTGAGTCAGAGAGTTAGTGGGTCAGTGAGTCAGTGAGTTAGAGAGTCAGTGAGTCAATGAGTCAGTGAGTCAATCAGTCAGTGAGCCAGTGAGACAGTGAGTCAATCATTTAGGGAGCTAGTGAGCTAGTGAGCAAGTGAGTCAGTGAGTCATTGAGTTAGTAAGTCAGTGAGTCAATCAGTTAGTGAGTCAGTGAGTCAGTGAGTCTTGACTTGGAATTAATGGGTTTTGGGTACAGGGTACTATGGTTTACTAAGCTAAGTTCCGAATTCTCCGTGATTTCGGGAGAATTCGTACCAATTTTGGATGAATCCAGTTCGTAATTTGCTACATAGGCTTCGTAAAATGCTTTGGGGATGAATCCAGTTCGTAAATTGATCATAGGCTTCGTAACAGGCTATGCGGATTCTCGATCTACGAACCCCCCCCTCGTAATTTGCTATTTGGGCTTCGTAAAATGCTTTAGATGATAGACAAAACTTTTCTAAGGGTCCTCATGACATTTTACGAGGGAGGGTCGTAGATTTTCACTTTACGAAACCTGTCCGAGAATTAGCAAGTTCGTAAAATGCTGTTTTATTCATAGTGCAGTTGCTCCGCAATTTTCACCACTTCTCCCAATCTCCTCCCCTCCCTTCGCCTCCAACCTCCCGAATCCTCATCCCCTGTTACTCGCCCCCCCCCCCCCCCCCCCCCCCCCCCCTCCCCCCCCCCCCCCCCCCCTCTCCGCCGCTGCAATACCATCCTCTGTCATCGATCCCGACGCCATTCTGCTCCGTGGCTACACTTGACGGATCCTATCCGGCAATCTCCTGATGGGGGGCACATCCTGATCGCCAAGGTGGCCATCTCGCTGAACTCCAGTTCATCACCTCCCCAATGCATCCCTATCCTGAACGTTTGAGATTAAGAGAGATTGAGCCTGTCCATTGGAACGTCTACGAACCAGACAAGGATTTTGGTGAGTGGTACTCAGCTATCTGCCATGACATCGAAAATGCCCCTTATAGCAAGTTCATCAAGGCAGATGCTATGCTTGATTACCAGCCGGACGGTGAGCCATCACCTTTCGGTGATTATGATGATGATGATGATGATGATGCTTATGATGACAGAGAGTATTATCCCGACAGAGAGGATTATCCCGACACTAGAATCTGTAGCTATGCAAACGGCATAGCATTTCGGTACATAGTCAACTAATTGTCCACTCCCCTTGTTCGCATGTTTGCCACACACACAGACGTTGCGGCAAAATTACTGCGAGACCTCAGATTGCACTTTGGAAAGATCAACGTTGTCATGGCCGAACACCATCGATCTGTCCCGACTGTTGCCCTTGCTTGCACGCCTGTGCCCGCTGTCGTAGCCGTCCCTCTGATGTCTGCAATTGCAACAATTGAGGACAACAGCTCCAACTCTAGATCCACTGTTGTTGACATTGAACACTTGCATGGGGGGGAACTGTCTGACAATCCTGTCATCCCTCATACAAGTGTACCTGTTCCCCTTGCTTGCACGCCCCGTCAGACCTTCATCTTCCACCAATACTTCTTTCATGAGTGGATTGAATCTATGGAAGCTGAACTCAAGGTATCCCACTTCTACTTTTCCCCTGGATCTCACAAACTACCTCAGTTTCAGATTGAATACATCCTTGCGCACCTTTCAGAACCTATCAGAAAGTTTGTCAAGTTCCACAACTACCCAGAAGACATACTAGAAGCACTCAGATCCAAATACAGCCTCAGATCCACTGTCGTTGATGTTGAACACTTGCATGGGGGGGAACTGTCTGACAACCCTGTCATCCCTCATACAAGTGAACCTGATGTAGCCCATGCTAACATCTCACGGACTGTCACTCATGCCTCCTCTTCACCTAGCTCTCAAGCCAACCCTGATGACTTGCATGAGGGGGATCTGAACATAAACCCCACATCCACCTCCACGACAGAACCATCCACCACTGGTATCTCATCCTGCTCCACCCAGCAAGACATCATGCCAACCACGGCCTGCATTCCCATCATCCACCATAGTGACAAGATGACCCCATCAATCTCAACTGATTGGGATCACACTTTCACCAACATCCCTACCCAAACACGTGTCCCACCTCTTCCCCCTGAATGCAACAAGCACCAGGCTCATGCCACCACCGCTGACCTTTGCATAATCACACTCATCCACACTCATCCATACACATCAAGGAACCCCCTGTTCTCCCTGCCCACCAGCCGTAGGCACATCAAGCCATTGCGCCTTTCTCTAGGCATCGGATAACTGATTAGTAGATGAGAGGGAAAAGGGGGAACATTAGCTTTAAGAGGATCATTTACTCCCCGTGTTCTGACTTACATGCTACAAACTGCAGCGCTGTAATGCACTAACGTACTGCCCATGTGCTGATGTACAGAAGTACTGCTGCACTAAACTGCAATGCATCATGTGATGTGACCTATTCTTGCATGCAGATATAAGCATGAGCGATACCCTCGTGAGCTGATTTTTATCTGCGTGTAACATCATCCTGATGCACTGATGCACAGCCACCTACTGATGTACTGTACTGCACAGATTGAAGTGCTGTACGGTACTAACGTACAACCCATGTGTAATGCACTGCTGTACGTACTGAATTGCTGTGCACTGAATTGCACTGCTGTACAACAGATCTGTTGCATGAGCGATACCCTCGTGTGATGATCTACATGTGCACCCATGTGCTGATGTACAGAAGTACTGCTGCACTAAACTGCAGTACTGTACAGCACTAGCGACCTGCAGATTCCATGTACCTTCCAGTGCATAGTCAACCTCATGGCATAGTTACATAGTGCGATTTGATAATCCCCACCATCTGTTAAATAATTAGTAATGAACACTCTAAGAATTAATTCTTGATCTGCCCCGTACTGCCACATGTACTTATCCACGTGCTGTTCAAGCTTCTACCCCTTCGATGTTTTCATGCTGACAACATGATGCCTGCCCGATTCTAATTTAGCATTTCAGTACTTAGCCTTCACTCCCAAATTATGGGGGAGCCTAGCAATGGCATCATCAGTTGTATTCCCTTCAGCCCTTGCATTCCCTGCAGCATTCACAGCTATGCTTACGTTGATCTGCAATGACCCAGCAGGCCCCAACAGCACCAGCAGTCCCTATCCTACCGTCCCTGCATTTTCTTATCCGCCCCTAGTGCCCTTGCAGCGACTCTAGCTACCTCGCAGCCCCAAGCTGCTGACACCTTGTAGTTACCCTGCAGCAGTCCGCCATCAGCTTGCCCTTGACTACTTCCCCAGCACGCCAGGCACCTAGTAGTTAAAACATTGCTCCCCATCTGTTGTATTAGACCTGAACACTCTAGAATTTATTAGATTGTACGCCACCTGTACTGCCCCATGTACCTTCACAGGCAGTCAAATGTTGAATTTAGAATAATCCTAGTCTCTACCAGATGTCTGCGTTTTAATTTAGGTTACAAGCAATCCAGCTACAACCCAAATTATGGGGGGACTAGTCCAGACATCATGCCCTTCTCGTAACCAAGGTTATCTCCACAAGCCTTAACCAAGCCTGGCAGTTTCCTTCCAGCCCCATAGCAGCCCCTCTGCTTCCTAGCATGCAGCCTACCTGCAGCTTCCCTTTAGTTTCCTGCAGCTTCCCTGCAGCCCCCAGTAGTATGCCATGCAGCCTCCTTGCAGCTCCTAGGAGTTCACCCCAGCCCCCTCCTGACAGGCCCGAGCCTAATCCCGCAGACCTTTCCTTGATATTGATTGATTGCACCATGACTGGTTGCTCTCTTCTATCCAGCTTAAGTCTGTACCTCCATGGCAAACCCCTTTAAGCTGCCAGCCTAGATCAGTGATTGAGAGTTCTTTTGACATGATAACCGCCTTTGCTGAGCCAGCCTGCCTCGCCACAGCCGGTATAATTTTATCATTGACTCCTTGACAAGCCTGATGAGTTACAAATGTATTGTACCTCCATAATATTTTTTAAATTGTCACTCTAGTTTTTTAACTCCTCTAATTCCCGGAATTCTTCAAAATGAAGAATACCAGGAATTGGGGGGGATGTTATTCACCGGGTTTCACCGGCTCACCTAGAGTGACTTAGAGTGCACAGGACTACCTCCCTGCTGCACTGTACTGTGATGCCGCTGCCAGCTATGGCACGGACTCTGACGCCGGTACCCTGAGGTGCCGCGCCATCTCAGTACTTCCTCCTAGCGCATTGATCGAATGCTTATCTAACTGTAAAGATCTTATCCTTACCGTCTTCCCCTCGTCTCTGTGCTCTGCACATACTCCGGAAATTCACAAACCTCGGACCACAAACCGTGCCTTAAAGCGCACAGAACCATCAACCCCAACTTTCTTCACAAATAACCACCTGCTAGACAGGATCCTCTGCTTAGGAGGCTGAGGAGTGAGTGCCCAAGTACCATGGGCATGCAAGGACGCCATCTCATCCTTCATAGCAAGCAGCCACTGATCCCTGTCAGGGTTGGAAGGAAGCATGGCAGCTTTATAGGTTAGTTCAGATGAGGTAGAAATATATGCCCCCACGTACAAGCAGTTTACTTGTACATGAGCAGCATGTTTATCAGCAATATCAGCAGTATCAAGTAGTACAGCCCCCAGTGCAGAACTACTGCCTGGTTGAATTGGGTCGGCTTTCTTTGCCTCTAAATCAATGAATCCTGGGTCGACCGGTACACCCCAGCCATACGCAGTATCAGAGCCAGACCAGTGTTCAAGGTCATCACTCACACTTTCGGTGACGGCTACATCGTCGCAATGCCTTGTCCGGTATAAACCACCACTCAGGGACGTCAGGAGGCGAAGGGATCAACAACGCCCGCGAGCCATCCGAACAGGTGGACGGGGGGTGGCGACTATTAGACAGCGGACCTATGACAGGCTCCACTATGACCTGAGGCTGTTCAAATCCTAGAGCTTCACCGACGGAACGTGGCGCAGAGGAGGGCCTGGCGACCCCCTGAGATTCGGGTAAATCGCTGCCTGAAGGAACATCAGAATCCCACCCGCCCAGTACCTTCACACGCAATGCAGCACCATCAGCCCCTGACCTGGGACGCAAAGTCATCCCATGACCAGGGCAGCGGTCGACAATTGGGGTTGGTAAAGGGTCTAAGGCATTACCCGCAGAATCAGGCATGTGTCCGTTGATGGCAGCAGGGATGTGTAAAACATACGGTGACCCGTCATAAGGGGATAGCCCAGGTATGCAGTTATAGCTGAACTGTTCATAGAAGAGTACATCACGACTCTCTACTACCTGGCGCAACTTAGGAACCCAAACAAAATAACCCTTACTCATCAGGGAATACCCAACCAGTCTACCAGATAACGCCCTTTCGTCTAGCTTGTTGCGTTTCTTCCCATTTACTAAGGTGACATAGCAAGGGCAACCAAACACACGCAACAACGACACATCAGGTGCAACCCCAAAGAACAACTCGTATGGAGTTTTGTCTCCCTGATTGGGCAGCCGATTACGTAGGTAACAAGCACTGAGGAAGGCATAGGGCCAGAAAGACTTAGCTAGTTAAGACTCCAGGTGGATACTCCTAGCTACAGACTGTAAGACCCCATTGTACCTCGCCACATACGGTTGCATTCTGCTGAGCAGTGTATGCCATCGATAATTCATGCACAGCACCAACCGATTTCAACCAATCCTCAAACCACTTTACTATAAATTCCTTAGCCCTGTCAGATCTCAGACATTTGAAGACAAACCCATGTAGCTGAGTCATCCATCTGAGGATGGTAGTTTGAACTGCTAAGGGAGCTTCATCCCTGGACCTCAAGCACAATACCTCAGCATAGCCAGAGTATTGGTCTGTGAGACACAGAATATAAAACTCCCCACGCAAGCCCCTAACATGAACTGGTCCCATGATGTCTAAGTGAAGGCGTTGAAGAGGTGCACGGATCTGAGTAGTGCTTTCTTGGGGAAAAGGGATACGTTTTCCCTTAGCCTTCTGACAAGCATCACATGGGATCTTAGACAGTTTCTTCACTTGCTTGAGAGTGAGGGGTAAGTTCTTAACCAAACCATACCTGACGAGCTTGTGCATGGCGTCATAGCCAGGGTGACCCAGCCGCCTATGCCACAGCCATTCAGGGGTGGTAGGTATAACAACTCTACCATCCTCATCAACATCAAGTGCAAAAACTGGGTAATGTTCAGCACTAAACAAACGGCCACGGGGGGTGGTACAAGGCCTACAGGTAAACTTGTACACACCATCACTGGAGGCAGGGAAAGACCAGAGTACAGAAGAGCCCTGAGTGGCAGTACAACTAAGACTATCAAAAGAAATGTTGCAGTGATGAGCATGAGCCACAGCATTTACCGACAGGAGGTTCACAGGACAGTGAGGTATGTAGAGAACATCAGTTAGAGTGATTGATGTTGGTAACCAATCACTACATAACACAATGGATCCCATACCTTCTGACCGTTGAACCACCCCATCACCAAATTTAACTGCTGGCCCATCATCAGAAGCATTATACACAGTGTACAAAGACAGATCACCTGTGATAGACATCCCAGCTCCAGAGTCCACATGCCAGACACCCTCAGACAGGCTCGAGCTACACACGTTTGAAAACTTCGAGGTGCAGGAGAATAGGACAGAGCTCACCTCCTATTTCTTGGGCATAGCGAACCCATCAATCTGAGCCTGCAAGGAGGACATCTGCCTTGGAGTAAGCGTACCTGGAAGGGCCAAGGCAATGGGCACGGGTGCAGTACCCGGTGCACCACCCTTGCCCCTTCGCAGATGCGGGTGCTTCGTCCAGCAGCGGTCCTCCGAGTGGCTCTGCTTGTGGGGACATGGTCCCCAAGTGCAATCCAGGCGTCTCTTGAGGGAACCGGAACCCTGAGAATCAGATCCCTGCCCACGCTGAAATGCAGCATTGGCAGGAACCTGGGGAGTGTCCCGGGACCAACCAGGATGCCTGGAGTCGGACCTGGGGAGAGCTACATTCAAGATATCTAAAGCCCTATATTCTGCAAGACAGGACCAGTACTCAACAGGCTGCAAGTTATACAGCAACGTACCATACTTGATCCGCAGCGACTCGAAGCGGGACAGACGAATACATTTAACGATAATGTCCATGGCGTGACGCTGAGTCTGTGGAGACCCAGCACTGCGGAGGTCAGTGCAGAGACCGCGAACCTTGCGGAAGAAATCGTCAACACGGTCAGTAGGGCTCATGACTGAACCAAGAAGCTCGTTTAGCATGAGAGGGACACTAGAGGCAAGGGCATCAGACTGCCTCCTCTGGATATCTAACAAGATATCCCGAGGTTTAGCAAAGTCCTGGGTATACCTTGACCATAGCATCCGTCATGTTGGCTAGCATCATGGTCAAGCACATGAACTCCTGACGGTCCAGGGGCAGTGCACTGAAACCCAACAGTGCAGGATCTACACGAGACTCACCATGAGAGGCCGAAGTTCCAGCAGCAGGAGAAGGGGTCAGGGGTGCCAAAGACTTACGAATCCCTAGAAAATACTCAGCCGCAAGACCAGCGTCATACGCGCGCTGGTCATCTATGTTCCTAACATCAGGCAGGGACCGCGCAAAACTCACCAACAGCTCGAAATCAGGCCCAACAGGACAGAGAGGGCGGGGGATACTCACCCACTGGTAACATCGCCTATCAGCATCCCTACGTCTCACACCACCAAAGGTCACCCCATGAGCAGGAGGATATATAGCTAATCCCAACCGGAACAGGCCCTAGAAAAGACCGGCACTTGAGACCTAGCTCAGTGAATGCCATCACACGCCGAGGGCGACCCTTGCTATCAACATTCGCCTGAGTGGCCTGCATATCCAGCCTACCGTACAGGATGCCATCCAAAGATCCATCATCCGATTGAGCTCGGCGGACAAGGCGGAAGTCCCGCAACTGCAGGTTTGGAGGCTCTCCTCCAGTGAGCAGATAGATGCTCCCAAGTCTCGCAAGATAGCGAAGTCAACACTGGAGGGGGAGGGGCAGGGGCAGGTGGCAGCTCCACCGGCGGAGGCGGAGGGGGCTCCTGCGAACCGCCAGCAGCAGATTACATTACATGTTAAAGTCTACTTGACACCGCGAGGGTGTATGAGACTCTGTGCTTTAAACAAAAAGAAAAAGCACCCACAAAGCAAAAAACCCCATTACATCAGGGGTGTGTCGAGGACAAACAAACCAAACTCCCAACCACCGTTTTGGTGGAGTAGGTATTAAACCCCTTAGAGCCGGACCCAGATCTCAACCACTTACAGTGGCGGAGGTAAGAAGCTAACAAATGAGAAGTCACAAGAAGAAGAAAAAAAGGGATGATAAATTACGGTGCCACTAAGCAGTCCAGGGCTTCCTGTCTTGCTCTTCTACAAGTAGAAAGATAGTCGGCTAGGTTGCTCCAAAAAGACTTAGTGCCATTTCCATTCATAAAGGTTCTGAATGTGGAATCGCAGAATTCCACATTCCATACGGTTAAGTTGGTATCCTCATGGACATGCCTATAAATATCTGTAAACAGCTTCTGGTAGCGGAGGCGAATATCATTATAAAAAGGGCACTCAAACATATGCATTTCATCCTCAGGTTTTTGGAACCCACACATTTGACAGTGTCTCATTGAGCGAGGGATGTGTGCTCTATCCACCACCCTCATTCTTTCTGTGTTCAGCCAATGGGAACCCATTCTAAACTGTGCTATAGAACGAATCTGATCCTGCTTATGTAAGGCGGATGTAAAGGGAATCAAGCCATTCTCATCATTGCTGTTGGCTGCGAACCATTTTTGGTATCGGAGGCGTTTAAAGCCAACCCTTCTCTCATCAGGGATGTCTCTAACTGCATTGGTGTCACTTGGGTACTTAACCTCCATGACTCAAAAACTTCAGACATAATACCTTCGACATCGACAGCCTCCAAAATGTTGATGTTTTTACTGGATCCTAGCTTGTGGAGAGCACAACGCAAGTCATGAACCCAGCCAGTGTTGGAGTCAAAAGATTCCTCAAGAGCCATTCTAATGAGATCCTGAGGTTCTTTATGTATGGTCTTGTTCCAGAAGCGCAAAGGTGTGCGGACAGCGTTTATGTATGGTGTTGTTCCACAAGCGCAAAGATGTGCGGACAGCTACAGGTGTGCGGACAGCGTTTATGTGTGGTCTTGTTCCAGAAGCGCAAAGATGTGCGGACAGCTACAGCAGCAGCCTCTCGAGCACGAGTATTGTAGCCAGGGAGACCTCGCTCCATAGGGTTGGAACCAGTGATAAAAGACGCAGAACTCCTCAGCAAAGACGGCTTGGCCACATCCGGGTGGACCGGTGGAAGAGGCGCAAGCAAAGGCGCAGACAGAGGCGCAGGCAGAGGCGCCGACGGAGGCGCAGGCTCATAAACAGGCGAAACTGTAGAAGTCTCAAATACTCGAGTAGCATTGGCAGACGGTGTCACTCCACCATAGTCAGCGCTCGTAGCACTCTTCAAATCATCAGAATCAGAACGTTGGAAGTCCTCCTCATCCTCAGTCAGGCGATCATCAGTCTGGCATCCACCCCAGAACTGGGCCGTCAGAGGCACGACACCCGAAGAATATTGAATAATCTGAGTCTGGACACAACACAAGGTCATCAGAACGTCCTCAACCTCAGGAGAGAGGCGTTGGACAATAGGAGAAGGAACCGTAAAATTGGAGTCATGCCTGGGGGGGTGGCTTCCACGATGGCGGAAGGAGACTCCTCTCCGGCAGCAGAGGCCGCTGGCGCGCAAACATCAAGCCAATCAAAAGGAACCTTGACCTCCGGAGGAAGGACATGGTCGCAGCCATTGCTAATGATGACATTGCGAATCCCGCGCGACCAAGAAACTCCATTGTTATCAGCGAGTTTCTCAAAGCCGGCGGGAGGCCCTCGCGGAAGTTGCATTGAATAAGCAGTGGTAGTAAATGAGGAACCCGTAACCTATCAGCTTTAATACACTCCGTAGAGTGGACAGAAGTGCTTGCAGCGGAACAGACGCGCCAATCTATACACGGAGACGAGAATAACGTTACAAGCACTGGAGACCCATCAAGGGGCACCAGCGGTGAAAGGGGCGGCAGCCTGGAACCTAACAGGGTACAGGCTAGACAGCGCGTGTCAGTGGAACCGGTGACGCAGCCAACAGGAAGCTGTCACTGTGTCATGAAGGATGACACAGTCTACGGGAAGCTGGCACAGTACTGGCAGAGCCGATAGTTCTAAGGAAGTACATAAGTAGTCACCAAGTCATAAAACGCGTGAGAGCACCGCAATTCATGCTGATAGATAGGTATGATGGGCGTTTCTTGGGGCTTGGCTTCCTAGACTGCATTCTGGGTTCTCACATCCCACCTCCACCGCATGCATGAGAATTTGGGGGAACCTTTATCTCAAACATTTCCCCGCACGCCTTTTTATTGGCATGGCGCTTCCAGCCCCCCCCCCCTCCCTTTCGCCTCCTTTACTCTCTAGTCCAGCTGTGATTAGTTTGTTGGTGTTGTTACTCCACATTGAACTCTTGATTGTGGCCTCTGACGTAGGGGCAGGGCTATGTGTTGGCTACCCCATGTTTTGAAACGTTTCGTCTCACTCTCTCTCACCCTATTTTGTACTAAACTTGTTGTTGATTGATTGTTTGTTTGTTTTCGACGTTTGTGGGGGTTCCTGAAAATCCCTCCTCCTGTTATGACATTGGATGAGAAGTCTGAAGCCCCTCTCAGTGATATACAATGGTCTAGTGGTAGACCAGATTGCTGTAGGACAAAAAGTCGGGGTTCGAATCCCCTTTCGGTCGCTCTTTGTTGAACCATTCAGGCTGCGAGCGTCGATTGTACATCTGGCTAGATGTCCAGAAGACACTCGCAGCTTGTATTGTTCAGCAATAAAGCGTTTCCCGAGTGAGGGAGGGGTTTGAATCCCACTGAACCAGGTCGGGTGTGGAATCTAGGCGAGTTCAGAGTCTTAAGTGTGGATCCGAAGGAAAGAATGGAAGCCCACGGACCCTGGACCGCTGGGTAATCATCTAATCTCACACCCGAAAATTGCGTTATCGTTGATCATACAAGCTGCGTGTGTCTTCGAGTTCGACTTCGAGTGTCTTCGAGTTCGAGTGTCTTCGCACTCAGCCAGTATGGTTCAACACTCTTGGCGTTGCAGGTCGTCGTCAACCGCGATGGTAGCCTGTCCGGTTGAGGTAGGAGTCCACTCCCCACCCGCGTACGACAGGGCTCCCTTAACACCACCAGGCGTTGTCATTACCTTGGATGAGGAGTTCCCTTCTTGTATACCGGTAGTTGTATCCACGGCTGTATGAAGATATCGTTTTTTTTATCGGCCACATATGTACCGCCTGCTTTGCGTGCACCAGTATGGCTTGCAGCTAGCGTCGTTGTGTTACCTGGTTTGTCTTTACCCTTCATACAGGGCTCCAAATGGCGGTGCCATGACCCCCCCGAACCCCAAAATGCGTCCCAAGGGAGCTGATAATTCTGACTGATGTGAGGTTCGAAGCCACACCCTTTCGGAATACGATACTACCGGTAATTTCGCGACACGCCCGCGTTTATCCTTAACGTTTGGACTGCTCGACCAATCGGTCGGAGGACACGATGTGCGCAGCGGAGCAGAGCCGACCAGGGGTCAGGTGTCTCATATGGCACTTTCTTGGATGACGTGTTTTATCGGCTCATGCAGATCCCCTCATTGGTCTGTGTCGCAGATGCGGTACGTATCTCCTCCTCCCTTTCGGACGCCTTAGCAGACTCTGGACGGGTGACCAGCGTCGTCAATACTGCTCCACTTATGTGTGGCACCCTGAACTGGGCCGTGTTGGGCTGTCCACCATGCCCTTTGGCATGCTCAATGTTGTCGGCGATCCCCACAATGTGTCACTTTTGCTGACGTCCCTGCTTTCTACTAATCCTCCAGGGTGGCTGTCCTCCCCTGCCCCTCCGCTTTCTCCCCCCCCTGGTCCTTCTTCCCCCCTCCCCCCTCCCCCCTCCTTCTCTTTCACTCCTGTCTGCCCCAGGGCTCCTGGAAACTCCGCCAGCCCCCCCCACCTGTTTCCCTCATGCGCCTTCTCGTCTCCCGGCTGGGATGGATCCTTCCCTGCTCCCCCTTTTCCCCTCCTCTTCAACTTGGTCCCCCAGCTACGCTGGGCAAGTTCAAGGTCAAACTTGGGACTACTTTACTAAATAGCGCCACAGGACGGCTTCAAGCAGAGGCACGGGCTGTGTATGTGGGTCTAGCAATGGGCCCACCCCACAATCCCCGGTATGTGACAGGATGTACCCGGATGTTTGCTCGGCGTTTGTCTGCTCTCTGGTCCTTTCCTTGGGAAAACCAACAGAAGGAAATCATGTGGCGTCTTGCAGCTGATGGGGTCCGTGGAGCATCATCCAGGGTACAGTTTAGTTGCCCATGTTGCCCTGATGCACCTCCAGACTCAGATGCTCGTATGCACAGTTTTTGGACTTGTCCCGTGGCTGTGGCGGTTCGAGATGCTATTCAGACCCCCCTGCTTGCCTCTACCACTGTCCCCCTCCATCGGGCCAGCCTCTGGTTGTGCTACCCCCGCCCTTCCTCGACTATTAATCTGGAGGTGTGGGGTGTCGTCTGCCTTGCTGCTCTGTCAGCCATGGATCATGGTCGACTGCAAGCGTGGAGGCTGCACTTTGCAGCCTCTAATCAGGCTCTTCTTAACCAAGGTCAACGCACTCTCTATGAGGTGTGGGGACTAACTAATCCGCACGAGGTGGCATCCGCCCTATCTCTGTCCGGGCTGGGGCCCTTGCTGTGGCTGATTTTTGGGCCCGCATCGCTGACTTTGTAGCCATTGGGGCACCCCCGGATGATTGGGAGGACACTGTGAACTCTTCTCACCCCTTCATTAGCCATGGGGGAGACAGGGTCAATATGGGTTCTCCCCCTCAAACTTTTCCGCATGAAGATGCTTCCCACATCCACGATCCTCCCCTTTCTCCTCCCCCCATCCCCCCTTTACCGTCTACGCTCTTCAATCCTGTTCTCCCCATGTTTCCACTGGTACCCTCCCCTTCTCACATGCACCGGTTTGGTAGCCAACTAATTTTGCCAGAAGAGTGGTCTTACGATTAGCTGATACCTTTTTGCTAGTCTTTCATTGCACGCGCCTGCTTGCTTGCCTCTTTACGCTCCTCTTTTCAGCTCCTCTTTCTTGGGTGCCAAGCATTAGTTCGCTCTCGGGTTCCGTACGTCACAGGACACCCTTTTGTATAGTTCTTTGGTTTGGCCCTTTATGCCCGCAGTTTTCGGGTTTGGGTTTGGGGTTCAGGGTTACAAGTTTCCACCCTGGACCCTAAACCCCAACCCCTCCCTTCTCCTTTTCGCCTCCCTTTTTCGCTGGCTGTGCTTAGATTGTTGGTTTCGTTTCTCTGGTAATACCTGTAGTTTGTGGCTTCTGGTGTACGGGCAGGGCAGGTCTACCAAGTGTGGTGGATTCTCTTGCCCCCGACATGTGTGCTTGCTTTCTGAGTCTTGCTAGGTTGGTTTCTGGCCTCTCTGTTTTCGGCTGGCCTCCCCCTTTCCTTCATGGGGTGTCTATGGTTATCATCCTTGACACTCCGGTCCTTTTCTGCAAGTTGGTTGTGTCGGGTTGTCTTGTGCTTTCTTCCTTTGAGGGCATTATCGCTGCATATTAAGGTGCTCATAGCGCATGCCCTTGGGTGGTATTTAGTTCTTTTAGTTTGGCCTTCCTCTCTTGTGGTTGGTGGGCTTGGTGTTCTGGATTGCTTACTTTTGCATCCCTCCCCTTTCAGCTCTCCTTTACGCCTCTAGTTTGTTTCCTTTTTGGGGACTTGACCTAGTTTTTTTCAGATTGTTTTCAAAATCCTCGTGCTTCCGTGTTATAAAATTTGATGGTCGACAGGTTGTGCTGCTGTCCAGTCTCGGCAGTGATTAGCTGAGTATGTCAGGTGCATGCGTTTGAATTAAATGGAATTGCGTGGTCTCCGGTTCGATCCTCGTAGGGGACGGATTCGGAAGAGTCACTTTCCATTCACGGGAGGGGGGGCGCCTTACCTCGGAGGGCACTTATTCGCGTACCCATAGCAGGGTGTTGGACGGTGGACACGGTGTAATCAATCGTGGCAAGGACCACCGTGGATGAACACACGAGCTCTACATTCGGGTGTACACACGGCCATGGTAGGACCCTTCACCTCACTCCGGAACATCCCACGTCAGCCACTCGTGAGACCCACCGAAGGACATATAACCGAAGGACTCTCGTTAAGAGACTCCAACACTACTGTATACATGCTCTACTATTGCATGTTGTAAACATATTGCCTGCCTTGGCATCCCTCCCCTTTCCGCTCTTCTTTCCGCCATTAGTTTGCTTCTTTGTGTTCCTAGTTTTATTTTCCAGGTTTTGGGGGGTAACTCAAAACCCCTCATGCTTCGTGTTATAAAATTGGATGGTAGGCAGGCTATGCTACTGTCCTGTTTCGGCCAAAGAGGAGTCAATTTACCCACGACGAAGGATGGGGGCCCTAGCACCGAAACACACCATGATTTGCTGAGTGTATGTAACGAACCCTCGCTCATACATGCCCTTGCTATTGGCAATCCTCCAGGGTGGTCGCTCTCTAGGATACCTATTAGGGCCTGGATCAGGGTTGCTTAGGGGGACCCCCAGCTATGCGTCCTGAGACCCAGCCAATTTAACAGCCTTCCTCCTGAAATGCAACCAATTGCACAGACTGCGTCCTGAGATGCAATCTATCCGCGACCGACCCATAGCCTACGTCCTGTGAGCCATAACCTGTTATGGTACAACATATACGTCATACCTAGGGCTGTCAATACCGTACGGTGTTTTCAATTGCCGTACAATATATCGTGATATACCGTACGGTATCGATACCGTACGATATTTTTATACCCTTTTGGGGGGAAATCGGTATAAGACCAAGGGGATATAACAGGAAATACCGTGTACACGTCCATACACTTAAAATCAAGTCAAATGAACCAATACTGAGGGAGATAGAAAAACACGTTAATATCGTGGTCTATTACCGTACGATAAATCGTGATATCTCGTACGGTATAAGGCGGTATACTATATTCCCTGGTCCAGACTAATGTGCTCCGGCAAGAATCGATCCGCCGACCTGCCGGGTGTAAGATATTTTCGTAGACCACAGGACCACAGGATATGGGTAAACACGATACATCGTACGGGAAACACGATATATCGCACGGTAATCAAAAAAATATCGTACGCTGGAACTTTATTACCGTACGATATATCGTACGGTACACGGTAAAATAAATACCGGGCGATATAAAGCTTGACAGCCCTAGTCATACCATAGTGACCTTGTACACTACATGCCCGGTCAGGTCTGCGACCATGGACCACCTGCCAGCTAGCGGCTGATACCATCAGCCAGCTAGGGCTGTAATATAGTAGTACAGGTAGGCCCTACGGCCGCCTACCTTGTTGTCTTACTCTGGTTGTCTACTGGCCCCTGGCACTGTCGTAAACCCTGGCTTCGATCCAAATTGCTGGCTGGAGCTATGTAACCAAGTTCAAGTTCAAGTTCTTCAGTCAGGACGCTGCTTCTTGCATCTCCGTCAAAGGAGCAGATGCAACATGGGGAGAGTCCTAGCGTTGCAGACGCAGATCCAGTGGGTCGGTTTAGTCCCAGACACAGATTTGCGAGGGTCTGTTACTCTGTTTCATCCTAGAGGGTCTGTGTGCGTCGCAGATTGGGTGGTGGGGTGATGGTGGTGGTGGGGGGGGGGGGGGGGGGGGGGGGGGTCTGCCGCATCACAGGTTTTGAAACCGGTTGCATCTCATGAAGCAGATTTTGAAACCGGCTGCGTCTCGAGAAGCACATTTGGGGGTCCACCTGAACAACAGGGTACTTCAAATGGCCAAATTGGCCAGCGCTTTAGACCCTAAACCCTAAACCCTAAACTTGAAAACAAAAAAACTGCGCTTCGTAGTGCAAAAAGCGCAAAAGTTGCTTGCAGCGCCCACAAGGGGTTGCAAAAACTGCGCTTAAAGCGCAGAGGGGGTCAAAAAGTCAGCGCTCAAAAGCGCGCGCTTTGAATTACCCTGCTGAACAACCCTGATCCCAGTCATCATCATCATCAGTATATTAATAGTCTGTTGTCCGTGTAGGGTTTGGTGCGTGCCCGGCGCATGTTCAGCCCCTTCTGGCTTAGGCAGTTGGGGCTTTGGTTCCATATCTTGCCGACCTGCTGATGTGGCCACGGGGGACCTCCCGTCGGAACCACGGGCCCAATGCTAGTATGTTTGAATCCCCGTGGTTTGCATGGGTATCGCATGCCGATATATTTGAAGGATATGGCGATGCTCTCTTCCTCGAATTCAAAATTTATATTTCTAAGTTTTCTTAGTCTACGTTACTTATTACATTCTATAACATAAGCTAAAGTACGCTGACTTATACAATTTTAGCTGCACAATAAATTTCTATCAAACCCGATATATCAGTAGCACAGGGGGATTTACACTTGAAAATCTCACTCTGACCTTGACAAGTCGTTACCGCCCTCAACTAAGCAGATACACCACGGTTACACCGATCACACTGGAGGAGGAGGAGGAGGAGGAGGAGGAGGAGGAGGAGGAGCCATTTAACCTAAGGGTTCGGCGCCCGTGAGCGCCCTCGGGCGACGCCAGCCGGCGTTGCGCATGACCTGCGGATGCCGCATGGAAGCTTCGAGACGCAGAAGACCGAGACCGAGACCCAGGCCGAGACCCAGACCGAGACCGAGACCCAGATCGAGACCGAGACCGAGACCCAGATCGAGACCGAGACCAGCTAACTCACCAGATGTAAACGTACGCCACGCATAGGTACAAATCCTATGCGTGGCGTACGTTTGCCCGACGGCATCCATAGCCCCAACGTACTCGTAGCATACGTTCGCCCACCTCGAAGCCAACCCAAACGTATGCTACGCATACGTTCGCCCCATGACATAAGCAGCCCAAACGTAGGCAAAGCATACGTTTGCCCCAGCTCGAAGCCAACCCGAACGTACGCCTGGCATACGTTCGCCCCCCCTCGAAGCCAACCCAAACGTATGAATAGCATACGTTCGCCCCACGGCATATCCAGCCCAAACGTAAGCATAGCATACGTTCGCCCACCCTGAAACCAACCCAAACGTATGCATAGAATACGTTCGCTCCACGGCATAACCAGCCCAAACGTATGCCCAGCATACGTTTGCCCCACCTCGCAACCAGCCCAAACGTATGCCTAGCATACGTTTGCCCCACCTCGAAGCCAACCCAAACGTATGCATAGCATACGTTCGCCCCACCGCATAACCAGCCCGTACGTATGCTATGCGTACGTTCGCCCCACCTCGAAACCAGCCCAAACGTACGCCTAGCATACGTTCTTCCCACCGTGAAACCAGCCCCAACGTACGCCTAGCATACGTTAGTCCCACCTTGAAGCCAACCCAGACGTGTGCACAGCATACGTTCGCCCCACCTCATGACCAGCCCAAACGTATGCATAGCATACGTTCGCCCCACCTTGAAACCAGCCCAAACGTACGCATAGCATACGTTCGTCCAACGGATTAACCAACCCAAACGTATGCATTCTGTACGTTCGCCCCACCTCGCAACCAGCCCAAACGTGTGCATAGCCGAACCTGGGTGGGCACTGCCATGGCTGCATGAGGGTTTGGTGGGCCCTGCCATGGCTGTGAAAGGGTTGGGGGGGGCCCTGCCATGGCTGCGTAGGGGTTGGGGGGGCCCTGCAAGGCTGCAATGGCTGTGAAGGGGTTGGGGGGGCCCTGCCATAGCTGTGTAGGGGAGGAGGGGCACTGCCATGGATGTGTAGGGGTGAGGGGGCTCTGCCATGGCTTTGGAGGGGCTGGTGGGGCCCTGCCATGGCTGTGTAGGGGTGGGGTGGGGTGGGGTGGGGTGGGGTGGGGTGGGGGGGGCTGCCATGGCTGTGCAGGGGTGGGGGGGCCCTGCCATGGATGTGTAGGGGAGGAAGGGCACTGCCATGGATGTGTAGGGGTGAGGGGGCTCTGCCATGGATTCGGAGGGGTTGGAGGGGCCCTGCCATGGCTGCGTAGGGGTTGGGGGGGGCCTGCCATGGCTGTGAAGGGGTTGGGAGGGGCCTGCCAATCTGCCATGGATGTGTAGGGTTGGGGTGGCCCTGCCATAGCTGTGTAGGGGAGGAGGGGCACTGCCATGGATGTGTAGGATTGAGGGGGCTCTGCCATGGCTGGGTGGGGTAGCGGGTGCACTGGCATTGCTGTGTAGGGGTGGATGGGGGGGCACTGCCATGGCTCTGCAGGGGTGGGGGGAACTACTGCTATGGCTGTGTAGGGGTAGGGGGGCACTACCATGGCTGTGTAGGGTTGCGGGGGCCCTGTCATGGCTGTGTAGGGGAGTAGGGGCTCTGCCATGGATGTGTAGGGGTGAGGGGGATCTGCCATGGCTGTGGAGGGGTTGGTGGGGCACTGGCATGGCTGTGGAGGGGTGGGGGGGGGCACTACCATGCTATGGCCGTGTAGGGTTGGGGGGGCACTGCCATGGCTGCGCAGGGGTTGGGGGGGCACTACCATGGCTGTGTAGGGGTGGGAGGCACTGCCATGATGTGTAGGGGTGGGGGGGGGCACTGCCATGGCTGTGGAGGGGTTGGTGGGGCACTGGCATGGCTGTGGAGGGGTGGGGGGGCACTACCATGCTATGGCCGTGTAGGGTGTGGGGGGGCACTGCCATGGCTGCGCAGGGGTTGGGGGGGCACTACCATGGCTGTGTAGGGGTGGGAGGCACTGCCATGATGTGTAGGGGTGGGGGGGGGCACTGCCATGGCTGTGGAGGGGTTGGTGGGGCACTGGCATGGCTGTGGAGGGGTGGGGGGGCACTACCATGCTATGGCCGTGTAGGGTTGGGGGGGCACTGCCATGGCTGCGCAGGGGTTGGGGGGGCACTACCATGGCTGTGTGGGGGTGGGAGGCATTGCCATGATGTGTAGGGATGGGGGGGCACTGCCATGGCTTGTATTGAGGAGGGGGGCACTGCTATTGCCGTGTAAGGGAGGGGGGGCACTGCCATGGATGTGTAGGGGTGAGGGGGCTCTGCCATGGCTGTGGAGGGGTTGGTGGGGCACTGGCATGGCTGTGGAGGGGTGGGGGGACACTGCCATGCTATGGCCGTGTAGGGGTTGGCGGGGCACTGCCATGGATGTGTAGGGGAGGGGGGGCACTGCCACGGCTGTGTAAGGGTTGCTCGGGGGGGCACTACCATGGCTGTGAAGGGGTTGGGGGGACACTGCCAAGTCTGTGTAGGGGTGGGCCGGGGGGCACTGCCAAGCCTGTATAGGGGTGGAGGGGCACTTCCATGGCTGTGGTGGAGTGGAGGGGCACTGCCATGGCTGTGTAAGGGTTGGGGGGCACTGCCATGGCTGTGTAGGGGTTGGGGGGAACTGCCACAGCTGTGTAGGGGTTGCTTGGGGGGACACTGCCAAGTCTGTGTAGGGGTGGGGGGGCACTGCCAAGTCTGTGTATGGGTGGAGGGGCACTTCCATGGCTGTGGTGGGGTGGAGGGGCACTGCCATGGCTGTGTAAGGGTTGGGGGGGTACTGCCATGGCTGTGTAGGGGTTTGGCGGGGAGGCACTGCCATGGCTGTGTGGGCAAGGAGGGGCACTGCCATTGTTGTGTGGTGTGTGTGGGGGGGGGAGGGGGGGGGGGGGGTATCCCACGGCTATGTAGGTGTGGGGGGTCACTGCCATGGCTGTGTAGGGGGTGGACTAGAGTTATAATACATCCAGATTCGAGTTAAATTAATACCAAGACTCGAATTACATAAAAACATTACAGTGACTTTAGAACAAGACTCGAATTAAATTAAATTCGGACTCGAGTTATATTAAAACCAAGATTCGAGTTACATTATTACCAAGACTCGAGTAACATTAAAGCCTTACTAGACTTACATTATATACTTATACCGATAGCACTGTTACTTTCAAGCCAAACTCCAGTTACATTAAAACCAAGACTCGAGTTACATTAATGGCAGACTCGAGTAACATTAAAGCCAGAATCATATTTTGTTATACCGGTACCAATACTTCAGCTACTTTAAAGCCAAACTCGTGTTGAATTAAAGCCAGATTCGAGGAACATTAATACGAAGATTCGATTTACATTATTAACAAGTAAGACTCGAGTTTCAATAAAGCCAGGCTACACCGTACTTACATTATATCAATAATGCAGGTACTTTAAAGCCAGACTCGAGTCGCATGAATACCAAGATTCTTGTTGGTTGCGTCTCGCTTCTTAACGATGCGTCTCACTGCGCCCCATGCGACCCATTGCGTCCCTTGCGTCTCACTTCGTCACCTGCCCGACGAGAGTGCCTCTGTCAGGGTGGTGTAGGACGCAGCGGACTCTCGGAGCCACATAAGTCGAATGGCCTCGAATTGGCCTCGAATTTCAAACGCTTCAAATACCCCTAGGGGGGCTCAAACACCGTAGTCGAAACCTAGAAATTTGAATTTGTGGGTGATTTATTCTGGTTGCGCTCATTTGGGGTCATTATACCGTCAAATGCAATCTGGCAAAATGCAACACGACACGTCCAAGCAGCGAAAGCGGGATGATTTGTTTGCTCCCAGGCCCGCTGGTAGCCCCTGCCCCTGCCCGCTGGTTGCCCCTGCCCCAGCTGACCCCGTTCCTTCCCCCTCATCCGCCCTCTCCGCCCCTACTCCCTTCCCTCCTCCCCCTCCTCGATCCTTGTACAACGTGCTCCCGGTGATACCAGTATGAGACGCCAGGGCCGGCAGTGGTGTAATGTATTAACAATGGGGCGGAATGATAAATATGAGACTTAATGAGACGCATGGGACGCGGTGAGAAAGTGTGACGCATGGGACGCAGTGAGACGCATGGCACGCAACGTGAAGCAGATTGAGTTTGAGGTAAAATAGGGAATTTGTGGGACGCAGCCTAAGGACTTGACTGCGTCCAAGGACGCAACCTACCGAGTTAGGGTGCGCCCCAGGATGCAACGCCTTGGGTCCGTTTGAAGTACCTTGGTAGAGACCTGGGCATTTTTAGAAACGGTGCAAGTTCGAAGCCTGTCACACTCATTGGCTTCCATGGCTGCCGCACGGGGGGTAAGTATTGTACTCCGCTGACGATTAGACGACGCATTGCCGGCACATAGAACCTTGTAACAATTCTTCTTCTTACACTTGGAAGACGGGCGAGCACTGAGCAGCCCGGGGTTGGCTGAAAAACAATGTAACAATTCTTCTTCTTTCAATTTCACATGCCAAGGGGTGTGAAGGAAGGCAATACATGGGTGGGCAACTAGAGTAAGGAGTAGACAAAAAAATGAGTTAACATGTTTACATGCTGTAATTAGGCTCAAATTACTACGTAGGTAAATAAGACTGGTGCAGGAGAGGATTGTCCAGGACGCTGCGTCCTCCGTCGCAGACGCAACACCGAACTGCGGAAGGGTCGGCTGCGTCGCAGGGGAGGGTCTGTTGACCAGAAGGAAGGGTTCATTGCGTCGCAGGACGCAGGCTGTACAAGTGGTTGCGTCTCAGACAGTAGAGCTGGGGTCCTCCTGAAGTACCCTGATACTGGTGCATGCAAGTGTTTCTGTGGCCTAAATGCTGACTGGAGCCACGTAGCCAAGTTGAAGTGGCCTGGGCTCTAGGCATAACTATCAACATAACCAGTAGCCCACGGAAATGTAGTGGTGGCGGGCCAATCAACTGATGGGTGAGAACTGAGAAGCAACCAACATCCTGAACCTGCGCCTGCGACGCAACAGACCCTCCCCATGTTGCGTCCTGTGACGCAGGACGCTGCGTCCTGCACTACCCTGCATGTTGCGTCCTGTGACGCCCAATGTTGCGTCCTGTGACGCACTACCCTGCACTACCCTACATGTAACCTAGTTGAAGTGGCCTGGGCTCTAGGCAGCAATTCAATACTTCGCTCATCATCACAGGCATCATGAATTATTCGTGACCTGGAATAGTCAACCGTCTAATCCGGTCAGTACGATCCCTGGTTTCCGTGGGTATCGCACGGGGGGGGACTTGGAAGACGGAAAGTGAAAAACGTGTAACAATCCAATCGTGGTTTCCGCGTGTATCGGTCGGGGGAGAGGGGGGGCTTCTAATTAGACTTGCAAGACGGCAAGCAGCCCAGAGTTGGCTGATAAACCGTGTAACAACCCATAACAATCCAACTCCATCATACGTTAGATAATCCACTCAGTATGCTCCATGTATGCTTTCCGTGGGTTGGGTATTGCACGGGGAGACTTCCAATTCGAAGATGGTGAGCAGCCCAGAGCTGGATGAAAAACCATGTCACAATTCAAATTATTCATGTCCAGGTCAGCCCTTATGTGCAAAGTCACTTGGCGACAGGATTATAGGTACGCAGCTGCACAGTTTTTGGCGGAACCCCCCCCCCCCCCTTCTGGGGGGCGGGAGCCCCCATGTTTACCCATTTGTCCGTCCGACCGTTTGACTGTGATGAAGCCTGGCACGCCAGCAAACGGTATCGTGACTAACTCGCTTCCGTTCCCGCCTGTCGCCCCGTCGCGATCACTCTCCGCCAATTTTTAGCGTCGCAGGCGACGCTGCATAGAACTTGTCCTTTCCAGCTAAGAGCATGTGTCCTGAGCCAGAGCTTTTCTTTTCGGCTTTTCTTAGTAGCTGCTAAGCAGCTCCCTGAGCCAGCCACTAGGCTACACCGAACTATATCAGCAGTTCTGGGCAGCTGCTTGTGTCGGCTATAAGGTGCACAAGGCTGCGCCAGGTTCGGCTGAATAACCAGTCAGGGGAGCTGCCTAGAAGATGCTTCTCGTAGCAGAAAAGAAAAGCTCTGTCCAGAACTGTTGGGATCTTGGGGCTTAACCCAGTGCCCCCCCCCCCCCCCCCCCCCCTCCCCGAGGTTGGCCCCAGTGGTAACGCCTTGTTATAAGGCATAACATTCATTTATAGATATGTACCTGTATGAAAATCATAGATAGTATCTGCTCTCATCTATGGATCGTGTTAGTTTGAAACACCATAGCTTTTATTTTCAGCTACAAGCAGCAGATTCTAGGCAGCTCCCTGAGCCAGCCACTGGGCCACCCCCCAAGATGGCAACAAAACAGGAAAGCTGGTTATGTCAGCATCAAGGTGCATTAGGTTGCATCAGGTTTGGCGAACCAGTCAGGGAAGCTGTTCAGAAGCTGCCGCTCGTAGCTGAAAAGAAAAGCTATGTGAAACATTGGGAGCACGGAGAGACACTTCACAGGACACCCTTCAATATAAACTTAAACCCTACCCCCTAAACAGGCACCATTTCCTTTTATTTATTTGCGAGTCTAGGAGTGATCAAGTATGCGAGGATCGCATATTGGATCGTCACCAAGGCAAAATCTGTAAGCTTCAGACCGCAGGAGAGCTTGAGGCAACATCATGCATCATTTATTCAGACCACAATAAAGCTTGAGGCAGCATCATGCGTCATTCCTTCGGACCGCAGGACAGCTTGATGCAGCATCATGCATCATTTCCAAGTGAGAGTACAAGGCCACTAGTAATGATAACGCCTGGTGGGGCGTGGTATTAAGGGAGCCTTGTCTAACGGCGGTAGGGAACGGGCTGCTACTTTACCTGGACAAAGCTACCATGGCGGTTGACAGCGACCGCGAACACTAAATCGCAGCCGTGGGGATTCGAACCCGGCAACTTCTTTGTTCTTTCTAGGAGCTCTACCATTGAGCCATTCGTCGGAACGGGGATATGAGGCCACTAAGAAACCATCAGCCAAGCATGATAGAGAGAGAGACCACGAGGCCACTGCAAGGCAACCATCATGAGTCCACTGTTTCTTTTTTGGGCTACGCATGGCAGCTTCCGGCCAGATCCAATAGCCAGCCACTGGGTCAAACCCAAAGCTTGCAGCTGAATTGGAATGCCTGTCATGTCGGCTTTCAGACACACTACCTAGGGTCAGTTTTGGCCCAAGGACAGGGAAAAAGAGCTGCATAGAAGCTGCTGCGCATAGCCCAAAAGAGAAACAGTGCATGAGTCTCTGGACTATCAAGAAAGCGTCAGGCAAACATCACAGATCCAGTTAATATCAATCATGATTCATGAAGCAATTCAGACAACATTTTTCTCCCCAAAACCCGCTCTTGGGGTTGTAGGGATGATTTGCGCCATGGGCGCTATTAGCCTACTTGGTTTAATTGTATGAGCCCCTTTCCCTTGCACCTATGACTGCTCACTATTTTTCTTTTTGGCTGCGAGTAGCAGCTTCTAGACAGTAGCAGCTTCGGCAGACAGATAGACGCCAAATTGACGGCGTAAAGAAGCCGATTTGTCGGCGTTCAGAACCTTGTAACAATTCTCCTTCTTCCATACAGCTCCATAAGCCAGCCAAGCCAAGCCAACAAGTATTCTTCTTCTTAACAGCTCCATAAGCCAGCCAAGCCAAGCCAACAATTCTTCTTCTTCTAAACAGCTCCATAAGCCAGCCAAGCCAAGCCAACAATTCTTCTTCTTCTAAACAGCTCCATAGGCCAGCCTCTTGACTCAGTCTCAAGGTGTCTGCTATGGCCAGCATCTAGGCAGCTCCATAAGCCAGCTCCCTGGCTAAGTCTCAAGGTGTCTGCTAGCAAAGTGATATTGCTAGCTCCCAGGTAGTGGTGGTGTGTGTGTGGTGGTGGTCGTGGTGGGGAGAGGATGGGGGGCAGGTTCTTTATCACAATGCAGGATAGCGACGGGGAGTCTAGCCATTGTGCGTGTGGGTTGCGAGGGTGGGTGGGTGGGTGGGCGGGTGGGTGGGTGGAGAGCGCGTTGCATTGGGCTGAATAGAGAGCTAAAGGAACTGCCTAAAAGCTCCTACGTGTAGCCAAACAGGAAAACAGTGGAGAGACCAACGGGACAGCAAGGGCCAACATCTTATGTTCCTCACAGTTTTTACGGGTAGCGGCTGGTGGCAGAGTAAGAATAAAAAACTCTTTGGAACCCAGAACGGGTATTGTATACGTGTATGCCAGGTATGCTAGTTATAGATAGGGAATCTAGATAGATAGGGAATATAAAGGATATGTATGTACATATACGTGCAGGTATATGAGTTGTTTCTACTGCCATAGACGGCGAGCAGCCAAAAAGCTGGCTGGAGCCATGTAACCAAGTTCAAGAATGTGAATTTCTGGCAAGAGACATGTGTCTCAAAAACCCGCATGCTTCCTATTATAAAATTTGATGGTAGGCAGGCTGTGCTGCTGTCCTGTCTTGGCAATGCTTATCTGAGTTTATGTACAGGGACCCAGAAAAATGGCATCTGGTGTGTGCCACTGCCCCTCCTTCAGTTTTCACCAGGAGCAGCTGGGCACAATAATGATGTTCATACGTCCCCCCCTTGACTCCATCAAGCCGCGGGCACATTTGGAGTCCAGTAGAGCACCAGGAAAAGGTGCACCAGGATAATGATGTTCATAAATCCCCCCCTTGACTCTGTCAATCCGCGGGCACATTTTAAAGTCCAGTGGAGCACCAGGAAAATGCAATCATCATCATCACTAGGTCAAGTGTCGTGATCCCCGTAGTACAGCTGTAAAGAAACTGAATCTAGTTCGCCTGAATCCAGTAAGCTGGTATGTATGCCGTTCAAAGGCAGCTGCAGTGTGTGCGCTTGATGTTTCTATCTCGTGGTACAGCTGTACCTGACAGCCATAAAGAAACTGAATCTAGTTTGTCTGAATTCAGTAAACTGGTATGTATGCCGTTCAAAAGCAGCTGCAGAGTTTGCGCTTGGTGTTATTCTCCTGCTGTACCCGACAGCAGTACCCTACCTTCAGGCAGAAACGGCAGGGTGGAGCTATCAGCACACTGGCCGTACTACACTAGGGTAGGGTACAGCTGTACCTGACAGCTGTACCCTACCCTATGGAAGGAACGGCAGGGTGGGGATATCAGCATACTGACCTTACTACACTGGGGTAGGGTACAGCTGTACCCTACCCTATGGAAGGAACGGCCGGGTGGGGATATCAGCATACTGACCTTACTACACTAGGGTAGGGTACAGCTGTACCCTACCCTATGGAAGGAACGGCAGGGTGGGGATATCAGCATACTGACCTTACTACACTAGGGTAGGGTTCAGCTGTATCTGACAGCTGTACCCTACCCTATGGAAGGAACGGCAGGGTGGGGATATCAGCACACTGACCTTACTACACTAGGGTAGGGTACAGCTGTACCTGACAGCTGTACCCTACCCTATGGAAGGAACGGCCGGGTGGGGATATCAGCATACTGACCTTACTACACTAGGGTAGGGTACAGCTGTACCCTACCCTATGGAAGGAACGGCAGGGTGGGGATATCAGCATACTGACCTTACTGCACTAGGGTAGGGTTCAGCTGTACCTGACAGCTGTACCCTACCCTATGGAAGGAACGGCAGGGTGGGGATATCAGCACACTGACCTTACTACACTAGGGTAGGGTACAGCTGTACCTGACAGCTGTACCCTACCCTATGGAAGGAACGGCCGGGTGGGGATATCAGCATACTGGCCGTACTACATTAGGGTAGGGTACAGCTGTTGGGTTCTGCTGTACCACGGGATCGAAACATGAAGCCCGCACTCTGCCGCTGCTTTGGAATGGCATACATATCAGCTTACTAAGTTCAGGCTAACTAGATTCGGTTTCGGCCCAAGGGGTTGAGAAGGTGCCCGGAAGCTGCTGTAGATGGCCGGCAATGTCAGCAATGAAACACCGAAGGCAAAGGATTAGGGGTTGAAAAGGTGCCCGGAAGCTGCTGTAGATGGCCGGCGATGTCAGCAATGAAACAACAAAGGCAAAGGATTAGGGGTAGAGGAGGGGGGATAGCTTTTCTTTCCGGATCCCCCCTGGTTTGCTACCCAGCAAAACCTGAAGCAAAGTAGTGTATCTGAAAGCTTGCAGAATCGGCTTCCCAGTACTGTAGAAATCTTGGGGCTTAGCCCATAGGCTGGCTCAGGGAGCTACCTAGAAGCTGCTGATCGTAGCCGAAGAAAAGCTATGGGAGGGGGGGGAGGCGCATCGTCCTGTCAGCTCCAAGGGGCATGAGGAGGGAGGGGGAGGAAGGGGGTGGAGGGGGGGGGGAGGAAGGGGGGTGTGAAGGGGGGGGATGCTCATCTACCTTCCAGGTCCAGGGGCGGTGCGGAGGGAGGGGGGGGAGGAGGGGGAGGAGACTGTTTTTCTACCATGGGGGTGGGCTCAGGGGCCCCGGATTTACCAGGGCTTGCCTCTTCTGCTACCTCTGGTGACCGTCCTTGACCCTCTCCTCCATGCACCGCTGCCTCTCCCACTGTCGACGGCTTATCTACGGCGTTATCTGCTGTGCCATGAAGGCCGCTCCGCCCATTCGCCTGCGCAACTTCCACCTTCACGGGCTGCAACCGTCCCTCTACTGCGCCCTCCCCAGCCCCAGCCCCGCTATGCCTTCCCACACCTTCCACTGCAGCTTTTGGGGGATGATCAGCTTTGCTCAGACTCCGCGGTGATCTTGTCTTCGCCGCTACCTCTGGGCTGACTTCGTCACACATGTCAGCCTCTCCACTGTCCCTTCCACTAGCCCTCCCTGCACTGCCTCCAGCACCGGCTCCAACGTTCCCTGTCTCGGCTCCTTCAAGTCCCTCTTCCTCACCCTGGCCAGCTACGTCGTCGTCATCCCCCCCGGCGTCGGCGTCGACGTCACCTCCCCCAGCGCCGCCCGTGCTGGCTGCCTCCATCCGCCTGCGCTTCAACAGCGTGGAGCACTTCGCCGGGTTGTGAGGGTTGCGTGCGGCGGCGCTGGGCTGCAGCTTGCTTGGGTTACGACCGCGGTTCTTGTACCATGTATTGAACGCCTCCTTGCTGATGTCATACACTTCGTCCATGAAGGAACGCAGCTTGCGGCTCACATTGCTGATGAGGAACCTGGAGGGGGGGTCAAGGTATATGGGGTTAGGGGGGTTGGGGTGGGGGGATCGGGGGGGTTGGGGTGGTGTGTGTGTGTGTGGGGGGGGGGGGGGGGGGGGGGGGCGGCGGCTCACATTGCTGATGCCATACACCTCATCCATGAAGGAACGCAGCTTGCGGCTCACATTGCTGATGAGGAACCTGGAGGGGGGGGGGTTCGGGTATGAGGGGTTGGGGGGCTTGGGGGGGGGGGGGGGGGGGGGGGGGGGGGGGGGGGGGGGGGGGGGGGGGGGCGTGCATGAGGTGGGGTGAGGTGAGGTGGGGGGGGCTGCGCATCATCGTCATCATCATCAATAAACCTGGGAAAACGGTCATGTTGAATTACCCTAGACCTGCCACGCACACCTGGTGATGGTGATGCTGATGATGGTCATGATGGTGATGGTGATGGTGGTGATGATGATGGTGATGATGGTGATGATGGTGATGATGGTGATGATGATGGTGATGATGGTGATGATGATGGTGATTATGGTGATAGTGATGATGCTGATGCTGATGATGGTGATGGTGATGATGGTGATGCTGATGATGGTGATGATGGTGATGCTGATGATGGTGATGATGGTGATGGTGATGGTGATGATGGTGATGGTGATGGTGATGGTGATGATTAGGTGATGATGATGATGGTGATGATGGTGATGGTGATAATGGTGATGGTGATGATGATGCTGATGATAATAATGATGATGGTGATGAAAATGGTGATGGTGATGATGGTGATGATGACGATGATGATAACGATGATGGTGATAATGATGATAAATAAATGTTTCGCCTTCTGACGGGGCACGAGGTTCAGGGAGCCAGCCCGTTCCCTTGCGCTGGGGCCAACCACTAACTACCCTAGACCTGCCCCGCGCACCTGACGTCTGCACAGCCAGCGAAAACAAACATGGCATTGTGCTGGCGTGGCGATTTGGGCAATTAACCCAGAAAACAAGCATTTGTATATTACCCTGACGTCTGCAAAGCCAGCCAACACTAAACCTATCAAGAAAGCATGTATACATGACGTCTGCACAGCCAGCCAACACATACATGGCATCATGCTGGTGTGGCGATTTGGGCAATTAACCCATAAAACAAGCATTTGTTGTTACCCTGATGTCTGCATAGCCAGCCAACACTAAACCCAGGAAATAAGCATGGATATCGTCCTGACGTTTGCACAGCCAGACAGCACTAAACCCTGAAAGAAAGAATGTATGTTTACCTGACGTCTGCACAGCCAGGTAAAACTAAACCCAGGAAATAAGCATGCATATTTACCTGACGTCTGCACAGCCAGGTAAAACTAAACCCAGAAAATAAGCATGCATATTTACCTGACATCTGCACAGCCAGCCAGCACATACATGGCGTCATGCTGGCGAGGCGAGAGATTGAGCACCGCTGATTTACGTGCAGAGCTGATGGAGCGGGATCCCTTGAAGTTGAAGAGCTCATTGAACTCGCGTCCTTCGGCCGCGGATGACATCATGACATCATAGAACTCATCCTGGAGGTGATGGGGTGGGAGGGGGAGGGGGAGGGGTTGGAGGTGGGGGGAGGGTGGGTGGGGGTGGGGGTGGGTGGGTGGGGGAGCTGATGGAGCTGGATCCCTTGAAGTTGAAGAGCTCATTAAACTCTCGTCCTTCCGCCGCGGGTGGCATCATGGCATCATAGAACTCATTATGGTGGTGATGGGGTGGGAGGGGAAGGGGGTGTAGGTGGGGGTGGGAGGGGGGATGCGAGGGTGTGGGTGTGGGGTGGGGTGGGGTGGGTGTGTGGGTGCGTCGGGGGGGGGGGGGGGGGGGGGGGATGGGAGGGTGTGTAGGTGAGGATGGGATGGTGTGTAGGTGGTGGTGGTGGGGGCAGGGTACAGGGGAAGGTTCTCAATGGAGCAGGTTTGCAGTTTGCAGGTGACAGTTTGCAGGTGACAGCAGGTGACAGTTTGCAGGTGACAGCAGGTGACAGTTTGCAGGTGACAGCAGGTGACAGTTTGCAGGTGACAGCAGTTCCATGTCGGATGGACATCATAGAATTCATCCTGGTGGTGATGGGGTGGGAAGGGGTGGAGGGGGGGGATGGGAGGGTGTCTGTGTTGTGTGTGCTGGTGGGGGAGGGGGAGGCCATGGAGATGGGGGGTGGGGGGGGGGGGGATGGGAGGGTGTGTGCATGTGTGTGTGTGTGTGTGTGGTGGTGGTGTGGTGGTGGGGGGGGGGGAAATTGGAAGGGTGTGTGGGAGGGGAAGGTTTTTTTTGTAAGAAAAGGAAAAGCTGTCTTGTTGTAGCACCAAGGTGCCCCTAGTAGCTTTTGGGGAGCTACTAGAAGTTCTTTTTGCTCTAAGGGTAACTCCAAAAGACTATCATGTATAGGGATCGGCAACATGATATCATATGATATCATGTCATCATATGATATCATATGATGCCGGCGGTCTGACTAGGTAACTATGGCCTTGGGCACCAAATCATATGATATTAAATCATATGATTTTTGTATGATATCATATGATATCATACTCGTCTTTGGTCAACATCATATGATTTGCCGTTCCCTAATCATGTAGCAGCCCCAAAACACATAAGATACACAATGTAGTACTTGCGCGGACTCTTTTTTTTATTTATAACGCCTGGTGGGGCGTGGTATTAAGGGAGCCCTGTCTTACGGCGGTAGGGAACGGGCTGCTACTTTACCTGGACAAAGCTACCATGGCAGTTGACAGCGACCACGAACACTTGAGCGCACCCTCGGGAACTTGTGATATATATAGGGGCCGGATTTGAATATGATGTTGACCCAGGGCGAGTATGATATCATATTATATGATACAAATTGCATCATACGATAATGTATATCAATGGTACCTTTAGCCTATTCAGACTGATTATCAACCAACTTCAAACCCACCCCACATACTCCTTCTAACCTACCCATTCCAACAGGGCCACCCACTTGGACCCACCTTTTCCAACCCACCCACTCCAACAGGGCTACCTATTCAAACCCACCCACTCCAACCCACCCGCCCACTCAACCCACCCACTCCAACAGGCCTTAAAAAAAAATTTTTCGACCCTAGAAACCCATTCTAATCCAGCGGCGAATCCACCTAGATACACACCTGTTGTAGGACATGGTTGAGTTGACAGGTTTGGGTGTGGGGACCTTGACTCCAGCGATGGATGAGACCCCCTTGTCCACTGGCGGCCCTCGCTTGATCTCATAAGGTCCATCTGGAGAGGTGTACATTCCCTCCTGGAGCTGAGACCGCATTTTGTAAGTGGCGCGGATGACGGTACTTTTTTGTAACAATGGCATGAACGGATGGGGGGGCCTGGGCCACCCTGTCCTTGCTGGTTCCCTGCAGCAAGGGCATTTACTTATCATTGGCATACAAGCATTTTAAGTGGGGACGCGATGCCGGTACCTTGTTGTACCCATGGCTGCAACTGGATGGGGGGGCCTTGCTGCTGGGGGCCACCCTGCTGGTTCACCTGCAGCAATGGCATTTACATTACATTGGCATATAAGCATTTTAAGTGGGGACGCGATGCCGGTACCTTGTTGTACCCATGGCTGCAACTGGATGGGGGGGCCTTGCTGCTGGGGGGCACCCTGCTGGTTCACCTGCAGCAATGGCATTTACATTACATTGGCATATAAGCATTTTAAGTGGGGACGCGATGCCGGTACCTTGTTGTACCCATGGCTGCAACTGGATGGGGGGGCCTTGCTGCTGGGGGCCACCCTGCTGGTTCACCTGCAACCAGGACATTTACATTACATTGGCATGATATTTGCATTACATGAGCATTACACTTGCATTAAATTGAATTTAATTTCACTGCATCACAGTGTATTGGATTACATTACAATACATCGTACAACATCTGAGGGGGTCGCCCAACCAATCCTCATTGGCAAATTATAATTGAGCACACTCTGAGCTCCTCGCTGTCTGATATGATATCATATTGCTGTTCCCTACTCATAGAGTCAGATGGCTTACAGAAAATAAGACTTTTCAAAATATGGCTCCCCTGAAGCCTTTAACTTTAGCCTAGCCAGTCTGCCGTCATCATGTGATATCATATTGCCGTTCCCTACTCATATGGCTTACTACGTAGCTAGGGAACAGCAATATGATATCATACAATGACATGATATCATGTCATCTTATGATGTCATATGATATTATGCCATCATATGATATCATGTCATCATATGATATCATGCCATCATATAATATCATATTGTTGTTCTCTATCTATAAGGTTATTTGAAAGCTGGCTCACCTGACGCTGGAGCTGTTGCCACTGATGATGGGCCAGCATCACATATCATATTGCCTTTCCCTGTATATTTGAATTTTGAAACCTGGCTATTTGAAACCTGGCCCACCTGTAGCTGGAGCTGTTGCCACTGATGATGGGCCAGGTTGTGCACTCCGGGTCCGGAACCGCCACCCTGGTTCATAAACTGCTCCTGCTCCATGGGCATTAGCTGGATCAACTGAGGAGAGCAACAGGGAGGGGGGAATGGAGGCTTAGCATGGTGATTGGTGATGGCGTTGGTGGTGGTGGGTGGAGCTGGGTGGAGGTGGTGGTAGTGGTGGTGGGTGGTGGTGGTAGTGGTGGGTGGTGGTGCTGGTAGGTGGTGGTGGTGGGGAAATGTTGTGCACTCCGACTCCGGAACCGCCACCCTGTTCCATGAACTGCTCCTGCTCCATAGACATTAGCTAGATCAACTGTGGAAAACGACAGGGAGGGGGGATTGGAAGGTTGGTATGGTGATTGGTGATGGCGGGCGTTGGTGGGTGGTGGTGGGTGGTGGTGGTAGTGGTGGGTGGAGGTGGTGGGTGGTGGTATTAGTGGTGGCGGCACCCCCGCCCATCCCCACTACCCCACCCACCCCCCACAAGCACGCCAGCACAATAAGCCGCACAGAGCCCCAAACCAGCCCCAGACCACACCGAGCCCAAACAGGCCCAGGCAGCACCCACCCGGGCACCGGCAGCCAGCAACAAACACAGCACACAGAGCCCACAAGCCCCACGCACCAGCCAAACCAGCCCCACCAGCCAGCCCACCACCCAGCGAACCGAGCCCACCAGCCAGACCACACACACATGCCACATATGCCCCAACCATCCCCACTCACCATACCAGACCCTCCTGCACAACCCATCTCACCTATCCCACCATCCATCACAGACCCCTCACCAGCACACTATCCCCACCATACCACTCCCTCCCGGACCCTACCGAACCCCACCTATCCCCACACATCTCATCGCCAACCATCACCCCCCACCTATGCCCGCTCTCCCCTCCAGCCCACTCAACCCTCCGACCCGACCACCCGACTCACACATTCCCCAATCATTCCCACCTCACGACCCCCACCTATCTCATCCCCACCATCCATCCACCCCCCACCCACGCATCCCCCACCATCCCACTCACCATCTCACCAATCCCCACCATCATCCACCCACCACCAACTCCACCTGCATCACCTACCCAACTACCATCGCACCCACCCATCCCCACCACCCCGCCCACCTATCCCCAACCCATCCCACTCTCCATCCGCCCCACAACCCCACCCCCATCCCCACCATCCCACTCATCCATCCCCGCCACCCAACCCTTTCTCATTCTCACCCGCCCACCCACCCATCCCACCACCCAAACCCATTCTCGCCCCGCCCCCCCCACCCATCCCCACCACCCAATCCCATTCCCCGTCACCCTCCCACCCACCCAGCCCCACCCGTAGCAATCCAGCCCATCTCCCTTGTTTTTGTTGCATCTGGGCATGCTGCTGATTTACGTGTACTAGCACCGGGCCACCTTGTCGACCATCCTGAACCTGCATAGTGCTAGTGTTGTTGTGTCCGTTCTCGTACTGGGGCGCTGACTGAAGCCCAGAGCCACCAAAGCTGATGATGTTGCCCCCACCCGCCATCAATGATTCGCCCATGGTGAGTTGGCCATTGGACTGAACTCCTAGATGCTGCTGCTGCTGCTGTTGCTGCTGCTGTTGGTGCTGCTGTTGGTGCTGCTGTTGGTGCTGCTGGTGCTGGTGCTGGTGCTGCTGCTGATGGTTAGATCTCACAGCAAGGCCTGGCTGCAGAGCTGGGATTTGGGGTAGCTCCTGTTTGGATGGGTGTGGATGAGTGTGTGGGTTGTGTGTGTGTGCGCGGGGGGGGGGGGGGGGGGGGGGGGGGCAAGGTTTTACTTCTTATTAGGCTGCACAGGAAGGTCTGGCTGCAGTGCAGGGATTTGAGGTAGATCCTGTGTGGGTGGGTGGGGATGTGTGGGGGATTGGTTAGTGGATGTGTGTGTGTGTGTTTGTGTGTGTGTGTGCGTGTGTGTGTTTGTGTGCGTGTGGGTGGGGGGTTAAGGTAAAGGCATATTAGAAAGCATAAGATAACAGAAAGTGGAGATTCTGTTTCACTGGTCCCTCATGCATACAGCCTTGGGTTTTAAGAACACAATGGAGGTCTGGAGAGAGCAGTTCTCACAGCATCTGTTTTTTAGCTGGCAGCCTAACTTTCCCCGCATGCACTTCTGGGTGTGCAAAGTCACCCGCAGCAGCCCGCGACCAACGAGGCTTGATGAAGTCGTTCCCCTGTCTACCACTGCGAGGAAGTGCGCCAAACTCCCATCCATCGCATAAATTCGCCCGCAAATGTCCAACGCCTTCTCTCTTTTGTCAACACATGAAAGTACGATGCCCAACGGTTGTGCACTCCCGAGCGCGCCGAGGTGCCCTCTCATTTGAAAGCGAACCTCAATACCTCAACCTTCGCAATCTTCCGAGAAAGGCGTCGTTCGAGCAGCGGCCAGCTAGGCATTGACTTCTATTTGTTCGCATCATTCAAATCTACAAGGCCAAATACAGAAGCCCGCGAGAAGAAAAAGGAGACAATACATTTTCGTCCCAAGTTCTCACCTGCCGCACTTGGTCCGAGTATGTTTTCCTGCAACATGACGGAGGGAAATAGGTTAGTCCGGGAAGAAACAAACCGGTGGAGAGAAGCGGTAGATCTACCTTACCATTCTCGGATTATCCGGGTCAAACTCAGTCCTTCTACTAGTCTTGTCCGGGACACATCAACTCCCGTTTCGCTGATGAAAGCATTCAAAGTTTCTAGCAGCTCATGTTCTTGAAGAAATCCACATATTAGGGCGACTGCCTCTCCTGAGCTCAGACTCTCCGCGTCAATTTCGGGCGCCTGCACGTAGCAAGCAAGCATCAAAAATCTATCGAGTTTAGCCGGTGCAAATGGGTCGAGCCCAAGAGGAAATAAAGCAAGTGGCACGTGCCTGCCAATGGCCTCCAACGAGCAACTGCATCACGACAGACAAGGGACTTGTCGCTGCTGCCTAGCGCAATATTCGGCTGTTGAAACGCCTTGTAGCGGAAGCCTCTACCTGTAACCTGTAGCTAAGTGAGTAGCTACGTGGGTAGCTGAACACCTCGAAACTATTCCTGGCAGAGTACGGTACTGTACTGCCCGAATCCGGTTAAGTCGGTTAAGTCAGGCAGAACGAGGTGGTTAGGAGCGGATGGCATCCGCGATGCAGTACAGATCAAGTTTCAGAAGCCACGTCGTTTTGCGCCTTTGGTTCGAAAAGTCAAGCTGATTAGCATTTCTCTGTCTCTCCGGACGCGCCAAGAGCGCGGGTGAGGTGGCCCGGGATAACCGGTTCGTGTGCTTGTTGAGAACCGGAAGGGAAGTTGTTGGAATCAGGGTTGGAATCGACCGGGGCTTGTTAGAGACAATGGGATAGGCTGGGGCCGACCGGGGGCAGGGGGGAATGACAAAGGGGTCTCGCCTGCGAGCGCCCGCGATGTGTCTACATGCGCGGCCGGCTGCAGCCTTCTAATATGGCCCCGCCAGCAGCTCCAGCAGATCTTAACTCAGCCGTCCGAACAACTTGAGGAGGTCTGCGATCTCTGGGGGGCGATCGTTTCCTCCTTTGCTCTCTTGCACATGTCCCATGCAAGCTTCAACTGTACTTCAATCTACGTTTTGAAGTGTAAATCTTCTCATAATCGACGTTTCATGAGCAAAAATACCGGTTTACGTTTCATGGGCCACGATCCACGATTCAGCAGCCCAAGCCTACGTACAAAACGCAGTGCAGCACGTAGTCTGTCCATCCGGGCAGCCACATTCATTCGACGTACACAATTCAGCATGACAAAGCTTTATGACAAAGCGGATGCAGGGGGGGCGGGCTAAAACGCGACGGGTAGCATGGCGGGGCTAGTTAGTTAACACCATATGTTTTTTATATTTGGATAAGGAACATCATTGAGATGAGCCCTACACCCTAGATCTAGAATCCGCAAGACATTTAAGCTCCTATGATATAAAGATCGTTGGACATTAAACTTAGCAAAACAGTGCCGAAACAGTACGGCGTGGGAAGACTGCACCAGGGTACTTCAAATGGGCTCTGCACCAGGGTACTTCAAAAGGCCAAATTGAAAACATAAAAACTGCGCTTTGTAGAGCAAAAAGCGCAAAAAATGCTTGCAGCGCTCACAAGGGGTTGCAAAAAACTGCGAACTGCGCTTAAAGCGCAGAGGGGGTCAAGAAGTCAGCGCTCAAAAGCTCAAAAGCGCGCGCTTTGAATTACCCTGCTCTGCACCTACACCTATATCTACACCTATATATATATATAGGTTGGGCAAGTTTCTTAAGCCTTTTTGGCCTACCTATGGACGTGACATACACGTATACCTATGACTTGATCGTGTACCCTTGTCATCACGTTCCATTATCTTCTGTACGCATAGCCTGATATGCTTTGGTTTCTCTAAAGGCTTCATTTTGAATGTACTTATTGAATACCAGTAAGTTGTTTTCAGTTGCTGATGGCGGCCAAATTGCTGGCTCCTGGGGTGAAATTCCTTTAACAACTAAATCAAATCACACCCCCACACACACAGCTGGATCCATCATAGGTCTGGTTCGATTACATGATCTGTCGCCCTCCGGGCTGCTCACCGTCTGCCAGTAGAGTAAACGTGGGCAGTACAGACACTAATACACTGAAAGCAAAGTAAACAAGGGTAGTACAGGCACCGTTTCTGTAAACATGATCATTTAGCGATCAGTCTCGGTATGCTCTGCTAGCTACCGCCTCCATCCGACTTCTCCTACAACAACTAGTACACTGCCTGTAGAGTAAACACGGGTAGTGCAGATATGACAATAATATAATATAATATAATATAATATAATATAATATAATATAATATAATATAATATAATATAATATACTTTTTTATATTATGTATACCGGTATATAGAATATAATATTTTTATACTACGGACAGAATGCTCCCGTCCTAAGTATTTGAGGCAGTCCACAATCTGTGGTGCCACTTCGCTTAGACTAGCTAACACGTGCCTGGCACACCCGACTGCATACTAAGAGGATTAGCAGTTTGGAGACTTGTCCAGGTATAATTTGTTATTATCCGACGTACGTCAGTTCCTGAGTTGGCATAACGCACACCAGTGCATAATGCATACCTGTTCTCTCCAAGTCCCGTGTTGCCTGCCGCCAGGCCATAGACTAGCTGTGGCCTGCACGTGACTGCAGTACCTTGCAGTACGCATCCAACTTCTATATGATTGCGCCTGTTGCGTCTATTAGCTATCTTCCCCTAACGTCTGATACTGTGTAAACTAATACGACTGAAATAATTTATGTTAAGAGCGAAGGTCTTGATACACAGAGAATCCTAGATACTTATCTTGTGATAAACATATAATTGACTACATGCATTATAATTGTACAATAAAAATTTCACTGTAGCAAGAACTCAGAGCCCCCGTCAGTTAAACGATTATTTGGGGTTAAGTTCATCAGTGTTTTTTCTTTTTAGCCCCTCCTGTCACGGCTGGGCCAGTCCCTTCACCTATTTGGCATACACGTGGACTTTAACAACATACACTGGGGGAGTACTAGCATCCATATATCTCCCCACCGTGACGACGGCGAGCAGCTAAATAACTAGCTCAAGTTCAAGTATTGACGTCTTCAGCAGGGTTGTTCAAACGGACCCCAGGTGTTGCGTCCTAGGACGCACCCTAATTTGGTAAGTTGTGTCCAGGGATGCATCCAATTTCGTAGGTTGTGTCCTGGGACGCAGTCAAATCCCTAGGCTGCGTCCCACAAATTCCCTATTTCCCCCCACACAGTAACTGCTGCTCAATGCGTCTCACTGCGTCCCATGTTTGATTTCATCTCACTGCGTCCAGTGCTTCTCATTTCGTCCCATTGTTACTAGATTGCACCACTGCATCACAATCCGACCCACTTCGTCTCATGTTGAAATCTCCATATGGAGCAATTGAAATTCGAGGCCTATTCGAGGCCATTCAAATTACGTGGCGCAGAGAGTCCGCTGCGTCCTGCACCACCCTGACAGAGACACTCTAGTCGGGCAGGTGACGCAGCGAGACGCAATGGACGCATGCATGGGACGCAGTGAGACATATGGTAATGAAGTGAGACGCAACCAACATCCTGAACCTGCGTCGGCTTACGCAGTGGTGTCCTTAACTTCACGTCCTGAGAGTGGCACATTGCTCGGATGTAACAATTTCAATTTCAATTCCTGAACCTGCGCCGTACCAATCTACGAAAGCTGCGTCTGCGACTGTTGGAGATGGTGGTGGTGATGGTGGTGGGGTAAAGTAGTGGTGGACAGTGTGTGTGTGTGGCAGTGGTTGGCCTAGGCAGTGGTGGACATTGGTGGGGATGGTGGGGTCTGCGACGCAACGGACCCTCCCCATGTTGCGTCCTGCCACGCAGAACGCTGCATCCTGCACAACCCTGGTCCTCAGCCTCTCGATCATGATTCTCATGGGCAGTGGTGTTGTGCTTCACTCCCGAGAACGGCGAGCAGCCAAATTGCTAGCTGAAGCTATGTAACAAAGTTCAAGTTCTCCTCACCGCAGGTTATCTGGACAGCGATTCCTCACGCCTTCAAGAAATCCTTTGAAAACATCTATGGATCGGATTTCAAGTATGGATACATACCATGGTTGTTCAGGAGGCTGCGTCCTCTGTAAACATGAGCGGGAATGGAACCCCCGACCTCTCACAAGCCCATCGCGTAGAACGAATCGTGAGCCAACTCCGTTGGTTGCAACCAGGGTTGTTCAGGACGCTGCGTCCTCTGTCGCAGACGCAACGACGAAGGGTCCATTACGCCACAGAACGCAACGTGGGGGATGTCCGTTGACCAGAAGGAAGGGTCCGTTGCGTCGCAGGGCGCAGGCTATACAACTGGTCGCGTCTCAGGCAGCAGAGCTGGGAGTACTCCTGAAGCACCCTGAATATACCAGAGGCAGTATAATAACTTGTAATACATATATATGTATAATAACTTGTAACACATTAGTAACTTGTATAATAACTTGCAATACATAATAACTTGTAATACATATATATGTATAATAACTTGTAACACATTAGTACTGTATAATAACTTGTATACATATATTATACTTGTAACACATAGTAATACTATATATGTATAATAACTTGTAACACATTAGTAACTTGTATAATAACTTGCAATACATAATAACTTGTAATACATATATATGTATAATAACTTGTAACACATTAGTAACTTGTATAATAACTTGTAATACATAATAACTTGTAATACATATATATGTATGGAATCCCTTGGGCGATACATAAATATATACATCATAATTTAATCACCAGACGATCAGTCCTGGTTTGTTCAGTCCGATCTCTCCAATGAACAGGTTATGTGACCATCACTGCTACTCCCCCCCACCCACTCACCCACACCACCAGCTGACACCCACACCCCACCCACAACACCCAGTACAGGTTAAATGCCCATCGAGCTAAGTGCTGCACCAACATGAAGCAGCACATTACCCCCCCCACCCCCCACACCCACACACCCAGTACAGGTTAAATGCCCATCGAGCTAAGTGCTGCACCAACATGAAGCAGCACATTACCCCCCCACCCCCCACACCCACACCCACACACCCAGTACAGGTTAAATGCCCATCGAGCTAAGTGCTGCACCAACATGAAGCAGCACATTACCCCCCCCACCCCCCACACCCACACCCACACACCCAGTACAGGTTAAATGCCCATCGAGCTAAGCGCTGCACCACCCCAAAGCAGCACGTTGCAAATCGAGTTTCTGGCCCTGGACACGATGATGCTTCATAGAGAAGAAGATGAAGATGGGTGAGGGCCTCTCCATGGTCGATCACTGCGAGGGAGCGTGCGGAGGAGAGTATGGCCAGGAGCGCAGGCAGCAGGTCTGAGGGCCAAATTAATAATCACGCTAAGCACTGCACCAACACGAAGCAGCACATTACCCCCCCCCCCACACACAACAGGTTATATGCCCATCGAGCTAAGCGCTGCACCAACACGAAGCAGCACGTTACCCCCCCCACCCGCCACCCCACACACACCCACACACACAACAGGTTATATGCCCATCACGCTAAGCACTGCACCAACACGAAGCAGCACATTACCCCCCCCACCCCCCACCCCACACACACCCACACACACAACAGGTTATATGCCCATCACGCTAAGCACTGCACCAACACGAAGCAGTACATTACCTCCCCCACCCCCCACCCCACACACACCCACACACACAACAGGTTATATGCCCATCGAGCTAAGCACTGCACCAACACGAAGCAGCACAGTACCCCCCCCCACCCCCCACCCCACACACACCCACACAAAAGGTTATATGCCCATCAAGCTAAGCTGCTGCAACACCCCAAAGCAGCACGTTGCGAATCGAGTTTCTCGCCCTGGGCATGGTGATGCTTTGTAGAGAAGAAGATGGAGATGGGTGAGGGCCATGAAAAGGGCGATCACTGCGAGGTAGCGTGCGGAAGAGAGCGTGGACAGGAGCACAGGCAGCAGGCTGAAGTGCGCGAGGAGTAGGTACCCCCCCTGCTATTCTAGGGTTGATTGCGTCTAGATGAGTTTCTGGCCCTGGACTCGGTGATACTTCATGGAGAAGAATTGGGTGGGGGCCATGAAGAGGGCGATCACTGTGAGGTAGCGTGCAGAGGGGAGTATGGCCAGGAGCACAGGCAGCAGGCTGAAGGGCGCGTGGAATAGGTGCGCTCCCTGTTATTCTACGTTCGACTGCATCTATATGAGTTTTTGGCCGTGGACTCGGTGATGCTTCATAGAGAAGAGTTGGGTGAGGGCCATGAAGAGGGCGATCACTGTGAGGTAGCGTGCAGAGGGGAGTATGGCCAGGAGCACAGGCAGCAGGCTGAAGGGCGCGTGAAATAGGTGCGCTCCCTGGTATTCTAAACGTTTCGACTGCATCTATATGAGTTTTTGGCCGTGGACTCGGTGATGCTTCAATAGAGAAGAGTTAGGTGAGGGCCATGAAGAGGGCGATCACTGTGAGGTAGCGTGCAGAGGGGAGTATGGCCAGGAGCACAGGCAGCAGGCTGAAGGGCGCGTGGAATAGGTGCGCTCCCTGGTATTCTACGTTCAACTGCATCTATATGAGTTTTTGGCCGTGGACTCGGTGATGCTTCATAGAGAAGAGTTGGGTGAGGGCCATGAAGAGGGCGACCACTGCGAGGTAGCGTGCGGAAGAGAGCGTGGACAGGAGCACAGGCAGCAGGCTGAAGGGCGCGAGGAATAGGAGCCAAGACCCTTTTCCAGGTTTCTGTATTCACAACGGAGAAAAAGGGTGGTTGGTTGGTTGGTTGCTTGGTTAGTTGGTTGCTTGGTTAGTTGGTTGCTTGGTTGGTTAGTTGGTTGCTTGGTTGGTTAGTTGGTTGATTGGTTGGATTCCGTGTTCACAGCCGATATGAAGGGTGCTTTGTTGGTTGGTTGGTAGCTTGGTTAATTGGTTGCTTGGTTGGTTAGTTGGTTGCTTGGTTGGTTAGTTGGTTGGTTAGTTGGTTGCTTGGTTGTTTAGTTGTATGCTTGGTTTGTTAGTTGGTTGCTTGGTTGGTTTCTGAATTCACAACGGAGATGAAGGGTGGTTGGTTGGTGGTTGATTGTTTGGTTGTTTGGTTGGCCGGTGTCTACATTCACAACAGAAATGGAGGGTGGTTGTTTGTTTGTTTGTTTGTTTGTTTGTTTGGTTCGTAGGTTGCTTGCTTGGTTGTTTCGTTGGTTAGTTGGTTGCTTGGTTGGTTTCTGCATTCTCAACGGTGATGAAGGTTGGTTGGTTGGTTGGTTGGTTGGTTGGTTGGTTGGTTGGTTGGTTGGTTGATTGTTTGGTTGTTTGGTTGTTTGGTGTCTACATTCACAACAGAAATGGAGGGTGGTTGTTTGTTTGTTTGTTTGTTTGTTTGGTTGGTTAGTAGGTTGCTTGCTTGGTTGTTTCGTTGGTTAGTTGGTTGCTTGGTTGGTTTCTGCATTCTCAACGGTGATGAAGGTTGGTTGGTTGGTTGGTTGGTTGGTTGGTTGGTTGGTTGGTTGGTTGATTGTTTGGTTGTTTGGTTGTTTGGTGTCTACATTCACAACAGAAATGGAGGGTGGTTGTTTGTTTGTTTGTTTGTTTGTTTGTTTGGTTAGTAGGTTGCTTGCTTGGTTGTTTCGTTGGTTAGTTGGTTGCTTGGTTGGTTTCTGCATTCTCAACGGTGATGAAGGTTGGTTGGTTGGTTGGTTGGTTGGTTGGTTGGTTGGTTGATTGTTTGGTTGTTTGGTTGTTTGGTGTCTACATTCACAACAGAAATGGAGGGTGGTTGTTTGTTTGTTTGTTTGTTTGTTTGGTTGGTTAGTAGGTTGCTTGCTTGGTTGTTTCGTTGGTTAGTTGGTTGCTTGGTTGGTTTCTGCATTCTCAACGGTGATGAAGGTTGGTTGGTTGGTTGGTTGGTTGGTTGGTTGGTTGGTTGATTGTTTGGTTGTTTGGTTGTTTGGTGTCTACATTCACAACAGAAATGGAGGGTGGTTGTTTGTTTGTTTGTTTGTTTGTTTGGTTGGTTAGTAGGTTGCTTGCTTGGTTGTTTCGTTGGTTAGTTGGTTGCTTGGTTGGTTTCTGCATTCTCAACGGTGATGAAGGTTGGTTGGTTGGTTGGTTGGTTGGTTGGTTGGTTGGTTGGTTGATTGTTTGGTTGTTTGGTTGTTTGGTGTCTACATTCACAACAGAAATGGAGGGTGGTTGTTTGTTTGTTGTTTGTTTGTTTGTTTGGTTAGTAGGTTGCTTGCTTGGTTGTTTCGTTGGTTAGTTGGTTGCTTGGTTGGTTTCTGCATTCTCAACGGTGATGAAGGTTGGTTGGTTGGTTGGTTGGTTGGTTGGTTGGTTGGTTGATTGTTTGGTTGTTTGGTTGTTTGGTGTCTACATTCACAACAGAAATGGAGGGTGGTTGTTTGTTTGTTTGTTTGTTTGTTTGGTTGGTTAGTAGGTTGCTTGCTTGGTTGTTTCGTTGGTTAGTTGGTTGCTTGGTTGGTTTCTGCATTCTCAACGGTGATGAAGGTTGGTTGGTTGGTTGGTTGGTTGGTTGGTTGGTTGGTTGATTGTTTGGTTGTTTGGTTGTTTGGTGTCTACATTCACAACAGAAATGGAGGGTGGTTGTTTGTTTGTTTGTTTGTTTGTTTGGTTGGTTAGTAGGTTGCTTGCTTGGTTGTTTCGTTGGTTAGTTGGTTGCTTGGTTGGTTTCTGCATTCTCAACGGTGATGAAGGTTGGTTGGTTGGTTGGTTGGTTGGTTGGTTGGTTGGTTGATTGTTTGGTTGTTTGGTTGTTTGGTGTCTACATTCACAACAGAAATGGAGGGTGGTTGTTTGTTTGTTTGTTTGTTTGTTTGTTTGGTTAGTAGGTTGCTTGCTTGGTTGTTTCGTTGGTTAGTTGGTTGCTTGGTTGGTTTCT
>JACBWV010000610.1:18468026-18585526 GCA_013435795.1 Chlamydomonas sp. ICE-L | reverse complement strand
TCTACATTCACAACAGAAATGGAGGGTGGTTGTTTGTTTGTTTGTTTGTTTGTTTGTTTGTTTGGTTAGTAGGTTGCTTGCTTGGTTGTTTCGTTGGTTAGTTGGTTGCTTGGTTGGTTTCTGCATTCTCAACGGTGATGAAGGTTGGTTGGTTGGTTGGTTGGTTGGTTGGTTGGTTGGTTGATTGTTTGGTTGTTTGGTTGTTTGGTGTCTACATTCACAACAGAAATGGAGGGTGGTTGTTTGTTTGTTTGTTTGTTTGTTTGGTTGGTTAGTAGGTTGCTTGCTTGGTTGTTTCGTTGGTTAGTTGGTTGCTTGGTTGGTTTCTGCATTCTCAACGGTGATGAAGGTTGGTTGGTTGGTTGGTTGGTTGGTTGGTTGGTTGGTTGGTTGATTGTTTGGTTGTTTGGTTGTTTGGTGTCTACATTCACAACAGAAATGGAGGGTGGTTGTTTGTTTGTTTGTTTGTTTGTTTGGTTGGTTAGTAGGTTGCTTGCTTGGTTGTTTCGTTGGTTAGTTGGTTGCTTGGTTGGTTTCTGCATTCTCAACGGTGATGAAGGTTGGTTGGTTGGTTGGTTGGTTGGTTGATTGTTTGGTTGTTTGGTTGTTTGGTGTCTACATTCACAACAGAAATGGAGGGTGGTTGTTTGTTTGTTTGTTTGTTTGTTTGTTTGGTTAGTAGGTTGCTTGCTTGGTTGTTTCGTTGGTTAGTTGGTTGCTTGGTTGGTTTCTGCATTCTCAACGGTGATGAAGGTTGGTTGGTTGGTTGGTTGGTTGGTTGGTTGGTTGGTTGATTGTTTGGTTGTTTGGTTGTTTGGTGTCTACATTCACAACAGAAATGGAGGGTGGTTGTTTGTTTGTTTGTTTGTTTGTTTGGTTGGTTAGTAGGTTGCTTGCTTGGTTGTTTCGTTGGTTAGTTGGTTGCTTGGTTGGTTTCTGCATTCTCAACGGTGATGAAGGTTGGTTGGTTGGTTGGTTGGTTGGTTGGTTGGTTGGTTGATTGTTTGGTTGTTTGGTTGTTTGGTGTCTACATTCACAACAGAAATGGAGGGTGGTTGTTTGTTTGTTTGTTTGTTTGGTTGGTTGGTTAGTAGGTTGCTTGCTTGGTTGTTTCGTTGGTTAGTTGGTTGCTTGGTTGGTTTCTGCATTCTCAACGGTGATGAAGGTTGGTTGGTTGGTTGGTTGGTTGGTTGGTTGGTTGGTTGGTTGGTTGATTGTTTGGTTGTTTGGTTGTTTGGTGTCTACATTCACAACAGAAATGGAGGGTGGTTGTTTGTTTGTTTGTTTGTTTGTTTGGTTGGTTAGTAGGTTGCTTGCTTGGTTGTTTCGTTGGTTAGTTGGTTGCTTGGTTGGTTTCTGCATTCTCAACAGTGATGAAGGTTGGTTGGTTGGTTGGTTGGTTGGTTGGTTGGTTGGTTGATTGTTTGGTTGTTTGGTTGTTTGGTGTCTACATTCACAACATAAATGGAGGGTGGTTGTTTGTTTGTTTGTTTGTTTGTTTGTTTGGTTAGTAGGTTGCTTGCTTGGTTGTTTCGTTGGTTAGTTGGTTGCTTGGTTGGTTTCTGCATTCTCAACGGTGATGAAGGTTGGTTGGTTGGTTGGTTGGTTGGTTGGTTGGTTGATTGTTTGGTTGTTTGGTTGTTTGGTGTCTACATTCACAACAGAAATGGAGGGTGGTTGTTTGTTTGGTTGGTTGGTTGATTACTTGGTTAGCTGGTTGGCTGGTGTCTGCATTCACAGCAGAGATGAAGGGTGGTTGTTTGCTTGTTTGGTTGGTTGGTTAGTAGGTTGCTTGCTTGGTTGCTTGGTAGTTTGGTTGTTTGGTTGGTTGGTTTCTGCATTCACAGCCGAGATGAAGGTGCTTGGTTGCTTGGTAGTTTGGTTGGTTGGTTGGTTAGTCAGTTGGTTGGTAGGCTGGTGTCTGCATTTACAGCTGAGATGAATGGTGCTTGTTTGGTTGTTCAGTTGGTTAGTTTGTGTAGTCAGTTGGTTGGTAAGCTGGTGTCTGCATTCACAGCTGAGATTAATGGTGCTTGTTTGGTTGCTTGCTTGTTTGCTTGGCTAGTTGGTTGGCTGGTGTCTGCATACACAACAGATATTAAGGGTGGTTCCCCAAACCTTTCCCAAACCCACCTGAGTCCTGAGGTACGAGATGGGATGAGGATGAAATGGAGTCTAATAATTTTATATACAATAAAAATAAATAATAAATAATTAATAAAAAGAATTAATAAAAATAAATAATTTTAAATACAATAAAAGCTTGGCGGCTGGCCCTAGTGAAAGCAAACAGGCAGCCCCCCTCAACCTCACGCAAACAGGCATACTATTTAATAATTTACAATAAAAAGCGACTGCAGCCCCCACACCAACCTGCAGCTACCCCACGTCTCTCCCAACCCCCACCTGATTCCTGAGGTACGAGGTGGAATGGGGATGAAATGGAGAAAGAAAAAAGGCAGCCCCACACCAACCTGCAGCCCCCCCACGTCTCTCCCAACCCCCACCTGATCCCTGAGGTACGAGGTGGAATGGGGATGAAATGGAGAAAGAAAAAACGCAGCCCCACACCAACCTGCAGCCCCCCACGTCTCTCCCAACCCCCACCTGATCCCTGAGGTACGAGGTGGAATGGGGATGAAATATAGAAAGAAAAAACGGCAGCCCCACACCAACCTGCAGCCCCCCCACGTCTCTCCCAACCCCCACCTGATCCCTGAGGTACGAGGTGGAATGGGGATGAAATGGAGAAAGAAACAACGCAGCCCCACACCAACCTGCAGCCCCTTGGAGGATGGGTGGTGTGATGGGGTGTGTGTGGTGTGTGTGCGTTTTGTGTGTGTGTGCGTGTGTGTGTGTGGTGCGTTGGGTGTGTGGTGGTGTGTTGTGTGGTTGTGTGTGTGTGTGTTGTGGTGGTGGTGTGTGGTGGTGGTTGTTGGGTGTGTGTGTGTGTGTGTTGTGTGTGTGTGTGGTGGTGTGTGTGTGGTGTGGGTGGGTGTGTGTGTGTTGTGGTGTGTGTGTGGTGGTGGTGTGTGTGTGTGTAGGTGGTTGGTGCGTGTGTGTGTTGGGTGTGTGGTTGTGTGTGTGTGTGGTTCTTGTGGTGTGTGTGTTTGTGTGTGTGTGGTGGTGTATGGTGTGTGTGCTGGTGTGTGGTGTGTGTGTGTGTGTGTGTGTGTGTGTGTGTGTGTGTGTGTGCGCGTGTGTGTGTGGTGGTGTGTGTGTGTGTGTGTGTGTGGTGGTGTGTGTGTGTGTGTGTGTGTGGTGTGGTGTGGTGGTGAAGTGTGCCCTAACCCACCTGAGTCCAGAGGTAAGAGATAAACATAAGATGGATTGGGAGAGGGAGAGCTGCAAGCGCCAGCTGTGCGCCCACTGCCATGGCGGGGCTCTGGACGCTGAACTGCAGGGGGCCTAGCCCAAATGTTGGCGCAGCCATGCCCGAAACAATCTGTGGTTGGGGGAAGAGGAGGGGGCGGGGTTGTGGGTGGAGGAGGGTGGGGTTGGGAGTGGAGGAGGATGGGGTTGGGGATGGGGTTTGGGGTAGAGGGGTTGGGGTGGTGAAGTTGGTTATTTCAGTTAGCCTTTCCTGCTTATCTAGAGCTGGTCTTGACTGTGCAAGTGAAGGGTGTGTGCAGAGGTTCTGGTTGGGTATTCACCCACGCTGGCTAAAGACAGTCTTCACACAATCTGGCTAAAAAAACGTATGCACCCACTCAGGCTAAAAAAGCGTTCACACAATCTGGCTAAAAAAACGTATTCAACCACTCTGGTATTCAACCACTCACCATATTGGCTATTATTTATTTATTTATTCTTGGCTATTGGCTAACCTATTGTCCCAATCTCTTGTCTCCTCTTACTGTTGAATATGGTGTGTGTGTGTGTGTGTGTGGTGGTGGTGGTGGTGGTGGTTGTGTGTGGGGGGTGAGTAGGTGGTGGTGCTGGGGGGGGGGGGGGAGGGGGATGACCCAAACTCTAAACCTATTGTCCCAATCTCTGTCTCCTCTTACTGTTGAATATGGTGTGTGGTGTGTGTGTGTGTGTGTGGTGGTGGGGTGAGTAGGTGTGTGTGTGGGGGGGGGGGGGGGGGGGGGGGGGGGGGGGTGACCAAACTCTAACCTATTGTCCCAATCTCTTGTCTCCTCTTACTGTTGAATATGGTGTGTGTGTGTGTGTGTGTGGTGGTGGTGGTGGTGGTGGTGTGTGTGTGGGGGTGAGTAGGTGTGGGGGGGGGGGGGGGGGGATGACCAAAACTCTAACCTATTGTCCAATCTCTTGTCTCTTCTTACTGTTGAATATGGTGTGTGTGTGTGTGTGTGTGTGTGTGTGTGTGTGTGGTGGGGTGGGGGTGGGGGGGGGGTGAGTAGGTGCTGTGTGTGTGTGTGGGGGGGGGGGGGGGACCAAACTCTGACCTATTGTCCCAATCTCTTGTCTCCTCTTGCTGTTGAATGTCTTTTCGAAAATTTCAACTTAGATCTCTAGTGCTCACTGCCCGGAAAGCTTTCATTTGTTACACAGCACACACACACACAAAAAAACACACACACACACGCACACACAACACACACACACACACACAAACACACACACACACACACAAACACACACACTCACACCAAAGCTTTTATTTGTTACACAACTCAGAGCTTGGTTATCCTGCACTTGCATCAGTGTTTTTTATTTCAGATTTCTGTTTTCCAGGTTGAGTAGCTACTTGGGCTTCTCAACCCTCATTCCAGGAAAGTTGCGTAGCCATCGCATGGCGGAGCATAAAGCGCGGAGCCTAGGGGGTCGGGGGGCAGTGCGTCCCGATATCGGGGGGTCCGGGGGTGTACCATTAGACGGGATGGCGACGGAATGGCGATGCGTCGTCGAAAAAAGAAACACTGACTTGCAGGTCATCATGGTATTGCCTAATAATAATAATAACAATAATAATAATAATAATAATAATCGCACAATGAAATTATCATCCCAGATGAGATGATGATTTTTATTATATTGTAGAATTAAATGATCACTGTAGCACGAACTCAGGGCCCTCTCCAGTGCCCAGGTAAAGTAGCAACCCGTTCTCTACCGCCGTAAGACGGGGCTCCCTTAATACCACGCCCCACCAGGCGTTATCATTCCTTTCTTATTGAAATCGAAATTGAAATTGTTACATCCGTGTAATACAGTTACTCACAGGACGTGATGTTAAGGACACCACAGCGTAAGCCGGAGCTAGCTATAGGCACCGATTCCTTTCTTATAGTACATGTTCAGCCCCTGTAAATAGCCTATAATATAATAGAAATATAAATATAAATATAAATATAACATTATTCTGAGTATTTGAGATTGTGAGGATGGCCAAGTCGCTTTAGCCTATCTGGCTCCCCCGGGACTGCAAGGTGCACCTACATTTGCATAGATCTTATAGTCCATGTACAGCCCCTGTGAATAGCCTATAATTATCCTGGGTATTTGAGATTTTGAGAGTGGCCAAGTCGCTTTAACCTATCTGGCTCCCCCGGGACTGCAAGGTACACCTACAGTTGCATAGATCTTATAGTCCATGTACAGCCCCTGTGAATAGCCTATACTTATTCTGATTATTTGAGATTTTGAGAATGGCCAAGTCGCTTTAACCTATCTGGCTCCCCCGGGACTGTAAGATAAACCTACAGTTGCACAGATCTTATAGTCCTTGTACAGCCCCTGTGAATAGCCTATAATATAATTATCCTGGGTATTTGAGATTTGAAAGATGGGCAAGTCGCTTTTGTCTAATTCCCACCCCCTGGAGTGCAACATACAAACAGGCACACAGACAGAAAATCCATACCGACCAGGGACAGACGCACTAAAGATCAGACCCAAAGACAGACACAGCGGCAGACGCACAAAGCAGACGCACAAAGAAGACCCCAAAGACAGACACAAAGACAGACACAAAGACAGACACAAAGACAGACGCACAAAGACAGAACAAATCAGGACACAAAGACCGACACAAAGACAGCGCACAAGACCCGACACAAAAGCAGCCCAACGAAACGCACAAAAGACCACACAAAGACAGACACAAAGACAGACACAAAGACAGACGCACAAAGACAGACACAAAGACAGACACAAAGACAGAACTAAGGAAAGGGACACAAGAAGAGCACAAAACAGACACAAGACCGACACAAAGACGAAACAAAGGACAGACCTAACGGACAGGACACAAGACCGACGCAAAAGACAGACCAAAAATACAGACCACAAACGACAGACGCAACGAACAGACCCCCAAGGACAGACGCACAAAGACAGACACAAAGACAGACACAAAGACAGACACAAAGACAGACGCACAAAGACAGACACAAAGACAGACGCACAAAGACAGACACAAAGACAGACACAAAGACAGACACAAAGACAGACGCACAAAGGACCGACAAAAGACAGAACAAAGCTAGAACAAAGACAGGGACACAAGACCGACACAAAGAAGCCGCACAAAACGGACAGACGCACAAAGCCAGACACAAGACAGCACAAAGACAGAACAAAGACAGAGCACGAAGACAACAAAGACAGCCGCCAAAGGACCAGACACAAAGACAGTAAACAAAAGACGCCGACAAAAGAAGGACACAAAGACAGACACAAAGACAGACGCACAAAGACAGACACAAAGACAGACACAAAGACAGACGCACAAAGACAGACACAAAGACAGACACGAAGACAGACACAAAGACAGACACACACAGACACTAATTCGATTTAGCCTATTTAGCTACCTCATGGGCAGTAACAAACATGCAGACACACAGACAGGCACAAAGACAGACACCAAGACAGTGCTACTGGCTTAGTGACACCCTCCCTTGTCGGCTAGCCAAGCCCAGAGCCTACCCCACAAACAACTTTGCATGTTGTTTGAGGTTGGGCAAGTCCTTTTAGCCTATTTGGCTACCCCATGGGCTGTAACATACATACAGACCACAGACAGACACACAGACAGTGCTACTGGCTCAGTGACCCCCTCCCTTGTCGGCTAGCCAAACCCAGAGCCTACCCCACAAACAACTTTTGCATCTGTTTTTTGAGGTGGGGACGTCTATTTAGCCCTCATGGCACCCCTGTTCTGTTTTGACAAACCTTCACCCCCCCCACCCCAGGGTGTTTGGGTTGGGCCGTCATTTAGCCTATTTGGCTACCCCCTGTTCTGTGACAAACATTTCACCCCCCACCCCAGGGGTTTGAGTTGGGCACGTCTATTTAGCCTAATTGGCTACCCCCTGTTCTGTGACAAACATTTCACCCCCCACCACAGGGGGTTTGAGGTTGGGCACGCTATTTAGTATTGGCTAACCCCTGTTCTGGACAAACATTTCACCCCCCCACCCCAGGGGTTTGAGGTTGGGCACGTCTATTTAGCCTATTTGGCTACCCCCTGTTCTGTGACAAACATTTCACCCCCCCCACCCCAGGGGTTTGAGGTTGGGCACGTCTATTTAGCCTAATTGGCTACCCCCTGTTCTGTGACAAACATTTCACCCCCCCACCCCAGGGGTTTGAGGTTGGGCACGTCTATTAGACTAATGGCTAACCGTTCTGTGACAAACATTTCACCCCCCCACCCCCACAATAACCTAACCGGCTAAATATTGTGATATTTAGCTACCCCCTATTTGGCTACCCCCTGTTCTGTAACAAACATTTCACAGGCAAGACAAGACAAGGTGAGCTCAATGATTTGTTTTTCAAATCTGAAAGAGCAATCTTATTTACGGTTTATGGATTGCCCCCCCCACCCCCCCCCCCCCCCCAGGACAGATCCCTTATTACGATTTAGTCAATTCTAGTCTATTTCAGTATTTTTTAGTTTTTACTGTCTAATTATTACGATCGTAATATATTTACGGGAAAAAAACCTGCATACCTAATGCATGGCGTATCAGCAGATAAGCCGTGGTGGACAGGCCACCGTGGGGAAGTAGCGCCTGCTGTCTGTCAGATCAGAGAAAATGACTGGGTCTTGGCTGAGAAGCAGCAGGAGAGGAGGAAAGATGAAACATAGCCTCGTCCTGCAACTGTGTGTTGTTGGGTTGGGTGGGTGGGTGGGTGTGGTTGGGGTGGGGTGGGGTGGTGGTGGGGGTTTGAATCCGTTGTGGTGTGTGTGAATGTGTGTGTGGTGTGTGTGGTGGGGGAGGGACAGGATGATGTCATGGTTGGCACCACGGATCTTGGATAAGAAGCAGCAGGAGAGGAGCTAGCATGAAAATAGCCTCTGCGCTGCCACCTGTGTTTGTGTGTTGTGTGTGTGTGTGTGTTGGTGTGCTGTGCGGGGGGGGGGAAGGGTGTTGTTTGTGGTGGTGGTGTGTGTTGTGTGTGTGGTGGTGGTGGTGGGGGGAAACAGTAGGAAGAGTCAAGGTTTGGCACACAGTTCTTCTGCACCAGACGGACAGCAAGAGGAGAGGTGCAAAGCATTGAATATAGCCTGCAAGCAAACTGGTGTGTGATGTGTGTGTTTGTGGATGTTTCGTTTGCTGTGTGTGTGTTTGTGTTGTTGTTGGTGTGTGTGTGTGTGTGTGGTCGTGATGTGTTTTGAGTGTGTGTGTGTGTGTGTGTGTGCTGAGTGTGTGTGTGTGTGTGTGTGGATGTGTGTAAGGTGGTATGGTTGTGTGTGTGGTGTGCGTATGTTTGTGTGTGTGTGCGTTATGGGTGTTTGTGTGTGTGTGTATGTGTGTGTCATGTTTGTGTGCGTATGTGTGTGTGGTATGTGTGTGCTGTGTGTGGGGTTTGTGTGTGATGTGTGTGGGTGTATGTTTTTTTGTTGTGTGTGTGTGTGTGGTGTGTGCGTATGTGGTGTTAGTGTGTGTGGTAGTGTGTGTGTGTGCGTGTGTGTGTGTTGTGATGGTGGGTGTGTGATGTGTGCTTTCGTGCGTGTTTTGTGTGTGTGTGTGCATATGTGTGTGTGTGTGGTTATTTGTGTTGTGTGTGTTTCGTATGCGTGTGTGATGTGGTGGCGTTATGTGGTGATGTGCGTGTGTGAGTATGTGATGTGGTGTGTGATTTTGTTTGGTGTGTGGTGTGTGTGTGGGTGTGTGCGTGTGGTGTGTGTGTGTGTGCTGTGTTGTTGCGTTGTGTGGTGTGATGTGTGTGTTGTGTGAGGCGTGGTTGTGTTTGTGTGTGGTTATGTGTGTGTGTGTTGTGCGTATGTTTGTGTGTGTTAGTATGTGTGTGTTGTGTGGCGTATGTGTGTGTGGTGTGTGGTATGTGTGTGTGATGTGTGTGTAGATGTGTGTGTGGGCGTGTGTGTGTGACTGTGTGTGTTTGTGATTGTCTTGTTTGAGTTTGTGGTGCCGGTGTGTGTGGGTGTGTGCGTGTGTTTGTGTGTGTGTGATGTGTGTTTGGTGGTTGTGTGTGTGTGTCGTGTGTGAATTGTCGTGTGTGTGGTGCGATGCGTGTTTGTGTTTGTGTGGCGTATGTGTGTGTGTTGTGGAGTATGTTTGTTGTGTGTGCGTTCGTGTGTGTGTGTGCGTATGTGTGTGTGATGTGTGTGTGCGTATGTGTGTGTGTGTGTGGGTGCTGTGTGTGTGTGTGATGTGTGGTGTGGTGTTCGTGTGTGAGTATGTATGTGTGTGTGAGTATGTGTGTGTGATGCGTGTGATGCGATGTGGTGTGTGTGATTGTTTGTGTGGTGATGTGTGTGTGTGTGTTTGTTTTGCGTATGTGTGTTGGTGTGCGTATGTGTGTGTTGTGCGTGTGAGTATGTGTGTAGTGTGTGTGTGTGAGTTGAGTTGTGTTGTGTGTGGATGTGTTGTTGTGTGTGCGTATGTGTGTGTGTGCGTATGGTGTGTGATGTGTGTGTGAGATGTGGTGGTGCGTGTGGTGTGTGTGTGTGTGATGGGTGTGGGTGTGTGTGTGCGTATGTGTGTGTGCGTGTGCGTATGTGTGGTCATGTTGTGTGTGGTATTGGTGTGTGTGTGTAGTGAGTTTGTGTGCGTGTGTGTGTGTTGATGTGTGTGTGTTTGATGGTTTTGTTTGCGTGTGGTGTGTGGTGTGTGTGTGTGTGCGTTATGTGTGTGTGATGTCGTGGTGTTGCGTACTGTGGTGTGGTGTGCGTGTGTGTGTTGTGTGATGTGTGGTTTGTGTGATTTGTGTGTGCGTGTTTGTTGTGTGGTGTGAATATGTGTGTTTGTGCGTATGTGTGTGGTGTGTGCGTATGTGTGTGTGATGTTGTTGTGTGTGCGTATGGTTGTGTGTGCGTTGTGTGTGGTGTGATGTGTGTGTGATGTTTGTTGCTGTGGTGTGTGTGTGTGTGTGTGTGTGCGTGTGTGTGTCGTGTGTGTGGATGTGTGTTGGTGTGGTGTGTGTGTGTGTGTGTGATGTGTATGTGTGTGAGTGCGTGTGGTGGTGTGATTTTGTGATGTGTGTGTGTGTGTGTGCGATGGTGTGTGTGGGCGTAGTGTGTGTGATGTGTGTGTTGCGTAGTGTGTGTGTGTGGTGTTTGGTTTGGTGTGATGTGTGTGTTGTGTGTGTGTGTGTGTGCGACGTGTTTGTGTGTGCGTATTTGGTGGATGTGTGTGTGCGTATAGTGTTGTGTGTGTGCGTTGTGTGTGTGTGTGTGATGTGTGTGTGTCGTGTGCGTATGTGTTGTTGTGTGTGCGTATGTGGTGTGAGGTTGTCGTATGTGTTGTGTGTGTGTGCTTTTGTGTGTGTGTTGACTTGTGTGTGTGTGCGTATGTGCGTGTGTGTGCGTGCGTGTTTGTGTTGTGTCGTGCGTATGTGTGTGTGTGTTCGTTATGTTTGTGTGTGTGTGCTTAGTGTGTGGTGTGCGTATGGTGTGTCGTTGTGTGTGTGCTTATGTGTGTGTGTGTGGCGTTTGGGTGTGTGTGTGAGTATGTGTGTGTGTGTGTGTGTGTGTGGTGTTGCGTATTGGTGTTATTGTGTGTGTGGTGTGCGGTGTTGTGTGTGTGCTGTGTGGTGTGTGTGTTGTGTCTTGTGTGTGTGTGCGTATGTGTGTGTGTGTATGTGGTGTGTGTGGTGTGTGCGGTTTTGGTGTGTGTGATGTATGGTGTGTGTGGTGTGTGCGTATGTGTGTGTGTGTATTGTGTTGTGTTGTGTGTGTGCGTGTGTGTGTGTGTGATGTTGTGTGGTGGTTTGTGTGCGTATTGTGTTGTGTGTGTGCCGTTCTGTGTTTTGTTGTATGTGTGTGTGTGTGTGTTTTTGTGCGTGTTTGGTGTGAGTATGTGTGGTGTGGTTTGTGTGTGTGCGTCTGTGTTGTTTTATGTGTTTGTGTGTGTGTGCGTGTGTGTGTGTGATGTATGTGTGTGTGTGTGTGTGTGTGCGTATGTGTGTGTGTGTATGGTGTGTGGTTGGGGCGGGAGAGGATAATATCATGCTGGCACCGGCTCTTGGCTGAGACGGGCCAGGAGAGGAGAAAGCATGAAAATACCTCCGCACTGCCACCTGTGTTTGTCGTGTGTGTGGTGTGTGTGTGGGGGGGGGGGGGGGGGGGGTTGGGGGGGGGGGGGCAGTGGTGGGGGGGGAGGCCAGATAGGATGATGTCACGGATGGCACCACGGTTCTTCTGCACCAGAATGAAAATAGCCTATACACTGCCACCTGTGTTTGTGTGTGTGTGGGGGTGGGGGGGTGTGTGTTGTGGGGGGGGGGGGGGAGGGGGGGGCGTCAGGGGGGGGGGGGGGAGAGCCAGCTGGCTGATGTCACGGAGGGCACCACGGTCTTCTGCACACAAGTGGAAAAATAGCGCCTCCACACTGCCACCTGGAAAAGTTTGATTTTGGTTTTGTAATTTAGTTTTTGCACGTGTTGTTAAGCATACGTATGTGTATGTGTTGTGAAGTATGTATGTATGCGTGTCTGTCTGTCTGTATGTTTACATATATATAGATATATTGGTGGCAAAAAATACAAATCCACAAGGCTAGGTGGGGACGCTATGGAATCGGAAAAACTGGCGTACGAAAAATATACAAACGCCCATATGGTACCAAACACTGCCCCCCCTCTGATGATACCTGCCCTCTTGTCGCAAAGCCGCAGGAAGGAGCTGGCATTATTCTTGGCTGGGTGCGCACCTGTCTTCAAAGGATGTGTATTAAAATACATTAATAAAGCGGTTCCAACTCATCCAAAAGGCAGTAGCCAAAGGAGCTCTGGGGGCTCTCCCCATGTAACATGGATGCAGGAGGATTGTGAAGTGACCTACCGACATTCCACGGACCCCCCCAACCACCACCTCAACCCCCATGATCGTCCCCAAGGCCACATGGGAATAAATACAGGCCTGATTCTTCTCCTCATTGTAAACGAATCCAAACAAGAAAAGCCTACGAGTTGGAACTGGGCTTCTGCTCAGACCACAACAACGTCAGCAAATTCCAGGAAAAGAGCGGTCAGATAAGGAGCTCCACGGTATCCTCAAACAACAAGGATTCCTGGTCATTCCTACGTAGTCTTCACCATAGGTACCACTGGTGACCATACCAATCACAACTTATACCCATTGTCCACTTCATCAGCGAGACACGTAAACAAAACCATATCTAAGGTGCACAGAGAATATATCGCCTCCTGTACCAGCATTCTTGCCACACGTCGCTATGAAGGAGTCCCTCACGCTGGCGGGGGATACTTATATGTCTGCCATTGGTCATGGGGACTTTCCCAGCTGCGGCGGAACGGAGGGTCCCTTAACACCACGCCCTTCCGGCGTTATCTTTTTTTGTATTTATAGATATATGTACTTATGTATGTATGCATGCATGTGTGCGAAAACATGTTGTTAAGTATGTATGTATGTGTATATGTTGTGAAGTATGGCATGATGTGTGTCGTGTCTTGTCGTTTCGTTTGTTGGCATATAATTTCTTTTTATAGAGGGGAATGTGTTATGATGTCTGTCTGTCTGTCGTCTGTCTGTCTGTCTGTCTATAGTCTGTCTGTCGTATGTTGGATTATTATATATGTGTGAGGTCTGGACTGTCGTCTGTTGTCGTCTGTCTGTATCTTTGCATATATATAGATGTGTTTATGTCTGTCTGTCTGTCTGTCTGTCTGTCTGTCTGTCTGTCTGTCTGTCTGTCTGTCTGTCTGGCGATAAATGGTGTTAAGTAGTGTAGGTTGTATGCACGTATTCGTTAAGTCAGGCTCCACACTGTTTAGTTTGATTGTGTTGTACGTGTGTGTCTGTGTATGTGTATGTGTGCCATCACGATTGTGAGCTGGTGTGTTGCCTTTCCCATCCCTAGCAAACTAGGTAAGTCTCATAGTGCATGTGGGTGAGTGCTGTGCGTGCTCCTTGTGTGTGCATGTGTATGTGTATGTGTCTGTGTGCATGTGTATGTGTGTGTGTATGTGTGTGTGTGTGTAGGTGTGTTTTTGTGTATGTGTGTGCGTGTGTGTGGGTGGGTGGGTGGGTGTATGCGTATGCGTCTGTATATCTCCACACTGCTAGTTTGTTTTTTGTGTTACGCATCGCAAATTCAGGGACTTAGTGCGAACCCAGTGCGACGCGCTGCCCCCCGAACCCCACGGAGCCCGGGGGGTCTGGAGGGCCATTTCTGACAAAGCAAAGTACAGTCAAGAGCGTTCCTCCCACCTGTGAGGTACATGTTGACCGAGACCGCCAGTACAAAGCAAAGTACAGTCAAGATTGTTGCCCCCACCTGTGAGGTACATGTGACCAGCGACGTACAAAGAAAGTACAGTCAAGATCGTTGCCCCACCTAGGGTACAGGTTGACCGAGAACGCCAGTTACAAAAGCAAAGTACAGTTCCAAGATCATTCCCCCACATGTGAGGACAGTGACCGAGACCACCAGTACAAAGCAAAGTACAGTCAAGATGTTTCCAGTGGTAGGCACCCAGGCCAGGCCCTCACGGTGGAGTCGTTGCAGGGCCAAGCCACCTGACCCTTCCATTTGTAACAGGCCTCTAAAGCGGTCAAAGACCTTGGAGGGGACAAGACCGCAGAAGAGTTCTGAGATGGGGACTCCACCCAAGCGAGTTGTGTACAGAGCTTGGTCATGGCCCTCTGTGAAGTGGGGGTGGGGGTGGGGGTGTGTAGTGCAGGGGGGGTTTGTGTGTGTGTTGGGGGGGGGGGGGGGGGGGGGGGGGGGGGGGGGGGGGGGGGGGGGGGGATAGTAAATACCAAAACTCGCCCAAGCGAGTTGTGTACAGAAGCTGGTCATGGCCCTTGTTGTAGTGGGGGTGGGGGGTAGTGGGCTGTGTGGTGTGTGTGGGTGTGTGGTGTGGTGGGGGTGGTGGGGGGGGGGTAGTGGTGTGAGGTGTGTGTGTGTGTTGTAGGTGTGTGTGTTATGGCCCTGGTTTATGGCCGGGGCTGAGGTGGGGGTGGGGGGTTGGGGTAGTGTGTGTGCGTGTATTGGGGGGGGGGGGGGCGGGGGTTAGGGTGTGGTGTGTGTTGGGCGGGGTGTGGGGGGGGGGGGGGGCGGGGGGCTTGGCTCCAAGTGGTGAATAGTGAGTGGGGACGCCGCCAAGCGAGTCGTGTACAGAGCTGTTTGGTATGGCCCTGGGGTCGGGGTGGGGGATGTGTTTGTGTGGGTTGTTGTGAGTTGTGAGTGAGTTGCAGTCGTGTGTGTGTGTGTGTGTGTCGTGTGGTGGGTGGTGTGTGTGTGTGTGTGGGTGAGTGGGGGGGGGGGGGGGGGTGGCGTAGGCCCAGTGGTGAATGGTGTGAATGCCCAAGTGTACCAAGTGAGTGGGGAAAGTAGACTGGTCATGGCCAATCTGTTCGGGTGGGTGGGGGGTGAGGAGTCGTTGTGTGTGTGTGTTGTTGTTGTTGTGTGTTGCTTTGGGGTGGTTTGTGTGTGGGGTGTGTGGGTGAGGTGTGGGTGTTGTTGTTGTTGTTGTTTGCTGTTGTTGGGTTGTTGTGTTGTTCGTGTGTGTGGGGGGGTGGGGGGGTGGGGGGGTGGGGTGCGTGTGGGTCTCACGCACCACACTACACCACACCTCACACCTCCACTCCGCACCAGCACATATCAGTTGTAAGCTGAGTATCTTGCTGCTTGAGTGCCCCACCCCTCCTCCCTCGCACGAACACATACAAAACCACCACCACCGCACCTCACCACTCAAAACCATACCTCACGCACCTCACTACACCACATAGCTGTTGCCAGCTTAGCATCTTGCTGCTTCAGTGCTCCACCCGCCCTCCCTCTCACAAACACACAGGAAACCACCACCACCCACTCACCACACTGCACTCCACACCACTCCACACCACACCACACCTCACCACACCTCACCAACCCAAACCATACAGCAGCTCACCACACCACACTTCACCACTCCACACCACACCACACCTCACCACCCCAAACCATACAGCAGCTCACCACACCACACCAAACCATACAGCAGCTCACCACACCACACCACACCACACCACACCAAAAACCATACAGCAGCTCACCCAAAACCCCACGCCTCACACCCCAAAAACCATACGCAGCTAACCACACCCCACCACACCACCCCAAAACGCATACGCGAAGCTCACCACACCACACCACACCACCCAAACCATACAGAGCTCACCAACCACACACACCATACAGCAGCTCACCACACCACCCCAAACCATACAGCAGCTCACCACACCACACCACACCACCCCAAACCATACAGCAGCTCACCACACCACACCACACCAAACCATACAGCAGCTCACCACACCACACCACACCACACCACACCACCCCAAACCATACAGCAGCTCACCACACCACACCACACTGCACCACCCCAAACCATACAGCAGCTCACCACACCACACCACACCACACCACACCACACCACACCAAACCATACAGCAGCTCACCACACCTCACCACGCACCTGTTGTCAGCTTAGCATCTTGCTGCTTGAGAGCGGCGGTGCAGCGCAACTTTAAGGTGAATGCCATGAGTAGCACACAAGCAGAACACACACAACGCTCCTCACCTCTCCACACCACACATCACCACTCCACTCCACAACCCACAATACCACACCACTCCACACCTCACCACTCCACTCCAACCCGCACCATACCACACCACTCCACACCATACAGCAGCGCACCTCACCACACCACGCACCTGTTGTCAGCTTAGCATCTTGCTGCTTGAGAGCGGCGGTGCAGCGCAACTTTAGGGTGAACGCCATGAGTAGCGCATGAGCAGCAAACACACCCAGAAGAGATGCCCGAGCTGCCATAAATATCTCTAACTCAACCTGTGAATGGTTGTATGGTGTGGTGGTGGTGGTGGGGTGGTACGGTGACGGAGGTGTGTGAGTGGGTGGTAGGTGAGTGGGGTTGGTGGGTGGGGTGGTGGTGGTGGTGGGGTTGAGTTGTTGGTTTCCTGTGTGTTTGCATGAGGGAGTAGCGCATGAGCAGCAAACACACACAGAAGAGATGCCCGAGCTGCCCTAAAATCTCATAAATCAACATGTGAATGTTTGTATAGGGGGGGGGGGGGGGAGGGGGGGAGGGGGAGGGGGGGGTACGGGGGGGGGGGGGGGGGGGGGGAGGGGGGGGGCGATGGGGGTGGGGGTGGGGGGGGGGTGAGGGGGTCGCGGCTTGAGGGGGGGGTGAGTGGGTGGCTGGGGGGGGGGGGGGTGGGGGGGAGGGAAGGTGGAGGTTGTGGTGGTGGGGGGGGGAGGGGTTGAGTGGGTGGTGGTGGTGGTGGGGGGGGGGGGGTGGGTGTGGATGGTGCGTGGGGGGGGAGGGGGTGATGGTGTGGTGGTGGGTGGGGTGTGGGTAGGTGAGTGGGTGTTGCCGTGGGGGTGGTGGCCCTGGGGGGAGGGGGGTATGGTGTGGTGGTGGTGGGCGAGGTGGTGCAGGAGTGGGTGGGTGGTGGTGTTCAGTGTGTTTGGGCGAGGAAGGAGGGATGGGTGTGCAAATACACACAGAAGAGAAGCCCGGACTGCCATAACTAACTCAACTCAAACTGTGGTGGTCAGGGGTGGAGATGGGGGTGGGGGTGGAGGCCTATGTGAGTGAGAGGTGGGGGGTGGGGTGTGAAGTGGTCTGGGGTGAGAGTGAGTGGGTGGTGAGTGGTGGTGGTGGTGGTGGGTGTGAGTGGTGGGTCCCGCGTATCGGCTGGTGGGATGGTGGTGGTGGTGCGAGTGGTGAGTGGTGGTGATGGTGGTGGGGGATGGTGTGGTGGTGGGGTTGGTGTGGGTTGGAGTGGGTGGTTGTGGTGGTGGTGGGGGTGGTGGTGGTGTGGTGGGTGGGTGGTGGTGGTGGTTTCTTGTGTGTTTGTGCTTGTGTGAGGGAGGAGGGATGGGGGTGCAAACACACACAGAAGAGAAGCTTGGGTGGTAAATCAATATCACCAACTCAACCTGCGCACTGTTGTGGTGTGGTGTGGTGGTGGTGGTGGTGGGTGGTGTGTTTGTGTGTGTTTGGTGGTGGTGGTGGGTGGTGGTGGTTTCCAGTGTGTTTGTGTGACATCATACAGTATCTTGTACTGCATGATGTACACGCGTATCTTGCACTGAGACATATGTAAAATCTCTCTTTATTAGTCATTTTACTATTCTTCTTCTTACCTGTCTATTTATCCTTTTATATCCTTCTTGGGCGCGCGGCGAGGAGAGGGCGAAACCGCGGGGAGAAGGCACACGCGGCGGAGCGCGCGGGAGGAGGGAGAGGGACGAGGCCCGCGGCGGAGGAGGCAGGGCGAGGCGGCGGAGCGGGCGACGGGAGGCCGGGGAAAGCGACGGGGCGCGCGAGAAAAGGAGGAGAAGGAGGAAGGAGAAGGCACAGTTCTTATCTCTCTTTATTATTTATATTCTTACTATCCCTCTTTATAAGTCATTTTCCTATTCTTCTTATCTCTCTATTATTCTTATCTATCTTTTTATTCCTATCGTATTTTTCTTATTTCCACCTCCACTTCTTCGAATATGGGAAGAGACGTTCAATCTCGCTGCGGTCGGGGGGGCGATCTCTGTTTGCAGAAGCGGGCCCATGGCTCTTTATGACTGCCCTTGGCTCATTATTATTCCTTGTACTATTCTTCTATCTTCTTATGTTCCACCCTATTATTCTATCTTTCGTAGTAGTCGCATTTTCTTATTCAACCTCCATCTTCGAATCTGGGAAGAGACGCTTCATCTCCGCTGGCGGCTCAGGTGGGGAGATCTCTGTTTGCAGTAACATGGTCAGGCCGAACAGCACAGCCCAGGCGAAGGCCGTGAAAGGGAGGAGGACACTGCCCTTGGCTGATGGTAGCTGCAGGCCGACAACGAAGCTGACAACCAGCATGGTAGGTGCAGAGAAGTACCTGGGGTGGGGGGTGGGTGGGTGGGGGGGAGGGAGAGGGGAGGGGAGGGGTTGTGGTGTGGTGGTGGTGGGGGTTGGGGGTGGGGGGGGGGGGGGGGGGGGGGGGAGGGGGGGGGGGGGGGGGAGGGGGGGGGAATGTGGTAAGAAATGGAGAAAGAGAATAAATGTGGGTGGGGGGTGGGGGGGGGAGGAGGAGGGGTTGTTGTTGTTGGTGGTGGTTGTGGGTAGTGACTCTTGTGGGTGTGTGTGTGTTCGTGGATGGTGTTGGGTGTGTGTGGGGGTGTGTGTTGTGTGGTCGGTGTGGGGTGGTGTTGTGGGGGGGGGGGGGGAGGTGGGGTCGGGTGGTTGTGTGTGTGTCGTGGGGGGGGGGGGGGGGGGGGGAGGGGGGGGGAGGGACGCGGTGGTCGGGTGTGTGGTGTGTGTGGTGGTGGTGTGTGATTGTGTGTTGTGTTGTATGTCGTGTTGAGAGGGTGTGTGTGTGTTGTGTGTTATGTGGGTTTTGGGGGGGTGGGGGGGGTGGGGGGTGGGGGGGGATAGGGGGGAACTTGGGTGGTGGTGGTGGGGTGGGTGTCGTGCTGGCGTGTGTGGTTGGTGTGTGTGATGTGGGTTAGTGTGTGTGTGGGTGTGTGTGGTTTGAGTGTTGGGTTTTTGTGTGTGTGGTGGGGGTGTGTGTGGGGGGGGGGGGAGGGATAAGGGGGAGGGGTGGTGGTGGTTGTGTGTGTGGGGGTGGGGTGTGTGTGTGTGGTGTGTGTTGTGTGTGTGGGCTGTGTGTGTTCTGTATGAGTGTGTTGTGTGGTTTTCGCGGTGTGGGGGTGGGGGCAGGGTTGGGGTGGGGGTCGGTCGGGGGTTAGGGGTGGGGGTGGGGGCGAGCTCCAGAAGCTAGTTAGCTCCCATTACACCATAACACCCCCCCCCCCCACACCCACCCAAACTGGCCCATTGGGACCCACCCCACCCAGATTACCCCCGGGGCGTAGGGGGGGTTAGGGGGGTAGGGGTGTGGATTGGACAACACCCATTTCTTAAATACCTGCACAAAACAAACTTGCCCAGGAACGGGCTCGGAAAAAACATTCAAAGCTCCCCTACACCTTACTACCCCCCCCCCCCCCCCCCCCAACCCCCCACACAACAACTGAACCCGACCTGCCCAACACAATCTGCCCCGGAAACGAGCTCCAGAGGCACCATTGCCCCCTTAACCCTACCTTACAAACCACCCCCCCCCCCCCACACCACACACCACACAACACACACCACAACAAACACACCAACTTACCCCCGACCTGCAACCACAGCGCTGCCAGGGACAGCTTCCAGAGTTATATCTCCACCAGGAACTGCGGCACAGCCCCCACCCCCCCAACCCACAAATAAACCCCCCCACCCACTAACCCCCAATTACCCAACCCACTAACCCCCTTGGGGGGAGGGGGGGCGGGGGAGGGGAGGGGGAGGGGGGAGGGGGAGGGGGGAAGGGGAGGGGGAGGGGGGAGGGGGATTAAAGCCTGATCTGATAACTGCCCAAAACACCAGCGCCCAGGGACGAAGATCCAGAGGTACATTAGCTCTTGCCCACCCCACCCAAACCATTAACCCCAGTGAAAGCGAACGGGTTGGCCCCCACAAACCTCACGGACTTGCCCAATAAGGGTAACATATATTATGTACCTTGGCACACCAGCTGCCAGGGCCGAGCATCCAGAGATAATAGCTCCCCTACCCCCCTTACTACCCCCCCCCCCCCCCCCCCACTACCCCCCAACACCACACCAATACTAAACCCCTACCTTGCAAACCAGGCTGGCCAAGGGCGAGCTCCAGAGCTCATACAGCTCCCACCAGGACGCCTGCGCCTCCCCCCCCCCCATACCCACCCCCCCCATTAACCCCACTACACAGCCACTTAAACCCTGGGGATGGGAGGGGAGGAAGAGGGGGAGGGGGAGGGGGGGAGGGAGGGGGATTGGGATTAAAAAAGGCCTGACTCTAAATACCTGCAACACAATCTGCCCAGGGACGAGCTCCAGTGCAACGTAGCTCCCCACCAGGAAGCCTGCGGCCATTGAAAGCAGTGCACGCCCCGCCTTAGAGCGCGCCATGGGGCCTCCTAGCATGGAGGCTGCCATACCTAGCACAGTGGCGGCCCCAAGGAGCATGTGGGGAAGTGCTCTTACCTGACAAGCTTCTGTAGGGTGGGAGTGGGTTGGGTGAGGTGCGTTATGGTGTGTTGTGGTCGTGGGGGGGGGGGGGGGGGGGGGGGGGGAGGCGCGCCATGGGGCCTCATAAGCATGGGAGGATGCCATTCCTAGTTACAGTAGGCAGCAAACCCAGGAGCCAGGGCGGCAAGTGCTCTTTCCTGGAAAAGCCCTGTAGGGTGGGGGTGGGGGTGAGGTGCGTTTGTGTGTGTGTGTGTGTGTGTGTTGTGTGGGGGGGGGGGGGGGGGTGGGGGGGGGGGGAAGGGCCCATGGGGCCTTCTAGAATGGGGAGGTGAATAATAGTACAGGGGAGGAAAAGGGCAACAAGAGGCCATCGGGGCCAGTGCCCCTTTCCTTGACCAAGCCCCTTTGGGTGGGGAAGTGGGGGGGTGGGGGGTTGAGGGGAGGGGAGGGGGAGGGGTAGGGGAGGGGGGAGGGGGAGGGGGAGGGGGCGGGGGAGGGGGAGGGGGAGGGGGGGGGGGAGGGGGGAGGGGGGGGAGGGCAGGGTGTGTGTGTTGTGGGGGGGGGAGGGAGAGGGGGGGGGGGGGGGGGGAAGGGAGAGGGTGAGGGGGGGGGGAGGTGGAGGGGGGGGGTGTTGTTTGGGGGGGGAGGGAGGGAGGGGGGGGGGGGGGGGGGGGGGGGGGGGTGGGGGGAGGGGCTAAGTGGGAACCCAGAGGACGCCACCAGGAGCTAAAGAGGCCAGTGGCTCCTTCACTTTGGCCAGACAATGTAGGGTGAGAGGGGGCGGTGGGGGGAGTTGTGTGTGTGTGGTGGGTTGTGTGTGTTAGTGGTGGGTGGTGGTGCGTGGTCGGTGGGTGGTGGTGTATGCTCTAGTGACACAGTGGCCGGCAACCAGGAAGCAAAAGAGGGGCCAGTGGCTCCTTCATTGGCCCAAACCAATGAGGGGGGAGGGGGTGAGCAGTGAGCTGCTTGTCTGGTGGAGAGATGTGTGATGTCGTTGTGATTGTGTAGGGGGGGGGTGAGAAGGTGTGGGTGTGTGTGTGGTTTGTGGGAGGAGGGTGGGGAATGGTGGGGGGGGTTTGGGTTTTATGCTGTGTCTGTTTGTAAGTGATAATATTTGTAAGTGACACAGTGGCGGGCCAGCAGGGGGAGCCAATGTGGGTAGTGCTCCCTCTTGCCAGACCACTGTGAGTACAGAGTGGAGGTGAGTGATGAGTGACCTGAGGGGGACGGAGGGGGCAGGTGGGTGGGGGCTGGAGGGTGGGTGGTTGGGAGGGAACGGCGGTACGGGGGGGGTAGGGGTGGGGGGGCAGGGGGGGGGCGTTGGTGGGATGTAGTTTGGGCTGCCCAGGTTGGCGTCCTGGAGGCGCTCGTCGCCAACGCGGGGGGGGGGGGGGGGGGGGAGGTTTCAAAGGACACAGTGTCGGCCAGCGTACTCCAACCCCGGGGAAACCCGCGCGGGGCGGGGGCACAGCCAGCGCGCCGACGCACCCCAGGCGTCACCCCACGCCGCGGCACCCGATCGCCCACCCTACCCAATCCGGCACCAACCGAGCCCACCCGACGCCACCCCAGGACACGCAGGGCTGCGGAACCGCGACGCCACAGCCACCAGAGCAGGCCGCAAACCCACCCCAGCACACCCCCACGCCGCGGAACCCGGACTCCACCCCACCAAGATCCTTCCCAAACTTATGCACACCTGCTCCACCCCATCACACCACACTCCTTTTCAAATTACTCCACAAAAACGAGAGACGGTCCACACCCCAACCCCAACACCAAAAAAGTCGCTTGCCCAAACCGAGAACCAAACCCAGACACATCCCAAGCCTCGCTCACCCGAAGCCAACCCCACCCAATCCTCCCCAACCCACCCCAACCCAATCCTACCAAACCGATTCACACCTACTCCCACCCCATCACAACCCCACTGCTCTCCTCTTTCGTCCAACCTACTCCAAACCCCACCCAATTCTCGTACCAATAACCACCCCACCCAATCCATTCACAAAACCTATCCACACCCACTACTCCACCCAATCTACACCCCACTGATCTTCACCCTAACTCCACCCCACCCAATACGTACCCAAACCCACCCCACCCCAATCCTTGCCCCATTATATCCCACCATACTACACCCCATCACGCCCCACTCCTCTTCACCCTACTCTACCCTACTCCATCCCACCCTACTCCTCCCCACGGCCATCCCATACTCATTACCTGCCCCACCCCTCCACATCTTCTGGGTTATGCATGGACACATGGCCCTTGTCCCACCCCACCCTAACTCCATCCCACCCATCTCCAATCCATCCCACCCCACTCCTCTTCACCCTAATCCACCCCACCAATCCTTATCCACCCCACTCCCTGGTCATCCCAAACCAATTACCTGCCCTTCACCTCCACATCTTCTGAGCTGTGCACATGGCGCTCGTCCCACCCCACCCCACCCCCACCCGATCCTTCCCCAACCCACCCTACTCCACTCCACCGCATTCTTCTTCAACCCACTCCATCCCTTCCTACTCTACCCCAATCCTCTTCACCCTACTCCACCCCACCCCTTGGTCATCCATAACTCATTACCTGCCCACACTTCCACATCTTATGAGTTGTGCATGGACACATGGCCTTCGTCCCACCCCACCTTACTCCACCCCACCCAACTCCACTCCACCCCACTACTCTTCATCCCAGTCCATCCCACCCCACGGCCATCCCATACCATTTACCTGCCCCACACCTCCACATCTTCAGAGTTGTGCATCGGCACATGGCGCTCGTCCCACTCCACCCTACTCCACCCTACTCCACCCCACCCAATCCTTATCCAACCCACCCTATTCCACTCCACCCTACTCCTCTTCACCCCACCCCACTCCCTCCCACCCTACTCCATCCCTCCCTACTCTACTCCATCCCACTCCACTCCTCTTCACCCTACTCCACCCCACCCCCCGGCCATCCCATACTCATTACCTGCCCCACACCTCCACATCTTCAGAGTTGTGCATGGGCACATGGCGCTCGTCCCACAGTCTGGGGCAGAGGGACAGAGGGAGCTGAGGGCAGCGGGCACCACCCCTCAAGGGAAGGGGAGGTTGCAAAACGATGAGCAACACTCCACTCATCACTAGGATGGCCAAGCTGCGGACCACAACCTGCAGCATGAAGACAGGTCAGTGTGTGTGTGTGTGTGTGTGTGTGTGTGGAGGGGGCGGGGTAGGGGGGGGGGGGGGGGGGGGGGGCAGACGGACAGAGGGAGCTGAGGGCAGCGAGCACCACCCCTCAAGGGAAGGGGAGGCTGCCAAAACGATGAGCAACACTCCACTCATCACTAGGATGGCCAAGCTACGGACCACAACCTGCAGCATGAAGACAGGTCAGTGTGTGTGTGGGGGGGGGGGGGTGGACGGGGCGGGGTAGGGGGGGGGGGGGGTGGGGGGGGGGGGGCAGAGGGACAGAGGGAGCTGAGGGCAGCGAGCACCACCCCTCAACAGACGGGGAGGCTGCAAAACAATGAGCAACACTCCACTCATCACTAGGATTGCTAAGCTGCGGACCACAACCTGCAGCATAGAGACAGGTCTGAGTGTGTGTGTGTGTATGTTGAGAGGGAGGGGGGGTGGGAGGGCAGCGAGCACCACCCCCTTAAGGAAAGGGGACGTTGCAAAACAATGAGCAACACTCCACTCATCACTAGGATGGCCAAGCTGCGGACCACAACCTGCAGCATAGAGACAGGTCAGTGTGTGTGTGTGTGTGTGTGTGTGTGTGTGTGTGGAGGGGGCGGGGTAGGGGGGGGGGGGGGGGGGGGGGGGGGGGGGGGGGGCAGACGGACAGAGGGAGCTGAGGGCAGCGAGCACCACCCCTCAAGGGAAGGGGAGGCTGCCAAACAATGAGCAACACTCCACTCATCACTAGGATGGCCAAGCTACGGACCACAACCTGCAGCATAGCGACAGGTCAGTGTGTGTGTGTGTGTGTGTGTGTGTGTGTGGAGGGGGCGGGTAGGGGGGGGGGGGGGGGGGGGGGGGGGGGCAGAGGGACAGAGGGAGCTGAGGGCAGCGAGCACCACCCCTCAACAGACGGGGAGGTTACAAAACAATGAGCAACACTCCACTCATCACTAGGAATGCTAAGCTGCGGACCACAACCTGCAGCATAGAGACAGGTCTGAGTGTGTGTGTGTGTATGTTGAGAGGGAGGGGGGGGGGGGAGGGCAGCGAGCACCACCCCCTTAAAGAAAGGGGACGTTGCAAAACAATGAGCAACACACCACTCATCACTAGGATGGCCAAGCTGCGGACCACAACCTGCAGCATAGAGACAGGTTAGTGTGTGTGTGTGGAGGGGGAAGGGGGGGGGGGGGGGGGGGGGGGGGGGAGGGTAGCGAGCACCGCCCCCTTAAGGGAAGGGGACGTTGCAAAACAATGTGCAACACACCACTCATCACTAGGATGGCCAAGCTGCGGACCACAACCTGCAGCATAGAGACAGGTTAGTGTGTGTGTGTGGAGGGGGAAGGGGGGGGGGGGGGGGGGGGGGGGGAGGGTTAGCGAGCACCGCCCCTCAAGGGAAGGGGAGGATGCAAAGCAAAAAGCAAAATCTGAGCCAACAAAATGTAAAAATATGTTTGAAATTATATTCTAGATTTAGCTCAAAAGCCAGTTTACAATTGGGCCACCCTACTTCAGTGTCTGCAGTGTCTGTCGCAGTTGCATGGCAGGGTACAAGGGCAAACAGTGCTGTACTTGGTTGTTGGGGTAGCACTTGAACATGAGTGGTGCCAGAGAGGCTGTCATGAGCACCCACAGGAGTCTAGACAAGACAAGACAAGGCATGGAATGGCCAGGGCACAAGGGCAAACAATGCTGTACCTGGTTGTTGGGGTAGCATTTGAACATGAGTGGTGCCGGAGAGGCTGTCATGAGCAACCACAGGAGTCTAGACAAGACAAGACAAGGCATGGAATGGCCAGGGCACAAGGGCAAACAGAGCTGTACCTGGTTGTTGGGGTAGCACTTGAACATGAGTGGTGCCGGAGAGGCTGCCGTGAGCATGAGCAGGGTACCCATCAAAATACCCTCGGACTGTATCGCTGCTAGCAGAAACTGCATCAAAACAGAGCGAATCTTGCCATGCGCACAGCCAGCAGGAGTCAAGACAAGACAAGGCATGATATGGCAAGGCCAGGGAACAAGGGGAACAATACCATACCTGGTTGTTGGGGTAGCACTTGAACACGAGTGGAGCCAGAGAGGCTGCCGTGAGCATGAGCAGGGCACCCATCAAGATGCCCTCAGAAGGTCTCGCTGCTAGCAGAAACTGGACCAAATCGAACAGAGCGAATCTTGCCATGAGCACAGCAAGCAGCACGGTTACAGTGTGCGTCAAGGCCTGCCAGTTGGCGAGGCGTAGGCGCCTCCTGCCGGAGGTGGCGTGCTGGTAGAGGAAGAGGGGGGCGGTGGCAGCGAGGACGAGGATGATGGTAGGGGCCACGAGGGAGGCTTCAGGGAGCACCAGCATGGACAGCTTGGCCGAGTATATGCTGAAGGGGGGGTGGGGGGGTAGGCAGGTTTATATTTATGGGTGGTTTGGCGTGTGTGTGGGGGGGTGGAATGGTGTGGGCCGCGGTGGCAGCGAGGATGGAAATGATGGTAGGAGCCACCAGGACGGCTTCAGGGAGAACCAGCATGGACAGCTTGGCGGAGTAGATGCGGCAAGGGGGGTTTAGGTTTGCATTAAGAGTTGGCTTGGTGTGGGGGGTTCAGACAGGTGTGGGGGGGTCGGACTGGTGTGGGGGGTTCAAAATGGTGTGTGGGGGGTCGGAATGGTGTGGGTGGCGGTGGCAGCGAGGACGAGGATGATGGTAGGAGCCATGAGGGAGGCTTCAGGGAGCACCAGCATGGACAGCTTGGATGAGTAGATGCTGCAGGGTTGGTGCATCCATCCATCCACATATAATATATATATATATATATATATATATATATAGAAACAAGCATGAGATACAAAACCCACCTGTGCATTATCTAATTACTATCATACATTATCTAATAATCCTTAGCAAGAAACAATTAGCTTTTTCTTTTTTCTTTGTTTCTCTTTTCCTACCCACCAGTGCAATCCCATATAGCTTTGTTTCTCTTTTCCAACCCACCAGTGCAATCCCATATAGCTTTTTTTTCTTTTTCTCATTTCTTCTTGAACACACCTGTGCAATATCCAATTCTATTTTTTGTCCAACCCACTTTTGCAGGATCATGTTTTTTCTTCTTTTTCCTTTTTTGTCTCTTTTCTTTCCCAGCCCACCTGTGCAATACACAATTAGCTTGTTCCTTTTCCAACTTTTCTTCTATTTCCCGCCTGTGCAATATCCAATTAGCTTTTTCACACTTTGTCTTTTCTTCTCTTTCCCGCCTGTGCAATATCCAATTAGCTTTTTCACATTTTGTCTTTTCTTCTCTTTCCCGTCTGTGCAATATCCAATTAGCTTTTTCACATTTTCTCTTTTCTTCTCCAACCCATCTGTGCAATATCCAAACAATTGTTTTTCCAACCCACCTTCGCAAGATCCAATTAGTTTTTCTTTCTTTTCTTTTTTTCCCTCTTTCCTCTTTTTTTTTTTTTTCAACCCACCTGTGCAATATCCAATTCGCCTTCTCGCTGATGTGGCCAAGACCTACGAGCCGCCGTGCAGCCAGCACCCCAGCTCCAGTTGTTGCCAACACAAGGAAGCCGGGGTACATCACCTCGCCTGCAAAGTCCTCGTGGGACGAGCAGTACAGCTTATCCTCCAACACGCAGATGAGGGATGCCTGATTAGGCACAAAAGGTGTATCAGTGTTTGTAGTGTTTGTGTGTTTGTGTCTTTGTGGGGGACGAGGAGTACAGCTTATCCTCCAACACACAGATATGGAATGCCTGATTAGGCACACAGGGTGTATCAGTGTTTGTAGTGTGTTTGTGTGTTTGTGTCTGTGGGTGTGCCTTTGTGGGGGACAAGCAGTACAGCTTATCCTCCAGCACACAGATGAGGGATGCCTGATTAGGCACAACGGGTGAATCAGTGTTAGTGTTGCGTTTGTGTTGTAGTGTGTTTGTGTTGTAGTATTTGTAGTGTGTTTGTCACACCCCACCCACATCCACCCACCCACACCTGCACGCACCTGGAAAATGAGTAGCAGCCTGATGGATGTCTTGGATGATTGTGCATGGACCAGTCCAGGAACTAGCAGCACAGGCACTGTTGCCCCCATCCCCCCCCCCCCCCCCCCCCCCCCACACACACACACACACACACACACACACACACACACACACACACACACACGCACACACACACACACAAACAAACAAATACACACACATGCACGCACCAGGAAAATGAGTAGCAGCCTGATGGATGTCTTGGATGATTGTGCATGGACCAGTCCAGGGACCAGCAGCGCAGGCACTGTTGCCCCATCCCCTCCCACACACACACACACTCACAAACACACACACCAACAGACCCACACACGCGCACGCACCTGGAAAATGAGTAGCAGCCCTATGGATGTCTTGGATGATTGTGCATGGACCAGTCCAGGGACTAGCAGTGCCGGCACTGTTGCCCCCAGCACCAATTTACACATGAGGTGAAGGTCGATGCCGCCGATGGTGATATCGAGGAACCAGAAGTGCTGAGGTAGGTGAGAGGGGGGGAGGTTGTGTTGTGTTGTGTTGTGTTGTGTTGTGTTGGGATGGTTTGGGTTGGGTTGGGTTGGGTTGGGATGGGTGGGTTGGTTGGGTTGGGTTGGGTTGGGTTGGGTTGGGTTGGGATGGGTTGGGTTGGGTTGGGTTGGGTTGGGCTAGGCTGGGTTGGGTTGGGTTGGGTTGGGTTGGGTTGGGTTGGGTTGGGTTGGGTTGGGTAGGGTTGGGTTGGGCTGGGTTGGGTAGGGTAGGGTTGGGTTGGGTTGGGTTGGGTTGGGTCGGGTCGGGTCGGGTTGGGTTGGGTTGGGTTGGGTTGGGTTGGTTGGGTTGGGTTGGGTTGGGTCTGGCCTGGTTTGGTCTGGTCTGGTCTGGTTTGGTTTGGTTTGGTTTGGTTTGGTTTGGTTTGGTTTGGTTTGCATGAACCACACACATTTCATGAAAGCGACCCCCGTATTGCACTCATCCCCCCCCCCCCACCACCACCACCACACACACACACACATTATAGCCCCACCTGTTGCATGAACCACGCACATGTCATGAAATCAACCCTCGTATTGCACTAATCCCCCCCCCCCACCACCCCCACCACCACCACCCCCACCACCACACACACACACACTATAGCCCCACCTGCTGCATGAACCACACACATGTCATGAAAGCAACCCTCGTATTGCACTAATCCCCCCCCACCCCCCCCACCCCACCCACCCCACCCACCACCACCACCACACACACACACACACTATAGCCCCACCTGCTGCATGAACCACACACATGTCATTGAAAGCACCCCCTGTATTGCACTAATCCCCCCCCCCCCCCCCCACACACACCACCACCACCACCACCACCACACACACACACACACACATTATAGCCCCACCTGCTACATGAACCACACACATGTCATGAAAGCGCCCCCCGTGAAGACGATGTACTCTCTCAAGCTCTGTGAGTTGTTGAACAAAGCCAAGCCACCTGCCCCCACCAGGGGGGCCGGCAGCCACACCATTGGCAGGCACGCACGCACACACACACACACACACACACACAAATTGTATCCTCACCTGCTGCATGAACCACACACATGTCATGAAAGCGCCCCCAGTGAAGACGATGTACTCTCTCAAGCTCTGTGAGTCATAGAACAGGGCCAAGCCACCTGCCCCCACCAGGGGGGCCGGCAGCCACACCATGGGCACGCCCATTGCCAGCGCCCCCGCTGTGGTGCATAGCAACAGGAAGGAGCCAGCTAGCGTTACATCCACACTCTCGCCAAGGGCGCCTGCCATGTGTGCCATCGTCACCGCGGCGAATCCAAAGAGGCCGATGGTGACAGCTATCCAATTCCAGGGGGGGTGAAGCTTGATGTACTGCCCAAAGGCGTGAAATACAACGCGGCCCTCGAAGCCGACCAGAGCGCCGACCAAGGCGATTGTGATGACTGCCTTGTGGGTGAAGCCGAAGGATTGTGACTTTCCTTTCATCCACCACAGACCCTGTTGCAGTTCAAGGTGACAGGTAGGCACAGGTTAGGGGGGGTGGGGTGGGGTGGGGTGGAGGGGTGGTGGGGAGGGTGGTGGAGGGGTGAAGGGTGATTGGTGGGTGAGGGTGAGGGTGGGGGTGGGTGGGGTGGGGTGGGTGGGGGGTGTGGAGGGGTGGGGGGGGGTGGGGGGGGGTGGGGGGGGGAATGACAGCCTTGTGGATGAAGCCGAAGGATTGTGACTTCCCTTTCATCCACCCATAGACCCTGTGGCAGTTCAAGGTGGCAGGTAGACACAGGTTAGGTGGGGCTGGGGTGGTGGAGGGTGGAGGTGGGGGTGGGGGTGGGGGTGGAGGGTGGGGGTGGGGGTGATTGGTGTGGGAGAGGGTGTGCGTGGGTGGGTGGAGGGTGGAGGGTGGTGGTGGTGGTGGTGGTGATGAGAGTTGGGTGGGGGTGGAGGGTGGGTGGGTGAGGGTAGGGGTGGGTGGGGTGGAGGGGGGTGGGGGTGTGATGACAGCCTTGTGGGTGAAGCCGAAGGATTGTGACTTTCCTTTCATCCACCACAGACCCTGTGGCAGTTCAAGGTGGCAGGTAGGCACAGGTTAGGGGGGGGGGGGGGGGGGGGGGGGGGGGGGGGGGGGGGGGGGGAGGGTGTGTGTGTGTGTGTGTGTGTGTGTGGGGGGGGGGGGGAGGGTGCGGGTGAGGGGGGGTGAGGGGGGGGGGGGGGGGGGGGGGGGGGGGGGGATGACTGCCATGTGGATGAAGCCGAAGGATTGTGACTTCCCTTTCCTCCACCACAGACCATGTGGCAGTTCAAGGTGGCAGGTAGGCACAGGTTAGGGGGGGGGGGGGGAGGAGGAGGAGCGGGGGAGGTGGGGTGAAGGGTGATTGGTGGGTGAGAGTGGGGTGTGGGTGTGGAGGTGGAGGGTGGAGGGTGGTGGGGGTGGGGGTGGTGATGAGTGGTGGTGGGGGTGGTGGTGGTGGTGGTGGTGGTGGGGGGACTGATGGAGATTGATGTACTGCCCGAAGGCATGGAACACCACAAGGCCCTCAAAGCTAGACATACACACACACGTACATACAATCATATATACGTACACACATACGGACAGACAGACAGACAGACAGACAGACAGACAGACAGACAGACAGACAGACAGACAGACAGACAGGCAGACACAGACAGACATGAAAAGTCAATCCAGTTGACCCACCCCATGGCCAACTTGTGGCAAGAGGGACACGTACAGCAGCGGTAGAGATACAAGCAGTACAAGGCTGTACACATCAAGACTCTCGCCCAGACCCCCCCCAACACGCCCCCCCCCGCACACACACAACCTCCACCCTGCACCCCCACAACCATACACCCCCACAACCCCCATGGCTTACCTGTGGCAAGAGGGACACATACAGCAGCGGTAGAGACACAAGCAGTACAAGGCTGTACACATGCACCATGTGACGCAAGAGCACCACCCAGTGAATGGCAGCGTACATTGCGGGTGGCAGGCCCACAGTTAGGGCAGCCATGCAGAAGCCATCCAGCTTGCCCTGCACTGTACCCTCGTCCAGGCCCCCCTGTACTGCTGCCTTCTGGACCTTGGACGGAGCCCCCCCAATGCCACTGGGGGCAGCTTTGGGGTTTTGGAACGAAGAGGGTAGAGGGCGCCCCATGCCATAGTACATTGCTCCTGACAAGGGGAGGGAGTGTTTGTGGTGTGTGAGTATAAGGAGGGAGAGGGGAGGGGTAGTGGGGGTAGTGTGTGTGGGGGGGGGTAGTGTGTGTGTGTGTGTGTGTGTGTGTGTGTGTGTGTGTGTGTGTGTGTGGGGGGGGGGGGGGGGTGAAGTAGGCGGGTCGCCCCATACCATAATACAAGGCTCCTGACAAGGGGAAGAGAGGGAGTCTTTGCGGAGGAAGTGTGTGTGTGTTTGTTTGTGTTTGTGTGTGTTTGTGTGTGTTTGTGTGTGTTTGTTTGTTTGCTTGTTTGTTTGCTTGTTTGTTTTTTTGCTTGCATCTTTGTTTGTTTGTTTATTTGTTTCTTTGCTTAATTGTCTTGTCTTGTTTGTGCCAGTACGCTCCACTCTGAGATAAGTGTGCGTATTTTATTTTTCATTTTTTCTGTGTGCGTTTTGTGTGTGGGTTTGTTAGTTTGCTTGTTTGTTTTTTTGGTTGCATTTTTGTTTGTTTGTTTGCTTGTTTGCTTTTTTGCCTGTCTTGTTTGAACCAGTACGCTCCACTCTGAGATAAGTGTGCGTGTGGTTGTGTGTATTTTGTTTTGTGTGTGTGCGTTTTGTGTGTGTGTATTTGTTTGCTTGCTTTTTTTTTCTTCTCCTTTTCTACTCACTGTTTTATTTTGCGACCTAGCCGGACCTAGTAATATATTAAATCTATTAAATCAAATATGTGCATGCATTCATCTGTTCATCAGTCAACGTACCTAGCAATGTATGAAATAAATCAAATCAAAAATATATGCATGTATTTATATGTTAATCATTCAACTTAACTAGCAATATATTAAATATATTAAATCAAAAATATATGCATGCATTTACATGGCAGCTCACCTAACAACACAGCCAGGTAAGGTTTAGGGTTAAGGCACATCCAATGTGTCAACAATGCTTGCCAGCTCATGGGGTCAGAGGCCCGTGCGCCAGGGCTGGAAAAAGGGGGGCAGCCACTGAGGTTTGGTAGGTTTGGCACTGTGGTCTACCTAATGTCCAGGGGGATGTAAAATGCGGCGTCGACCAAATGCGACTTTGAGGAGCCTCTGGGTTGCCTCACCGTAATCTCTGGGTTGTCTCACGGTAGTCAAGAATGCTTGCCAGCCCATGGTTGCACAAAAAGGTAATGATAACGCCAAGACAGGAAAGCAGCACAGCCTGCCTATCATACAATTTAAAAACAGGGAGCATGGGTTTTTTTGAGGCACACAAAAAAACACAAAAGAGAAAGGATTCGTTAGGGTAATGATAACGCCTGGTGGGGCGTGGTGTTAAGGGAACCCGTCGTACGCGGATAGAGAGCGGTCTTCTACCTCAACTGGACAAGCTACCATCACGGTTGACAACGACCTGCAACGCTAAGCGCAACCGTAGGGGGAATTGAACCCCCGACTCTTCGTTCTCAAGCGATTTGGTCTACCACTGGACCCATGTACATCACTGAAAGGGGCTGTAGTTGCATATAATACTGAAACATGGAGGGAGTCCGTCAACAACACACTCTCAACGATAATGCATGCATTCATCATTCAGCTCACCTAGCAATTCAGCCAGGTAGTAAGGCACATCCGATGTGTCAACAATGCTAGCCAGCCCATGGGTGCACTTAAAACTGAAATAGGGAGGGAGTCTGTCAACAACACACTCTCAAAGATAATGCATGCATTCACCATTCAGCTCACCTAGCAGCACAGCCAGGTAGTAAGGCACATCCGATGCGTCAACCGATGTGCTAGCTAGCCCAAGGGTGAACATGATAGAAGCAGTAGGGAGGGAGGCCGTAAACAGCACTACACGCTCGAAGGTGATGCATGCGTTCACCATTCAACAATACATGGATGAGGCATGCATGTATATGACAACTCACCTAGCAACACAGCCAGGTAGTAAGGCACATCCGGTGCGTCAACCCATGTGCTAGCTAGCCCAAGGGTGTACATGATAGAAGCAGTAGGGAGGGAGGCCGTGAACAGCACTACACGCTCAAAGGTGATGCATGCGTTCACCATTCAACAATACATGGATGAGGCATGCATGTATATGACAACTCACCTAGCAACACAGCCAGGTAGTAAGGCACATCCGGTGCGTCAACCCATGTGCTAGCCAGCCCAAGGTTGCACTTAATACTGAAACAGGGAGGGAGTCCGTCAACAACACACTCTCAAAGATAATGCATGCATTCATCATTCAACTCACCTAGCAACACAGCCAGGTAGTAAGGCACATCCGATGTGTCAACAATGCTAGCCAGCCCAAGGGTGTACATGATAGCGGCTGTAGGGAGGGAGGCTGTGAGCACGACACGTTCGAAGATGAGGGTCACCGGGGGGTACTGCATTTGGATCCACCTGGTTGTGCAGGGTTGGTGGGGTGGGTGGCCAGGTTGGCAGTGGGTGTGTGTGTGGGGGGGGGGGGGGGGGGGGGGGGGGTATATGGAAATGTTGGCCTGGGATGATAGCGGCTGTAGGGAGGGAGGCTGTGGGCACGACACGTTTAAAGATGAGGGTCACGGGGGGGTACTGCATCTGGATCCACCTGGTTGTGCAGGGTTGGTGGGGAGGGTGGCCGGGTTGGCAGTGGGGGTGGGGGTTGTGTGGGGGGGGTGAATGGAAATGTTGGCCTGGGATGATAGCGCCTGTAGGGAGGGAGGCTGTGGGAACGACACGTTTAAAGATGAGGGTCACCGGGGGGTACTGCATTTGGATCCACCTGGCAGTGCAGGGAAGACGGGGGTGGTTGGGTGGGTGGTTGGGTGGGTGGGTGGACGGGTGGGTGGGGGGTGTAAATGGAAATGTTGGCCTGGGATAATAGCGGCAGTAGGGAGGGAGGCTGTCAGCACGACACGTTTAAGGATGCGGGTCACCGGGGTGTACTGCATTTGAATCCACCTGGTTGTGCAGGGTATGCAGTGGGTGGGGGTGGGTGGGTTAGAGGAGGGGGGTTGGGTGTGTGTGTGGGTGTGTGTGTGGGTGTGTGTGTGGGTGTGTGTGTGTGTGGGGGGGGTGAATCCACCTGGCAGTGCAGGGTAGGCAGTGGGGGGCTGGCGGTGGGTGGGGTTGGGTGGGGGGGTGGGTAGGAAGTGGGGTTGGGTGGGTGGTTGGGTGGTTGGGTGGTTGGGTGTGGTGTGTGTGTGGGGGGGGGGGGGGGTAAATGGAAATGTTTGCCTGGGTCAGGATTCCATTTGCCGTGGTCTGGGTCAGGGTCAGGGTCAGGGTCAGTGTCAGGGTGCATCCACCTGGTAGTGCAGGGTAGGCAGTGTGTGGTAAAATATAATAATAATAATAATAATAATAATAATAATAGTAATAATAATAATTATTATTATTATTATTATTATTATTATTATAATAATAATAATAATAATAATAATAATAATAATAATAATAATAAAAAAAAAAAAAATAATAATAATAATAATAATAATAATAATAATAATAATACAAATTAAAATACTAATAATAACAATGCCATACTGCCATACCACCAAGCTAGTAGCTATCAGGGACCCCGGGTAGCTAGCAGCTAGTAGCTCACATCCAGGCTAACTCAAATGAACCATATTGGGCAGGAGGGGTCTCCGGGGAACGCTCCATACCACCCAGATAGTAGCTATCGGGGACACTGTGTAGCTAGTAGCTAACAGCTAGTTGCTAGAAGCTCACACCCAGGCCGACTCACATGAACCATGTTGGACTGGAGTGGTCTCAGGGGACCGTGCCATACCGCCCAGCTAATAGCTATCAGGAACATCGGGTAGCTAGTAGCTAGTAGCTAGCAGGAACACTGGGTAGCTAGTAGCTATCAGGAACACCGGGTAGCTAGTAGCTAGTAGCTCACTTCCGGTCCCACTCGCTTGAACTGAAGCAATATCCACATGCCCACTAGAGCGGATAGCCTAAAGTTGGAAATACGACGGACACGGTGCCCTACCACCTAGCTAGTAGCTATCAGGAACACCGGGTAGCTAGTAGCTAGTGGCTATTAGGAACACCGGGTAGCTAGTAGCTAGTAGGAACACTGGGTAGCTAGTAGCTATCAGGAACACCGGGTAGCTAGTAGCTAGTAGCTAGTAGGAACACCGGGTAGCTAGTAGCCAGTAGCTAGTACGGACACGAGGTAGCTAGTAGCTCACTTTCAGTGCCACTCACTTGAATTGAAGCGATACCCACATGCCCACTAGAGCTGAAAGCGCACAGTAGGCAAACACCACAGGCATGAGCATGAGGGGATGGGTGTCCGTGGCTCCTGCCATTGCCACTGTAAAAGCTACATTTGAAAAGCCTAGGGTCAACCAGGAACAAGTGAAAGCCCCCTCACGGTACTGCATCATGTCCATCATGTAGCTGCGGGGGGGATGGGGGTGGAAGGGCGTGGTGTGTGTGGGGGTGGGTGGGTGGGGTGGTTAGGGGGCAGGCAGGCAGGTGTGTGTGTGTGTGTGTGCAGAGGGCAATGGGGGAACATGTGAAAGCCCCCGCATGGTATTGCCTCATGTCCATCATGTAGCTGCGGGGGGGTCAGTGGCAGGTTTGTTTTTAGGGTGCAATTCAGAGAAAAGTGTGAATTTTAGACTGGATGGGGGTGGGTGGGTGGGAAGCAATGGGGTGGGGGGTGGGGGGTGGGGGGAGGGGGAGGGCAATGGGAGAATGATGGTAAAGCGCCTCCACAGTATTGCATCATGTCCATCATGTAGCTGCAGCAGGCAAGGGGGGGGGGGGGATGGGGGGGGGGGGGGCGGGCAGGTGTGTGTGTGTGGAGGGCAATGGGAGAATGATGGTAAAGCGCCTCCACAGTATTGCATCATGTCCACCATGTAGCTGCAGCAGGCAAGGGGGGGGGGATGGGGGGGGGGGGGGGGGGGGGGGGGGGGGGGGCAGGCAGGTGTGTGTGTTTGGAGGGCAATGGGAGAATGATGGTTAAAGCGCCCCCACAGTATTGCATCATGTCCACATCATGTAGCTGCAGCAGGCAAGGGGGGGGGGGGGGGGGGGGGGGGGGGGGCAGGCAGGTGTGTGTGTGTGTGGAGGGCAATGGGAGAATGATGGTTAAGCGCCTCCACAGTATTGCATCATGTCCATCATGTAGCTGCAGCAGGCAGGGGGGGGGGGGGGGGGGGGGGGGGCAGGCAGGTGTGTGTGTGTGGAGGGCAATGGGAGAATGATGGTAAAGCGCCTCCACAGTATTGCATCATGTCCATCATGTAGCTGCAGCAGGCAAGGGGGGGATGGGGGGGGGGGGGGGGGGGGGGGGGATCATCAGGTCCATCGTGTAGGCAGGGGTGGTGTGTGTGTGCGTGTGTGTGTGGCCGTATGTGAAAGAGTGTGTGAGTGTGTGTATGTGTGTTTGTGTGTGTATTTGTGTGTGTGTGTGTGTGTGTGTGTGTGTACGGGGGGGGGGGGGGGGGGGGCAAAGGGAGAGAATGAGGGTAGAAGATAAAATAGGTAGGGAAAGGGCAGGAGATCAAGCACGGACACCAACACGAACCAGCACCAGCACCAACACCAACACCAGTACCAACATCAGCAGCACCAGCACCCACAAGCACCAACACCAGCACTAGTGCCAACACCAACACCAACAAAAAACATCAACACCAACACCAACACTAACAAAAAACATCAACACCAACACAAACACCAGCACCAGCACCTACACCAACACCAGCACTTACACCAACACCAGCACCAGCACCTACACCAACACCAGCACCAACAAAAACACCAGCACCAGCACCAGCACCTACAAAAACACCAGCACCTACACCAACACCAGCACCAGCACCTACACCAACACCAACAAAAACACCAGCACCAGCACCTACAAAAACACCAGCACCTACACCAACACCAGCACCTACACCAACACCAGCACCAACAAAAACACCAGCACCAGCACAAACTCAAACACCAGCACCAACACCCAAACCAGCAGCAACACAAACTCCAGCACCAACACCAACACCAGCACCCAATCCATCCATCCATCCATTCATCCATCCATCCATCTACAACGAACACCAGCACCAGCACCAGCACCCAACAATCTGCAATTACCTGACCATTGCCCCCCCCCCCCGAGAGCCACGCACCCATTGTACTGGGCATTATGGTGTCTCTAAACAAGCTCACAAACACCAGCACCAGCACCCAACAAGCAGCAATTACCTGACCATTGCCCCAGCAGCAAGCGTGACCATAACAGAAGGACCCCCCGGGGTAGCTGCCACACACAAGCTGGGCAGCAGGGCTAGAGCCACGCGCCCATTGTACTGGACAGTATGGCGACTCTTAACAAGCTCACAAACACCAGCACCAGCACCCAACAACCTGCAATTACCTGACCATTGCCCCAACAGCAAGCGTGACCGTAACAGAAGGACCCCCCAGGGTACCTGCCACACACAAGCTGGGCACCAGGGCGAGAGCCACGCGCCCATTGTACTGGAAGGCATTTGGTGAATATCGTGTACTGGACATTCTGGTGACTCTAAACAAGCTGCAGCATAAGGAAATGACGTGTATTGAGAGAATGATAATACTGTGTACAGAGGATATGATAATATCGTGTACTGGACAGTCTGATGACTCTAAACAAGCTGCAGCAAAAGGAAATGACGTGTACTGAGAATATGGTAAAACCGCGTACTACTGAGAATATGGTAAAACCGCGTACCACTGAGAATATGCGGATATGAGAAAATTAAGTACTGGATATTCTGATGACTCTAAACAAGCTTCGGCAGAGGGGAATGACGTGTACTGAGAATATGGTAATGCCGTGTACTACTGAGAATGATGTGTATTGAGAATATGAGGATACGAGAATATGAGAATATCATGTGCTGGGCATTCTGGTGACTCTAAACAAGCTGCAGCACAAGGAAATGACGCGCTCTGAGAATATGATAATATCATGTCCTGGGGATATGAGAATAACAGGTACTGGTCCCTTTGTGGACTCGAAACTGCAGCAAAGGGAAATGAAGTGTACTGAGAAATGATAATGTCGTGTCCTGGGGATATGAGAATAACAGGTACTGGTCTCTCTGTGGACTCTAAACTGCAGCAAAGGGAAATGACGTGTACTGAGAAATGATAATGTCGTGTCCTGGGGATATGAGAATAACAGGTACTGGTCTCTCTGTGGACTCTAAACTGCAGCAAAGGGAAATGACGTGTACTGAGAAATGATAATGTCGTGTCCTGGGGATATGAGAATAACAGGTACTGATCTCTATGTGGACTCTAAACTGCAGCAAAGGGAAATGACGTGTACTGAGAAATGATAATGTCGTGTCCTGGGGATATGAGAATAACAGGTACTGGACACTCTGTGGACTCTAAACTGCAGCAAAGGGAAATGACGTGTACTGAGAAATGATAATGTCGTGTCCTGGGGATATGAGAATAACAGGTACTGGACACTCTGTGGACTCTAAACTGCAGCAAAGAGAAATGAAGTGTACTGAGAATATGATAGTACCGTGTACTAAGAACATGAGGATATGAGACTATCGGGTACTGGATATTCTGATGACTCTAAACAAGCTGCAGCAAAGGGAAATGACGTGTACTGAGAATAGTATGAATAGTAGTAGAATAGTTCCGTGTACTGTGAATATTGTGTACTGGTCATTCTGGTGACTCAAAACAAGCTGCAGCAAAGGGAAATGACGCATACTGAGACTATGATAATACCGTGTACTGAGAATATCATGTACTGGTCATTCTGGTGACTCAAAACAAGCTGCAGCAAAGGGAAATGACGCATACTGAGACTGTGATAGTTCAGTGTACTGAGAATATCGTGTACTGGTCATTCTGGTGACTCAAAACAAGCTGCAGCAAAGGGAAATGACGCATACTGAGACTATGATAGTTCAGTGTACTGAGAATATCGTGTACTGGTCATTCTGGTGACTCAAAACAAGCTGCAGCAAAGGGAAATGACGCATACTGAGACTATGATAGTTCAGTGTACTGAGAATATCGTGTACTGGTCATTCTGGTGACTCAAAACAAGCTGCAGCAAAGGGAAATGACACATACTGAGACTATGATAATACCGTGTACTGATGTTATGATAATATCGTGTACTGATGTTATAATAATATCGTGTACTGGACATTCTGATGACTCTAAACAAGCTGCAGCAAAGGGAAATGACGTGTACTGAGAATATGACAATATCGCGTACTTGACACTCTGACAAACCAAGCAGCAGCAAGGGAAATGTCAGGGGAACAGCCAGTGCATTGTTAGGGGAATAGAGAATGGAATTAAAATGTGTGTGTCAGTGCAATAGCCACTGTGGGTCCAAAATCGTATGGAACACACACACATCCAAATACATCAGCTGGAAATGAACATTGTTACGCCTTGCCACAGGCGTTTGGTTGAAGGAACACACACACACACACACACACACACACACATCCAAATACATCAGCTGGAAATGAACGTTGCTACGCCTTGCCACAGGCGTTAGGTTGAAGGAACAAACACACATACACACACATCCAAATACATCAGCTGGAAATGAACATTGTTAAACCCTGCCACAAGGCATTTGGTTGAAGGAACACACACACATACACACACATCCAAATACATCAGCTGGAAATGAACGTTGTTACGCCTTGCCACAGGCGTTGGGTTGAAGGAACAAACACACATACACACACATCCAAATACATCAGCTGGAAATGAACATTGTTACACCTTGCCACAGGCATTTGGTTGAAGGAACACACACACACACACACACACACACATACAAACACATCAGCTGGAAATGAACCTTGTTACGCCCTGCCACGGGGTGTGAGATTGAAGGATCCTTCCCGTTCGCTTGCACTGGGAAAGGTTATTGTGTGTTTTGCTGCAGCTTGTTTCTTGCAGACAGAAACTGCAGTCAATTTTGATTTTGCAGGTCAAAATCGTAGTTCCTGAAGGAGGCTTATTTATGGGGTCCAAATAAAAGTATTAATTTGCCTGCTTCCAGTAGCAAGCTAGTGCAACTGGAAGCACTAGCTTGCTATAGGTTTGACTGATCAGCCGGCTAGGGACGCTGCCTAGAAGGTGCTGCACGTAGCTGAAAAGAACAAGTTTGATGCAGCATTGCTTGCGACGCTAAAAATGGCGGAGAGTGATCGCGAGGGAGCGACAGGTGGCAACGGAAGCGAGTTAGTTACGAGGCCGTTGGCTGACGTGTCGGGCTTCATCACGGTCAGACGGATGGATGGATGGATGGATGGACGGACAAATGGGTAACACTGGGGGGTCCCGCCCCCAAGAAGGGGGGCCTCCGCCAAAAACAGAGCCACCTGACCCACCATGCAGGTATTGACTGATCAGCCGGCCAGGGAAGCTGCCTAGAAGGTGCTGCTTGCAGCTGAAAAGAAAAACAGAGCCACCTGACCCACCATGCAGGTATGTCGCCCTCTGTTTTTTCCCGCTACCAGCAGCGATCGCAACCTGGGACCCCGTTCTGGCCAAACCTTTTGGTTTTGTTAGCCTGAGACCCCCCGCCCCGTCCCCCAACCCCCCCAGGCCAGCCTGGCATGGCAGCCTTTCGGGCCACCTTCTCAAATTGCTACCAATAGTCCTTTCTTGAAAGACAGCAAATTCCTGATCGCTACCAGAAGACCCCCTTTCTGCACAGTGTTTGTTCTTACGACGACGCGTTGCCACCGCGTCGCCATTCCGTCGTCGCATGGGGATACATGGGTTTGGCTAAAAAAAACTAGTCAGAATTGGCCTTCCGTCGCGCACTGAGATTGGGAAGGTCAGTGGCCCCCCAAAAATCTGAAAAGGACAAAACAGCTCTGATTGCCCACTGCGCTCATGTCAGGGATGTTTTTTTCAAACCTGTTTCAAAAACCCACTGTCGGAAGCTTTTTGGTTCTAACCTACTGTGGGTTTTTTTCAAACCTTTTTCAAACCTACGGTGGGTTTTTTCTAGCTTTATGGTTCTAGGCTTCCTCCAGGGACAGCGTTTTAATAGCTTCTTGTAGGGCCTCCCCCAAGCTATCTGAACCACCAAGTGACCATAATTATTGTTTGGAGGGCCGCTAATATTTTGCCAGCGATTCCCAGCCACTTTTTCGTTTTTTTTTGTTTTTAAGGAAAAGGGAGAAGGATTATGCCGGTGGGGTCCTCATCCAAGTTGTGCCTTCAAAGTTATTTTCTGGTGAAATAAGGATTTTAAAGGGTTTAACGACCTCTCTATGGGGTCCCAGGACCCCCCCAAAAAAACTAGTTAGATGAAAAGTTCAGTTGATCCATCACGATGAATGTATGACCAATGGCGACCTCGATTTTTCAGCGAGCAGCGAGATTTGACTTTTTGCGTCAAAAGGGCCAAATTGTTTCAGATAGCTTGGGGGAGGCCATAGCTTGTGTAGCTATTTATAGCTTTTGGGGCCATTTAGGGCAAACAAAACAGTTGTTTTCATAATTTGTATAGCACTAATTGGGGCTGAAATGTCATGTCAAAAGTAGTGATCGCTATATATAGCAGGAAAAAACAACTCTGGTTGTCCCCTGTGCCTGTGTGTGGAGGGAACAGCTGGTATTTTGGGGGGAGGGGAGGGAAGGGCAGTCCCATGGCAGTGTGTGTGTATGTGTGTGTGTGTGTGTGTGTGTGTTTGTGTGTTTGTGTGGGGGTGGTGGTGTGGTGGTGGTGGTGGTGGTGGGGGTGTGTGGGGGGGGGGAGGGCATTCCATGGCAGTGTGTGTGTGTGTGTGTGTGTGTGTGTGTGTGTGTGTGTGTGTGTGTGTTTGTGTGGGGGTGGGGGTGTGGTGGTGGTGGTGGGGGTGGGGGTGTGTGGGGGGGGAGGGCATTCCCATGGCAGTGTGTGTGTCCCCTGAGCTTGTGTGTGGAGGGAACAGCTGGTATTTTTTGTTTACTTTTATAAACTAATATTATTATAGCGCCACAATACATTGAAATTGAAATTGTTACATCCATGTAATGCAGTTACTTACAGGACGAGAAATTAAGGACACCACTGCGTAAATAATGTTAACTGGGAACGGCAAGTAATCTTCTTTTTTGAAAAACAATTATTAACTAATATTATTCAAGTGCCACAATATTATTAGTTTTTCAAATAAATTCAATATTCTGGTGAGACGGCTTGTCCATCTAATACGAGCTGACATTCACTAATAGTATTCATTCACTTATAGTATTCATTCACTAATAGTATTCATTCACTAATATTAACTAACGTGCGTTTTCATGCCTTTTACTAAGCGATTGAGTATGTCTAAAACAATGGGGTCAACATCGTAGAAACCGTAGCTCTTCTTTTCAGCTGCGAGCAGCAGCTTCTAGGCAGCTCCCCTGACTGGCTAGTCGGCCAAACCTGATGCAACCCAGTGCAACTTGAAGCTGACACAATCAGGTTTCCAGTATTGGTGCCATCTTGGGGCTTGGCTCAGTGGCTGGCTCAGGGAGCTGCCTAGAAGCTGCTGCTCATAGCTGAAAAGAAAAGCTATGGTAGTAATTCAAGGATGAATATTAACGGGGTTATACTAAAAGTAGTATAGTATGAGATAGGGAAGTTAGGCATGATGTAATGATAATAGGCTAAAAGTATAAAAACATGGTAGTATTAAAACATGGTAGCATCAAAACATGGTTGTATCAAAATATGGTCGCATATTTGAGTTGTTAGAATAGTGATATCAGAATACTCTGATGTGACTAATGCATTACGCCTGAGAATTGTGAGAGACAGCTCTAACGGTGTGTATTGACACTACATGCTGTACAGTTGTTCCTATGGAAAAGGTGAGCGGAATGTGTGTGTATGTGTATGTGTATGAATGTATGTGTATGTGTATGAATGTGTCTGTATGTGTATGTGTATGTATTTGTATGTGTGCATGTGTATGTGTATGTGTGCATTTATGCGTATGTGTCTATGTGTGCATTTATGTGTACGTATGTGTAAGGATGTGTATGGATGTGTTAGTGTGCATTTATGTGTGTGTATGTATGTTCATGCAGGTGTATGTATATGTATGTGTGCATTTATGTGTATGCATGTGTATGTATGTGAATGTGTATAAATTTATGTGTGTGAATGTATGTAACCCTATGTGCGCATTTATGTGGAAGTATGTGTATGTATGTTTATGTGTGTACATTTATGTGTATTTATGTGTATGTGTGTGCATTTATATGTACGTAAGTGTATTTATGTATGTTTATGTGTGTACATTTATGTGTATTCATGTGTAGGTGTGTGCATTAATATGTACGTAAGTGTATTTATGTATGTTTATGTGTGCACATTTCTGTTTATTAATGTGTAGGTGTGTGCATTTATTTGTACGTAAGGGTATTTATGTATGTTTATGTGTGTGCATTTATAGGTATGTATGTATGTGTATGTGTGTGCATTTATATGTATGTATGTGCATGTATGTGCATGTATGTGTACGTATGTGTCACAAGCATGGGTTGTGCGACGAGAGGGCTCCCATGTGATGCAAACATGTGTTGGAAATACTGGTCCATGTATTCCACGGCAATAGCGTTTTCAATTACTTCATCCGTGCATTCATTCATTCATTCGCTTGTTCATTCATACATTAATTCATTCAATTATGCATACATCCATTCCTGCATTCACTTTAGTCGTTCACCTGCATACGGTAGCTAGGTGATTATTTTGAAGGCTCGACAAAAATATCTATACGCCTGCCCTTGACCATGCAGGGGTTAATATATCTTGCAAATAAACACTAACTGACAGAGTGAATATCTCGTGGCAAAATACCAATTCAAATTAGTAAAATGCTAAGTCATGGGGAATACCCCCCTCACCTATTTCAGTTCACTTCAGGCCATGGAAGAAGGCATTTCAGATGCAAGTTCAATTATCGAGGCCTTATGTTGCTCGATGCTTGGGCCTGCGCCCAACACACTTGCGCTCCCTTCAACAGCTCGCAAGACAAGATGCAGTAGCGCAGCAGAGAGTAGGGTACTCAATCGACTGATAGGGCGGATCCGATATTTGTAGCAGTATATGGGTAGCGTGTAAGCGAGGCGCGTGAAGTGAAGTTGGGGTCTTGTCGTTCAGATCGCAGATTTGAGACAGGGTGATCTGTCGGACGGACAGCTCAAACGAGTAGGCTGGGGGGTGGGGGTGCAAAGGTCGAATGGAAGCTTAAGAGCGATGCTGCCTCAGGAATGTCGCAGCATAATGCATGTTACCTGTCGACACCGAATTGTCACCTGCAGTACAGATGCGGTACTTTCCCTCCAGGCCGTGATGGACCTGTGACGACCTGTGAGTGTCAAGGGCAAGTGAAGGGAAGCCCATGCGTGCGGGAATTGCATGGCTCGCGACCCAATCGTACATGTTTTGCCCTGGTGCCCTCTCCTTCTACCGGCCTTGCAACATATATTTTTTCGAGAAGAAGAACAATGCTAAATTGCAGCGTCTCTCAAAAGTCACAAGGAGCCCATCACCGTACAACCAGGGTCATTGAATCTACCCATCACCGTACACTCTAGAGCGACAAACCGTACACTCGGGATTATTGAACCCACGTTCTACTTCCAACTTTCAAGGTGCCCTTGAGGTGTGGACGAATTCAAACTCCTATCCTCAATCCAAAGGCATACTTTGCATTCACCTGTACCACCCTAAAAACTTTTTTTTTGGTAGAGGTGCATATCCATATAACATACCGGGATGAGCCGATTGCAACGCCAGCAGACACTAATGTTTCATATACCCATCCCTAACCAGTGCAGCATGGTGTGTGTGTTACGTTTACGCTGCAAAGCTTCATAATATAGAGTGGAGGAAATACAGGGCCCGAGCACATGGGAGCAAAGTGGCCCGCCAAGGGCACCATGCATTGGCACCCCGAATACCGAATTCTGGTGCTCCTGCACCCTGTTTTCGTGGTTATCGCACACGGGGACGAAAGGTATCCTGCAGACGCTTAGACGCCTTCAGGCGCATAGAACCATGTTACAATTCCTCATCTTATATATTGGCAGTTTCGGTACGATTCTCGAATGGTGGGCCAAGGTTGATTTCCGGTAGTAGTTCCGCCCACCTGATAATTTCATAAATCCACGCAAAACTTATTATTCACCTGCTGTCGTCCTTACCACTTGCTCTGGGTCCGTCGTCCCATCCAACCTACCCATTAAGGTAGCTACACCGCCAGCGGGTGGGAATTGGGGAAGCTCTTTGTCGGGATTCGTCCAGACCACTTCCGACTCCTTACTTGCAGGTTTGTCCGTTTCCAATTTTCTTGGTTCCACCGGGAACGACAATCCGTTTTAACGGGAACGGACGATCCCATCCACCTTAGCAAGTGTCGTTGCAAGCCTTGCATTCTTTGTCGCCAGTGGGACTATCAATTTCCAACCTCCCAAATGCCCATGGCCGAGTGGGCTGGGACTCCATACTCATATTAGGTGTCGGGTTGGTTCTTGAAACGTGGAAACGTGGAGCACGGGCTAGTGCTTAAAATAGGTATCCCGCGTTTCTGAATGACGACCATGAATCCACAACTGCGAGCAGCAGAAGAGCAGCCCGGCAATCTTTAATTGTCGATCGACCTCTTATAACTTGTCTCATGGCACAAGGAGGTGCACAGCTCATTTTTCAAGTTCAAAAGCTCAACCCCAACTGTTCCCAACTGTCTAACTCTGCAGCTCGCCCAGCGGACATCGAGCGCAATCCAGTGAACCTCTGGCTTTTCGAGCAGTAGCTGCAATAGCTCCAGCCAGGGCTCCAGCAGTTGGTGTGGACCGGATGATCGGGCGACCTCGATTGGGTGACCTTGGGCGGATGTTAGCCCTAGCTGAAATCCAGTGCCTTTTTGCAAGTCAGTGACAAGAGCCTCGGGAACCCCGGGATTTCGAAATGCATGGCCACTGACTTGCGCATCGTCATACGAGCATGCGATTGTTTACCTTGCGATCGAAATCTGAGCGAGTAAGCCACAGCAAGACTTTGACCAGAATCGGCAGTATGTCCTTACTCAGCAGCCTGGCAAACTAGCGCGCTTTGGATATCAATCAACGCGCTCTTCCTGCAATTAACTGTCCGCGGGAGGAAATTCGTCGCACAGACTCCTGCTACGTTTGGGATTTGTGAGCTTCTTGCTGTGGCCAGCGAGTTCGGACTATTGAACGAGGAGGAGCTTTGCGGCCTGGCCTTCGTTAGTGCGCGGGTGAGTTACTTTACGAAGCGCATACGCGCTCGCTGATTTTGAAGCCTGCGGCTTCGACTTCGTTCGCGACTGACTATGCTTCTCAACTTCTGACTCACTCTTCTAATCGTAGTACTCGCAATACTCATCTCCTTCCCTCGATAGGCCAAGAATGTCAGGAGATCTGGTAGGTTCAGTCTTGCCTGGGTTTTGTTGCTTGCATCAGTTAGTTGTTGAAGTTGGATATCAGTTAGTTGTCATTGTCAAGGTGGGTGTGGGGTGTGAGGTTTGTGAGGATCAGTTGAAATGGTGTAAACTGTGTCTGCCAAGTAAATGAGAGTAATTTATCCTGTAGATTGCATGTTCACAAACCATGTTTCTATTCATTTGTTAAGCCTCTATATCTGGGAATGAAATACCCAGATACACACATATATCAGGTTTGAGTGACTTCATCAGACATACCCCACCCATGCAAACTGCCTACATACAGCTTCCATCTGCCCCAACTTGCCAGAACCTCTGTGTTGGGACCTGAATCATTAACCTTGTTCCAAACGTTCAAAGGCTTGGGGCAAGCAACGGACACTCGTAGCTACAACCTTGTTGGTTTGTTGGTTGGGTGTCCAGTCCAAATGAATGGACTGTGCTCAAACCCCATCTTACCCCATCCCATCCCATCCCATCCTATCCCTAAACCATCTCTACACCATCCCATCCCTAAACCATCCCATCCTAAACCATCCCATCCCATCCCATCCCATCCCTAAACCACCCCATCCCATCCCTAAACCACCCCATCCCATCCCTAAACCATCCCAAGCCAAGCCAAGCCAAGCTAATCAACCCCAACTCATCCCAACCAAGCCAAACCCAACCAATCTCAACCTGACCCACGCCCACCATGCTTAGGCTGTTACTGGCAGGCGTAGCACACGGTTAGTGCTGAGCGACAAGAACGGCTACCCAGGCGGTCTCATGGGCGCCGGCGGGGACACCCCCTCTAACTCAACCCCATCAGCTTGCGGCAAGCGATCGCGCTCACTCAACTCCTGTGATGAGTCAATGGCGTACAACAGCAACCCCAGGCCCCTTTCCGAGGGAGGCAGGGAGACAGAAGCTGGGGGAAAGCCGTCCAGGACACGTCCAAGGTCACAACAAAACGGCGGGGGTGGGGGTGGGGGTCGGTCTAGCCAACAGGCCGTGAAGCAGGAGCCCCATGGGCGACAGCAGCAGGAGCAGCATCAGCCACTTGACGATGACACCGATCCCTCGGATATGAGGCAACAACTGAAGCAGTTGACAAGTGATATTTGTGATTCGTTGCTTCAGCAGACCGCCCCAGGGGAGGCCCCTGCATTGGGGTGGGGCATGAAAGTCCTTCTCATGACTGCACCCATGGTGGGAGTACTAGTAGAGCATCGGAAGGTGAGATGAGGTTGGTGCGTGTTTGGTTTAGTTGCGTGGTCTACCAGTCTTCAGGCTGCCCACCCTCTGCAGGGGCAGCAGGTGTACTGTGGTGTTGGTAGGGCATTTGTGATAGGTTGCTTCAACAGGCCGCCCCAGGGGAGGCCCCTGCATTGGGGTGTGGCATGGAAGTCTTTCTCTTGACTGACTCCTTCCCATCAGTCTTCAGGCTGCTCACCCTCTGCAGGGGCAGCAGGTGTCCTGTGGTGCTGGTGGGGTATTTGCGATAGGTTGCTTCAACAGGCCGCTTCAGGGGAGGCCCCTGTATTGGGATGGGGCATGTAAGTCCTTCTCATGACCGCACCCATGGTGGGAGTACTAGTAGAGCATCTGAAGGTGAGGAGAGGTTGGTGCGTGTTTGCTTTAGTTGCGTGGTCCATCAGTATTCAGGCTGCCCACCCTCTGCAGGGGGAGCGGGTGTATCGTGGTGTTGGTGGGGCATTTGCGATAGGTTGCTTCAGCAGGCCGCCCCAGGGGAGGCCTTCGGGTGGGGCATGAAAGTCCTTCTCATGACGGTACTCATGGCTGGGGTACTAGTAGAGCATCAGAAGGAGAGAGGGGATCGGTCGTTTTTTATTTACATGGGGGGAACCAGGCAATGGCGCATCTGATAAAACCTAGACCTTGGTGACCAAGCAAAAAAGACATAGGAAGACAAGAACAGCTAAAGGCCGGAGACCACAAGGGCGGCTAAAGGGACAAAGAAGGATGTAGGTGTTTGGTTTGATTGCGAGGTTCATCAGACTTCAGGCTGTTCACACTGGGAGGAAATATGGGAAGTGTGATGGGGTGTGTCGTGGTGTGGGTGGGTGGGGGGGCATTTTTGGTGTGGGTGGGTATGGGCGTCGTGGGGAATGGAGCAATGTAAGATGCGAGAGGTGCGTGAGTGTTTGTGTTGGGGGGGGGGGGGGGGGGGGGGGCTCTTTCCAGTGGAGAAACAGTGATGTGTGTGTGTGTGTGTAAGTCGACAGCCTCACCACTTGTTGGGTGGAGGCAGGAACAGAGCGGAGTGTCCAGAAATTCCACTCCACCGCCACCATTCCTACCATTACCATTACCACCTCAGCCATAACCACCTCCACCTCCATCACCACCATCACCACCACCTCTACCGCAACCACCAACACCAACACCTCAGCCATCACTACCGCCACCACCTATGCAACCACCGCCACCACCATCGCTACACAACTTCGACCTTGGCCCACAATACCCCAACCCACCACTCACCACCCACCACCCCTCCACCACTCACCCGCCCACCCACCTCCCACAACCCACCACTCACCACCCCCCACCCCTCCACCACTCACCCGCCCACCCACCTCCCACAACCCACCACTCACCATCCTCCAATGTATCTACATGTATCTACAACCTTGTTGGTTTGTTGGTTGGGTGTCCAGTCCCAATGCATGGACTGTGCTCAACGGCTGCAGAACGCGGGAGGTGTACCCACCACACACCCACCACACACTCATCACCCACCACCCGCCACTCACCCACCACGCACCAACCCACCACTCACCACTCACCCCCCTTCCCATGGCTGCAGAACGCGGGAGGTGTACCCACCACCCACCCACCACCCACTCATCACCCACCACCCGCCACTCACCCACCACGCACCAACCCACCAAGCCACCACTCACCCCCTTCCCATGGCTGCAGAACGTGGGAGGCGTACCCACCACCCACCCACCACTCACTCATTACCCACCGCCCACCACTCACCCACCACCCACCAAGCCACCACTCACCCCCTTCCCATGGCTGCAGAACGTGGGAGGCGTACCCACCACCCACCCACCACTTACTCACCACCCACCAACCCATCACTCATCCACCCACCCACAACAAACAACCCACCACTCACCACTCACCATATTTATAAGCGTACACACTACCCACCAACCCACAACCCACCACTCACCACCCATTCTCTTCCCATGGCTGCAGAATGTGGGAGGTGTGCCAACAGTGACAGGACGAGGTAGCATTGGCCGTGATGGCCTCGTATTGTGCTTCTGCTCCTCGTGCAAGGGGACAGCTAGGCCCATCAGCCTATCAGGCTTTGAAACACATAGCGGCAGCACCCAAAAAAGACCGCAGGACAACATTTGGCTTACGGATTTCGAAGTCACGCTTAGGAAACTGAACTTTCTGGTCCAAGCCACATTGAGCATCCAACATCACCACGAGGTGGTGTGGGCTGGTTGTGGGGGTGGGGTGGGGGTAGGTAGGTGGGTGGGGATAGTGGGTGAGGTGTGGATTGGTTGTGTAGGGGTGGGGTGGGGGAGGAGTGGGGGTGGGGATAGTGGGTGAGTGTGGAGGGGTTGTATAGAGGTGGGTGGGGGGGGTGGGGTGGATTGAAGGGATGTGTGTGTGTGGGGGGGGGGTTTTTTAGGTGTGGTGGGTGGTGTGTGTGTGGAGTGGTATTGTAGGGGATGGGGGGTGGGGCTGGATTGTTTGTAGAGGTGGGGGGGGGTGGATTTGGATTGGTGTAGGGCATGTGGTGTGGGGGGTGGGGGTGTGGGGGGGTGGTGGGGGAGGGGTAGGTAGGTGGGTGTGGAATGGTTGGAGGGATGGGTGTGCCGTGTTACAGAGTAGGTTGACTGCTTTACTTTCTTGTGCTTTTAGGCCAGGTCGCGGACCTCCCCCCACCACCCCCCCCCCCAAACCGAACCCAACCCCAAATCGCAGAAGCGCTAAGCCACGCACCACACCCGGACCTCCGAGAGACCGCCCACCCCAGCCCAGACCCATGCGCAAACCACCCCCACCCCCACTCCACTCGCCGCCCCACCGACCCCTACGGCCAACCACCCCCACCCCCGCAAACCCAACCGACCCAAACAGCCACCCCCCCTCCCCCACCCACCGAGACCGCAGGCCGCTAGCCACCAACCCACCAACCGGCCACCCGACCCGACCAAACCCAAACAGGACCCCAAGACCGCCCACCCCACATCGGACCGGAACCACACCCACCCCACCCGAACAGGACCGCCAGACGCCCAGCCACCGCACCAGAACACCAACACGCACCAGCATCAAGGCCGCCCACCCACCCACCCGCACCCCACCAGACCCAGACCGCCCAGCAGACACACGACCCCACCCGACCCGACCCCAGACCGCCTCACACCCCACCCGCCACCCCCACCCGACCACAGACCGCCCACCCACTACCCCGCACCCCACCGACCCGACCCCAGACGCCCACCCACCCACCCCCACCCGACTCCTAACCCGACCGAACACCAACCACCCGCACCCCGACCGACCCCAGACGCCACCCACCCACCCGCACCCCAACGACCCCAGACCGCCACTACCACACCGCACACCAACCGACCCCAGACCGCCACCCAACCCCCGCACCCCACCCGCAGCCGACCGAAGAACACCCGACCCACAAACCACAAACCCGCCCGACCCAGACAAACCACCACACCACACCCAAGCAACCATACCATACACATACCGCCCACAACACAACACAACCAACCAACCTAAACCGAACAATGAAACACCAACCACATACCCACAAACAGCCCTACCCCACGCAAAACCACCACACACACACCAACACAACACCATAACCAGACCTCCACCACCCACCCCTACCTACCCTAACATACAACCACACCCACCCACAACCACCCCGACACATACCCATGCCACCCACCCTACCCATCCCCACCCTAACCTACCCATACCACCCCCCCCCCACACCATACCTCCAACCACCCACCCCCACCTACCCTGACCCAATACCACCCACCACCCACCCCACCCCAAAGCTTGCCGAACCAAGTACCGAGGCGAGCCCACACACGGACGGAAGGCCGGTACGCCAGCTGCAGCCACCGCTGCCTAGCCAGCCGTTGGGAGGGCAGTCTACCCGAGCGAAGCGTGTTCTGTCCGACCCTGATCAACGTCGAGCTGACCTGGAGGCCAAGATACGGAAGGGGTTTACTAAGTACTTTGCAGAGAGGAGAGCCCCGCAACAGCAGCCACAGGTGCGAATAACTATGCTAGTCTTATAAATGACTCCCCCCCCCCCCCCCCCCCACACACACACACACACCCCACACACACCGCACCCCACCCTGTAGGTTGGGTGTCCTTGCTGACACTCCCAATCCCAATCCCACCCACTCCCACCCACCCACTAACCCCAGAGAGGAGAGGGTAGCAACAGCAGCCTCAGGTGCGAATAAGTATGTTGAAAAAAGATAACGCCTGGAGGGGCGTGGTGTTAAGGCGACCCTCCCGTACGCCGCAGCTGACTGGTAACTATGGTGTGCAGGGTACTTCCAAGCGCGCGCTGGCGCGCTGCCTTTTTGAGCCTCACTGCGCGTTTCGCACAGTTTTTGCAACCCCCTGTGGGAGCAGCAAGCAATTTTTGAGCTTTTTGCACTAAAAAGCACAGATTTGTTTTTTCAAGTGCGCTAAAGCGCTGGCCAATTTGGTCGATGGAAGTATCCTGATGGCATGTCTTAAAATGAGGTTACCACTTATCCCCCCCCCCCCCCCCCCCCCCCCCCCCCCGCACCACCGTAATGAGTTACTATCTCTAGTGTGATGGGCTGATGGGGTGTATGGTGTTGGTGTGTATGTATGTGTGTGTGTGGGGGGGGGGGGGGGGGGCATTTGTGGTGTTTACTAAGTACTTTGCAGAGAGGAGAGCCCCGCAACAGCAGCCACAGGTGCGAATAACTATGTGCGTCTTATAAATGACTCCCCCCCCCCCCCCCCACACACACACACACCCCACACACACCGCACCCCACCCTGTAGGTTGGGTGTCCTTGCTGACACTCCCAATCCCAATCCCACCCACTCCTACCCACCCACTAACCCCAGAGAGGAGAGGGTAGCAACAGCAGCCTCAGGTGCGAATAAGTATGTTGAAAAAAGATAACGCCTGGAGGGGCGTGGTGTTAAGGCGACCCTCCCGTACGCCGCAGCTGACTGGTAACTATGGTGTGCAGGGTACTTCCAAGCGCGCGCTGGCGCGCTGCCTTTTTGAGCCTCACTGCGCGTTTCGCACAGTTTTTTGCAACCCCCTGTGGGAGCAGCAAGCAATTTTTGAGCTTTTTGCACTAAAAAGCACAGATTTGTTTTTTCAAGTGCGCTAAAGCGCTGGCCAATTTGGTCGATGGAAGTATCCTGATGGCATGTCTTAAAAATGAGGTTACCACTTATCCCCCCCCCCCCCCCCCCCCCCCCCCCCCCCCCCCCCCACCCCCCCTCCCGCACCACCGTAATGAGTTACTATCTCTAGTGTGATGGGCTGATGGGGTGTATGGTGTTGGTGTGTATGTATGTGTGTGTGTGGGGGGGGGGGGGGGGAGGGGGGGGGGGGCATTTGTGGTGTTTACTAAGTACTTGGCAGAGATGAGAGGGCAGCAACAGCAACCTCAGGTGCGAATAACTATGTGCGTCTTATAAATGACTTCCCCCCCCCCCCCCCCCCCCCCCCACACACACACACACACTCCCACCCACCCCAGAGAGGAGAGGGTAGCAACAGCAACCACATGTGTGAATCACTCTGTTATGTCATATACTGATATACATGAGGTTGCCATGTATCCCCCCCCCCCCCCCCCCCCCCCCCCCCCATGCCTATCCCTTCCTACTCCTGCCTACCCCTTCTCATCCCCCCCCCCCCCCCCCCCCCCCCACCACACACACACACACACACACTCCATTCCCCTTCCAGGCCACCTCCACAGCCACACACCCCACCTCCGCCTCCACAGTACCAGCTGCTACCCTACTGCTACACAGTGCAAGCACTCCAACTACAATTGCAGAGAAGCATTAGCAGAAGTACTTTTTCCTCCGGCACTTGCATCTTCTCACCCTCCACCCACCCCCACCTACCCCACCCCACCCCACCCCACCTACCCTACCCTACCCTACCGTCTCCTACCCTCTCCTACCCCCCACTCCCCTCACCCCCACCCCCCACCACCACCCCGCTCCCTTCCCCTTCCAGGCCACCTCCACAGCCACACACCCACCTCTGCCTCCACCTCACCAGCTGCCACCCTGCCCAGTGCAAGCCTGCCAACTACAATTGCAGACAAGCATTCGTGGAGTACTCTTTCCTCTAGCACTTGCATCTTCTCACCCCCCACCCCATCCCCCCTACCGTACCCTACCCTCTCCTACCCTCTCCTACACCCTCTCATCCCCCCTGCTCCCTTCCCCTTCCAGGCCACCTCCACAGCCACGCACCCCACCTCTGCCTCCACCTCACCAGCTGCCACCCTGCCCAGTGCAAGCATGCCAACTACAATTGCAGAGAAGCATTTGCTGAAGTACTCTTTCTCCCGGCCCTCGGAAGCATCGACAGATCTGCCGCTCCTACAGTTCAATCCCAACACTCTAGCTATCACCAACAGGCTGCAAGAGTGGCGCCATCTGCCTAGCCAAGCTATCGTTGAGAATGGTGCAGCGGCGTCGTTTTACAGGGGAGGCAAGGATTGGAGTGACGTGAGTGATGTGAATGAGTTTTCCATGCCTCACCTTGGCTACCAACCCACAGAAGGGGTGGGGTGGGAGGGGTTAGAGGGGTAGGACACTTCTCTCCGAGCAACTCTAAGCCGCCCCCTCTCCTAACCTTACACTCCTAACTGTTTTTTAATCCTCCGCCCCCATCAGGACGAATTCTAAGAGCGAGGTTATGCAGATCAGCAGCGAAGCCAAGCCACTCCCTCTCCTTACCTTACACTAATAACACCTTACCTAACTGGTAACCTAAACTAACCTAAACTAACCCAACCTACACCATTTTAGTATTATATTATATTAATGCATATTCACTGTTTCCAAATTCTCCGCCCCCATCAGGACGAATTCGAAGAGCAAGGTTGTACAGGTCAGCAGTTAAGCCTAGCCACTCCCTCTCCTAACCTTACACTAACTAAAATCTTAGCTAACTGGTAATTAACCTAACTTAACTTAACCTAACCTAACTTGAACTAACCTACACCATTAGATTATATTATATTAATGCATATTTACTGTTTCCAAATTCTCCGCCCCCATCAGGACGAATTCGAAGAGCGAGGTCACACAGACCAGCAGCGAAGCCAAGCCACTCCCTCAGGCCGAGTGCACATGGCTTGTCCTGCCAAGCCTCATGCTCTTGCTAGCAACACCCCGGGCAAGGGGGGCGGCGGCGGTGGCAGCAGAAACAGCAACAAGCACAAACGCTTGTTTGAAGAGCCTGTGATCAACGGAGGGCTGAAGGTGGGTGGCTTGATAATACTGCAATTATATACTACATACGTATTCATTACTAGCATTGTAAGACTCATTGGTGGTGGGTGTGGGATGTGGGGGGGGGTGGGGGGCAGGCAAGGGGGGCGGCGGCGGTGGCAGCAGAAACAGCAACAAGCACAAAAGCTTGTGTGAAGAGCCAGAGAGCAACGGAGGGCTAAAGGTGGGTGGCTTGATAAGACTACGATTATATAATTTATACGTATTTTTAACTCTTCTTGTGAGACTCGGTGTGTGTGTCGGGGTGGTGGTGGTGGTGTGTGTGTGTGTGTGGGGGGGGGGGGGGGGGCGGATGCGGCGGCAGTAGAAACAGCAACACGCACAAGCGCTTGTTTGAGGAGGCAGAGAGTAACGGAGGGCTGAAGGTGGGTGGCTTGATAATATTATAATTACTCTATTATTACACTTTCCCGCCTCTCATCTGCCCACCCACCCACCCCACTCCTTCACCCCCACAGCATGGAGAGCATTTGCATGTGACTCAGCTGCCAGCTTATCTTGCGTACCCCTTGATCCCCCCCCCACCACCACCACTCACACACACACACACTTTCCTTACTCTCATTTCTTCCCCCCTACCCCTCCCCCCCCCCCCCCACCCACCCACCCTACCCCTCCCCAAACACATACACACACACACACGCACAAGCACACTTTCCTGACTCTCACCCCCCACCCCTCCTACTCCCACAGCATGGAGAGCGTGTGTGGTACATAGTGGGGCGCAAGAAGGTCCTGGGGGGCTTTGTCCATTGTGACACAAGCGGGGAAGGCGGATATGGTGTCAAGTGTGACCACTGCTCACAAGTCATCAGCTGCTCCACGTTTGAGTCCCATGCAGGTGCGGTGTGATAAAGACCTAGGTGGGTGGGTGTGGGTTGGGTGGGTGTGGGCGATAAAGACCTAGGTAGGGTGGGTGTGGGTTGGGTGGGTGTGGGCAATAAAGACCTAGGTAGGGTGGGTGTGGCTTGGGTGGGTGTGGGCGATAAAGACCTAGGTAAGGGGGGTGGGTGGGTTGGGTGGGTGGGTGTGGGCGATAAAGACCTAGGTAGGGTGGGTGTGGCTTGGGTGGGTGTGGGCGATAAAGACCTAGGTAGGGGGGGGGAGGGGGGGAGGGGGGGTTGGGTGGGTGGGTGTGGCTTGGGTGGGTGTGGGCGATAAAGACCTAGGTAGGAAGGGGAGGGGAGAGTACTTAACTTAGCATGCAGGTGAGGTGGTAGTGAAGGTGGGGGTAGGGTGGGGGGTATTCACATGGCTTCAAGCCATCAGCTGCCCGTTGTTCGAATCACATGCAGGTGTGGTGGTAGTGAAGGTGTGTGTGTTGGGGGGGGGGGAGGGGGGGGGGGGGGGGGGGGTTGGGTGTATTCACATTGATTCATGTCACTCCAGTGTGTTTTCACATGGAGTCAAGTCATCAGCTTCTCGACGTTTGAGTCCCATGCAGGTGCGCTGGTAGTGAAGGTGGGGGGTGGGTTGGGGGGGTATTTGGGTCAGGGAGGGGACGGGGAGGGTATTTGGTCAGGGAGGTTGGGGGGGGGGGGGGTGGGGGGATATTTGGGTCAGGGAGGGGAGGGGGGGTATTGGTCAGCGGAGGTTGGGGGAGGGGGGGGGGGGGGGGGGTAGGTATTTGGGTCAGGGAGGGGGGGGAGGGGTATTTCGGTTCAGGGAGAGTTGGGGGGGGGGGGGTGGGGGGGGGGGGGGGGATTTCGGGCAGGGAGGGGAGGGAGGGGTATTTGGTCAGGAGGTTGGGGGCGGGGGGGGGGGGGGGATGGGGATATTTGGGTCAGGGAGGGGAGGGGAGGGTATTTGGTCAGGGAGGTTGGGGGAGGGGGGGGGGGGGGGGGAGTATTTGGGTCAGGGAGGGGAGGGGAGGTGATTTGGTCCGGGAGGTTGGGCGGGGGGGGGGGGGATTTGGGTAGGGGGGGGAGGTATTTGGGTCAGGGAGGGGGGGGGGGGGGGTATATTGGGTCAGGGAGGGAGGGAAGGTGTCTTTGGTCAGGAGTTGGGGGAGGGGGGGGTGGTGGGGGGGGTATTTGAGTAAGGGCAAATTATGATTAGATGCAGATAAAGACCAAGGTAGGGAGGGGAGGGAGGGGAGAGTACTTCACTTAGCAAGGAGTTGGTTTTATATGTGATTTGCTGCACATTGTGCGACACGGTGCGACCCTCAGGTGTGTAAGTTTGGGCCGACATGGGCTCTTGTTCGCCAGAAAGTGCGACCACGAGTGAGTGATTTGTTCCCTGGGTCCTTCAAGGTGTGTCCCTGAAAGATCGTGTGTCATGGCTACCAGAGCAAGTGTCCGTTCCCTAACTCAATACAACACCCTACCACATCACACCCGGCCCAACCACACCACACCTGGCCCTACCACACCACACGTGCCCCACTTTCCCAGGCCACTCTCACCGGCGCAACCCCTACACCAGCATCCTCACTGAGGAAGGAGTATCCCTGAAAGATCACGTCATACCACGCCTACCAGGGCAAGTGTCTGCGCCCTAACTCAATACACCACCCCACCCTACTCCACCACACCATACCCAGTTGTACCACACCACACACGCCCCTCTCTCCCAGGTCACTCACACCGACGCAACCACCACTACACCGGCATCCTCACTGAGGAAGGAGTATCCCTGAAAGATCACGTCACACCACGCCTACCAGAGCAAGTGTCTGCGCCCTAACTCAATACACCACCCTATCCTTCCCCACCCCACCACACCCGGCCCCACCACTAAACTGCGCCCCTCTCTCCCAGGTCACTCACACCAGCACAACCCCTACACCGGCATCTTCACTAAGAAAGGAGTGTCCCTGAAAGATCGCGCCGCACGCCTACCAGAGCGTCCGTTCCCTAACTCAATTCACCACCCTAACCTACCTCACCACACCACACCCGGCCCCACCACACCACATGCGCCCCACTTTCCCAGGTCACTCACACCGGCGCAACCCCTACACCAGCATCCTCACTGAGGAAGGAGTATCCCTGAAAGATCACGTCGCACCACGCCTACCAGAGCAAGTGTCTGCTCCCTAACTCAATACACCACCCTGCCCTACCACACCCAACCACACCACGCGTGCCCCTCTCGTTTAGGCCACTCACACCGGCGCAACCCCTACACCGGCATCTTTACTGAGGAAGGGGTTTCACTAAAAGATCGCGCGGCACGTCTACCAGAGCAAGTGTTCGTTGCTGGTACTAAGGCTCCCACCGGCACCCGGCGCATTAAGAAGTGTAAAGGCTTTTCGATGGGTCGAGGGATGCTGTCACAGGCAGCTGCAGCTCCCAGGGGCTCTGGGCAAGGCGTCGAGTTGGATGCATACGCAGATAGGTGAGAGAGCTTCATATATAATTCATTTTTTTAACGAAATACTGGAATTGCGGTACAAATTCCTGGCACTAAAGCTGCTACCGGCACCCGACGCATTTAGATGTTTTAAGGCTTTTCGATGGGTCGAGGGATGCTGTCACAGGCAGCTGCAGCTCCCAGGGGCTCTGGGCAAGGCGTGGAGTTGGATGCATACGCAGATAGGTGAGAGAGCCTGATAACAAATTCATTATTTAAAGAAAATACAGGAATTACGGTATACATTTCAGCAGAATTGGATTGTATAGCTCCGTGCAGTCCTCTTTGTTGTCAAGGGCGGCAGCAGCTCCCAGGGGCTCTGGGCAAGGCATCATCATCATCATTATCGCATGGATGTATACGCAGATAAGTGAGAGAGCTGCATAAATAATTCATTCGTGAAGGAAATACAGGAATTGCGGTGCGAATTCCAGCAGAATTTGATTAAATAGCTCAGAGCAGTCCTATTAACTTCAAAGGGTGGCAGCTGCTACCAAGGGCTCTGGGCAAGGCATCATCATCATCATCATCGACGAGGATGCATACGCAGATAGGTGAGAGAGCCTTTTAAGGAATTCATGAATTTGAAGAAAATACCGGAATTACAGTACAAATTTAACGGAAATCCACAAATCCAATCATACAATCAGTCAATGAATTCCGCAAATTCACGCAATCATCCGTGCAGTGTGAGCAGGTTCCGCGACGCCCTGATTGAGTTTGAAGCCCTGGCCTCTCCATTATATTTTGACCACACCTTACTATTAACTACACCGCACCTCCCCCCCCACACACCCCGCCCACCACCACCACCACACACACACACACGCACACACACACACACACACAGGAACACCCCGCTATACCCCACCCCACACCACAGATGCCGCGCTGCCCTGGCTGACTTGGAGGTCCTAGCCTCCTCATGCACTCAATGCTCCGGGACAGATTTTGACAAGGAGAACTTAACAGACCAGACTGTTATCATCTGCAGCCCCGCACCCACACCCTGCACCTCACCACCCACACCCTGCACCCCACACCCTCCCACCACAGATGCCGCGCCGCCCTGGCTGACTTGGAGGCCTTGGCCTCCTCATGCACAGTATGCTCGGGGACAGATTTTGACAAGGAGAACTTTACAGACCGGACTGTTATCATTTGCGACCAGTGCGAGCGGGAGTTCCATGTAGGATGCCTGCGCTCCTCTGGAAACTGCGATCTGGATGCTGTACCGCAGGTGCGTACCGCGCTTTGTGTATGTGTGGGGGGGGTGGGGGGAGGTATAGAGGTGGTTGTGGGTATGGTGGGGTGGGAGGGGGCATATATGGTGAGCGAGAGTTCCATGTAGGATGCCTGCGCTCCTCTGGAAATTGCAATCTGGATGCTGTACCGCAGGTGCGTACCGCGCTTAGTGTGTGTGTGTGTGGGGGGGGGGGGGGGGGGGGGTATAGAGGTGGTGGGGAGGGGGGGTATAATGGTGGTGTGGGTGGGGCGGGGGGAGGGGGGGGCATATATGGTGAGTATTATTAATCTGTTCTGCAATCTAGATACTGTACCGCTTTGGGGTTAGATGCCCCATCACTAAATAGCTCAGATACGCATAGATCATTAATATATATAGATCTCTCTGAATATCCATGGGGGGTTATATATATAATTGTATGCAGATAGATCATTAGTATATATCTGCACCTTCCATCCCCTCGTCCTAACCCTACACCTCACCTCCCACCCCCTCGCCCTCGCCCCTTACCCTCACCCCACCTCCCACCCCCTCACCCCATCCCCCCACTCCTCATTTTACAGGGCGCCTAGTTCTGCCAGCAAGACCGCAAGCGCGTGCGTGGAGAGCTCCTGGGTCTCGTTGAGCAAGGTGAAACCGTTTGCTCCCCACCTCACACCTCACCCCCTCACCCCACCTTACCTCACCTCACCCCCTCACCCCACCTCACCCCCGCACACCCACACACCTCACCTCACACACCCTCACACCCCACCCCATCACCCCAACAGGGCGACTGGTTCTGCCAGCAAGACTGCAAGCGCGTGCGTGGAGAGCTCCTGGGTCTCGTTGAGCAAGGTGAAACCGTTTGCTCCCCGCCTCACACCTCCTCTCCCACCCTCACCCCACCTCACACACCCTCGCACCTCACATCACCTCCCACCCCCTCACACTTCACCCCACCTCCCACCCCCTCACCCCATCCCCCCACTCCTCACCTGACAGGGCGATTGGTTCTGCCAGCAAGACTGCAAGCGCGTGCGTGGAGAGCTCCTGGGTCTCGTTGAGCAAGGTGAAACCGTTTGCTCCCCGGACGGCCACACATGGCAGGTCTTCCATGGTGACGACGGGACTGAGGACACGCTGGCAACTATGCAAGTCATTCAAGACATCCTCCAGGAGAGCTTCGACCCCATCATAGATGTGGTGGTAAGTAGGCTCTATGTATGTTGGGGTGGTTGGGGTGGCGGGGGTAGGGGTGCGGGGCAGCCAGTACCAACATGCTGTTGGCATAGGTGACAGGACAGAGGACACGCTGGCAACTATGCAGGTCATTCAAGGCATCCTCGGAGAGAGCTTCGACCCCATCATCGATGTGGTGGTAAGTGGGCTGTATGTATGTTGGGGTGGGGGGGTAGGGGTGTGCAGAGGGGTAGGGTGGGCAGGGGTGCGCGGGGGGGTAGGGGTACGCGGAGGGGTAGGAGGGGTAGGGGTGTGCGGAGGGGTAGGGGGGGTAGAGTGTGCGGAAGGGTAGGGGGGGAGGGGTGCGGTAGGGTATGGGGGGTAAGGTTGCGCGGAGGGGCAGGGGGGGTTAAGGGGGGCGCGGAGGGGTAGGTTGGGCAGGGGTTCGCGAGGGGTAGGGGGGTAAGGGGTGCGCGGAGGGTAGGGGGTGCAGGGGGCGCGGAGGGTACGGGTAAGGGTGCTTCGGAGGGGTATGGGGGTAAGGGTCGCGGAAGGGGTAGGGGGGGTAAGGGTTGCGCGGAGGGTAGGGGGGGTAGGGGTGCGCGGAGGGGTAGGGGGGGTAAGGGGTGCGTCGGAATGTAGGGGGTCAGGGTGCGCGGATGGGTAGGTGGTAGGGGTTCGCTGAGGGGTAGGGGGGGGTAAAGGGGTGCGCGGAGGGGTATGGGGGGGTAAGGGGTTCACAGAGGGGTAGGGGGGTAAGGTGCGAGGAGGGTTCGTTTGTGCGGTGCGCGGAGGGGTATGGGGGGTAAGGGGTGCCGTAGGGGTAGGGGGGGTAAGGGGTGCGTGGAGGGGAGGGGGTAAGGGTGCGTGGAGGGGTAGGGGGGTAAGGGGGGTGCGCGGGGGGGTAGGGGGGGTAGGGGTGCGCGGGGGGGTAGGGGTGCGCGGAGGGCAGGGGGGGTAAGGGTGCGCGGAGGGGTGGGGGGGGAAGTATGGGTGCGCGGAGGGTAGGGTGGGTAAGGGGTGCGCGGAGGAGTAGGGGGGGTAAGGGGTGCGCGGAGGGTAGGGGGGGTAAGGGTGCGCGGAGGGTAGGGGGGGGTAAGGGTGCGCGGAGGAGTAGGGGGGGTAAGGGGTGCGCGGAGGGTAGGGTGGGGTAAGGGTGCGCGGAGGGTAGGGGGGGTAAGTGTGCGCGGAGGGGTAGGGGGGTAGGGGTGCGCAGAGGGGTAGGGGTGCGCGGCAGCCAGTGCCAAGCTCCAGGAGAGCTTCAACGTGGTGGTAAGTGGGCATTATGTACGTATGTTTCTTGTGTTTATTTATGTATGAGGGTGATGCCTGGGCATCAACCCAAGGAGGTGTGGGGCATTGTCCTTGAGTCTGCTGCCTGTTGGTGAACCGGTACCCTGCGCCTGCAGACAACACTGGCAGGCCTTGCTGATACAAGCACGCATACCTGCTTTGTTCGTTCTGCTTGTTGCACTGCCTGATCACATATACACACATGAACACACACACATGAACACACACACATACGCATATACATAAACACATACACACATAAACACACATACGCATACACATGAACACACACACACATAAGCATGCGCACACATGAACACGCAGACACAGACGCATACACATTAACACACACACACACACATAAACATGCACAAACATAAACTTACACACGCATAAACACACACACATACGGACACACATGAACACACACACATAAACATGCACACAGGCATGAACACACACACACATTAATATACACACACACGAACACACACACACACACAAACTTCCTCATACACACATACACACAGATGAACACACACACGTACGACACACACTTCCTCATACACACATACACACACATGAATACATGCACGTTCCACACACACTTCCTCATACACACACATACACACACATGAACACACACATACACACACATGAACACACAAATACACACACATGAACACACACACTTCCTCATACACACACATTCTCTCCTCATTCCTCTACTCTCCTCACGCTTGCGCAGTCTGGCCAAGATCTATTGCCCAAGATGGTCGAAGCTGGCGTGCTGGGTGACTGGCACTTCGAGGGCATGTTTACAATTCTGCTAAAGCACAGGTGTGTTGGCTGTCATTTTAATTCATTATTTTATTTTTAATTATGATGGGGCCACGCAACTGACATTCTGACTGTTGACACAATTCAGCCCCCACCTTGATTTGGGCGGAGCCCCCCCTTCTGTAGAGCGGGAGCCCCCAGGATTACCCTGATGTCCGTTTGTTTGTTTGTTTGTTTGACCGCAAGAAACCCTGTTGTAAACCGATTATGGTGGGGGCATGCAACTGACATTCTGACTGTTGACACAATTTAGCCACCGCCTTGATTTTGGGCGGAGCCCCCCCTTCCATTTTTTTATATAAATCTGAAGGTGGGTGTTTCTAGCTTTATGGTTTTAGGCCTCCTCCAAGGACAGCGTTTTATAGGTTTTATAGCGTTCAGGGCCATTTAGGGCAACAACAAGAAGCACATTTTTTGTAACATTTGTTTAGCGATAATTGTGCCAAAACGGAGTCAAAACTAACGATCGCTATATCTATGGAAGAAAAGAAATCCCTGCCCCCTTCTGTGGAGTGTTAGCCTCAGGCTCACCTCGTTGTTTGTTTGTTTGTCCAACTGCAAAAGACCCTGGCCCTCTCGCGAAAACCCAATTTCATGGGGCCATGCAACTGACATTCTGACTGTTGACACAATTCAGCCCCCACCTTGATTTTGGGCAGAGCCCCCTCTTCTGTGGAGCAGGAGCCCCCAGGATCACCCACGCAACCAATCCATTATGCACACAACCTATCCATATGGTTTCGGGGGGGGGGGGGGGGGGGGGGGAGTTTGTGCAGATAACTCATAATAATAAATCATAACCTCCACTGCAAACAAACCCTCAGGGGGCGTGGGGTGGTAGTGGTTATGAGTACTCATAACCACTACTATTTGGCCTACCCTGGACTGTAACATAAATTCGTACTGCATACAAAGCCACAGGGGGCGTCATACTACTGTACGGGGGGGGGAAGGGGGGTCGTGCAGGTAACTTATAATAATAACTCATACATCCAATACTGCATACAAACATGCAGGGTTCGTCCCACTTGTGCCGGAATCGCTAAACCCTAAACCCTTAACCCTTAACTTGTGCCGGAATCCGTAAACCCTTAACCCTTAACAAACCCACAGGGGTCGTCATACATGTGCCGGAATCCTTAAACCCTAAACCCTAAACAAACCCACAGGGGGCGTCCCACTTGTGCCGGAATCGCTAAACCCTAAACCCTAAACAAACCCACAGGGGGCGTCCCACTTGTGCTGGAATCACTAAACCCTTAAACCCTAAACAAACCCACAGGGGGCGTCCCACTTGTGCTGGAATCACTAAACCCTAAACCCTAAACAAACCCACAGGGGGCGTCCCACTTGTGCCGGAATCCTCCGAGTCTTCGGCCCCTACTTGGTGGAGCTCCCACTCATTGCAACCAAGTTTGATGCACGGCGGCAAGGCCACTGCCGAGTGCTGATGGATGCTATCGAGTCCCAACTCATATCATGGAAGCTGCCGACTTTGGCGTTGCCAGCTGCAGCCAGCGCGATGCCCACATGGATCAACGGCTTTGGATTCAAACATGCAGACATGAACGAACTACAGTCAGTGCTCAGTGAAGTTCGCTTACTCGTATTTCCAGGCACTCAGGTGAGCAAAGGCCCTGTGCCTGCTGTTGGGTTGGTGAGTGCAGAATTGTGTGATGGTGGGTGGACAGTACAAGGTGCAGTGAGGATGGGTATGGGCTGCAGCCAGTGCGATGGCCACATGGATTATCGGCTTTGGCTTCAAACATGCAGACATGAACGAACTACAGTCAGTGCTCAGTGAAGTTCGCTTGCTTGTATTTCCGGGCACTCAGGTGAGCCCGGGCCATGTGTCTGCTGTTGGGATGGAGGGTGGGTGGGTGGAGGGTGTTCTGAAGTCCGCTTGCTCGTGTTTCCAGGCAATCAGGTGAGCCCGGTCCTGCTGTTGGGGTTGTGGTGGGTGAGTGGGGGGTGCTGTGAGGGTGGGTGGAGGGTGCTCAGTGAAGTTCGCTTGCTTGTATTTCCAGGCACTCAGGTGAGTGAAGGTCATGTGCCTGCTGTTGGGGTGAAGGGTGCTGAAAGGGTGCTGTGAAGTCCGCTTGCTCGTGTTTCCAGGCAATCGGGTGAGCCCAGGCCCTGTGCCTGCTGTTGGGGTGGTTGGTGGAGAGTGTTGCAAAGTCCGCTTGCTCGTGTTTCCAGGCAATCGGGTGAGACAAGGCCCTGTGCCTGCTGTTGGGGTGGTGGGTGGAGGGTGCTGTGAGGGTGGGTGGCGTTTACAGTCAAGTCCACTTGCTTATGTTTCTAGGCACGCAGGTGAGCCCGGGCCTGCTGGTGTGCCTGGGGGTGGGTGGGTGGAGGGTGTTCCGAAGTCCGTTTCTCGTGTTTCCAGGCAATTTGGTGGGCCCAGGCCCTGTGCCTGCTGTTTAGGTGGTGGGCAGAGAGTTATGTGATGGTGTGTGGAGTTGGTTGTGAGGGTGGGTGGACAGTACAAGGTGCACTGAGGATGGGAATGGGCTGTAGCCAGCGTAATGGCCACCTGGATCAACGGCTTTGGCTTTAAGCATGCAGACAAGGAATAGGATGGCTCTGAACCCAAGTTCCTATTCGCCAGCCACACACCACTCAGGATGGCCACCTGGATCAACGGCTTTGGCTTTAAGCATGCAGACAAGGAATTGGATGGCTCTGAACCCAAGTTCCTATTTGCCAGCCACACACCACTCAGGATGGCCACCTGGATCAACGTCTTTGGCTTTAAGCATGCAGACAAGGAATTGGATGGCTCTGAACCCAAGTTCCTATTCACCAGCCACACACCACTCACCACACACCACTCACCATCGTGCACGCAGGTGCTGTACATGTCTCTGGTCAAGTGTGTGAACAAGGATGGCTCTGGGCCCAAGTTCCTGATTGCCAACCTCCCACCACTCACCAACCACCACCCACCACTCACCAACCACTACCCACCACTCACCATCATGTACGCAGGTCCTATACAGGTCTCTGTTCAAGCGTGTGAACAAGGATGGCTCTAAGCCCAAGCTCATGTATGCCAACCACCGACCACTCACCACCCACCACTCACCATCGTGTACGCAGGTGCTGTACGTATCTCTGGTCAAGTGTGTGAACAAGGATGGCTCTGAGCCCAAGTTCCTGATTGCCAACCTCCCACCACTCACCAACCACCACTCACCATGATGCACGCAGGTGCTGTACATGTCTCTGGTCAAGTGTGTGAACAAGGATGGCTCTGAGCCCAAGTTCCTGATTGCCAACCACCCACCACTCACCACCCACCACCCACCATCATGTACGCAGGTGCTATACAAGTCTCTATTCAAGCGTGTGAACAAGGATGGCTCTGAGCCCAAATTCCTATTCGCCAACTGGCCCGAGGCGGCAGCTCGGGCCGAGGAGGGAGCCAAGAAGCTGGTCCAGTTTGCCGTATACCCAGTGGAGAATGCGGCAGACCCATCCCAGGCCCATGTCATCGTTCGCCTCACCCCCTCCTTAGCAAATCTCTCGGCCACCAACCCAGCCCTGTTGCCCGCCACCGAGGCAGTCCACGGTGCCAGGTCAGATCCCCCCAAGCCAGCCAACCCCGAAGGGAGTGTACCAGTTGGTGAGCCTTCGAGACCAAGCCAACTGCCCTCTGTCAGTGAGCAGCCAGGTCCAGCAGGCGGTGCTGCCGCTGCGGCCTCGGGGGCTGCGCCCAGTGGTGCGGAGGGCGGACCAGCTGCTGACGCTGGCAAACATGGAGGCATGCCCGCCCAGGTGGCAAACCTGGAGGCATCCCAACACAGTGAAGCCCTCGGGTCTGCAAGTGAAGCTGGGCAGCAGGCACAGGCCTTCCCAGTGCATTGGCAGAAGTAGATAAATAAATAGTACGCCTTATTACGTGAGGTTGAGGAGGCCAGCCCGTTTGCTTTCACTTGGGCCAACCACCAAAGGGGGGGGGGGGGCTATCATCCCCCTGGAGGAGGGTTTTGGGCCTGTTCTATGTGTCGTCTGCACGCGACAATGGACTGGAAGGACAGTGGCATGGGTGTGAAGTTTTGGAAAGTCTTTAAACTGTATACAGTAATCTGCTTAGTTTGCTCTCTGGTTCCGCACAGGGGGACTTGGGGCCAACAACCTTTGGCAGAAGTACATAAATATAATATTAAATCATATGAACATAATAAATCAATAACATGCCTTTTTACGAGGTGTGAAGTTGAGGGGCGCAGCCCGTTTGCTTGCACTGGGGCCAACCACCAATGCAGAAGTACACAAAAACCACGACAAACACCATCACACACAAACACACACAATCACACCACGACAAACACCATCACACAGAAACACACACAGTCACACATCATCACACCACGACAAACACCATCACACACAAACCTGTGCATTGGCATACTCAAGATTCCCTCTATTGCCTAGCAAGGCATCCACTGTTTTTTTTTGTTGCGGCGGGTCGCAAATTGAGCGACTCGGTGCGACGCCAGAGCAACGCACTGCCCCGCAGCTTTTCTGGCTACTTCAGCTGAACTCATGCAGCGACAGAGTGGCAACTTGTCGTACACATAATAAGTGCCTCCGTATCTTGGAGGGGCATCCTGAAAGCCTGTGTAGCTTTCCAGACTTTGCACATGGAGACATTTTGAATTCGAATTGTTACATGCTTTTTCAGCCAACTCTGGGCTGCTCACCATGGACACATGCATTTCCCAGCTGGGGTGCACATCAGGGTACTTCAAATTTGTCAGCGCTTTAGCACACTTAAAGACAAAACAACTGCGCTTTGTAGTGCAAAAAGCGCAAAACTTGCTTGCAGCGCCCACAAGGGATTGCAATAAACTGCGCTTAAACCGCAGAGGGGGTCAAAAAGTCAGCGCTCAAAAGCGCAAAAGCGCGCGCTTTGAATTACCCTGGTACATAGACGACCAGGTTCACGTGAAGGTGGCATGACCAAGAAAAATAGTGCCCCTAAAGCCTACCTCAGAGGATTAGGTTGCTACATGATTTATTGTTTTCCCATCCAACTCTGGGCTGCCCGTTGTTTCCTAGTCCTGTAACTGTTGGGTAAGTCCCTTCAGCCTATTGGGCCTACTCCCTAGCTGTAACAACATACAGCCTACCCGAGTGCACCTAAATCCTTTCAGGCTAACAAAATTGATAACTCATCTAGTATGTAATATACATACATCATAATGTGTAGATCGGTATATTCTATTATGTTGTAGTATCTACAACAGGTCAGTGGATTGGATTGTTGGTATAGCCCATCATAGGCGAAAATCCTCATTGTAAATTAAAAAAGCATTCAGGTTATTCGCCATCCATCTACCCCGGGTTGCTAGTTCATGTCGGGAGAAACCTCAGAACATCGAGAAATCTGAGAAATCAGACCAGATTCTTGATCCTCTCAACGAGCTCTATACATTTGTATCATGAGGTCTCGCACTTTTGTGTGCTCCCCCCCCCCCCCCCCCCCCCCCCCCCCCCCCCCCCCCCCCCCCCGACTTTAACAGAGAAGTCGAGAATAGCATAAACATCTAAATACCACACTCATAAGCACAGAAAGCGTTCAGAAGGATGAAGACAGTTTGAAGAGTTCAGTATTCAGATTCGATTTGATCACGTAGTCTATCTAGTATATACCGTATATCATACGCACAAAAAATTGGCAAGAAATTAAGTTGGCAAGGGATCCAAAGGGGTAACAAAATATGGCTTCATTTCCAGCATTGGCAAAAAATGGGTGTGGGTGTGGGTGGGTGGGTGTGTGGGGGGGGGGGGCTGCTCAAATTGAATGAAGTTACTTTCTTTGGCGAAAACAAATTGAGTCCTGAAAGCAGGTGGAACAAGGGCGAGCTGCCTAAAAGTATGCTTGTTAACCATTTTCCATCAACTTTGGAACGTAAACACCATGGTATCTATCTTCTACTTCTACCGTATCATAATGGAGGGAATTAAATGTGTTGGCAAAGGACTACTGCAATACGAATTCATTTAATTTGAGTGCCGGTTTTAAAGGAAGCCAATCATTCCAAACCGTGTACTTCCCTGTATTGCTGTGCCACGGCCCAAACGTTGGGAAGGCGCCCCGCCAAACGACCTGCTCCCCGTTTTGGCCCAAGGTGCATAAACGGTATTAGTCCTCGGGCTGCTGAAGTAAAAAACATGGTTGGTCGTTTGCATGGATAACATTACTATTTACTTGCCGTGCCCCCCCTCAGATTTTGTCTTGCCAGCTACTTTGTGCTGGTGCTTCCTAATCCGGGTGAACATTGAACAACCCCCGTAGTAAGTTACACTGGCACAATGTGGTCATCAGGGTAATTCAAAGCGCGCGCTTTTGCGCCTTTGAGCGCTGACTTTTTGACCCCCTCTGCGCTCTAAGCGCAGTTTTTTCAACCCCCTGTGGGCGCAGGAAGCAATTTTTGCGCTTTTTGCACTACAAAGCGCAGATTTTTTGTTTTCAAGTGCGCTAAAGCGCTGGCCAATTTGGCCATTTGAAGTACCCTGGTGGTCATGGTGCCTGCCTCCGCGGGCATCGATGGTGATTCTTTTTTACTAAGGTGGTCCTACGGTGACTATAGCTAGCTCCGGCTTACGCTATGGTGTCCTTAACTTCACGTCCTATGAGTAACTGTATTACACGGATGTAACAATTTCATTTTCAATTTCTACTATTTACTTCTGAAACGTTTTGACCTGGACAAGGCTCCGCTTAATGGGCTTCCTGGTTTCTGTGATAATATCCGACTGTGCACGCAAGCACGGGGGGGACTTGGCATTGGCATACGGTGAGCAGCCCAGAGTTGGCTGGAGAACAATGTAACTTTTCAAATTCAAAATTCTAGAACTTGTACCGGTATGTAAATGGCTTCAGCCTTTCAGAGTTTCAGCCTGCTACCCGCCTTAGGCAGTACCATCAACAACAACAAGTCATATGCAGCGACGCAAGTGAAGTGGGAAATTGGCGGAGTGCGTAGGCAACAGAACGACAGGTGGCAACGATGGAGCTGACCGAAGCCGGTTAGTTATGAGACAGCTGGCTGACGTGTCAGGCTTTGTCTCGGTCATCGGTCTGTCAGACGCACAAACAGACAACAGGGAGAATCCGGGGGCTCCCGCCCCCCAGGAACGGGGGCTATGCCAAAAAATCCAAACGTTGGATTGGATGGGATTTTTCTTAGTTGTGGATTTTCACTCTAGGAGGTGGGTACACAAAACAGCGACACCCAGTATCCAGTTTGAATGGCGTTGCCACTTCTACAAAAGAGTAGCCGCACTAGAGTAGGCGGATTGTCACAGGATGTTTTTTCAGCCAACTACCAGCTGATCACCGTCTTCCAATTCCAAGGTGACCGCGATGTATTCATCGGTGGTGTAATCATGGTTATCATGCCATGGGTGATTGGGTGGTATTACCCCTGAACGACGATATGTCTTATATATGGGATTATGTCGAATCGTGACCATCTGACTAAGAGCCGATGGAGGTTTTCGCTGCTCGGTTCCCGTCTCACGCAGTACCAGAAGCACTCTGCGCCAGGGGCTGCTCTGCGTAGTACCCTCGTTACCCCGCGTTACCCCTCTGCTTGTTATGAGCATGAATTGCGGTGCTCTCACGCGTTTTATGACTTGGTGACTACTTATGTACTTCCTTAGAACTATCGACTCTGCCAGTACTGTGTCATCCTTCATGACTCAGTGACAGCTTCCTGTTGGCTGCGTCACCGGTCTCTCACTGACACCCTATGTATTGCCTGTGCCCGGCTTAAGATTCCTGGCTTAGGTTCTAGTCAGGTTACAGGCATCCGCCTTTCCCACCGCTGGTGTCCTTTGGCGTCCGCCTGTCCTTGTAATGCTATTCTCGTCTCCGTGTATAGATTGGTGCGTCTGTTCCGCTGCTTTCATCTCTGTCTACTCTACGGAGCGCATACAAGCTGATAGGTTATACGGTCCTTCATTTACTACCACTGCTCTTTAATGCAACTTCCGCGAGGGCCTCCTGCCGGCTTTGTGAAACTAACCGATAAAAATGGTGTTCCATGGACGCGCGGGATCCGCAGCGTCATTGTTAGCAATGGCTGCGACTTTGTCTTACCAAAAGAGGTCAAGGTTCCTTCAGATTGGCTAGATGATCGCGCGCCAGCGGCCTCTGCTGCCGGAGAGGAGGATCCTTCCGCCATCGTGGAAGTAACCCCCCCCCGATCAATCCTCCAACTTTACGGTTCCTTCTCGTATTGTTCGACGCCTCTCCCCTGCAGTTGAGGATGTTCTGATGAATCTGTGTTGTGTACAGACACAGATCATTCGGTACGCAACAGAGCCGAGGCCCCCTACTGCCCGCTTCAGCGAAGATGATGACTTTTCTGAGGGTACTGATGATGATGATGACTTGAAGAGTGCTACGAGTGCTGGCTTCGGTGGAGTGACTCCGTCGGCTGCAGCTACTCGAGTATTTGAGACTTCTACAGTTTCGCCGGTTTATGAGCCTGCTCCTCAGTATGCGCCTCCGCCTGTGTCGTCGCCTGAATTTAAGCCCGAGCCTTCGTCTGCGCCTCCGCTTGTGCCTCCTCCACTGGTTCACCCGGATGTGGCCAAGCCGACTTTGATGAGGAGCTCTGCTTCTTTCACCTCTGCATCTGTTCCCATGGAGCGTGGCCTCCCCGGCTACCATACTTGTGCTCGTGAAGCTGCTGCTTCTTCTGCCCGCACATCTGCTGCTGGTCCCTCGCAGGAGCCCCCTCCGCCTCCGCCGGTGGAGCTTCCTCCGGCCCCTGGCCCTCCTCCTGCTTTGCCTTCGCTGTCATGCGAGTCTTGGGAGCATCTGCTCACTGGAGGACCTCCTCCGAATCTGCAGCTGAAGCACTTCCGTCTGATCAACCAAGCTCGACGTGATGGTGAGTCCATGAACCGCACTCTGTACGGTCGGATGGACATGCAAGCTACTATGGCTAATGTGAGTGTAAAGCTGGAACATCGCCGAGTGATGGCATTCTCTGAGCTGGGTTCCCAGTGTCTATCCTTTCTTGGACCGGTCACTTCCGGGATCAGATATCCCCCTGATACTGGTGTCTCCTTTGGTGGCGTGAGGCGTAGGGATCATGAAAGGCTAGGTTACCAGTTTGTGAAAGTACCCATCCCTTTCTGTCCGGTTAACCCTGATTTCGAGTTGGTAGTGAGTGTTGCGAGGTCCCTGCCTGAGATAAGGACCTTAGATGACCAGCGCGCTTATGACGCTGGTCTTGCTTCTGAGTATTTTTTGGATATTCGTAAGTCTTTGGCTCCTCTGACCCCTGCTCCTGCTGCTGGATCTTCGGCCTCTCATGGTGAGTCTCGGGTGGATCCTGCACTGTTGGGTTTCAGTGCCCTGCCCCTGGACCGTCAGGAGTTCATGTGCTTAACCATGATGCTCGCGAACATGGAGGATGATATGGTCAAGGTATACCAGGACTTTGCCAAACCTCGGGATATCTTTATTGATATCCAGAAGAGGCAGTCCGATGCCCTTGCCTCTAGAGTCCCTCTCATGCGCGCTGAGCTTCTTGGTGCACACATGGGCCCTGCTGACCGCGTAGATGACTTCTTTCGCAAGGTTCGCGGTCTCTGCACTGACCTCCGCAGCGCTGGGCATCCGGTGACTCAGCGTCACGCCATGGAAACTATAGTTCAGGGTATCCGTCTGATCCGCTTTGAGTCGCTGCGGATCAAATATGGTACGTTGTTAGCTAACAGACAGCCTGTTGAGTACTGGTCTTGTCTTGAGGAATATAGGTCTCTCGACATCTTGAACATAGCTCTCCCCAAGTCCGACTCCAGGCATCCTGGTTGGTCCCGGGACGCTCCCCAGGTTCCTGCCAATGCTGCATTTCAGCGTGGGCAGGGATCTGGTTCTCAGGGTTCCGGTTCCCTCAAGAGACGTCTGGATTGCACTTGGGGCCCATGCCCCAGCAAGACGACCCACTCGGAGGATCGCTGTTTTACGAAGCACCCGCACCTGCGAAGGATCAGGCCTGGTGTACCGGTTACTGCTCCAGTGCCCATTGCCTTGGCCCTTCCGGGTGCGCTTACTCCGAAGCAGCTGTCCTCCCTGCAGGCCCAGATTGATGGGTTTGCTATGGCCAAGAAATAGGAGGTAAGCTCTGTCCTATTCTCCTGCACTTCGAAGTTTTCAAATGTTTGTAGCCCGAGCCTGTCTGAGGGTATCTGGCATGTTGATTCTGGAGCTGGGATGTCAATCACAGGTGATCTGTCTCTGTTCACTGTGTATCATGCTTCTGAGGATGGGCCATCGGTTAAATTTGGTGATGGAGTGGTTCAACGGTCGGTGGGTCAGGGATCCATTGTGTTATGTAGTGATTGGTTACCAACATCAATCACTTTAACTGATGTTCTCTACATCCCTCACTGTCCGGTGAACCTCCTGTCAGTAAATGCTGTGGCTCATGCTCACACCTGCAAGATTTCTTTTGATAGTCTTAGTTGTACTGCCACTCAGGGCTCTTCTGTCCTCTGGTCTTTCCCTGCCTCCGGTGATGGTGTGTACAAATTTACCTGTAGGCCTTGTCACACCCCTCGTGGCCGTTTGTTGAGTGCTGTACATTATCCAGTTTTTGCACTTGATGTTGATGAGGATGGTGGAGTTGTTATCCCTACCACTCCTGAATGGTTGTGGAATAGGCGGCTGGGTCACCCTGGCTATGACGCCATGCACAACCTTGTCAGGAAGGGTTTGGTTAAGAACTTACCCCTCACTCTCAAACAGGTGAAAAGACTGTCTAAGATCCCATGTGATGCTTGTCAAAAGGCTAAGGCAAAACGTATCCCTTTTCCTAAAGAAAGCCAAACTAAGATCCGTGCACCTTTACAACGCCTTCACTTGGACATCATGGGACCATTTCATATTAGGGGCTTGCGTGGGGAGTTTTATGTTCTGTGTCTCACAGGGGGACCAATCTTTTTCTGGCTATTGTGGGGTGTGGGGGGGTATGTGGGTTAATGGGTGGGGGGGGGGGTCAAATGGGTTGTAAGGGTAAGTGTGGGGGGGTGGGGGGGGGTGTATTGGGGTAAGGGTGTGGGGGGTGGTATGGGTGGTGTAAGGTGGGGTAGGGGGGGGGGGTGTGGGTAATGTTTGTGTTAAGTGGTGGGGTGTGGGGGGGTGTGTGGGTGGGGGTGGTGTCGGGGTGTATGGTGTGGGTGGTAAAGGTGGGTGGAGGGTAATGTTGTGTAAGGGAAGGGGTGGGGTTGGGGGGTGTGTTGTTGGGGTAAAGGTAGGTGGGGTGTGTGTGTGTTTGTGGGGGTTGGTGGGGCAGTATTAGGTTGGGTATGTGTAATGTGTGGTGGCCCCCTCCCCCCCCCCCCCCCCCCCCCCCCCCCCGCCCTCCCCCCCCCCCCCGGTGCGGTGTGGGGGGGGGGGGGTGTGGGGGGGTGGGTGGTTGGGTGGGTGGTGGTATGGTAGGTGGTGTTTGTATGGGGGTTGGGCGGGGGTGGTGTGGGTATACAATTGGATGGTGTATGGGTTTAATGGGTTATGTATATGTGTGTGTGTGGGCTGGTTAATGTACTTCGTCGGGTGTTATGGTGGGGGGGGTTGGGGTAGGGTTGTTATGGGTGGTGTTGGTATGGCGGTGGTCGTGGTGGGTGAGTATAATTGTTTTTTTTTTGCTTTTTTTTTTTTTTTTGTTGCTTGTTTGGGGCTTTATTTTGCTTGTTTGTTGGTTGTGTTTTGCTTTGGTTTGGGCTTTGCTTGCGGACCAAGGATGAGCTCCCTTAAGCAGTTCAAACTTTACATCCTTCAGATTGGGATGACTCAGCTGCACGGTTTTGTTTTTCAAAGTGTCTCAGATCTGGACCAGGGCTTAAGGAATTTCTAGTTTAAAAGTGGTTCCCCGAGGATTGGTTTAGGAACTCGGGTTGGTGCTGTTGCCATGAATTATTCTTACTTATGTCATTACCACTGCTCAGCAGAATGCAACTGTTGGAAAAGGTAAACAATGGGGTCTTATCAGGCTAGTAAGCACTCCGAAAGAAACGTGAGAACAGAGAATGTTGCGCGAAACAGACCGCGGCCCATCTATTTACACGGAGACGAAGAACCTAATAGCATTCCAAAGCACGGAGGGGGACCCATGAAGGCGGCACCACCCGTGGTGAAAGGGGGGGCGGCAGCCAGGAAAAACAAAAACCTAACCAGGTACAGGTCAGGGGAACGGTGAACGCAGCCAACCGGAAAAAGCTGTAACTGAGTTCACTCAAAGGATGAACACAAGTCTACGCGGAAGGACGCTGTCACTCACGGGGAAAGCTTGCAGAAGCCCGATAGTTGGGATAGTCTAAGGGGGAACGTACATAAACAAAGTCCACTCTCCGGAGTGTTATCCAAGTGATAACAGGCAAAAAGAATTATTCGGCCTGTGCAATAGCCAGGTGTAAAGCAAAGCACCACCACCAAGAGAGACAAGGTACTGGCTGTTGGGACCAGGGGTCCCGACAGGAGGGTCAGTGACGGTGCTTGCACTTGCGCCATGGGGGCAGCAAACTTGGGCTTGGTAGCAGCAGTAAGCCCAAACTGCTCCACCAGATCAACAATGTAAGAGTGCTGGGAGAGGTTGATCTGAACACACCTGCCCTCAGAGTCAAGAGTGACATCCATGTCCAAAGAGAGGAATTGAACCGGTACACCCATCTCTTTGACCTCCCAGCCAGCTTTCTCCATAGCCTTGATCAGCAAAGCATACCTATCCAGCTCACTAAAAGCAAAGATAAAATCATCAACATAGGTCAGGACATAGCTCCACCCACCAATAGAATCTCTCCTAAAATACAGAGCAGGTTCTGCCTTGCACATAGTAAACCCATGTGCAACCAAAACCCGTTTGACATCCCTACTCCAAGCCCTGGGCGCCTGCTTCAGACCATAAAGGGACTTGATCAGTTTTCACACAAGGGGAACACCGTTAGGACCAAGTACCTTAAAGCCCTCAGGCTGGTGGCAGTACAGGTCCAGACCAGGTTCAAGCTTAACATTCAGAAATGCAGTCTTGATGTCCAGCTGCCGAACAAACATCTTCCTATGAGTGATGGCAGCCAGGAGCACCCTCAGACCTGCTTTAGAGGAGACGGGGGCATATACGTCATGAAAGTCCAGCCCAGGACGCTGCAGAAAACCACGGACCACAAAACGTGCCTTGAAGCGCACAGAACCATCAACCCCAACCTTCTTCACAAATAACCACCTGCCAGACAGGATCCTCTGCTTAGGAGGCTGTGGAGTGAGTGCCCAAGTACCATGGGCATGAAGGGACGCCATCTCATCCTTCATAGCAAGGAGCCATTCATCCCTGTCAGGGTTGGTAGGAAGCATGGCAGCTTTATAGGTTAGTTCAGTGGAGGTAGAAACATATGCTCCCACGTACAAGCAGTGTACTTGTACATGAGCAGCGGGGGTATCAGCAGTATCAGCAGTAACCGGTAGTATAGCCCCCAGCGCAGAACTACTGCCTGGTTGAACAGGGCCGGCCTTATTTGCCTCTATCTCAACGAAGCCTGGGTCGACTGGAACACCCCAGCCATACGCAGTATCGGAACCAGACCAATGATCAAGATCATCACTTGCGCTATCGGCAACGGCTACATCGTCACATGGGCTTGACCCGAATAATAATCCACCAGGGATGGCAGGAGGCGAAGGTATTAACAACACCTGCGAGTCATCCGAGGTGGTCGGAGGTTGGTGACTATTAGGCAATGGACCTGTAACAGGCTCCACTATGATCTGAGACTGCCGTAATCCTAGAGCTTCGCCGACGGAACTTGGCGCAGAGGAGGGCCTGGCGACCCCCTGAGATTCGGGTAAAATCTTATCTGAAAGGACATCAGAATCCCGCCCGCCCAGTGCCTTCACACGCAATGCAGCACCATCAGCCCCTGACCTGGGACGCAAGGTCATCCCATGACCAGGGCAACGGTCGACAATTGGGGTTAGCAAAGGGTCTAAGGAATTAACCGCAGACTCAGGCATGTGTCCGTTGATAGCGGCAGGGATGCGAGAGACGTACGGAGACCCGTCATAGGGAGATAGCCCAGGAATACAGTTATAGCTAAACTGTTCATAGAAGAGTACATCACGACTCTCTACTACCTGGCGCAACTTAGGAACCCAAGCAAAATAACCCTTACTCACCAGGGAATACCCAACCAGTCTACCAGATAACGCCCTTTCGTCCAGCTTGTTGCGTTTCTTCCCATTGACTAACGTGACGTAGCAAGGGCAACCAAACACACGCAACAACGACACATCAGGCACGACCCAAAAAAACAGCTCGTAGGGAGTCTTGTCTCCCTGATTGGGCAGCCGATTACGAAAGTAACAAGCAGCTAGGAAGGCATAGGGCCAGAAAGACTTAGCTAGTTTAGACTCCAGGTGGATGCTTCTAGCTACAGACTGCAAGACCCCATTGTACCTCTCCACAGTTGCATTCTGCTGTGCAGTGTATGCCAACGATAACTCATGCACTGCCCCAACCGATATCAGCCAATCCTTGAACCACTAAACAATAAACTCCTTGGCCCTGTCAGATCTCAGACATTTAAAGGCAAACCCATGCAGCTGATTCATCCATCTGAGGATGATAGTTTGGACTGCTAAGGGAGCTTCATCCCTGGTCCTCAAGCACAATACCTCAGCATAGCCAGAGTATTGGTCTGTGAGGCACAGAATATAAAACTCCCCACGCAGGCCCCTAATATGAACCGGTCCCATGATATCCAGGTGAAGCCGTTGGAGAGGTGCACGGATTTGAGTTTTGCTTTCTTTAGGAAAAGGGAGACGTTTGCCCTTAGCCTTCTGACAAGCATCACAAGGGATCTTAGCCAGTCTCCGCACTTGACCGAGAGTGAGGGGTAAGTTCTTAACCATACCCTTCTTGACAAGGTTGTGCATGGCATCATAGCCGGGGTGACCCAACCGCCTATGCCACAGCCATGCAGGAGTGGTAGGGATAACAACTCCACCGTCCTCATCAACATCAAGTGCAAACGCTGGATAATCGTCAGCAACTCTGAAACAGCGACGGGAGGTGCTACAAGGCCTACATGCAAACTTGTTAACACCATCACTGGAGGCAGGGAAAGACCAGAGAACAGAAGAGCCCTGAGTGGCAGTGCAACTAAGACTATCAAAAGAAACCTGGCAGTGGAGAGAATGAGCCACAGCATTTACTGACAGGAGGTTCACCGGTCAGTGAGGGATGTAGAGAACATCAGTTAGAGTGATTGATGTTGGTAACCAATCACTACATAACACAATGGATCCCATACCTTCTGACCGTTGAACCACCCCATCACCAAATCGAACTGCAGGACCAATTGCTGAAGCCTTAAACACAGTGAACAAAGACTTATCACCTGTGATGGACATTCCAGCTCCAGAGTCCACATGCCAGACACCCTCAGAAAGACTCGGGCTACACACGTTAGAGAACTTCGTAGTGCAAGAGAATAGGACAGAGCGTACCTCCTAGTTCTTGGACATGGCGTACCCATCAATCTGAGCCTGCAAGGAGGACATCTGCTTACGAGTCAGCGAACCTGGAAGGGCCAAGGCAATGGGCACGGGTTCACTGCCCGGTACACCAGCCTTGGTCTTTCGCAGGTGCGGATGCTTCGTCCAGCAACGTTCCTCCGAGTGGGTCGTTTTGGAAAGACAGGGGCCCCAAGTGCAATCCAGGCGCCTCTTGGTAGCCCCGGAACCCTGAGCACCAGGCCCCCGGCCACGCTGGAAAGCAGCATTGGCAGGGACATGGGGAGGGTCGCGGGACCAACCAGGATGCCTGGGATCCGACTTGGGGAGAGACACATTCAAGAAATCTAACGACCTATATGCTGCAAGACAGGTCCAGTAATCAACAGGCAGCTTCTGATACAGTAACGTACCAAATTGTAGCCGCAGAGAGTCGAAGCGGGGGTGAGTGATGCCCTGAACAATAGTGTACATGGCATGACGCTGAGTCTGTGGATACCCAGCACTGCGGAGGTCAGTGCACAAACCGCGGACCCTGCGAAAGAAATCATCCACAGGCTCAGAATTGTTCATGGACGCACGTTGAAGCTCGACGAGCATGAGAGGGACACTAGCGGCAAGGGCATCAGACTGCTGCCTCCGGATATGCAAAAAGATATCCCGAGGAGTGGCGAAGTCCTGATACACCTTGACCATCGCATCCGTCATGTTCGCAAGCATCATGGTGAGACACATGAACTCCTGACGGTCCAGGGGCAGAGCACTAAAACCCAACAGTGCAGGATCTACACGAGACTCACCATGTGAGGCCGAAGTTCCAGCAGCAGGAGCAGGGGAGAGAGATGCTAAAGACTTACGAACAGACAGAAAATGCTCAGCCGCAAGACCAGCGTCATACGCGCGCTGGTCATCTATGTTCCTAACCTCAGGCAGGGACCGCGCAAACCTCACTACCAGCTCGAAATCAGGCTCAACAGGACAGAGAGGATGGGGAACCTCCAACCACTGGTAACCCTTCAGATCAGCATTCCTACGCCTCATACCGCCAAACGTAACCCCATTAGCAGGAGGATATCTAAGCCCCTCCGGAACAGGCCCTAGAAAAGACCGGCACTTGAGACCTAGCTCAGTGAATGCCATCACACGTCGAACACGACCCTTGAGATCTACATTAGCCTGAGTGGCGTGATAATCCATCCTACCGTACAAGATGCCATCCAGAGAACCAAGCTCGGATTGAGCTCGGCGGACAAGACGGAAGTCCCGCAGCAGGAGCACAGGAGGAGGTCCACCAGAGAGCAGATGCTCCCAAGAATCGTGAGACCGCGAAGTCAAGACTGGAGGGGGTGGGGGCCATGGAGGGGGCAGATCCACAGGCGGGGGAGGAGGAGGCTCCATGGAGGGGCCAGCAGCAGAAGTGCGGGAAGCCGTAGCAGCAGCTTCTCGAGCACGAGTGTTGTAGCCAGAAAGACCTCGTTCCAGAGGGTTGGTGGTGGTGAAGGACGCAGAGCGTTGCAGCAAAGACGGCTTGGCCACCTCCGGGTAGACCGGTGGAAGTGGCACAAGCAGAGGTGCTTGCAGGGGCGCTAGCGTAAGTGCAGGTGTAGGCAGAGGCGCCGACGGAATAGCAGGCTCAAACAATGGCGAAACAGAAGAAGTCTCAAAGACTCGAGTAGCAGTAGTCGGAGTCGCTCCACCGAAGTCGCCACTCTTAGCACTCTGCAAGTCCTCAGAGTCGGAACGGTTGGCACCACAGTAGTCCTTGAACTCCTGCTCATCTTCAGTCAGGTAATCGTCAGACTGGCAGCCACCCCAAAACTGGGCAGTGGCCGGCACAGGACCCGAAGCATACTTGAAGATCTGTGTCTGTACACAGCAAAGATTCATCAGAACGTCCTCAACCTCAACAATACAACCAACCAATACATACCAAAAATGGTTCGCAGCCAACAGCAATGATGAGAATGGCTTGATTCCCTTTACATCCGCCTTACATAAGCAGGATCAGATTCGTTCTATAGCACAGTTTAGAATGGGTTCCCATTGGCTGAACACAGAAAGAATGAGGGTGGTGGATAGAGCACACATCCCTCGCTCAATGAGACACTGTCAAATGTGTGGGTTCCAAAAACCTGAGGATGAAATGCATATGTTTGAGTGCCCTTTTTATAATGATATTCGCCTCCGCTACCAGAAGCTGTTTACAGATATTTATAGGCATGTCCACGAGGATACCAACTTAACCGTATGGTATGTGGAATTCTGCGATTCCACATTCAGAACCTTTATGAATGGAAATGGCACTAAGTCTTTTTGGAGCAACCTAGCCGACTATCTTTCTACTTGTAGAAGAGCAAGACAGGAAGCCCTGGACTGCTTAGTGGCACCGTAATTTATCATCCCTTTTTTTCTTCTTCTTGTGACTTCTCATTTGTTAGCTTCTAACCTCCGCCACTGTAAGTGGTTGAGATCTGGGTCCGGCTCTAAGGGGTTTAATACCTACGCCACCAAAACGGTGGTTGGGAGTTTGGTTTGTTTGTCCTCGACACACCCCTGATGTAATGGGGTTTTTGCTTTGTGGGTGCTTTTTCTTTTTGTTTTAAGCACAGAGTCTCATACACCCTCGCGGTGTCAAGTAGACTTTAACATGTAATGTAATGTAATGTAATGTAATGTAATGTAATGTAATGTAATGTAATGTAATGTAATGTAATGTAACAGAGAGGCGTTGGACAAAAGGAGAAGGAGTCGGAAAGATGGAGGTATGACTGGGGGGGGTGGCTTCCACGATGGCGGAAGGAGACTCCTCTCCGGCAGCAGAGGCCACTGGAGCGCAATCATCAAGCCAATCAGTTGGAACCTGAAACTTCGGAGGAAGAATAAGGTCGCAGCCATTGCTAATAATGACGCTGCTCATGCCGCGCGACCAAGAAATCCCATTGTGTTCATTGAGTTTCTCAAAGCCGGCAGGAGGCCCACGCGGAAGTTGCATTGAAAAGCAGTGGTAGTAATGACGAACCCAGTAACCTATCAGCTAGTAAGCACTCCGAAGAGTGGACAGAGATGTTGCAGCGGAACAGACGCGCCAATCTATACGCGGAGACGAGAATAGCATTACAAGCACGGGAGACCCATGAAGGGGCACCAGTGGTGAAAGGGGGCGGCAGCCAGGAACCTAACAGGGTACAGGCAGACCGGTGACGCAGCCAACAGGAAGCTGTCACTGAGTCACTCAAAGGATGACACAGTCTACGGGAAGCTGTCACTACGGGAAGCTGGCAGAGCCGATAGTTCTAAGGAAGTACATAAGTAGTCACCAAGTCATAAAACGCGTGAGAGCACCGCAATTCATGCTGACAGGTCTTACAGAACATTGCTAGGAGTATCCACTTGGAGTCTAAGCTTACTAAGTCTTTCTGGCCCTATGCCTTCCTAGCTGCTTGTTACCTACGTAACCGGCTGCCCAATCAGGGTGACAAGACTCCTTATGAGTTGTTCTTTGGGGTTCTACCTGATGTGTCGTTGTTGCGTGTGTTTGGTTGCCCTTGCTATGTTACCTTAGTCAATGGGAAGAAACGCAACAAGCTAGACGAAAGGGCGTTATCTGGTAGACTGGTTGGGTATTCTCTGGTGAGTAAGGGTTATTTTGTTTGGGTTCCTAAGTTGCGCCAGGTAGTATAGAGTCGTGATGTACTCTTCTATGAACAGTTTAGCTATAACTGTATTCATGGGCTATCTCCCTATGACGGGTCTCCGTATGTTTCTCGCATCCCTGCCGCTATCAACGGACACATGCCTGAGTCTGCGGTTAATTCCTTAGACCCTTTGCTAACCCCAATTGTCGACCGCTGCCCTGGTCATGGGATGACCTTGCGTCCCAGGTCAGGGGCTGATGGTGCTGCATTGCGTGTGAAGGCACTGGGCGGGCGGGATTCTGATGTCCTTTCAGATAAGATTTTACCCGAATCTCAGGGGGTCGCCAGGCCCTCCTCTGCGCCACGTTTCGTCGGCGAAGCTCTAGGATTAGGACAGCCTCAGGTCATAGTGGAGCCTGATATAGGTCTATTGTCCACTAGTTGCCACCCCCCGTCCACCTGTTCGGATGGCTCGCGGGCGCTGCTGATCCCTTCGCCTCCTGCTGTTCCTGGTGGTTTACACCGGACTAGGCATTGTAACGATGTGGCCGTCACCGAGAGTGTGAGTGATGATCTTGAACACTGGTCCGGGTCTGATACTGCGTATGGCTGGGGTGTTCCGGTCGACCCAGGCTTCGATGACATAGAGGCAAATAAGGCCGGCCTTGTTCAACCAGGCATTAGTGCTGCGGTGGGGGCTTTACTACCGGTTACTGCTGATACTGCTGATATCCCCGCTGCTCATGTACAAGTACACTGCTGGTACGTGGGGGCATACATTTCCACCTCCACTGAACTAACCTATAAAGCTGCCATGCTTCCTACCAACCCTGACAGGGATCAATGGCTCCTTGCTATGAAGGATGAGATGGCGTCCCTACATGCCCATGGTACTTGGGCACTCGCTCCACAGCCTCCTAAGCAGAGGATCCTGTCTGGCAGGTGGTTATTTGTGAAAAAGGTTGGGGTTGATGGTTCTGTGCGCTTCAAGGCACGTTTTGTGGTCCGTGGTTTTCTGCAGCGTCCTGGGCTGGACTTTCATGACGTATATGCCCCCGTCTCCTCTAAAGCAGGTCTGAGGGTGCTCCTTGCTGCCATCACTCATAGGAAGATGTTTGTTCGGCAGCTGGACATCAAGACTGCATTTCTGAATGCTAAGCTAGAACCTGGTCTGGACCTGTACTGCCACCAGCCTGAGGGCTTTAAGGTACTTGGTCCTAACGGTGTTCCCCTTGTGTGCAAACTGATCAAGTCTCTTTATGGTTTGAAGCAGGCGCCCAGGGCTTGGAGTAGGGATGTCAAACGGGTTTTGGTTGCACATGGGTTTACTATGTGCAAGGCAGAACCTGCTCTGTATTTTAGGAGGGATTCTATTGGTGGGTGGAGCTATGTCCTGACCTATGTTGATGATTTTATCTGTGCTTTTAGTGAGCTGGATAGGTATGCTTTGCTGATCAAGGCTATGGAGAAAGCTGGCTGGGAGGTCAAAGAGTTGGGTGTACCGGTTCAGTTCCTCTCTTTGGACATGGCTGTTACACTTGACTCTGACGGCAGGTGTGTTCAGATCACCCTCTCCCAGCACTCTTACATTGTTGATCTGGTGGAGCAGTTTGGTCTTACTGCTGCTGCCAAGATCTGCATTGGGGACGAAACGGACATTCAAACATCTGCGACTGAGACGCAACGGACCCTCCAAGAACGTAACCGACCTACTGGATCTGCGTCTGAGACGCAACGGACCCTCCAAGATCTGCGGCTAGACGCAACGGACCCTCCAAGAACGTAACTAACCGACTGGATCTGCGTCTGAGACACAACGGACCCTCCAAGATCTGCGACTGAGACACAACGGACCCTCGGTGACGGACCCCGGTGGACGGACCCTCCAAGAACGTGAACCTCCACCCCAAGCCAACTGGCCTTAGATACTTCAATACGATGCGATCAATATGTTTCCGCCTGAGTCGCACGTCGCAGCGTCTTGAACAACCCTGGCGTGCAGCAGCACACAGCACACATTGCCGCGCAGACTCTTTAACAATTTTGAAGCCACTACACGCTAAACGCTGAAAAATGGGAGGAGGTTGGTAATGCTCCCCGCTCCAGTTGTCGACACGGGCTGTGAATCTGTTTCTAACACCCTTTATCACCCCTCGCCCCGCACGCGTCTCCAGGAAATGCTCAGAAGGTGAGCCTTTGTTCTCCTACCTTCCTTGACACTGTTTTGGGGCTCCATGCCCTCTGCCCTCGGTCCCCCGCCCGCGCCCCGGTCCCAAATCCACATGCTCGCCACTTTCGTCTGCCCTTTCGCGCAGTCTGCTATGGCCCGTCTGAAGAACGCTGACAAGAATAAGCCGTCTGCAGGTGAGATTTGCTTCCATTCAGCTTGCACTGGAACCAAGGGCGGCGCCTGACATATTATTATAAGATTCCTCGCTATTGTCTGGCCATCGGGCGATCAGATCCTTTGCTGGGTGTGTGGGTGGGGGGGCATTTACGCATGTTCTGGGTATCGCTCCTATTCACGACCCTTGTCACTGCCTTGTTTGCTCGTAGGCAGCAATCTGAAGAAAAACCTGGCAGGACTCACAACCGTCTGCCAAATCTGCCGTGCTGTAAGTTGCTTTATGTTAGCTCTGGCTTGAGCTCCTCCTACAATGTGTTCGCTTATCTACCCGCATTAAAACATATGGCATGGCAGTGAACATGCTGCAGTGATTTAGATAACTGACAACTGCTGTGTTGGTGGGATGATCGTCCGCATGCTATGCCCATGGATTGATGGTGCACATGTTGCAATGATGTAGATAACTTGCATATTGATGACCGAATGCGTTTGGTTGTGTCAGACTCCCCGAGATGGAGTGACAGCAGTTGGCTGAGTCAGACACCCGTAGAATACTACTGTACTGTACTGTACTGTTCTGTACTGAACTGTACTGTACTGTACTGCCTATCAAGCTTCATAGTTTGCATGCTATCCGCATGCTATCTCTTTGGTGATTCACATTCTTTACAGGGCTTTTTTCTCGCTACATAGCGAGCGCTAGTTTTGACCCCGTTCTCGGGCGAGCTAAAAAAAAGCACTTCCAGATTTGAAATGTTGAAGCCCTGCTTCTTTATGTAAATGCTTGATATCGGAGATAATCTCATTGCCATGCTTATTGGATAAGACTGCATTGGAGTTCACTGGTAAAATGACCACAACAATTAGACCCTTGTTTTGGCCTAATAACAACATCGACAACCGGTAAATCAACTGGCAACTTGCCCTTTAAAAGCATCCACACCTGGTAGATTTTCGTTGCTATTTTACCAGTGTTTTTCACCCCATTGACTTACCCTTGGGAAGGGTCACGTGCGCCCCATTTTCCCCGATCCAACCTCTGGCGCTGCCCCTATCTCTACCCCAACCCCTGACGCTGACCCTACCCTGATCCCGACCCCGTTGGTGGGTCTGGGGCGCATTTGAAGAACAGTTTTCAAGGTAATAGCCCCTTTCAGTGATATACATTGGTCTAGTGGTAGACCAAATCACTTTGAGGATGAAGAGTCGGGGGCACAATTCCCCCTTCGGTCGCTCTTGGCGTTGCAGGTCGTTGTCAACCGTGATGGTAGCTTGTCCAGTTGAGGTAGAAGACCGCTCCCTACCCGCGTACGACGGGTTCCCTTAACACCACGCCCCACCAGGCGTTATCATTACCTAAAGCTAGTGGGTCAATGCTTCTTCAATAGCCATTCAGCAGATGTCGGAGTTACTAGACTACGAGTGCTCTATAGACATCTTGCAAGATGTCTCTAAAGCACTCATAGCCTAGTGATTCTGCCAGCCAGCCAGCCAGCCAACCATCCATACATTCAACCATCCATCCATCCATCCATCCAACCAGCCAGCCAGCCAGCCAGCCAGCCAGCCAGCCAGCCAGCCAGCCAGCCAGCCAGCGTATTCGATCTTGTCAGAGTGGTGAACTACAGAGACACGAGTGCTATATCGGCATCTTGCAAGATGTCTATAGAGCACTCGTAGTTTAGTAACTCCGACAATAATGCATGACAGCGGATGAGTTGGAGTTGGGTTTTCGGAACTCTTCGTAGCTCGTAGTTAGTATCTGGAGCTTTAGAATTTGGCCCTAGAATTCTGTCATTTTGGCCTGAGAATCGAGAGTTCTGAGAATTTTTGAGAGATGCAGCGGTAGAGAACGGGGTGCTCCTTTTTACCTGGACAAAGCTACCATGGCGGTTGACAGTGACCGCCAACACTAAAGCGCACCCTTAGGGATTCAACCCCAGCACGTTCTTCAGTCCAGGGATATGATCAACCATTGAACCCTTCGCCGAACCGGGATCTCACAACCTGTATTCCTACTGCAGACCTTCACCTACTCTGCAAAGGAGGTGCAGCTCAGAGATCATTATGAAAACAAGCACCCTAAGAAGGCATTTGCGGTAAGACCTGTGACCTCGTGCAATATACATGCACACACCATTTTGCAGTAAGACCTGTGACCTCGTGCAATATACATGCACACAACATTTTGCGGTAAGACCTGTGACCTCGTGCAATATACATGCACACAACATTTTGCGGTAAGACCTGTGACCTCGTGCAATATACGTGCACACAACATTTTGCGGTAAGATCTGTGACCTCGTGCAATATACATACACACACCATTTTGCGGTAAGACCTGTGACCTCGAGGTTTCCACATAGGCTTAGCCATTCATTCACTCATGTATAGCCACACGCACAGCATACACACGCACATATGTATAGGTAATTTCACTCGTCTATACACACACACACACAACATTTTGCATGTTAACACACACACACTCACACAACATTTTGCATGTTAACACACACACACACAACATTTTGCATGTTAACACACACACACACACAACATTTTGCATGTTAACATACACACACACACACACAACATTTTGCATGTTAACACACGCACGCACACAACATTTTGCATGTTAACACACACACACACACACAACATTTTGCCAAGAACCTGTGACATCGAGGTTTACACATAGGTCTAGCCCGGGCCTAGCCATTCATTCATTACCTTATGTATGGCCACGCGCACGACACACACACACACAACATACGTTGAGGCAATTTCACTCATTTATACACACACACACACACACACACACACACACACACACATACAAACACACACACACACACAACATTTTGTGGTAAGACCTGTGACCTGGAGCTTTACACATAGGCCTAGCTTATCATTCACTCATGTATACATGCAAAACATACACACGGAACATACATATGTGCGTGTGTATGTTGTGCGTGTGGCTATACATGAGTGAATGAATGGCTAAGCCTCTGTGTAAACCTCGAGGTCACAGGTCTTACCGCAAAATGTTGTGTGTATGTGTAAACCTCGAGGTGCAACATGCAAAACATACACACGGAACATACATACATACATACATAGTGGGGCCCTAAAACCCTAAAACCCCAAATCCTGTTGCAGGAGTGCTTTCCCGGGTAGACCCCCCCCATCCACCCACACCCACCCGGTGTGCTAAAAGATATTCCCACAATACCTCTCGATACCTCTCTGCAGCCCCCCCTCCCCTCCCCCAACCCAAGCCCAAGCCCCCCCCACCCCAACCCCCCAACCCTAATCCCCCCCAACCCCCCCAATTCCAAACTCAAGCCCCCCAACCCCCAACCCAAGCCCCCCAACCCCCAACCTCCAACTGATTGCAAGAGTGCTTCCCTGAGTGGGCCCTTCAACCCTAAACCCTGTTGCAGGAGTGTTTTCTCGATATGGCCCTTAAACTCTAAAACCCTAAAACCTGTTGCAGGAGTGCTTCCCCGAGATGGCCCTTAAACCCTATAACCTAAAACCTGTTACAGGAGTGCTTCCCCGAGTGGGCCCCTAAACCCTAAAACCTAAACCCTGTTGCAGGAGTGCTTCCCCGAGATGGCCCCTCCTGTTCCTGAGGCTTGAACTGATGAGTTACATCCTTTCGGCAGTTTGTACTCCGGGTTCCATGCTTTCAGCAGTTTGTACTTCGGAGTTACATACTTTCAGCAGTTTGTACTGCGGAGTGAAATGCTTTCAGCACTTCGTAATACGGAGTGATATGCTTTCAGCTGTTTGTACTACCGAGTACAATGCTTTCAGCAGTTTGTACTGCGGAGTGAAATGCTTTCAGCACTTCGTAATACGGAGTGATATGCTTTCAGCTGTTTGTACTACCGAGTACAATGCTTTCAGCAGTTTGTACTGCCGAGTAAAATGCTTTCAGCAGTTTGTAGTACGGAGTGAAATGCTTTCAGCCGTTTGTTGTATGGAGTAAAATGCTTTCAGCAGTTTGTACTACCGAGTGAAATACTTGCAGCCGTTTGTAGTACGGAGTGAAATGCTTTCAGCAGTTAGTACTACGGAGTACAATGCTTTCAGCAGTTTGTACTACAGAGTTAAATGCTTTCAGCAGTTTATACTACGGAGTAAAATGCTTTCAGCAGTTTGTACTCTAGAATAAAATGCTTTCGGCAGTTTGTACTATGGAGTAAAATGCTTTCAGCAGTTTGTACTACAGAATAAAATGCTTTCAGCAGTTTGTACTACGGAGAAAAATGCTTTCAGCAGTTGGCTGTACAGAGTGAAATGCTTTCAGCAGTTTGAACTACGGAGTACAGTGCTTTCAGCAGTTTGTACTTCAGAGTACAATCCTTTCAACAGTTTGTACTGTAGAGTAAAATGCTTTCAGGAGTTTGAACTTCCGACTAAAATGCTTTCAGCTGTTTGTACTTTTGAGAGTGAATGAGAGAGTAAGAGATATAGAGTATGAGAGCTGTGTGCAATTTCTTTTAGGCGAGGATGCTTGACAAAATTCCTTGCTTGAGCTGGGATCAAGCAATCAACCATGGGGCTGTTGGATTCCCTTCCTGTGTGTAGCTGAGTAGCTATATGTAGCTACCTCTGCTGCTGTCTGAATCGCATTTCGTCCACTTCTCGCGACAAAAGTCAAAATTCTTGCATGTTCCCTTGTAGCGGACAATGCTACAGTTTGGGGCTACGTGTGGCAGCTTCTAGGCAGCTCGCTTTCCCCGTGCTTAAACCCAACATGAAGCTAGCTGGAGTGACTGTAAGCTGACACGACAGGCATTCCAATGCAGCTGAAAGCTTTGGGCTGGAGTGATGCAGGCCAGGGTACTTCCATTGGCCAGATTGGCCAGCGCTGTAGCGCACTAGGGGGGAAAAACTGCGAACTACGCGCACAGGCACAAAAAAGGCAGCGCGTTGCCAAAAAAGCGCTACTAAAAAAAAACTTTGGACTTGAGCGATGCAGGCCCATGAGAATCATGAGCGAGAGGCTGAGGATGTCAATACCAGGGTGCTACATGACGCGAGCTATTGCTCTCTAGCGTGCAAGGTTTTGGGGTGATTGACGCAAAATGTTAACCCCCTTTGGGCGCAGCGCACAGATTTCCGTTTCAGTTACAGAGTCAAAAGCGCAACCCAAAAGGAGGCAGTTGCGTCAAAAGCGCAACCCAAAGTGACAACATGTAGTGCCCTGGTCAATACATCATGCTTCGCTTTTTATTCAATCTAGCCCTTGTCCATCTTGCCGGGTCTTTGCAGCTTGTGAGCAGCAGCAAGAATGTTACGAGGCATCTTAGCCTTTAAGCATCATAGATGTCACCAAGTGTGCTTTCGGAAACCTATTTTTTTCTCAACACACCTGCCTTGCCCAGTCACCCTTGCCTGCATTGTTTTTCTTGCAAGGGCGGGGTATCATTTATTTTGTTTACTTGAACTTGGTTACATAGTATTTGTTATGTTGTTCACCAGCTAGCATTACCTTCTTGCTGTGTCCACCGTAATATTGCTCGTAAATCGTTTTCTTGAACTTCAATTTGGTTACATAGCTTCAGCCAGCAATTTGGCTGCTCGCCATCTTTGGCAGGATTTCTTTTTACCAGGAAAAAGTTGTATATAGTTTTCGCCTTGAACTTGGTGACATGGATCTTGTCTTCGGCAGTAAAAGGAAGCATACGCAACAGGTACCGGTGTACCGGTATTGAAGATATCTTTTTCGTATTGTGCTCCAGAGCATGCCCTTTCCCTGCTTGCGTGTGTTTGATTAAAAGTATTTTCACCCCAGGAAGTGGGACCCCTGACACAAACCAGCGCCACCGAGGGTTTAGGGTGGTGTGTAAGTGAGAGTGAAAGGATTTTCACTCCAGGAGGTGGGACCCCTTGCACAAACCAGTGCCACTGAGGGGTTAAGGTGGGGTGTGAGTGTTTGATTGACAGTATTTTCACCCCAGGAGGTGGGACCCCTGACACAAACCAGCGCCACCGAGGGGTTAGGGTGGTGGTGTGTGTGAGAGTGAAAGGATTTTCACTCCAGGAGGTGAGACCCCTTGCACAAACCAGTGCCACCGAGGGGTTAGGATGTATGTGTGTATGTGAGTGTTTGGTTGGAAGGATTTTTACATATGCTACAGGTGTCACCAGGAGCCAGAGCTTGTTTTGGCGGAGCCCCCTCTTTCAGGGGGCGGGAGTCCCCAGGGTCACCCCGTTGTCCGTCTGTTCGTGTGACCGGATGACCGAGACGAAGCTTGACAGGTCATCCATCGGTCTTGTAACTAACTCGCTTCAGTTGCCACCTGTCGCTCCGTTGAGAACACTCTCCGCCATTTTTCGCGTCGCTTTCGACGCTGCATACTACAGAACTTAGCGTTTCAGAAAGAGGGTCTTCTGGCAGCTGTTAGAGAATTAGGGTTTTCCCCATGGGTGGGTTCCAGATACTGATTTGGGTAGGCGGCCCGAAGAATTTGGTCAATTAGGGTACTGCATGATGCGCACTTCTGCGCGGTAGCGCTTAAGGTTTTGGAGCCTGACTGCGCGATTGGCGCAATTGTGTAAACTCCCTCTGGGCGCAGCGTGCAGATTTCCGTTTTCAGTTTATTCAAAAGCGCAACCCGAAATGACAAAATGTAATACCCTGGTGTAACAATGGTGTACCCTAGTGTACCCGGATGTTACAATTTCAATTTCAATTTCAATTTCAATTTACCCTGGTGCTGGGTAGCGATTTTGGTCTACGTCCAGGAATCGATGTATTATATATGAGTCTCCAGGTAGCGGGAGCAGGGTAATTCAAAGCGCGCGCTTTTGCCCTTTTGAGCGCTGACTTTTTGCCCCCCTCTGCGCTTAAAGCGCAGATCTTTGCAACTCCCTGTGGGCGCCGCAAGTAATTTTTGCGCTTTTTGCACTACAAAGCGCAGTTTTTTTGTTTTCAAGTGCGCTAAAGCGCTGGCCAATTTGGCAATTTGAAGTACCCTGAGCGGGAGGCTTGGCCACAACGGGGTCCCAGGCAGGATTGTTCAGGAGGACCCCCAGATTTGCGACCTGATGCGCAACCAATTTGACAGCCTACGTCCTGAGACGCAGCCAATTCCATAGCCTGCGTCCTGACACGCAACGGACCCTTCTTTCTGGTCAACTGACCCTCCCCACGTTTCGTCTGTGATGGAAGACGCAGCGTCCAGAACAACCCTGATCACTACCTGGGACCAAGGTTGCTCAGGATGCTGACGCAGACACAACATCGAAGGGTCCGTTGCATCCTTTAGTTTGACGCAACGTGGGGAGGGTCCACTGCGTCGCAGACGTAGCTGCAGCAGGGTACTTCCAAGCGCGCGCTTTGGCGTGCTGGCGCGCTGGCTTTTTGAGCCCCACTGCGCGTTTCGCGCAGTTTTTTGCAACCCCCTGTGGGCGAAGCAAGCAATTTTTGCGCTTTTTGCACTACAAAGCGCAGTTTATTTATTTCAAGTGCGCTAAAGCGCTGGCCTATTTGGTCAATGGAAGTACGGTACCCTGAGCTGCAGTGGCTTGGTCGCGTCGCAGGACACAGGCTATGGGTCGGTTACGGGTAGGTTAGGGATCGGATGCGTCCCAGGACTAAACTTGAAAAAAAAAAAACTTAGTGAATAGCAGATATACTAAAACCTAAACCCTAAAATTCTAACTTGGTGCATGGCAGACGTAGTCAGTGTCACCCGCCAGGGGGTAGGGACATTTTGTTATGTACTCGCTAAGTGTGCAAGTGGTTACTTATTTTATTATTTAGTTATTTCCCCCAAAATAGCAATGCTCACCGTGGTTTTATTTTGCGCGTTCAAATATACTTCACAGTCTAGGCCCTCGACACCGGGGTGAGGCTGATAGGTCTCAGGGTTTTGTCTCTCTCTATATATGGTGGCGTACCCAGGGGGCTCAATATTGAGGGGAGCCCTTCCGTTAGCCCGGTGAGCAAAACTTTAGCGCCCGCGGGGGGGCTCGAACCCTCGACCACAGGATTAAAAGTCCTGCGCTCTACCAACTGAGCTACGCGGGCTATATGAAAAATTAGGCTAATCTAGGGCTATAGAGTAAAAGACGTTCTGCATACACTATTATTTTGTGGGGGGTAGCTTCTGTTTTCACTGTCTCCGTTTGACTCTTGACCTGTTTGGCTGCTCTCCTGTGCCCTCTCTCCGTCCTTTAGCTTGATGGTTTCTTGACAGATAGGCTTTGGACTCTCTTAGCTTTTCCCCGCTGGTCTTGGTCTTTCGCTTTTCCTCACGCTTTTTATCGTGTTAGTAGTTCTGCTTAGGTTGTTAAGTGTCCTTTCTTAGCTGTGCTTTTCCTTGTGGCGTTTTGGCTGACGGCTTGGCCTTGTGTTTGCCTTTAGATAGGGAGTGTTAAGGCCGCCTTTTTAGAGCTCTATGCCTCTCTCCTTGTTTGTTTGGTGATTTTCCTGTGCCTTTTGTCCTTCACGTCTTCTTGTAGAATCTCGCTTTTTAGGCCTCGGCAACTCTAAGCCCTTCTACTATATACACCTTATTCGCTAGTTTCTCTATGCCTTGGTAGTTCGCATTGCTTGTTGTCAAGCCTTTTATTTGCTCTTTTGTACGCTTTTTTGGAGGTCACCTCCTGGACCAGGTTCTGAGGGGTATGTTGCCCAAACCCCCTCTGTTATAAAACTGCCCAACTGCCTCGGCGCTGTTCAGTCTCGGCATTGATTTTTGCTGAGTATGTAACTTTATCCTCTCTCTTTTGTGGTTTCTCGAGTCCGACTTTAGGGCGGTGTTGTTTCACTGCTAGGACATGAGCCCCTTGTAATCTTTATTTCTTTTTGTTTTTACATCCTCTCTCTCTTTTTGCTTTTCCTTGTGGCGTTACGGGGGACGGCATGGTCTCGTTTTTGCCTTTAGATAGGGAGGTTTAAGGTCGCCTTTTAAGAGCTCTATGCCTCTCTCTTTCTTTGTCTGGTGGATATCCTGTGCCTTTTGTCCTGTTACGTCTTCTTGTTGAATCTCGCTTATTAGGCCTCGGCAACTCTTAGCCCTTCTACATTGTACACTTAATTCGCTAGTTTCTCTATGCCTTCGTAGTTTGCTCTGCTTTTTGTTAAGCTTTTTATTTTCTTTTTCGTACGCTTTTGGGAGGTTACCTCCTGGACCAGGTTCTGAGGTGTATGTTGCCCAAACTCTCACTGTTATAAAACTGTCCAGCTGCCCCGGCACTGTTCGGTCTCGGCATTGATTTTTGCTGAATATGCTGGAGTATGTAATTGAAATTGAAATTGAAATTGAAATGGAGTATGTAACAATATCCTCTCTCTTTTTGTTTTTTTGTGCGGTGGATTCTCTCGCCCCTGTCATGCGTGCCTGATTGCTGAGTCGTCTTGCAAGGATTGGTTTCTGGACTCTCTGTTTTTCGTCTGGACTCCCCCTTTACTTCTTGGGGTGTCTATGGCTGTTCTCCTCGGCACTAAGGTTCTTTTCTGCCAGATGGTTGTGTTGGGTTGACTTGAGTTTTTCCCCTTTCAGGTCACTATCGCTGCATGCTAAGGTGCTCATAGCACATGACCTTGGGTGGTATCTCGTTATTTTTAGTTCGGCCTGCTCTCTTGTGTTTGTTGGGCTTGGTTCTCTGAATTGCCTACCTTCAAGTAGACCCATCTTGCAGAACAGAACCTGAGAGCCTAGGGTGACAACCATAGACACCCCATTAAGTAAAGGGGGTGACCAGCCGAAAAACAGAGAGTCCAGAAACCAACCAAGTAAGACTCAGCATTTCAGCAAGCAGGCACACATGACAGGGGCGAGAGAATCCACACAGGGCAGACATGTTGGCTATATGCATCTGATAGTTGCTGCAGTTAACACAAAGCCCTGCCCGTACACCATCAGTTTTAATGCAAGTTCTTTACAACGGTATAAGCACGATAGCGGAGAAGATGCTATTAAGCGCGACAGACGCAATCATATAGAAATAGAGAAGTGTACTGCAAGGTACTGCAGTCACGTGCAGGCCACAGCTAGCCTGTGGCCTGGCGGCAGGCAACACGGGACTGTGAGGTAACTGGTACCGGTATGCATTATGCCGACTCAGAGACTGATATATAAATCAGTCAATAACAATAAGCCACACGCAAGAGCTCACACTAAAGCTTGGTTATGAGAAGGGTGCATGATTCGAGATGGGAGAATAAGTTTAGACAAGATGTCTGTACTAGTCCCCCCATAATTTTGGAGCATCCTAAATTAGAGTATTACAGGCATCTTGCAGTAAGCATGAGGTAATCTAAGCAGTCAAAATAGACGTCAGTACACAGGGCAGTACATGTTTAAGACAGTAAAGTTTTTATCCTAGAGTGTTCATGGCTAAAACAATTAGGTGCAAGAAACTATAGGTGCATTTCTAGTTGCCAGATGCTGGGTATCCATCATACTCCAACTGCTGGTGGATCTTGCTCAAGAGAGTGGGAAATGACCTCTTAGACATTCTAGGCAGGGGTGTCCAGCATTTTAATGAGCCAAAAGTCCATTGTGTTCCAGTGCATGCCCAGGTTGTTGACACAGATCACTTTGCCTCCAGGATACACACAGCTGATGGGATCCATGAGCATTTTAGGCCAGGTGATCAGGACTCTTGCATGTGCTTGGACCAAAGCTGCTTGCAGGCAGATGCCTCACGCACTGGAGAGTGGGCCTGTCAGCTGTGGAGACTGTGGGGTAGGAGTGGACCATGTGCTGCAGTCTGCTGATGTGCTTGAGGATGGGTCCACAGACTAAGGAAGGACTGCTGTGCATCTGTCTGCTGGGGAATCTGTGCTGCTCAGATGCTATCAGGGTAGGGAACTGTGTGGTAAACTGGCGGATGAGGTGGGGAACAGGCTGTCTTGGTCTGATGCTGAAGGCTCTAAGGGAGGAAGGAGAATTATTTAGGGTGGTGATCATAGTGCCAAATAAACCTGGTCCTGGAGAGGCCAGAGTTGTTGAGGAAGTGCACTTGGGTTGTGTTCATGTTGACATGAGTGAGGGGCTGATCAGGTGAGGGAGAGGTTGCAGAGGGGATCCACTGGTCAAAACGTAGGGCTTGGGAAAGTTCAGACTGGGTGCAGGAGCCTTGTCCATCTATTGGGCAGTGCAGTCCCGGATTGGTCTAGCAGGAGGTCAATTTATAGGATAGCTTCTGCTTCTGTCAGGTTACAAAGGTCATCAAAGGGGACAGTGGGAAGCTGCTGGACTTAGGTGGAAGAGTAGGCAGGATCTGGCATGAAGTTGTGTGAGGAGGTGGAGTAGAGATCGTCTTGGTGTGGTTGCTGTTGTGATGTAAATTCCCTCCCATTGTCTGACTGGAGCAGGGATGGTGGGCAAGCATGTTCCAGGTCAGGCAATTCATCATCATCATTTCCAGGGATCAGGTCTGGTGGGTCTCCAGAGCTGTTGTCATTGCTGGCAGCAGGACTGAGAGGGGGAATGGTTGAGCTGCTTGCAAAGTCATCATTGTAGTGCAAGGCAGAGTGGGTGACCATCATGAGGACCACAGGGGAGGGAGGGCATGGTAGGAGGCAGGTAGATGAGGGAAGGGAGATAGGGAGAGGGGGAGAGGAGGAAGGAGTCTTAGGAGTTGTAGTGAAGTAGGATAGAGACCATGCCTTTTGGTGCAGGTGAGGAGCTTCTTAGTCCCCACAGTAGAAGGGATGGAGAGGGTGGCAGCAGCTCTGGACATGTTGACTTGGAGATGTGGAGAGAGCCTGTGTGCTGCATTCGTGCTGATGATGTTTGCTGTTGTCTGGGTAGGGGCAAGGAGGACATCATTGAGGATGATCAGGGAGCCTCTATGACCTCTGATGTGAGCTTTCCCTTTCTGTAGGCAGAGGAGAGGGGGTGCTGAAAGGTCAGCCAATTGTAGGCTAACAGGCTGGGGGAGATCCTGAATGTCATACAAGTTGGAGGGTTTACTTGTGCAGTGGGAATGGGCTGCACAGTCTAAGAGCCACTCTGTATGGAGGGCGTTCTGATAGGAATCACTGTCAGCCTGACTGTCATCATCAGGTTCACTGTCAGCATTTCCTTCAATGTCACTGTCTTCATCATCATCATCATCATCATCATCATCATCATCATCATCATCATCATCATCATCATCATCATCATCATCATCATCATCATCATCATCATCATCATCATCATCATCATCATCATCATCATCATCATCATCATCATCATCATCATCATCATCATCATCATCATCATCATCATCATCATCATCATCATCATCATCATCATCATCATCATCATCATCATCATCATCATCATCATCATCATCATCATCATCATCATCATCATCATCATCATCATCATCATCATCATCATCATCATCACCATCATTATCATCATCACTGTCACTTGAGACTAGTTCTGGCATGGCATCATCATCACTCATGGGGAGAATGAAAGAATAGTCATCGAAAGGGGCATGTGGCAGGGACAGGGGTTTGGAATTGCCTCTTGGAGATGAGTCAGCATATTAAAGATGCTGGGAGCCATGAATCATTGCCAGTGCCATGAAGTTATGCTCCTCCTCGTTGTCTGTGGTAGACTGGGAAGTGGAGCATTAACCATCAGCGACATGTGCATGTCTGCTCTTCTCACGGCGGCTGTAGGTCTTTGTGTCCTTCTTGGAGCTGTTGGTGTCCCGCTTAGGAGACTTGGACTTGCTGGAGGACCTCTTGGCTGCTTCATGTTGGGCAGGGGGCGATGGAGAACCTCGATCAGCAGTTGTAGAGGCAGGTCTGTGTGCCAAGTTAGTGTCAGGACTTGTGCAAGAAGTGGAGTTGTGACCAAATCCGCCACAGTTCCAGCAGGTCATCATGGTGGATGGGACACGGTCCCTCCTTGGATTGCTCTGCCTCTGTAAGCAGCAGCTGCCAGGTGATCAGTCTCTTCAGGGGAGATGGAGTCAGAGATCTGGTTAGAGACCTGGTACCTGATGATCTGTGTTTGGATGGATGCAAAATCAGGGCAGACAGAGTTGTGGAAGGATGATCTGAATCCACTGTACTCTGGGCGGGTTGACAGCAGTTCCTGCACAATAATGCTGAGAAAGGCAGGAATGGAAGTGTAACTGACTCCATTGACTTGGGGAAGCAAGGAGTATAACTCATAGCTTCTTGAGAGATAGACCTGCAGGGACTCAGAGGATGTCATGCTGAGGTTGTACAGGGATCTCACAGAACCTGTCTCTAGATCAGAGTGGCGTTCTCCATAGGTGGCTTTCATGAACCTGCTTTGGCAGCAACGTCAGTGTGTGCAATGATAGCTGTTGGATAGGGTCTGAGCAGTGCCCGAGGATTTCATTGAAAGCTACAGCGTTCTTTACGACTGTGATCCGGTTGGGAACAGGACGAGCCGCAATAACTGCATTAGCATTGTCAATATTCGGGTAAGAATTGTCATCCATAGGGTATTCGTCACCTGTGGCCGGTTCTCCATTGGGGGGGAGTGGCAGCGCGGCGTCAATGGCAACTCCAATGCATCCCTGGTGGGACCTGAGATGGCGGAGGATGTATGGACCAAACTTGTGCCAGGGGACTACGGGACCTCCATCGAAGATGAGGGTCGGTTGCTTAGTCGTTGCTTGCATGTTGTCTGTCGCGGCGCTGGGGTCTTGACTCTTGAGGTCTTGTCCGCTTTCACACCGAGTGAATAAACCGGCCTGAGGGTAATTCGGATGTGAAGCTTGTCGATCTTCAGTCTTGGTCGTGTGTTTCGGGGAGGGGAGGGGGTGTTGACAGCGAAGGGGGATCCGAAGGGATCCGGTTGTTCTGAAATGATGTTGGTTCGTAGCAGGGGCGGGCGGGGGGGGGGGGGGGGGGGGGGGGGGGGGGGGGGGGGTACGGTGGTGGTGCAGGGCTTGATCTCCTTGGCACAACAATCTCTGAGGATTGTTCAACGCTGTGTGTGATCTAATGAGTACTACAACTCACGTCAGGGATCTACTGTGACTTCTGGACTGCGTCTACGGGGCGTCTTGAACGCGAAGTAGAGACAACAATGTTGCGTGGGCAGTAGGCGAGGCAGCGCAGGAGTAGATTCCTCACGACGAATCGTAGGCAATCCAGGGCCAAAAGCAATACTCAAGCCGTCTAGCAAGTCAGAGGGAAAACTATCACCTTGTGCAGGGCTGAATCTCCTTGGCACAGGTGCAGTGGCGTCGTCTTCGGGCAGCGGTCGGGCGGATAACCTTTCAATGCTAGAGTGGTTACACGATAGTGAACTGAAGAGAAGATGATTAAGAGCGCAACGAGTGCGCATATATAGAAGACGGGAGTCTGCAGGAAGATCCTGCAGACCCGAGTAGGCCATAGCTAGCCTATGGCCTGGCGGCAGGCAACTCGGGACCTGGAGGGACCAGGCGCCGGTATGCATTATGCCGACTCAGTGTCCGACGTATAACGGACAATAGCAAAACTAGGTCCAGTCCCAAAAAAGGAAACAAACTAGAGGTAGAAAGAAGAGCGGAAAGGGGAGCGTGAAGAGGAGGGATGCCGAGGCAGGCAATCCAGAGCAACAAGCCCAACAAACACAAGAGAAGAGAAAAATATTACAAGGGGCTCATGTCCTAGCAGTGAAACAACACTGCCCTAAAGTCGGACTCGAGAAACCACCCGCCGTCTTCCGGAAAAGAGAGAGAGAGGATATTGTTACATACTCAGCAAAAATCAATGCCGAGACTGAACAGCGCCGGGGCAGCTGAACTGTTTTATAACAGTGAGGGTTTGGGCAACATACCCCTCAGAACCTGGTCAAGGAGGTAATCTAAAAAACAAAATGGCAAAAAATCAATGGAAAGAAAAAGAAAAAAAAAGAGGATATAGTTACATACTCAGCAAAAATCAATGCCGAGACTGAACAGCGCCGAGGCAGCTGGACAGTTTTATAACAGTGAGGGTTTGGGCAACATACACCTCAGAACCTGGTCCAGGAGGTGACCTCCAAAAAAGCGTAAAAGAGCAAATAAAAGGCTTGACAACAAGCAATGCGAACTACCAAGGCATAGAGAAACTAGCGACTTAAGTGTATATTGTAGAAGGCCTGAGAGTTGCCGAGGCTTAAAAAGCGAGATTCTACAAGAAGACGTGAAGGACAAAAGGCACAGGAAAATCACCAAACAAACAAGGAGAGAGGCATAGAGCTCTAAAAAGGCGGCCTTAACACTCCCTATCTAAAGGCAAACACAAGGCCAAGCCGTCAGCCAAAACGCCACAAGGAAAAACACAGCTAAGAAAGGACACTTAACAACCTAAGCAGAACTACTAACACGATAAAAAGCGTGAGGAAAAGCGAAAGACCAAGACCAGCGGGGAAAAGCTAAGAGAGTCCATAGCCTATCTGTAAAGAAACCATCAAGCTAAAGGACGGAGACAAAGGACAAAAAGAAGAAGATTACAAGGGGCTCATATCCTAGCAGTGAAACAACACCGCAATAAAACAAAAAAGCCTTTCGATACAAAACTATGAGTGCACTTTATTAATCGGTTTACCAGTAGGGCAGCATCATGATCAGGGACCGATTGGCCGAGCGATCTAAGGCGGTAAGTTAAGGATTACTGCGAGATTGTCGCGCACAGAAAGTCGTATTCCGAAAGGGCGTGGGTTCGAACGCCACATCGGTCAGACTCAACAGCTCACTTTTGGTGGGAGGGAGCACCATTTTGTTCCCTGTCTTACGGGTCGAGACGAACCAGGTAGCACAAGCCATACTGGTGAACGCAAAGCAGGCGGTAATTATTTTTGCTTTCGGAGTTGCGTGTACGACGCAGAGACTGAGAAGGGACAGAATGTTCATAAGGCTTACAAGGATTAGCACCACTGAGGATGCGCTTCGTAGAAGAAGGGAGATGGCACAGTACCTCAGGGTACTGGCGTGTTGAGTGCGCGCCATAGCTGGCAGCGGCACTACAGTCAGCGCAGCAGGGCGGGATGCATGTGCGCTCTAAGTCACTCTAGAGGAGACGGGAGAGGGAAACGGTGAATAACAAATATGTGGGTGCTACTTGAACCGATCTGTTCATGCAGCCGTGGATACATAAGGCAACTTCTCATCCAATTGAAATTAAAATTGGAATTGAAATTGTTACATCCGTGTAATACATTCACTCACAGGACGTGAAGTTAAGGATACCATGGCGTAAGCTAGCGTAGGCAACTTCTCATCCAATGTTATAACGTGAGGAGGGTTTTTGAGGTACCCCCACAAACGTTGAAAACAAACAAAGATCAAAAATAATTTATATACAAATAGGGTGAGACCGTGAGAGAGTGTCAGATGAAACGTTTCAAAAATGAGGCACCCAACACACAGCCGTGCTCGTACGTCAGAAGCCACAAGCAAGAGTTCAATATGGAGTAACAACACCAACAAACTAAGGTTACTAAGCAGTAAGCACAGCCATGGATGCAAAAGGCAACTTCTCACTCCATTCCGACTCTGTATCGCTCATCAAGTCATACATGTATGTTATAGTCCAGGGGGAGGCAAAATAGGCTAACAAGTCTTGCCCAACCGTGTAGGAAGGGCTTCAAAACAAGAAGTAATGTAGATAATTCGTCTTGTTCTCAGATCTTGTTCTTAGTGAGAAATCAGAATCTGATAAATTCGTTTTGCATTCTTAATAACTAAATAACTTCATGTCTTCATCGCTGCATTCACAAATCACATCTTGAACAGGAACTTGGTTACTGCACATACAGGGTTGCTCAAGGTCCTCAGAGAATTTGTGTGACATACCCCCTCCCCCCCCCCCCCCCCCACCCCACCCCACCCCCACCCCACACACACACACATGTGCGTAATTTCAAGCCTCATGGACATAGCTTTTTTTTTCAGTTGTGATAGAAATTACACCCCATGAGGGTCTCCCGACACAACCTTGCTGTGAAAGAAGCGGGCGAATCCCTGTGCACTAGTTATGGCTACAACAAGGGGGTGACGGGGGGGGGTCAGGGTTTCGGGAGGTATGGTCAGAACAAGGGCGGTGGGGGGGTTAGGTTCTAGGGAGGAATGGGTAGAACAAGGGTGGTGCGTGTGTGTGATGGGGGGGGGGGGGGGGGGGGGGGGGGGGTAGGGTTTAGGGAGGTATGGTTAGAACAAGGGCGGTGGGGGGGTTAGGTTCTAGGGAGGAATGGGTAGAACAAGGGTGGTGGTGGTGGGGGGGGGGGGGGGGTAGGGTTTAGGGAGGTATGGTTAGAACAAGGGCGTTTGGAATTTGTGTTGGCAACGGGGATCCGCTGGGGTATGGGGAAACCTCGCCGAGCCCCGCTGTCACTAGGGCTGTTTTGTGTGCGGTGTGCGTAACCTTGTTGCTGCCCTCGTGCCTGTTCTTGCGGAATGTGTGTCTCGTTTGATCGAGGGCCGATATCACCTAAGTGCGCCTACTTATTTGTAGGAATGGCAACGCCATTCAAACTAAACTCTCGGTGTCGCTGGTTTGTGTCGGGAGATTTATCTGGGGTGAAAATCCTTTAACAACCAGTCACACAAAAGCAACTATACGCAGTGGAGGGAGCCTTGAAAACTTAACTACGCAACTGAAATCATGTGAAAAAGGTTCTATTATCAAATCATTTTTTACTACACCACGAAAAGGGCTGTTCAGGATGTTGCGTCCTCCATCGTGGAAGGGTCTGTTGCATCGCAGAATGCAGGCTATACAATTGGTTGCGTTTCAAGAATTCACTTCAGGACCCTCAGCTCTGCTGAGGGTCTTCCTGAAGTGTTTGCTATCTGCGACAGAGCTTTTCCTGTCGCTGCCGTGCTGCTGCCTTGTTACTGTATTATAGTTGTGTAGCTTCGTAGCACCTGACACCACAGCAAGCGGTGTGCTATACAGTATTGGGAGCGTTTTCTATCATGTTACAATACCGGTAATCAACCTAGCGATCAGTTCCAGTATGCTCTGTCTCCCGTCTCAATCCGACTTTTCCGTCAACACCTAAAATTGGTGGTTGGACTCAGTGCAAGCAAGCGGGCAGCCCCCCACATCCGCACGCCTTCTAATAAAGTGTACTGTTTATTTATGTATTCATGTGTTTTATTTTGCATATACCGGTATGCCGGAGTACTGATCTCCGTAGTACGTGTAAAACGTCTCCACCATACCACACGTTAGGTGTTTCTAGGCAGCTCCCTGAGCCGAACAGTTGGCTACACATAACTATTTCAGTACTTCTGGAAAGCTGATTATTACCTACTACGTGTACCACGTCTCAGACTATACAGAAGCTGCAGTTTTAAGGCTTTTCATAGCAGCTTCTAGACAGCTCCCTGAGCCGACCATTAGGCTATACATAAATATTTCAGCACTTCTGGAAAGCTGAGTATGTCAGGGGAGCCTTCAAGGTGCTCGAGATTGTGCCAAGTTTGGCTGAATAGCCAGTCAGGGGAGCTACCCAGAAGCTGCTGCTCGTAGCTGAAAAGAAAACACTGCGTCAGACGCTGAGGACCTCCTGTTTGTTTTGGAGGTTTGTGGGGATGCCTCACAAACCCTCCTCCTGTCTGTCAGTCTGTTTTCTGCCTGTCTGTTTGTCTGTCTATCTGTCTGATCCTGATATAAAGAATTCGACAGTAGGCGGCAGGGAACTGCAAGGTTTTGGAGCCCGACTGCGCGATTGACGCAATTTTTAAACCCCCCTCTTGGCGCAGCGCGTAGATTTACGTTTCAGTTGAAGCAAAAGCGCAACCCAAAAGGAGGCAGTTGCGTCAAAAGCGCAACCCCAAATGACAAAATGTAGTACCCTGGTAGGCAAACTGTGCCACTGTCCTGTCTCAGCATTGTTTTGCTTTTTGGAGTTTTTATAAAGTACTCCTCCCGAATAAACAATAAGCTCATCCTGTTATAAAACTGGACAGTAGGCAGGATGTGCCACTGTCCCATCTCGGCATTGCTTTGCTGAGTTTATGTAACGCCTTCCTTGCTAGGACTTGTTTTTTGAAGTTGTGAAAGGATTTTCACCTCGAGGTGCGTCTCCCAACACAAACCAGCAACGCCGAGGATTCAGTTCGAATGGCGCTGCCATCACAGGACATCACCGCTTCATCAGTTGTTCTTCTGAATGTTGTTCTGGCGCTCATCCTCCTCCAGCATGGTTACAATAGTAGATACTACCTGGTTGGTCAAATCACAACATATCGAGGTTGGTGAGGTCGGCGGGTTGAAAGTTGTTGTCGAGATTATTGTTGTTGTCGAGGTTGTTGTTGTTGTTGTTGTTGATGTTGTTGTTGTTGTTGTTGAGGTTGAATGTTGTTGTGGCGCTCATCCTCTTCCAGCATGGTTACAATAGTAGAAACCACCTAGTAGGTCAAATCACAAAAAATGCAAGTTGTTGAGGTTGGACGTGTTGAATGTTGTTGTCGAGGATGTTGTTGTTGTTGTTGTTGTTGTTGTTGTTGTTGTTGTTGCTGGTTGTTGTTGTTGTTGTTGTTGTTGTTGTTGTTGTTGAGGTTGTTGTTGTTGTTGTTGTTGTTTTTGTTGTTGTTTTTGTTGTTGTTTTTGTTGTTGTTGTTGAGGTTAAGTGTTGTTGTGGCGCTCATCCTTCTCCAGCATTGACACAATAGTAGATACTACCTGGTTGGTAAAATCACAAAAAATGCAAGTTGTTGAGGTTGGCCGTGTTGAATGTTGTTGTCGAGGATGTTGTTGTTGTTGTTGTTGTTGTTGTTGTTGTTGTTGTTGTTGTTGTTGTTGTTGTTGTTGAGGTTGAATATTATTGTCGAGGATGTTGTTCTTGTTGTCGGAATGGCAACGAGTTGCAAAAACAAAAAATGGGAAACACGTTGCTGACATTTTCTATACAAATAACTTGCATTATGTGCCCCTCACCGTTGCATTACTGCCAGCTAGGGCCGGTGCATCTCTGTATTCCCACCCAAGCGGCTTTTTTTTGATGTAGAAACGCGTTGTTGACTCATTGTCTATAAAAACGCGTTGCACCAGTTTCCCCTCACCTTTTAATTACTGCCAGCTAGGGCCGGTGCTTTCCCACCCGAGTGGCTTTTAATAAAACAGAAACACGTTGTTGACTCATTGTCTATAAAAACGCGTTGCGCCAGTTTCCCCTCACTTCAGCTACAAACATGTAGTTTTGACACTTTGTCTATTAACACCTTGCCCCAGTTTCCCCTCACCTTTTAATTACTGCCAGCTAGGGCCGGGGTTTTTCTGTATTCCCACCCAAGCGGCTTTTTTTGATGTAGAAACGCGCTGTTGACCCTTTGTCTATAAAAACGCGTTGCGTCAGTTTCCCCTCACTTTTGCATCACTGCCAGCTAGGGCCGGTGTATCTCTGTATTCCCACCCAATAAGCTTTCACTATAGCAACAAACACGTTGTTTTGACACTTTGTCCATCAATACCTTGCATCAATTTCCCCTCACCTTTGCATCACTGCCAGCTAGGGCCGGTGTATCGCTGTATTCATATCCAAGCTGCTTTCACGCTAGCTACAACCACTTTAGCTACAAACACTTTAGCTACAAACACTATTCCCACCCAAGCAGCTTTTAATTGATGTAGAAACACGTTGTTGACACATTGCCTATACAAGCGTGTTGCGTCAGTTTCCCCTCACCTTAGCGTCACTGCCAGCTAGGGCCGGTGCTTTCCCACCCGAGTGGCTTTTAATTGATGCAGAAACACGTTGTTGACACATTGTCTATAAGAACGTGTTGCGTCAGTTTTCCCTCACCTTTGCATCACTGCCAGCTAGGGCCGGTGTATTTCTGAATTCCTATCAAAGCGGCTTTCACTTTAGCTACAAACACGTTGTTTTGACACATTGTCTATAAAAACGTGTTGCATCAGTGTCCCCTCACCTTAGCATCACTGCCAGCTAGGGCCGGTGCTTTCCCACCCGAGCGGCTTGAGCTGACAGTGGAGCTGATCATCCGATCCAGCACTTTATCGAGAGCTTGGCGAATGGTCTTCACTACGACCGCCTGCTGGGCGACGGCTCTCACCCTACGGGACAATTCAGCAGTGGTATGCGTATAAAAAAGTATAAAAAGTATAAAAAGCATATAAAAGCATGTAAAAGCATTTAAAAGCATATACAAGCATATAAAAGCATAAAAAGCATATAAAAAGGTATACAAATCAGAACAATTTGTATACAAATCAGCAAGGACCCCCGAAGGACTGGTGCATTTATGTAAATACACCCAAGCAGCTTGACACATTCCCCACACAAATTGACTTAATTGGTTGGTCTTCACAACGACTGCCTGCTGGGCGATGGCTCTCACACTACGAGATAATTAGCAGTGGCCTGTGCATTTAGACAAATCAGCAAGGACACCCGAAGGAGCGGTGCATTTGTGTACATACACCCAAGCAGCTTGGCACATTCTATACTATAGCATTCTATTCTATTCACCATTCACTATTCACTATTCACTATTCTATTCTATAGCAAAACACATTCTGTAGACCAACATATGGTCTTCATTACAAGTGCCTACTGGGCGACGGCTCTTACATGACAAGACCATTCAGCAAGGACGGTTGCATTTAGGACATGAAAACAAAGGACCACTGTGCTTGGTCTATACACACCATACGGCTTGACATTTTCTATACGATATACGAATTGACTTGATTGGTTGGTCGTCAAAACACGTGTCTGTTGGGCAACGGCTCTTACCCTACGAGGCGAGATCATTCAGCAAGGACGAGAGTATTAAGAAACATACAAAAGGACCACTATGCGGGTATATCACACCCACCTTTTCTCATACCTCCCCCCTGTTGCGGGTTCTTTTCCCTTTTTCTTTCCCCGGACTTGAAAAACAAAGGACCACTATGCCTGGTATATCACACCCAGGGTGACGGGGGTGACGGGGTGACGGCTTGTATTTCGGACTTGAAAACAAAAGGACCAAGAGCCTGGTACTTACACCCCAGGGTGCGGGTTGACGGGTGACGGGTGTATTTCGACTTGAAAACAAAGGACCACTATGCCTGGTATATACACCCCAGGGTGGGGTGACGGGTGACGGGTGTATTTCGGACTTGAAAACAAAGGACCACTATGCCTGGTATATACACCCCAGGGTGACGGGTGACGGGTGACGGGTGTATTTCGGACTTGAAAACAAAGGACCACTATGCCTGGTATATACACCCCAGGGTGACGGGTGACGGGTGACGGGTGTATTCGGACTTGAAAACAAAGGACCCACTATGCCTGGTGGTATATTACACCCAGCGTGACGGGGGGGGAGACGGGTGACGGGTGTATTTCGGACTTGAAAACAAAGGACCACTTGTGCATGGATATATACACCCCAGGGTTGTTGATGGGTGAAGGGGTGACGGGTTGTTGTTATTTCGGACTTGAAAACAAAGGACCACTATGCCTGGTATATACACCCCAGGCGGATGACGGGTGACGGGTGACAGGTGACGGGTGTATTTCGACTTTTGGAAAACCAAAGGGACCACTATGCCTGGGTATATACACCCCAGCGGTGACACGGGTGACGGGGGGGGGTGACGGTTGTTATTTCGGACTTGACAACAAAGGAACCACTTGCCTGGTATATCCACCCCAGGGTGACGGGGTGGGGACGGGGGACGGGTGATTCGGACTTGAAAACAAAGTGGACCACTATGCGGTATATACACCCAGGGCGACGGGTGAGGGTGTGACGGGTGTCTATTAGGAACTACTTGAAGAAAAAAAAAGGACCACTATGCCTGGTATATACACCCCAGGGTGACGGGTGACGGGTGACGGGTGTATTTCGGACTTGAAAACAAAGGACCACTATGCCTGGTATATACACCCCAGGGTGACGGGTGACGGGTGACGGGTGTATTTCGGACTTGAAAACAAAGGACCACTATGCCTGGTATATACACACCAGGGGTGAAGGCGGGGACGGGTGAACGGGGTGTGATTTCGGACTTGAAAACAAAGGACCACTATGCCTGGTATATACACCCCAGGGTGACGGGTGACGGGTGTATTTCGGACTTGAAAACAAAGGACCACTATGCCTGGTATATACACCCCAGGGTGACGGGTGACGGGTGACGGGTGTATTTCGGACTTGAAAACAAAGGACCACTATGCCTGGTATATACACCCCAGGGTGACGGGTGAAGGGGATGACGGGTTGTATTTTTTTTTTCGGCTTGAAAACAAGGACCAATATGCGGAGTATATACACCCCAGGGTGACGGGTGACGGGTGACGGGTGTATTTCGGACTTGAAAACAAAGGACCACTGTGCCTGGTATATACACCCCAGGGTGACGGGTGACGGGTGACGGGTGTATTTCGGACTTGAAAACAAAGGACCACTATGCCTGGTATATAAACCCCCAGGGGGTGACGGGGGGGGGGTGACGGGTGTGACGGGTTTGTATTTGGACTTGAAAACACAGAAGGACCACTACTAGCCTGGTATATACACCCCAGGGTGACGGGTGACGGGTGACGGGTGTATTTCGGACTTGAAAACAAAGGACCACTATGCCTGGTATATACACCCCAGGGTGACGGGTGACTTGTGTATTCGGGACTTGAAAACAAAGGGGACCACTATGCCTGGGATATACACCCCAGGGGAGGGGTGAGGGTTGACGGGGGATTCGGACTTGAAAACAAAGGACACTATGCCTGGTATTATACACCCAGGGGGTGACGGGGGTGACGGGTGAAGGGTTGGATTCGGACTTGAAAACCAAAGGACCAATAGGCCGGGTTTAGACACCCCCAGGGGTGAAGGGTGGGTTGAGGGTGAGGGTGTGTTTTTGGGTATTTCGGACTTGACTTGAAAAAAGGACCACTATGCCGGTAATATACACCCCAGGGTGAGGGGGTGGGGTGACGGTGGTGACGGGTGTTGTATTTCGGACTGAAAACAAAGGACCACTATGCCTGGTATATACACCCCAGGGTGACGGGTGACGGGTGACGGGTGGTATTTCGGACTTGAAAACAAAGGACCACTATGCCTGTATATACACCCAGGGGACGGGGGGGACGGGGGAGGGTGTATTTCGGACTTGAAAACAAAGGACCACTATGCCTGGTATATACACACCAGGCGGCTTGACACTTTCTGTATGGTTTACAAATTGACTTCATTGGTTGGTCGTCACAAGAACTGTACGCTGGGCAACGGCTCTTACCCTACGGGACGAGAGCATTAAGCAAGGACGGATGTATTTCGGATATGAACGGGTGACGGGTGACGGGTGACGGGTGTATTTCGGACATGAACGGGTGACGGGTGACGGGTGACGGGTGACGGGTGTATTTCGGACATGAACCGGTGACGGGTGACGGGTAACGGGTGACGGGTGTATTTCGGACATGAACGGGTGACGGGTGACGGGTGTATTTCGGACTTGAAAACAAAGGACCACTGTGCTTGGTCTATACGCACCAGGCGCCTTGACACTTTCTATACGGTTTACGAATTGACTTGATTGGTTGGTCTTCACGAAAAATCACCTGATTTTATCTCCAACGACAACGATGCCCTCCTGGTGAATCACCCTCAGAGGACCCCCAAAAATTAGCAGGGCCATGGGGGAGACCGGGGTCACATCTCTCAGGAAGACACGGCTGGTTTGTACCTGTCACGCAACAGCATACGATTACATGATTAAATGATTATATGATTACATTATTAAATGATTATATGATTGAATGATTAAATGATTATATAGTACAGTATGGTAGTATAATACATAATAAGACACGGCTGGTTTGTACCTGTCACGCAACAGCATACGATTACATGATTAAATGATTATATGATTAAAATACTAAATGATTATATTAATAAATGATTAAAGCATTATATGATTCTGGATATTATCAGTGTTTTTTATTTCAGATTTCTGTATGCCAGGTTGAGTAGCTACTTGGGCTACTCAACCCTCATTCCAGGAAATTTGCGTAGCCATCACATGGCGGAGCGCGAAGCGCGGAGCCTGGGGGGGTTGGGGGGCAGCGCTTTTCGGTATCGGAGTGTTCTGGGGGTGTAGCACTCGACGGAATGGCGACGGAATGGCGACGCGTCGTCGAAATAAGAAACACTGGATATGATCATATAATAAAGTAGATATAAATATAAATATAAATAAAGTAAATATTAACATAATAAAGTAAATATGATGACACAGCTGGTTTGCACCTGACGTGCAACAGCATTAGATTCTATGATTCTATGATTAAATGATAATATAATTAAATGATTAAATGATTATATTTTTAAAGTTTTAAAGTATTCAATGATTAGATGATTCTCATTTATGATTAAATGATTCTCATTTATGATTAAATGAATAAAATATTAAATAATTATAAAGTAAATATGATGACACAGCTGATTTGTACCTGTCACGCAACAGCATATAATTAAATGATTGAATGAGCATATGAGCATATAATTAAATGATTATATTATTAAATTATTATATGCTAAATATGATGACACAGCTGCTTTGTACCTGTCGTGCAAGAGCAAACGATTATATGATTGAATGATTAAATGAGCATACAATTAAATGATTATATTATTAAATTATTATATAGTAAATATAATGACACAGCTGGTTTGTACCTGTCGTACAAGAGCATATGATTGAATGATTGAATGAGCATATGATTAAATGATTTGAAGATTAAATGGTTACATACTAAATGTGATGACACAGCTGGTATGTACCTGTTGTGCAAGGGCATAGGATTACAAATTGAATGAGCATATGATTAAATGATTAAATTATTTTAAGATTAAATGATTATATCCTAAATATATATTATATGGTTATACTCAGGGGGGGGGGCAGAAAGACAGATTTTGGACCGCACCTTCGATATGGTACAACTTTTTTTTTTATATAGTTTGAGGATAGGCTCTATCCAAAGCGAAGGTGCGGTACGGCAGCTTTTTTCTTGCCCCCCCCTCGGTTATACTATTAGCTTATATATTATATGATTACATACTGAATGTGACGACACGCTGGTTTGTACCTGTTGTGCACAAGCACATGATTATATGATTAAAGTAGTATATAATACATTATAGGTCATGGCTGGTTTGTTCCATGCAAGTAGCCAACACGAAAAGTCAACTTTTCTAAGAAGGCAGTCACAGTCACAGTCACAGTCACAAGCAAGCAAGCAAGCAAGCAAGCAAGCAAGCAAGCCACACGAACACTGACCTTCAATAATAAGGCAGTCACAGTCACAGTAACAAGCAACCAAGCAACCAACTAACCAACACAAAGACCCACTTTCTCTAAGAACGCCACGAAGGCAGTCACAGTCCAAACCAACCAACCAACCAACCAGCCAACCAACACAACAACTCACTTTCTCTGAGAATGCCACAAAAGAAGTCACAGTCTAAACCAACCAACCAACCATCCAACCAACCAGCCAACATGTTACCTCACTATCTCCAAGAACGCCACAAAGGCAGTCACAACCAACCAACCGACTAACCAACCAACCAAACAACACGATACCTCACCTTCTCTAAGAACGCCACAAAGGATTGTGGGAACTGCGCTGTAGTCATACCATGGCTCACACAGCCGGGGTGAAGCGCCACCTCATCACCCTCTCGCTGCCAGTTGGCGCCAGGTGTGCACCAGCGTGGCACGGCATGTGATGCGGATCCCTCAGCCATGTATGCAATGTTGGGCGCCAGCGCAGCGCATAGTACTGCCTTGATCTGTGTTGGTAGGTAGGTGGTGGTTGGGGGGTTATTGTTGGTTGTTGGTGGTTGTTGGTTGTTGGTGGATGGTGGATGGTGTGTGTGTGTGTGTGTGTGTGTGGGGGGGGGGGGGGGGGGGAGGGTTGTGGAATATATGAAGGGCAGTTTAGAGCTCAGTCATGGATGCAATGTTGGGCGCCAGCACAGCGCATAGTACAGCCTTGATCTGGGGGTGGAGTGGAGTGGAGTGGAGTGGAGTGGGGGGGTGGGGTGGGGTGGGGTGGAGTGGAGTGGAGTGGGGTGGGGTGGAGTGGAGTAGGGGTGGGGTGGGGTTGGGGTGGAGTGGGTGGAGTGGGGTGTGGGTGGGGTGTGGGTGTGGGTGTGGGTGTGGGTGTGGGTGTGGGTGGAGTGGGGGTGGGGTGGGGTTGGGGGGGAATAAAAGCTTCTTTCCGGGGCAGGGGGTTCTATGGTCTAGGATGGTCCAGGTAGATTGCTTTCTTTACACCAGATATCAACAGTTGGAAAAGGGGGTTTAGAGCTCAGTCATGGATGCAATGTTGGGCGCCAGCGCAGCGCATAGTACTGCCTTGATCTGTTATATAGAAGGGGCGGTACAGTCTTTTTTCTTCTTCTTCTTTTCCTGTCAGTTTTGTTTTGCGCCAGGTGTGCGTCAGGGTGGCACAGCATGCAATGCGGATCCCTCCACCCCACCCACCCACCCATCTGCCCACTCCACCACCCACCCACCCACCCACCAATCACCCCACCCCAGAATCATCCATCATTCACCCACCCACCCATCACCCCACCCCAGCACCCCCCCCACCCCACCCCACCCCACCAAACCCTACAAAACAACAGACAGAATGCCCACCACAGCAGGCTGGGTCGAGTACTGGTTCCACAGCATGATGCCATCCTCCAGCCATGGTAGCTTGTTCGACATTGACACCCATCACCCATCCCCCCCACCCACCCACCCACCCACCTACCCACACCAAACCCTACAAACAAGCAGACAGAACGCCCACCACAGCAGGCTGAGTCGAGTTCTGGTTCCACAACATGGTGCCATCATCCAGCTATGGCAGCTTGTTGGACATGGCCAACCATCACCCATCACCCTACCTACCCACCCATCACCCCACTCACTCACCCATCACCCTACCCACCCACCCATCACCCGCCCCAGCATGCACACAACACTGCCTACCACAGCATGCCAAGTTGAGTACTGGTTCCACAGCATGGTGCCATCATCCAGCCATGGTAGCTTGTTGGACATGGCCACCCATCACCCCACCTGCCCACCCATCACACCACACAGTCACCCATCACCCCACCAACGCACCCATCACCCCACCCACCCACCCAACCATCACCCCACCAACTTACCCACCCACCAATCACCCCACCCCAGAATCACCCATCATTCCCCCCCCCCCCCCCCCCCCCCCCAGCAACCCCACCCCACCGAACCCTACAAAACAACCGACAGAATGCCCACCACAGCAGGCCGGGTGGAGTACTGGTTCCACAACATGGTTCCATCATCGAGCCATGGTAGCTTGTTGGACATGGCCACCATCCCCCCCCCCCCCCCCCCCCTCCCCCCCCCCCCCCCCCCCCCCCCCCACACACACACACACACACCAAACCCTACAAACAACAGACAGAATGCCCACCACAGCAGGCCGGGTGGAGTACTGGTTCCACAACATGGTTCCATCATCGAGCCATGGTAGCTTGTTGGACCTCCCCCCTCCCTTGGCCGAGTCAGGGGGGAGAATGAGGCTTGAGTCAGCAACCATGCCAGCGAACTGGACCCGCATTTCCTGGAGCTGCTCAAGTGTCTGAGTATACATGAAGTACTGCTTTGCAACCTGGGTGGTATTGGTGGTGGGTGGTGGTGGGTGCGGGCGTTGGTGTTGGCGTTGGTGGTGGTTTTGGTGGGTATTGGTGGGTGTTAATGGGTGTTGGTGTTGGTGGTGGTCCAATTTAATTGATCAAGTGCCTGAGCGTACAAGAAGTACTGCTTTGCAACCTGGGTGGTGGTGGTGGTGGGTGGTGGTGGGTGGTGGTGGGTGGTGGAGGGTGGTGGTGGGTTGTGGTGGGTGGTGGGTGGGTGGTGTTGGTGTTGGTGTTGGTGTTGGTGTTGGTGTTGGTGGTGGGTGGTGTTGGTGGTGGTGGTGGTGGGTGGTGGTGGTGGGTGGTGGTGGTGGTGGTGGTGGTGGTGGTTGTGGTGATGGTGGGTGGTGGTTGTGGTTGTGGTGGATTAGGTATTTTAGGTTGTGGTTGTGGTTTAAGTGGTTTAGGAGGTGGTGGTGGTGGTTGGGTGGTAGTGGTAGTGTTAGTGTTAGTGGTGGTGGTAGTGATGGTGGTAGTGATCCGATTAAAGTGATCCTGGTACTTCATCATTGATCAAGTGTCTGAGTGTACATGTTGTACTGCTTTGCCAAGAAATACAAATCTGAAAATCTCTGTTTTCTTGCTTTCAGTTCACTTCACTTAAATGGCAATATTTTAATTTCATTCAATTTAGACAACGGCAATGAGGCACACACGAGCTGCTGCTTTTTCAAACACATACAAAAATAAAAATCTCTGTTTTCTTGCCTACAGTTCACTTCACCTAAACAAAACCAGACCAGATCAGATCAGATCGAATTGAACTGTGTTCAATTATAACAAGTTATCTTGTAGTCTCATACTTTCATTTAATTCAATTTATGCAATTCATACTTTACTTTAATTCAATTAATTACATTCATACTTTAATTCAATAAAATTGAAATAATTCATACTTTAATTCATTACAATTTAAATAATTCATACTTTAATTCATTTCAATTTATATAATCCATCCTTTAATTTAATTCAATTCATATAATTAATGCTTTAATTCAATTCAATTTGGATACCAGTTACACTTTAATTAAATTCAATTTATGTCATTCATACTTTAATTCAATACAATATAGTATGTTCATACTTCAATTCATTTCAATTTACTTAATTCATACTTTAATTCAATTCAATTTAGATAAGCCATACTTTACTTTAATTCAATTTAGATAAGCCATACTTTAATTTAATTCAATTTAGATAACTCAAAATTTTATTCAATTCAATTTATTTAATTCATACTTTCATTTAATTCAATTTAGATAGTTCATACTTTAATATAATTCAATTGCGATACCAGTAATGAAGTACTCGCGAGCTGCTGCTTACTCAAAACAGACACATCTGAAAGTATATGTTTTCTTGCCTACAGATCACTTCACTAACACCAAATCAGATCAGATTGGCATGAATTGAATTGTATTAAATATAATCGAATTATCTCATATTTTAATGTACTTCAATTTAGAGAATGAAACCAACCTGAGCTGCTGCTTTCTTGACCCCCCCCCCCCCCCCCCCCCCCCCCCCCCCCCCCCACCCCCCCCACACACACACACCCTGGGTCATCTCATACTGAAATACTCAAAGTTAATTCAATTTAGAGAATGAAACCCCCCTGAGCTGCTGCCTTCTTGACCCCCCCCCCCCCCCCCCCCCCCCCCCCCCCCCCCCTCCCCCCCCCCCAACACACACACACACACACACCCTACCCCACCACACACACACCACACCACCCCTGGGTAATCTCATACATAAATAATCAAAGTTAATTCAATTTCGAGGATGAAACCCACCAGAGCTGCTGCCTTCTTGCCTCCATTTGTCAAGGCGGTGTGCCAAGCACTATACGCCGCCACCAGAAGCAAATGGTCACTTGCCTGGCCGGAAGCTATGTTGGATCTGGGGGTGGATAGATCTGGTGGTGGAGGTTGGTGGTTGGTGGTTAGGTGTTTGATTGCTGGTGGTTGGTGTGAATGTTGATGGTGGTCACTTGCCTGGCCAGCAGCTATGTTGGATCTGGCGGTGGATAGATCTGGTAGTAAAGGTAGGTGGTGGAGGTTGGTGGTTGGTGTTGGTCACTCGCTTGGCTAGAAGCTACATTGGATCTGGCGGTGGATGGATCTGGTGGTGGAGGTTGGTGGTTGGTGGTGGTCACTTGCCTGGCCAGCAGCCATGTTGGATCTGGCGGTGGATAGATCTGGTGGTGGAGGGTGGTGGTTGGTGGTTGGTGGTTGATGGTTGGTATGGAAGTTGGTGGTTGGTAATTGGTGGTCGAGGTTGGTGGTTGGTGGTGGTCACTCGCCTGGCTAGAAGCTACGTTGGATCTGGCGGTGGATGGATCTGGTGGAGGAGGTTGGTGTTTGGTGGTTGGTGGTGGTCACTTGCCTGGCCAGCAGCTATGTTGGATCTGGGGTTCGATGGACCTGGAGGTGGAGGTTGGTGGTGAGAGCATTGGGAGGGGAGAGGGGAGGGGACAGGGGATAGGTGAGGGGAGGTGAGAGGAGAGGGGAGTTGACAGGGGATAGGGGAGGGGAGGGGAGGGGAGGGGAGGGGAGGGGAGGGGAGGGGAGGGGAGGGAAGGGGAGGGAGGAGAGGTGAGAGGGGAGGGAGGGGAGAGGGGAATTGACAGGGGATAGGGGAGGGGAGGGGAGGGGAGGTAAGGGGAGGGAGGGGGAGGGGGAGGGAGAGGGGAGAGGGAGGAGAGGGGAGAGGGGAGGAGAGGGGAGAGGGGAGAGGGAGAGGGGAGAGGGGAGAGAGGGGAGAGGGGGAGAGGGGGAGAGGGAGAGGGGAAAGGGGGAGGTCGAAGGGTAGGGTAAGGTAGGGTAGGGAAGGGGAGGGAAGGAGAGGTGAGAGGGGAGAGGAGGGAAGAGGGGTGACATTGGATCTGTTGGTGGATGGATCCTGAGGTGGAGGTTGGTGGTGAGAGATTTGCGGCGGTGTCAAGCGCTATAGGCGGCCACCAGAAGCAATTGGTCACTAGCCTGGCCAGCAGCTATGTTGGATCTGGCAGTGGATGGATCTGGTGGTGGAGGATGGTGGTTGGTGGTGAAGGTTGGTGGTGGTCACTCGCCTGGCTAGGACCTACGTTGGATCTCTCCGACCTCTCCGCCCCGCCCTAACCCACTCTTACTCACCATGAGCCACGGGTGACCTGCACGCCCTCTCCGCCACCCCCCTCCCATCCTTACGCCTTCATATCCTCTCCGCCCCGTCCCAACCTTCCCTAACCCACCATGAGCCACGAGTGACCTGCGCGCCGCCTCCCCCCCCCTCCCATCCTTACACCTTCATATCCTCTCCGCCCCTCCCTAACCCACTCTTACTCACCATGAGCCACGAGTGCCTGCACGCCCTCTCCGCCACCCCCCTCCCATCCTTACGCCTTCATATCCTCTCCGCCCCGTCCCAACCTTCCCTAACCCACCATGAGCCACCAGTGACCTGCGCGCCCTCTCCGCCTCCTCTTTCTTCTCCATGGGAGCGCTGAAGGGGCTCTTATGGCTCATGGACGCAGCGATGGTGGCGGCAGGCCCTAGGCATCCTAAGCAGGCCCCCAGCACAAGCAACTTGCCAAGGCGCGGGTCTAGAGGCAGAAGAGCAAGGTGGTGCCCAAGGGGGGTGAGGACCTCCTCAGGTTCTGTCACTAGAGCACCCACCTCCTGCGGTGGAGGGTGTGGGGGGAGGGGTAAATGGGAGGTGTAGGTGAGTGGATGTGGGGGGATGGAGGTAGTGGAGGTGGTGGGGGTGGAGGTGGGGTGGGTGGTGGGAGTGGGGTTGGGGGTGGGGGTGGGGGTGGGGGTATGGGTGGGGTGGGAGGGTGGGGTTGTGGAGGTGGTGGAGGGGTGGAGGGTGGAGGTGGTGGGGGTGGGGAGGGGGTAGGGGCGCGCAATGGTGGCGGCAGGCCCTAGGCATCCTAAGCAGGCACCCAGCACAAGAAACTTGCCAAGTGGAGGGTCTAGAGGCAGCAGTGCAAGGTGGTGCCCAAGGGGGGTGAGGACCTCTTCAGGTCATGACACAAGAGCACCCACCTCCTGCGGAGGGTGTTGGGAGTAGGGGGCAATGGAGGTGGTGGGGGTGAATGTGGGTGGGG
>JACBWV010000610.1:18421032-18450111 GCA_013435795.1 Chlamydomonas sp. ICE-L | reverse complement strand
TGGTGGTGGTGGGTTGTTGGTGGTGGTGGATGGTGGTGGTGGTGGGTGGAGCGTGCGTTGTGGTGGTGAATGAGGGATGATGTATTATAGATGATGGGTTATGGGTGGGTGGTGGATTGGTGGTGGTGGGTTGTTTTGGTGGTGTTGGGAGTGGTTTTGGTGTGTGGAGCTAGCGTTGTGGTGGTGAATGAGGAGCTTGTCTTATAGCTTCTGGGTTTTGGGTGTTTGTGGGTGGCTTTGGGGTGGTGTGTTTTGTTCAGTGTAGGCTTGTTGTGTGGTGGGTGGCGCCGCGTGCTTGTGGGCGGGGGGTTGTGGTGCCCTGCGGCTGCTTTCTCTCGCACTGCCTGGTTTCTGGTGGGATTTGGCTTGGGGTGGTGGGTTGTTGGTGGTGGTGGGCTGGTGGTGGTAGGGATTGTTGGTGGTGGTGGCTGGCCGTGGCTGGTGGGTGCCGCGTGCGTTGTTGTGGTGCCTGCGGGCTACTTTCTTTCAATCATGGTTTTCTGGGGTGGGTGGTTGCTTGGTGGTGGGTGGTGTTGTTTGGTGGTTGGATGGCTGGTGGTGGTGGTGGCCGTGGCGTGTGCGTGTGGTGGTGAATAGGGCTGCGTTGTCTTCTCGCTGCTGGTTTCTGGTGGGGTGGTCAGGCTTGGTGGTGGTGGGTTGTTGTTGTGATTGGCTTGTGTGTGGGTTGTTGGTGGTGGTGGATGGTGGTGGTGGTGGGTGGAGCGTGCGTTGTGGTGGTGAATGAGGGATGATAGTGTTAGAGATGAGGGGTTTTTTTTTTTAATTAATTGTTTGTGTTGGTGGATTTGGTGGTGGTGGGAGTTGTTGGTGGGGTTGTAATGAAGTGGTGGTGTTGTGTTTGTGGTTGGTGGATTAGTGTTTGTGGTGGTGGAGCTTTCGTTGTGGTGGTTGAATTCGGAATGATGTATTATTCCAACTTGCCTGGTTTCTGGGTGGGGGGGGATTTGGCTGGTGGTTGGGTTGTTGGTGTTGGTTGCTGAGGTGGTGGGTTTTTTTTTGGTGGTTGATGTGTTTTGTGGTATGTGAGGTGAGCGGTCGTTGTGGATTGTGCCTGCGGTCTGCCTGTTCCTTCTCGCTGCTGGGTTCTGGCTTGGTGGGTTGGCGGCTTGGTGGTGGTCGGGTGTTGGCTTACTGGATAGTACTGGTTTGTTTTGGGCTTATGATTTGTGTGTGAAAATCATGGGAGTTTCTTTTTTTGGTGTTGTTTGTCACTCGTTGTGATGAGCTGTGTGTGTGTGGGTGATGGATAATGGCTATCCTGTATAACAATAGTCCCCGTTGTCCCTGGGGTGTATCACGTGTCCTGGGCGCGTGTTTAGCCCCCAAGCGCCCCGTTCCCTTATTAGGTAGGGCTTTTTTCCGTACTGGGTCCGCCGGATCGTATCTTGGTATCTTGCTGCACCTTCGCCCTGTGGCACGGTGGATCAACCGTCGGTATTAACGGGCTCAATGCTAGTAATGGATAAATGGATAATGGGATAATGGATATGATACTGGATTACGTGATACTTAATACTGGAACTGACTACGTGATATTGGCTCTTGGATATGGATTACTGGATAGCTGATCTTGGATAGTGGATACTGGATAGTGGATACTGGCTCTAATAGATACTAGGATACTGGGACAAATAAAAAAAAAAAAATACTCGATACCTTGGATACTGGATACAATCCTACTCCTAGGATTACCGTACTGGACACTGGGATCTTTCATACGGATGTTGATTAAAAATGTATATTTGGATACTTAGATACAGGATACTGGATACGAGATACTGGATACTGGATACTGGATACTGGATCATGGATCATGGATCATGGATCATGGATCATGGATCATGGATTATGGATAATGGATAATGGACAATGGATAATGGATAATGTATAATGGATAATGGATAATGGATAATGGATTATGAATCAAACCCTCCCACTCTTCTTGCTCCGCTGACTCACCTCCACCCTGTCAGCTTTCACCTTCCCACCAGCTTCCCTAACCTCCTTCGCCACCAAATCCTCCCACTCCTCTTGCTCCGCCGTCTCGGCTGCCGTGAGGGGGGCCTGGGGGGCAGCAGAGGACCCCTTATTGTCATCTTTCTTGTCATCCTTGCTTTCAGCAGCTCCAATGAGGGAGTTTACGAAGTCAAGCCGTGCTTGCTGGGATGCTTGAATGGCATCGGCGTCGTGGGCGGAGCCCCCTTCTGAATCCCACCTGCACATAGGTGTGTGTGTGCATGTGTGCTTGTGTGTGCGTGTGTATGTGTGTGTTTGTGGGTGTGTTTGTGTGCGTGTAGATGTAGGTACGTGTGTGTATGCATGTTGCTGGGATGCTTGGATGGCCTCGGCGTCTTGGGCGGAGCCCCCTACTGAATCCCACCTGCACTGAGGTGTGCATGTATGTGTGCTTGTGTGTGCGTGTGTATGTGTGTGTATGTGTGTGTTTGTGTGTGTGTGGATGTAGGTACACACGTACCTGTGTTTGTATGTGTGTGTGTGTATGCATGTTGCTGGGATGCTTGGATGGCCTCGGCGTCTTGGGTGGAGCCCCCTACTGAATCCCACCCGCACTGGGGTGTGCATGTATGTGTATGTGTGTGTGTGTTTGCGCACGTGTGTGTATGTGAGATTGTTGTGTGTGTTTTTATGCAGGTATTTATGTGTATGCATGTTGCTGGGATGCTTGGATGGCCTCGGCGTCGTGGGCGGAGCCCCCTACTGAATCCCACCTGCACTGAGGTGTGTGGTCACACACAGGATACTTCCAAGCGCGCGCTTTTGCAAGCTGGCGCGGTGCCTTTTTGAGCCCCACTGCGCGTTTTGCGCAGTTTTTTGCAACCCCCTGTGGGCGCAGCAAGCAATTTTTGCGCTTTTTGTACTACATAGCGCAGTTTTTAGTTTCTCAAGTGCGCTCAAGCGCTGGCCAATTTGGTAAATGGAAGTACCCTGTTCACACGTAGGTGTGTGTGTTTAGGTATGTGTGCATGTGTGTGTATGTTGTTGGAGTGGCATGTGTATTTAGGTATTTGAGTGTGCATATTTGTATGTGTGTATGTGTGTATGTGTGCAGGTATGTGTGTGTATGTATGTAGGTATTTGTGTGTATGTATGTAGGTATGTGTGTGCATGTCTGTTGATATTTGTGTGTATGTATGTATGTAGGTATTTGTGTGTACGTACGTTGATGGGATGCATGGATGACCCAAGTGTCGTGGCCGGAGCCCCCTTCTGAATTCCACATGCAAGGAGGTGTGTATATGTGTGTGTATATGTATATGTGTATGTATATGTGTATGTATATGTGTGTGTATATGTGGTACACACACATACATATCCCCTAGCCTTCCCTTCCCTTCCCCCCTCCTCCCCTCGTGACCGCTGGGCCCCCCCCCCCCCCCCCCCCCCCCCCCCCCCCCCCCCCGCCCCCCCGTCTTTACCGCTGGGGGGTGCCCCTCCCACACACCCCACACCCCTCTCTCCCTGCCATTCCCACCCCCCCCACACCCCCCTATCCCCCTTTCCCACCCTTTCCCCCTTTATACATGGGGACCAGCCTTCTGAACCCCTCCACCCACCACCCACCCCTTCCTCCACTTACCACCCCCACCCCCGGCCATACCCCCCCTTGCCCCTCCAAGCTCCCAAATAATCATTCATAAGTGGTTCACTGCCTCCAGAGAGCTTTATACAGGGTGCCAGCAGGTGCCAGAACTTCTGATCCCCCCCCCCCCCACACCCACACACACACCCACACACACCCTACCCTCATAGCCCAAAACAGAATCATTCATAAGTGGTTCTCACCGCCTCGAGAGAGCTTTATCCACGGTGCCAGCAGGTGGCCAGCCTTTCTGAACACCCCCCCCCCCCCCCCCCCCCCCCACCCCCCCCCCACCCACCACCCACCCCACCCACACCCTACCCTCATAGCCCAAAACAGGAATCATACTAAGTGGTCTCACCACCTCGAGAGAGCTTTATCCACGGTGCCAGCAGGTGCCAGCCTTCTGACCCCCCCCCCCCCCCCCCCCTACCCCCCCCCCTACCCTAATAGCCCAAAACAGAATCATTACTAAGTGGTCTCACCGCCTCCATAGAGCTTTATACATGGGTGCCAGCATGGCGAGGTGGTCAACCACCAAGGCCCCCTTGGATTGGAAACTCTGGAGCTCCCACAGAGCTCGTGTGGCGGCTGCATCTTGGGCTGTCTGGAGAGGGGTCAGGGTGAGGGTGGGGGTCAGGGTGAGGGTGAGGGTGGGGGTCGGGAACAGGGTCAGGGTCAGGGTCAGGGGGGGTCAGGGGGTCAGAGGGGGTGAGGGGGTAAGGTGTGTATTTAGGGGTTCATTCGTGTGTGTATAAATGGGTGCCAGCAAGGCGAGGTGGTCCACCACCAAGGCCCCCTTGGATTAGAAACTCTGAATCTTCCACAGAGCTCGTGTGGCGGCTGCATCTTGTGCAGTCTAAAGAGGGGTCAGGGTCAGGTTGAAGGTCAGGGTGGGGGTCAGGGTTAGTGGGGGTCAGGGTCAGGTTGAGCGTCAGGGTCAGGGTCAGGTTGTGGGTCATGTGTGTAGGTATATAGGCTCATATAGGCTCATATCCATGTCTGCCTTGATATTGTAATACAATCCAACAACTGGTTGCGTCAGATAAATAACAAGGGCTGACATGCAAGCCAATCCACATGTATGTTGCTTTGCATTATTTATTTTGCCTGGACCATCTTCTACAACCCAACAAAGCCCAACCCAACCCAAACCAACGTAGATATGAACAGTTGGAGAACACAGGCTGGCATGCAACCCAACCCAACCCAACCCTGCCCAGCCCTGCCCAGCCCAGCCCAACCCAGCCCAACCCTGCCCTGCCCTGCCCTGCCCTGCCCTGCCCAACCCAGCCCTGCCCAGCCCAACCCAACCCAGCCCAGCCCAACCCAACCCAACCCAACCCAGCCCAGCCCAGCCCAGCCTAGCCCAGCCCAACCCAGCCCAACCCAACCCTGCCCAGCCCCAGCCCAGCCCAGCCCACCTGAACAGAGCCAGTGTCAGCCTCCTCATCACCAAGGAGCTCATAGCTATGTTTTCCGAACATGCCTGTCTTCTTCTTAGCTTTGCCTTGACCATCTACAACAACCCACCCAACCCAACCCGACACAACCAACCCAACCCACCTGAACAGAGCCAGTGTCAGCCTCTTCATCACCAACAAGCTCATAGCTATGTGTTTCAAATGTTGCTTTATCTTGTTTGCTTTGCCTTGGCCATCTACTACAACCCAACCCAACCCAACCCACCACCAACCCAACCCAACGCACCTGAACAGAGCTAGTGTCAGCCTCCTCATCACCAACAAGCTCATAGCTATGATTCTCGATATCTGTTATTGACTAGTTGAGGTTGTGCAAGTCCCTTTAGCCTAACTGGCTACCCCCTGGACTGTCACATACATACATACTCACATGACACACAACCCACCACTAACCCACCACCAACCCAACCCACCTGAACAGAGGTAGTGTCAGCCTCCTCATCACCAACAAGCTCATAGCTATGTTTTCCGAACATGCCTGTCTTCTTCTTAGCTTTGCCTTGACCATCTACAACAACCCACCCAACCCAACCCGACACAACCAACCCAACCCACCTGAACAGAGCTAGTGTCAGCCTCCTCATCTCCAACGAGCTCATAGCTATGTTTTCCGAACATGCCTGTCTTCTTGTTAGCGCCCCTAGCTGGCCCCATGTCCAGACTTGCAGAGTAGCTGTACACGTCCCTAGCTGTCTGCAGGCGCTCGTATCGGGGCTGGGGCCAAGCCATTTTTTGGCAGTATTGGGCGAGAAGGGCACTAGGGGCCTTAGTCTGCACTTCCTGTTGGGGAGGTGGTGGTGGGGGGGGGGGGGGGGGGGGGGGGGGGGGTGTGTATGTGGGTTGGGGGTTGGGGTGGGGGGTGGGGAAGGTTGATGTGGGACTGGGGGCCAAGGCCCCCCCACAAGCCGTTTTCTGTCAGTATTGGTCGGAAGGCACCTAGGTCTTTAGTCTGCCTTCCTGTGGGGGGATGGGGGAGGGGTAGGTAAGGGGTGGGTGTGGGTTGGGGTGGGGGTTGTGAGGGTGGGTGGGGATGGGGCCATAGCCATTTTCTGGCCAGTCATTGAGGCGAGAAAGGGGCACTAGGGGGCCCTTAGTCTGCATTTCCCTGTGGGGAGGGGGTAGGTGGGAGGTGGGTAGGGGTGGGGTGGGGAGGATGGGTAGGGAGGTGGGGAGGGATAGGGAGGGGGTGGTTGGAATTGGGAGTAGTGTGGGGGGTGTGGTATGTGGATTGTGTTGGTGGGGGTTGTGGGTAGTGGGTTGTGGTAGGGAAGTGTGTTCTCTTTTGGGCTTGAGTTGTCGGTACCTATTGGATGTGGTGTTGGTGTATGGATTCTTTTGTTTTGGTCGCTGGGTGGCCAAGACGCGAGCTCATTTGCTGGCAATTATAGGGGCGTAATGGGCAGCCCGGTCGGTTTTCTCTTCTCCTTTCTTGCGCCTTCCGTGTTTTGCTCTTTTCTTTCTGCCTTTTTTTTTGCCCTTTGTGTTTTGTTGGTTTTTTCGTTTTTTTTTTTTTTTTTGCTGTCCCTTTTCGTCCGGTGTTTTTGTACGGGTGTGTGGCTTGTCCCCGTGGTTTGGGTCGCTGGTGTCTTATGGTTCCGTCGTAGTGTGGTTCCTGGTGTCGTCGTTGTTCACGTTTTGTGGTGGCCTCGGGCTGTCTGTTGGTGCGTTTCGGGGTGGTCGTGGTGGGCGGTGCGCGGGGGTTTGGGGCTGGGCGGTGGCCGGGTGCGGTGGGCCGTTCGCTGTGGGCGGTGTGGGTCGGTAGGCTCGGCGGGGTGGTGGTCGGTGGTGCGCGGGTCGGTGGGCGGGCGGGTTGCGTTTTGGTGGGGGCGGTTGGGGCTGTTGCGACGGGTGTTTTTTGCGCGTGGTGGTTCGGGCTGTGGGTCCTTGGTCTTTGTTGGGGCTTTATCTCTGTGTGTTCGTTATATGGGTGGGGTTGTTTGATGGCGCTTCCCTTGCGGTTCCCCCCCATCAATGTCTCCTCTTCCCCTCCCCCTCCTCCTCCCATCGTCTCCTCTCCTCCATCACTCCCTCCTGCCATCGCGCTCCTCCTCCCCTCCGTCCTCCTCATGCCTACCTACACCCATCATCAACATCATCCCCCTCCTCTCCTCCTCCTCCTCCTCATCATCATCATCGGGCATCATCCTCCTCCTTCCTCTCCTCTCCCTCCTTCCTCCTCCTCCTCATATCATCACATCAGCATCATCATCATCATCATCCATCAGCATCATCGTCATCATCATATATACCGGTATATACACACGCCCCACATCGCCGATCACAACCGAATGGCTCAGTGGCAGAGCAAAGGGGAAATATCGAGGCAGGTGCGGGGTTCGAACCCCCTTGAGTGCGCTTGGGCCCGTCCGGAGGGTCGTCGACCGGCACGGTAACTGGTATCTCGATGGATATTGGCTCGAGCAGCGCATACTTACAATCCGGTTCCCTTAATCCCACTGGGCACGTCCTTAGAGGTCATTGTGACAATTCTTGGATGTTTACATTTTCATTTTTTATTTTCACACGCCCCACCTGTATTGCTGCTGCACTCTTATTCTTTCCTGCCTTGCCTCCCTTCAGTGATGGGGTGGCATAGGATCCAAAGGGAAGGGGCGCCAGCTCAGATGCATCAGCGGCCTTCTTGGCTTCAACCTGGGTTTTGGGTTTAGGGTTTAGGGTTTAGGGTTTAAGAGTTTAGGGTTTAGAGTCTAGCGAAGGATTCAAAGGGAAGGGGCGCCAGCTCAAAGGCTTCAGCTGCCTTCTTGGCTTCAACCTGGGTTTTGGGTTTAGGGTTTAGGGTTTAGGGTTTAGGGTTTAGCGTAGGATCCAAAGGAGACAGGCGCCAGCTCAGATGCATCAGCTGCCTTCTTGGCGTCAACTTGGGTTTTGGGAGTAGGGTTTAGGGTTTAGCATAGGAACCAAAGGGGACAGGCGCCAGCTCAGATGCATCAGCTGCCTTCTTGGCTTCAACCTGGGTGTAGGGTTCAGGGTTTAGGGTTTAGGTTTTAGGGCAGTATCCAAAGGGAAGCCCAAGGCAAGCATGAGAGAAAAAGAAAACAAATAGAGTTCCAAACCCTTTTCGCCCTGAGAGGAATCAAAATACGATATCAGAGAAGTCTGCATCCAAGGAATCCATACCACCTTGCTACCCCTGGACTGGTGGGTTAGGGTCGAGTGGGTCGGGTTGGGTGGGGTAGAGTGGCGTGAATCAGAGGGTCACTCACTAGAGAGGAATCGAAATTCAATCTCAAAAAAGTCTGCATCAAAGGAATCCGTACCACCTTGCTACCCCTGGACTGTAACATTTGTTTATACAGCACTGCAAATATATCTATGGGTGGGGTAGGGTGGTTGGTTAGTTGGTTGGGTTGGGGTGGGTTGGGGTGGGTTGGGGTGGGTTGGGGTGGGGTAGGGTTGGTGGGTTTGATGGTTGGGTGGGGTGGGTAGGGTGGGGTAGGGCGGGTGGTTGGGTGAGTTGAGTAGGGTGGGGTAGGGTACTAGGGTGGGGTAGGGTGGGCGGTATGTTGAGGTGGGTAGAATGGGGTAGGACGGGTGGGTTGGGTCAGGTGGGTAAGGTAGATCAGAGGGTAGTTCAGTAGAGAGGAATCAAAATTCAATATCAGAGAAGTCTGAATCGAAGGCATCCATACCAGCTTGCTACCCCTGGACTGTAATATTTGTATGTGCGGCTATGCAAATAGCTATCTAGGTGGAGTAGGGTGGTGTGGGGGTGGTGGTTGGGTGTGGGTAGTGGGTGTGGGTGTGGGTGTGGGTGTGGGTGGGGGTCGGTGGGATGGAGGGGGGGTGGGGGTGGGGGGGGGGTGTGGGGGGGTGTGTGGTGTGGGGTGGTTGGGTGGTGGGGTAGGGTGGGGTGGGGTGGTGTGGGTGGTTGGGTGGGGTAGGGTGGGGTGGGGTGGGTGGTTGGGTGGGGTAGGGTGGGGTGGGGTCGATCAGAAGGTCACTCACCAGAGACGAATCAATTTCCAACTCAGAGAAGTCTGCATCGAAATCCATGCCACCTTGCCAATCCTCCTCCTCCTGCTCTGCCTTGGACTCCGCCATCTTCCCTACTAGCTCCGAAACAGCAGTGCCTTTAGGTGTAAGCTCTGATGCAGACTGAGGGGCTTGGCCTGCTGCCAAGTCAGCAGACGGTTCCGGAGCCGCATCATTGCTAGCTTCTTGCACCCCCTCTATGTCCTCCCACGAGAAGTGTACATCATCTCCACCCTTAGGTGTACTGCCATCCACGTCAGCATGAGTGTCCTTGACACAACCTTCACCGGCTCCGCCTCCTGAAAGCTCTGGTGCTGACCTGTTATTTGCACCAGGCATTGCTGAGCTGGCAGCTGACTTTGCAGCTGGAAGTGGAGGCTCATTGGCTTGGCTTGCAACGGGCATTGCTGAGCTGGCAGCTGGCTTGGCTTGGCTTGGTGGAGGCTCATTGGCTTGGCTTACAATGGCCATTGCCACAGCCTCGCTCAGCCCCAACCGCTCCATTTCTTGCTTGATGCCGCGAATGATCTGCCCCACCTCTTTTTGCTTTGCTTTATCACCTATACATGAACAGACAGACAAAGTATTTGCAACTTTTGCATGATAAACACTATGTGTACCATGCATTTCTTGTTTGATTCCGCGAATAATCTGCCCCACCTCCTTTTGCTTTGCTTTATCACCTATACATGAACAGACAGACAAAGTATTTGCAACTTTTGCATGATAAACACTATGTGTACCATGCATTTCTTGTTTGATTCCGCGAATAATCTGCACCCCACCTCCTTTTTGCTTTGCTTTATCACCTATACATGAACAGACAGACAAAGTATTGCAACTTTTGCATGATAAACACTATGTGTACCATGCATTTCTTGTTTTGATTCCGCGAATAATCTGCCCCCACCTCCTTTTGCTTTGCTTATCACCTTATACATGAAAGACCAGACAAAGTATTTGCAACTTTTGCATGATAAACACTATGTGTACCATGCATTTCTTGTTTGATTCCGCGAATAATCTGCCCCACCTCCTTTTGCTTTGCTTGATCACCTGTAAAGGGATAGACAGATATACTACTTGCCATTTTTCAGATCATATGCACTATGCATTCAGGGGCTTTGTAATGCCGCGAATAATCTGCCCCACCTCCTTTTGCTTTGCTTTGTCACCTATACACAAAGATTCAGGCAGAACTCATACTACCATTTTCACATGATATATAACATGTGCACCATGCATTAGGGGGGTTGTTACAGCGGGAATACTATGCTCCACCCCCATCTGCTTTGCTTTGTCACCAATAGGCCCATTGTCACCAGTATACCAAGAACAGACGGACCTCATAGTGCCATTACTCACGTCATAAATACCATGTGTACCATGCATGCTGGGGGTTTGTAACACCGCAAATAATATACTCCACCCCTTTTTGATTTGCTTTGTCAACTGAACAAGAACTCAGTGTTGAGCTCTTTTTTCACATCATACGCGCTATGCTTGTAGGGTTTTATTACAGGTGGAGATGGGGTACAAGGATCTGCCCCATCTTGTTCTTCGCTTTGTCCCTTGTAACTAAAGATGAAGACAGACAGGCCATCTGATTTCTCATTGTTCATATCATGTGCGCTATGCCTGTAGGGTTTTATTACAGGTGGAGATGGGGTACAAGGATCTGCCCCATCTTGTTCTTCGCTTTGTCCCTTGTAACTGAAGATGAAGACAGACAGGCCATCTGATTTCTCATTGTTCACATCATGTGCGCTATGCCTGTAGGGTTTTATTACAGGTGGAGATGGGGTACAAGGATCTGCCCCATCTTGTTCTTCGCTTTGTCCCTTGTAACTGAAGATGAAGACAGACAGGCCATCTGATTTCCCATTGTTCACATCATATGCCCTATGCTTTTGGGTTTTTTATTATAGGTAGAGATGGGGTAGAAGGATCAGCCCCATCCCCTTTTGCTTTGCTTTGTACACACAGAAACACAGACCTGTACACCTGTACACCTGTACACACAGAAACAAGCCCTCCCGTAAGCTGCAGATGGGTATAGTCACCATCAGATGGGGAATACGGATCTGCCCCATCCCCTTTTGCTTTGCTTTGTCCCCTATACACACAGAAACAAGCCCTCCGGTACGCCGCAGCTGGGTATAGTCACCATCATATGGGGTATACGGATCAGCCCCATCCCCTTTTGCTTTGCTTTGTCCCCTATACACACAGAAACAAGCCCTCCGGTACGCCGCAGCTGGGTATAGTCACCATCATATGGGGTACTAGGATCTGCCCCATCTTGGGCAGCCTTGCTTTTGCCCCTATTCACAAAGAGACAGACAGACAAGCCATCTGATGTGCCATGGTTCACATCAAATGCACTATGCTTATAGGGTTTTATTACAGGTGGAGATGGGGTATCCCTAAAATCTTCCCACCTTGTTCTTCGCTGTGTCCCCTGTAACTTAGGATGAAGACATACAAGCCATCTGATGTGCCGTGGTTCACATCATATGCCCTATGCTTGTAGGGTTTTATTACAGGTGGGGATGGGGTACAAGGATCTGTCCCACCTTGTTCTTCGCTATGTCCCCTGTAACTTAAGATGAAGACATACAAGCCATTTGATTTGCCATGGTTCACATCATGTGCGCTATGCCTGTAGGGTTTTATTACAGGTGGAGATGGGGTAGGAAGATCTGCCCAAAATTGTTCTTCGCTTTGTCTCCTGTAAATGAGATGAAGACAGCAGGTTACTTCCAAGCGCTCGCTTTTGCGCGCTGGTGCGCTGCCTTTTTGAGCCCCACTGCGCATTTCGCGCAGTTTTTTGCAATCCCCTGTGGGCGCAGCAAGCATTTTTTGCGCTTTTTGCACTACAAAGCGCAGTTTTTTTGTTTTCAAGTGCGCTAAAGCGCTGGCCAATTTGGTCAATGGAAGTTCCCTGGAAGATGGGCAGGCCATTTGGTTCGCCATTGTTTACATCATGTGTGTAGAAGGCGGCAAATAGATCTATAGTGCCCCAAAATATAGATCTATATAGATCTATATATAGCAAATAGATCTATAGTGCCCCAAAATATAGATCTATATAGATCTATATATAGCAAATAGATCTATAGTTGCCCCCCAAAAAATATAGATCTATATAGATCTATATATAGCAAATAGATCTATAGTGCCCCAAAATATAGATCTATATAGATCTATATATAGCAAATAGATCTATAGTGCCCCAAAATATAGATCTATATAGATCTATATATAGCAAATAGATCTATAGTGCCCCAAAATATAGATCTATATAGATCTATATATAGCAAATAGATCTATAGTGCCCCAAAATAGTCTATAGATCTATAAAATAGATCTATAGCCCCCAAAATATCGATCTATATAGATCTGTATATAGCAAATAGATCTATAGTGCCCCAAAATATAGATCTATATAGATCTATATATAGCAAATAGATCTATAGTGCCCCAAAAAATATATATATATAGATCTACATATAGCAAATAGATCTATAGTGCCCAAAAATATAGATCTATATAGATCTGTATATAGCAAATAGATCAATAGTGCCCAAAAATATAGATCTATATAGATCTCTATATAGCAAATAGATATATTGTGTATATCTACAACATATGCAGTTACATCAGATAGACACCGGAACATCCAGTCGAAGCGCCTGCAATATGATATGGTGCCCTATGCCATAATTGTAAACTCAGATTTTGGTTTTTGTAAGGTGCCCTATGCCGATTTTCAAAAATCCAGCTTCGCCAATATAGATCGATATAGATCTATATAGATCTATCTATATATAGATCGATGCCTCTTCCTACATATGTGATATGCCTTTGGGGTTTCATTACAGGTGGAAATATGGGAGAGAACAGAAAAAATGACAATGCCTGGAGGAGCGTGGTGTTAAGGGGAACCTCCCGTACGCTGCTGCTGGGGAAAGGCACCATTAGATGATGTTGTCCCCTGTAACTGCATATGCGCTATGCCTGTATTACAGGTGGAGATGGGGTACAAGGATCTGCCCCATCTTGTTCTTCGCTGTGTCCCCTGTAACTTAAGATGAAGACATACAAGCCATCTGATTTGCCATGGTTCACATCAAATGCACTATGCCTGTAGGGTTTTATTACAGGTGGAGATGGGGTACAAGGATCTGCCCCATACTGTTCTTCGCTTTGTCTCCTGTAACTGAAGATGAAGACAGCAGAATATTTCCAAGCGTGCGCTTTGGCGCGCTGGTGCGCTGCCTTTTTGAGCCCCACTGCGCATTTCGCGCAGTTTTTTGCAACCCCCATTGGGCGCAGCAAGCATTTTTTGCGCTTTTTGCACTACATAGCGCAGTTTTTTAGTTTTCAAGTGCGCTAAAGCGCTGGCCAATTTGGTCAATGGAAGTACCCTGGAAGATGGGCAGGCCATTTGATTTGTCATTGTTCACATCATATGTGACATGCCTTTAGGGTTCTATTACAGGTGGAAATATGGGAGAGAACAGAAAAAAAGATAATGCCTGGAGGAGCGTGGTGTTAAGGGGAAGCTCCCGTACGCTGCTGCTGGGGAATGGCACCATTATATGACGTTGTGCCCTGTAACTGCCTATGCGATATGCCTTCAGGGTTTTATTACAGGTGGAGGTGGGGTATCCCTAAAATCTCCCCACCTTGTTCTTCCCTATGTCCCCTGTAACTGAAGATGAAGACAGACAGGCCATCTGATTTTCCATTGCTCACATCATGCTATGCCTGTAGGGTTTTATTACAGGTGGAGATGGGGTACAAGGATCTGCCCCATCTTGTTGTTCGCTTTGTCCCCTGGAACTTAAGATGAAGACAGACAGGCCATTTGAGTTGCCATTGTTCACATCATACGCGCTATGCCTGTAGGGTTTTATTACAGGTGGGGAAGGGGTACAAGGATCCGCCCCATCTTGTTGTTCGCTTTGTCCCCTGTAACTTAAGATGAAGACACTTAGACAGACAGGCCATTTGATGATCCCTTGTTCACATCATATACGCTATGCCTGTAGGATTTTATAACAGGTGGAGATGGGGTACAAGGATCTGCCTCATCTCGTTCTTCGCTCTGTCCCCTGTAACTGAAGATGATGACAGACAGGCTATTTGATTTTCAATTGTTCACATCATGTGCGCTATGCCTGTAGGGTTGTATGGCAGGTGGAGATATGGGAGAAAAATTTGCCTTTTATGCCTTCGGGGTTATATTACTGGTGGAGGTCAGGGTTTTCCTGTCACTGAGGATGCCTTGTATGCCTTCGGGGTTTATCAAAGGTGGAGGGCAGGGTTTTCCTGTCACTGAGGATGCCTTGTATGCCTTCGGGATTTATCAAATGTGGAGGGCAGGGTTTTCCTGTCACTGAGGATGCCTTGTATGCCTTCGGGGTTTATCAAAGGTGGAGGTCAGGGGTTTCCTGTCACTGAGGATGCCTTGTATGCCTTCGGGGTTTATTAAAGGTGGAGGTCAGGGTTTTCCTGTCACTGAGGATGCCTTGTATGCCTTCGGGGTTTATCAAAGGTGGAGGTCAGGGTTTTCCTGTCACTGAGGATGCCTTGTATGCCTTCGGGATTTATTAAAGGTGGAGGTCAGGGTTTTCCTGTCACTGAGGATGCCTTGTATGCCTTCAGGCTTTTATGACAGGTGGAGATGGGGTACATGGATCTGCCCCATCTCCTTCTGCTTCGCCTTGTCCCCTGTAACTTAAGATGAAGACAGACAGGCTATTTGATAATCCATTGTTCTCATTATATGCGCTATGCCTGTAGGGTTTTATTACAGGTGGAGGTGGGGTAGAAGGATCTTCCCCATCCCCTTTTTCTTTGCTATGTCCTCTGTACACACAGAACCACTTGTAACCACTTGTAACCACTTGTAACCACTTGTACACACAGAAACAAGCCCACTAAACGCCGCAGCTAAAGAAAGTCATTATCAGTATCCCTAAACTCTCCCCACCTTGTTCTTCCCTATGTCCCCTGTAACTGAAGATGAAGACAGACAGGCCATCTGATTTCCCATTGCTCACATCATATGCGCTATGCCTGTAGGGTTTTATTACAGGTGGGAATGGGGTAGAAGGATCTGCCCCATCTTGTTCTTCGCTTTGTCCTCTGTAACTGAAGAAGAAGACATACAAGCCATCTGATTTGCCATGGTTCACATCATTTGCGCTATGCCTATAGGGTTTTATTACAGGTGGGAATGGGGTAGAAGGATCTGCCCCATCTTGTTCTTCGCTTTGTCCTCTGTAACTGAAGACGAAGACATACAAGCCATCTGATTTGCCATGGTTCACATCATTTGCTCTATGCCTTCAGGGTTTTATAACAGGTGGGGAAGGGGTACAAGGATCTGCCCCATCTTGTGCTGCTTAACTTCATCTTGTATAAAATCAAATTCCGTAACTGTTTTTTAAATCATGCTTATTTTTTATTTTTGTACCTGCTTCAAACTACGTCTTGAGTAAAAAACAAATTCATTACCTTTTTTTTAATCATTTTTTTGTTTGTTTTACCAGCATCAAACTACGTCTTGAGTACAAATAAATTCATTACCTTTTGTTTTCAAATCATGTGTATTCTTTATTATTTTACCGATTCAAACTCAGTCTTGTTTAAAAAGAAAATTCCTTACCTGCAGATTTTGCTGCAGCAGCGTAATCCTTTGCACGAGCTAGCTCATGTGCCACATGCCTGCGCCGCTCCTGCATACAAAAATAATTAATTAATTAATTAATTGATATGTTTTCACAAACAAGCTCATGAGCCACATGCCTGCGTCGCTCCTGCATACAAAAATAATAATTATGCAATTAATTAATTAATTAATTAATTAATTGATATGTTTTCACAAACAAGCTCATGAGCCACATGCCTGCGTCGCTCCTGCATACAAAAATAATAATTATGCAATTAATTAATTAATTAATTAATTAATTGATATGTTTTCACAAACAAGCTCATGAGCCACATGCCTGCGTCGCTCCTGCATACAAAAATAATAATTATGCAATTCATTAATTAATTCATTAATTAATTAATCAATTAATTAATTAATTAACTAATTGATATGTTTTCACAAGCAAGCTCATGAGCCACATGCCTGCGTCGCTCCTGCACACCACAGCAATACATCATTACATAAATAAAGTAATAAATACATAAATACATAAATAAATAAATAAATTAATTAATGATTTAATTAATTGATATATCTGCACGAACTAGCTCATGAGCCACATGACGGCCCCGCTCCTGAACACCACAACAATGCATCATTACATAAATAAATTAATAAATAAGTAATTGCATAAATGCAATTATTAATATATCTGCACGAGCTAGCTCATGCGCTACAGGAAAACATGAATGAACAAATAAATAAATAATTAAATGAATGAATTATTTAATTATTTAATACACAAATGTATACATCTGCACGAGCTAGCTCATTTGCCACATGTCTGTGCCACTCTTGCACACCACAGGAATTAATAAATAAATACAATGAATTATAACAAGTAAATACATAAATGCAATTATTAATATATATGCACGAGCTAGCTCATGCGCTACAGGAAAACATGAATGAACAAATAAATAAATCATTAAATGAATGAATTATTTAATTATTTAATACACAAATGTATACATCTGCACGAGCTAGCTCAATTGCCACATGTCTGTGCCACTCTTGCACACCACAGGAATTAATAAATAAATACAATGAATTATAACACGTAAATACATAAATGCAATTATTAATATATATGCACGAGCTAGCTCATGTGCGACAGGAATACATGAATAAACAAATAAATAAATAAATACATCAATCAATTAACTAATGAATTAATTAATTAATGAATACATACATACATTAATGTATAAATCTGCACGAGCTAGCTCATGTGCCACATGTCGGCGCTGCTCCTGCACACCACAACAATACATAATTAACTGATCATTAAATACAAAAAGTCATCACATGCAGACAAATGAATAAATGAATTAATGAGCAGCCTCAACCCACAATAAAATAAAATCAGATAAATAAAATAAAACTTCGCCTCAACCTAAAATAAATAAAATAAAATCAGATAAATGAAATAAAACTTCGCCTCAACCTAAATAAATAAAATAAAATCAGATAAATAAAATACAACTTCGCCTCAACCTCAAAAAAAAAAAAAAAAAACAGATAAATAAAATAAAACTTCGCCTTTACCTAAAATACAAAAAGATAAAATAAAATCAGATATAATAAAATAAAACTTCGCCTATATCATAAAATAAAATAAAAATAATAAAATAAAAATAAATAAATAAAAATATAATAAATATCATAAAATAAAACTTCAACCTACAATACAATAAATTAAAATATAATCAGATACAATAAAATAGGCACACAGGCACACAAGCACACAGAATAAATGGGGGGGGAATCATCTCAACAGGTATCTTGATGCGTTGCCTGTCACCCCCCCCCCCCCCACCACACACACACACACACACACACACCACACCCACACCCACAAGCAAAATCGTTCACCTCAACAGGGATCTTGGTGCGTTGCCTGTCAGAACGCCTTCGTTCCACCTCTCTTGGGTCGGCCCACAGCTCCCAGTCATCGATTTCAGAGCATGAACTGCTCCCAGCCTGAAGCAAGCAAAAACATTGGTGATAGGTAGGTAGGTAGCGGCGTATGGGGGGGTCCCCTTCACACCACGCCCAACCAGGCGTTAGCTATTCTGTGTGCGTTGGTGGTGTGTGTGTGGGGTGGGGGGAGGTGGGGGGGTGGGGGGGTGGAGGGGGTAGGTAGGTAGGGGAGTTAATGGAGGGGGTCCATTCAACAAGCACCAATCCAAGGAAACTTATTATTTGTGTGGTGTGTGGGGTGTGGTGGGTGGTGTGTGGGGGAGGGGGGGTTGGGGGGGGGGGGGAGGTAGGGGGGGTGGCGGGTGGGGCGGGGGGGGGGGGGGGGGGGGGGAGTAACCAGGGTAGCGGCGTACTGGAGGGTTCCCACTTAAACCAACGCAACTCCAGGCAATATCTTTGTGTTGTCGGTGTGGGGGGGGGGGAGGGGGGAGGGAGGTGGTGGGTGTCGTGGGTGTTTGATTGGTGGGTAGCGGGCGGTATGGGGGTTCCCTTCACACCACGCCCTCAAGGCAATATCTTTGTGTGCGTATGTGTGGGTGACGTTTTCCTGGGGGGGGGGGGGGGGGGGTCAGGGGGGGGGGAGGGGGGGGGGGATGGAGATGGTTAGCGGCGTACTGGAGGGGTCCCCTTCACACCACGCCCCTCCAGGCGATATATTTTGTGTGTGGGGTGGGGTGGGGTGGGGTGGAAGGGTAGGTAGGTAGGTAGGTAGCGGCGTACGGGAGGGTCCCCTTCACACCACGCCCCTCCAGGAGTTATCTTTTTTGTGTGTGTGTGTGTGTGTGTGTGTGTGTGTGTGTGTGTGGGGGGGGGGGGGGGGGGGGGGGGGTAGGTAGGTAGCGGCGTATGGGAGGGTTTCCTGAACACCATGCTCCTCCAAGCGTTATCTTTTTTTTTTTTAGGTGGACAGGGGGGGGGGAAGAAGAAGGGTAACATTATAATTGGGGACATTGGTGCAGGGATGTTTTTAAAACATCCCTGCACCAATGCACACTCACATCACTACCCACCCCATACTCTTCCATTAGCACCCCTCCAACACACTCACCTCACTACTCGACCCATTCTCTTCCAAACAAATTCACCCCTCTTAGCACACTCACATCAAGGTAATTCAAAGCGCGCGCTTTTGCGCTTTTGAGCGCTGACTTTTTGACCCCCTCTGCGCTTCAAGCGCAGTTTTTTGCAACCCCTTGAGGGCGCTGCAAGCAATTTTTGCGCTTTTTGCACTACAAAGCGCAGTTTTTTTGTTTTCAAGTGCGCTAAAGCGCTGGCAAATTTTGCCATTTGAAGTACCCTGACTCACATCACTACCCACCCCAGTATCTTCCATCAGCACCAATCAAACACCTGGATTTTAAAAAAAGTCTTAAAGTGGTTTTTTAGCTGTACGTTTGAGGGCCTGCTCCAAGGACAGCATTTTCAAGGATAGCTTTTGACAGGTTCCTAGGGCCATTTAGGCCTTTTTACAGTGGAAATTTCATTAAAAACGGCATAAACGGGCCAACAGCATAAACGTGCTCATAAGTAGCAATTTCAATATATAGCGGGGGGAAAATCCCTGCTTGCTCCAACACACTCACCTCACTACCTGACCCATCCTCTTCCGTACAAACCCACCCCTCTTAGCACAATGACCTTGCTACCCACAACATACACTTCCAAAAGATCCCCTCTTAAGCACACTCAAATTACTACCCACAACAAAAAGCAAGAAAATACTCTTCCAAAAAGCATCCTACAACACACTAACCTCACTACCCAACCCATTATCTTCCGAACAAACGCACCCCCCTAAGCACACTCACATCACTACCCACAACATCCCCTCCAAAATGTATATATATATATATACAATTTGGCCCCTCCAACACACTCACCTCACTACCCGACCCATCCTGTTCCAGGCTAGCAAGGTACTGCTGGCGGATCCAGGCCTTAGAAGCTTCCGCTGCTGACTGCTCCTCCTCCTTCTGGTCCTGGGACACAGCAGGTCGGTACTCCTCCTCATCGTCCTCATCGTCATCAGATTCAGAGGGGGGGAGTTCGCCAACAGCTGGAGCTCTGGTGTGGATGATCTACGTGTTAACACATGTGTGGGAGGTGGTGGGGAGTTGTTTTATATGGTATATGTGTGCACACACATATTTTAGTGTTTTATGCTGCTGAGTGCTCCTCCTCCTTATGGTGCTGGGACACGGAGGGACGGTACACCTTTTCATCTTCCTCATCGTCATGGGTGCTGGAGGGGAGGAGTTCGCCAACAGCAGGAGCTCTGGTGTGAATGATCTACATGTAGAGAACGGCAATATGATATCATATGTGTTATCTAATATGTGGGTGGTGGTGGTGATGGTGGTGGTGGTGATTTGGACACTGCATGACAGTCCTCCTCCTCCTCCTCCTCCTCCTCCTCATCGTCATCAGATTCAGATGGGGGGAGTTCGCCAACAGCTGGAGCTCTGGTGTGAATGACCTAGGTGTAAGCACATGTGTGGGGTGGTGGTGGTGAGGTGGGTGGTGGTGCGTGGTGGTGCCCCTCCTCAGGACGGTACTCCTCATCTTCCTCCTCATCGTCATCAGATTCAGAGGGGGAGAGTTCGCCATCAGCTGGAGCTCTGGTGTGAATCAGGGTACTTCAAAATGCCAAATTGGCCAGCGCTTCAGCGCACTTGAAAACAAAAAAACTGTGCTTTGTAGTGCAAACAGCGCAAAAATTGCTTGTTGCGCCCACAGGGAGTTGCAAAAAATTGCGCTTTAAGTGCAGAGGGGGTCAAACAGTCAGCGCTCAAAAGCGCATAAGCGCGCGCTTTGAATTACCCTGGTGTGAATGACCTACGTGTACAAAACACATTTGGTGGTGGTGGTGGTGGGTGCTGGTGGGGAGGTGTGTGTTTTAATGATTTTAGAATGTACACACATATTTTAGTGTTTTCAGCTGCTGACTGCTCCTCCTCAATTTGGTAATAGGACAAGCACCACTTTGAACTTGGAGCCAAAATAATAAAAAGCTGTTGGCGACTGCCTTGTGGCCTATCTGCCTATCTGCCTATCTGGCTATCCCCGAATACACTATTGACCTGAGCCTTGGCCACCAAATAAAAAGCTGTGGGCAACTGCCATGCGGCCTATCTAGCTATCCGCCTATCGGCCTATCTGGCTACCCCCCTATTTCCAAATCAGCTACAGCGCTGAGCCTTGGCCACCACTTTGGTCCTGTAGCCGAAATAAAAAGCTGTGGGCAACTGCCTTGTGGCCTATCTGCCTATCTGGCTATCTACAAATCTACTACTGACCTGAGCCTTGGACACCACTTTAACCTTGGAGCCAAAATGAAAAGCAGTGGGCAAGTCCCTTTTGGCTTCCCCCCTATACCCATATACCCTATTCCACAAAATACCCCTGTTCCCCTATGTACTCCCCTTCCCCCTGTCCCCATTTCTCCGAATCAGCAGTATACCTGAGCCTTGGCCACCACTTCGACCTTGGAGCCAGCCCAGCCACATTAGCCACCAGCAAAAGGGACTAGCCCAACCTTACAACTGGGCACTGAACCCTCGAATCAGCCACTGACTTAAGCCTTGGCCACCACGTCGATCTTGGAGCCAGCCGTGCCACATTAGCCACCAGCAAAAGGGACTAGCCCAACCTTACAACTGGGCACTGAACCCTCAAAGCAACAACTGAGCTGAACCTTGGACACCACTTTGACCTTGGATCCAGCCATGCCACGTTAGCCACCAGCAAAAGGGACTAGCCCAACCTTACGAATGGTCACTCTACCCTCGAAGCAACAACTGAGCTGAACCTTGGACACCACTTTGACCTTGGATCCAGCCATGCCACGTTAGCCACCAGCAAAAGGGACTAGCCCAACCTTACAAATGATCACTCTACCCTCGAAGCAACAACTGAGCTGAACCTTGGACACCACTTTGACCTTGGATCCAGCCATGCCACGTTAGCCACCAGCAGAAGGGACTAGCCCAACCTTACAAATGGTCACTCTACCCTCGAAGCAACAACTGAGCTGAACCTTGGACACCACTTTGACCTTGGAGCCAAAATAATAAAAAGCTGTGGGCAACTGCTTTGTGGCCTTTCTGGCTATCTACGAATCCACAACTGACCTGAGCCTTGGACACCACTTTAACCTTGGAGCCAAAAAAATAAAAAGCTGTGGGCAACTGCTTAATGGCCTATCTGGCTATCTACGAATCCACAACTGACCTGAGCCTTGGACACCACTTTAACCTTGGAGCCAAAATAATAAAAAGCTGTGGACAACTGCCTTGTGACCTATCTGCGTATCTGCCTATCTACGAATCCACAACTGACCTGAGCCTTGGCCACCACTTTGACCTTGGAGCCAAAATGAAAAGCAGCAGGCAAGTCCCTTTTGGCTTCCTCTGTATAACCCCCTTCCCCCATTCCCCATCTCTCTGGATCAGCAACTGACCTGAGCCTTGGCCACTAATTTGACCTTGGAGCCAAAATGAAAAGCTGTGGGCAAGTCTCTTTTGGCTCCCCCCTATCCCTCTATCCCCCTTATCCCCCATATACTCCTCTTCCCCCTGTCCCAATTTCTCCGAATTAGCAACATACCTGAGCCTTGGCCATCACTTTGACCTTGGATCCAGCTATGCCACGTTGGCCTCCAGCAAAGCGTCGGGGTAGCTGGGACGGGGGAAGGTTGAGACATAGCCAATCCATGGTAGTGTCAAGGGTGGCGCTCCCCTGTTTGGTTTGGTAGGGGTGGAGGTTGGGTGGGATTGGGGGTGGGGGGTGGGGGTGAGGGAGGGGGTGTGGGAGAGGGAGGGGGTGGGGTGGGGGTGGGGGTGGGGGTGGGGATAATAATAAGAATAATAATAATAATAATAATAATACTACTAATAATAATAATAATAATGATAATGATAATGATAATAATAATAATAATAATAATAATAATGATGATGATGATAATAATAATAATAATAATAATAATAATAATAATAATAATAATCTATACATATAAAGAAATCATGGCGGTCGCGGTCGCGGTCGCGGTCGTGGTGTCATCATCGCGTACCCACGTGCCGTGGGGGTGCAAAGTGTAACGGACTTGCAACCGACTTTCCGTGCACCCAATCCCAGCGAAATTTTCAAATACCGAAACAGCAGATGCGCTTAGCTATGAGCGCGCTCATTTCATGTCGACATCTGCCTCCCAAACTATAACTGCGAGAAATTTCGAATGAGAAGAACCTCTCCTTGGAGGTCATCTGCTGACCCTCAGATAGCTTCGCATGACGCTCAGAATAATAGTCACCAGTGCATTGCTTCTTAATGGAGCATGAGCCACAGGGCGCATGGTGCATGCCAACGGTCCTGGACAGGAGGGCCCGCAACATCGCCAGTCAGCGCTCAAGGCAAGCTTGCCTGAGCTACAAAGATAGGGACAGAGCCAACAAGCGTCGACGAAATGCCTGCGCTGCCTGATCCGAGGACCTGCGTCAGGCTGATAATCAAGCCAGGCGAGAAGAGTATGCTGCCCAACCTTGGGAGTTACGCCAGATTCATAATCAAGCCAGGCCTTCAGATCGTCATGCTTTTTTTCTCCGTCTGCGAGCGTTGCCACCATTCATCTCACGCATGCGCACTTTTGCTAGCCATCGCATCGCATTGGCACCCAGATGTTGCGCTTATTTGACTTTGATTAGATCGCCATGGCCATTTCGTCGTCCTGCACACTCTCGCGCTTGCCACGCTCATCCCATTTTTGCAAGCTTTTCGTTGTATCGATTATCGTGAAAATGTTGCTGCGATTTTTGCTGTTCCGGGTGTTGACCGAGCATCGACTGGGGCACTGCACGAGAAGAAGAAGCTGCAGGTGTATTGCCATGCAATTGCACCGGTTCGTTTTTCTCGGCGTTATCGGAATCTGAGCGTTCGCAAGTTGTTGGTAGGATCAAAGCACAGCCTGCCCCTCTTTCTGCACGATTTAATTCCACAGGGTGAAGTGAAGGGTACGAGGTAGGGAGGAAGAGATTGTGTGTGCGTGTTGGTGGTTGGGGGAAGGGATGGTGGTGGGAGAAAGGTGAGAGAAATAGAGTGTGTGAGGATGGGGTGGGGTAAGGGGTAGGGAGAGGTCGGGGGAAGTATAGTATAACATGCTGTGGGTCTGGATGGGGGGGGGGGGGGGGGGGGGAGAATGCGTGTATGTGAGGGTGGGAGGCCACAGCTGAAGCAGAAGGGGTAATAGGTTGAGAGAAGAGGTTGTGGGTGCGGGGGGAGAGGGAGGGGAGCGTCGATCGAGGGCGGAAGATGGCTGATATCTTTGACTGTGTGTAAGGGAGAGGGGGGGGAGGGCATGCAAGGGCGTTACCCGTTATGTAACCCATACCAGACTAGGACCCATGACCTGGGTGGGAGGGTGGGGGTGGGGGGGTGGCCACCGGCCACACGGGCTACCGTACTAGTAATAAGAATAATAATAATAATAATAATAATAATAATTATTATTATTATTATTATATATCATCATTTTATACTGGCTTGGTGGTTGGCCCCAGTGCAGGCAGATGGGCTGACCCCCCCAACCTCACGCCGTGTAATAAGGCGTACTATGTTACATTTATAGATCATAATAGTACACAAAAATCATATCATAATATAATAAGAGGATAACAACTGCATTCTATTATCAGTCAAGCTTGAAGTCTATTCTCAATAGGACAAGTTCATTATTTCCAATATGCATATCCTTGGATTGTACTTCCGTCCTTCATGCCAGCTTAAAAATCCAGGCTAGAAAATCATGGAATATATATATCATAGGGAGGGCCTTCAAGGCTGCTTGAATCTGATACTGTTTGAACCCTAAACCCTAAACCCAGCAGCTCATCAAAAACGGCGTGGTATTTCAAGAAATGTTCCAGACTGGCAAAAATCGCAACCTTACCCTCAGGAAACCCTAAACCCAGCAGCTCACAAAACGGCGTGAATTCAAAAAAAATTCACACGGCCGCTTGAATCTGATTCTGGTAGAACCCTAAACCCAGAAGCTGATCAAACACGGCGTGGAACCTGAAGAACAAATCCATGTTGACAAACACATAAACGTAGCAAAGGGAGGGCCTTCAAAGCCATTTCAATCTGACTATCCTTGGATTGTACTGCTTTCTTCATGCCACATGACAAATCCAGGCTGGCAATCATAAACATACCAAAGGGTTGGCCTTCAAGACCTCTTGAATTAGATGCTGCTTGAACCCTAAACCCTAAACCCAGCAGCTCATCAAACACGGCGTGGAACTTGAAGAAAAATTCCAGGCTGACAAAAACATGAACGCACCAAAGGAAGGGCCTTCAAGATATCTTCAATATAATTCTGGTTGAAGCCTCATCCCTAATCACAGAAGTTGAACAAACACCGCGCGGAACTTCAAGAACAAATCCTGGCTGGCAAAAAGCATGAACGTACCAAAGGGAGGGCCTTCATGGACTCTTCAATCAGACTATCCTTGCATTGTACTGCCGGACTTTATGCCACATAAACAATCCAGGCTGGCAAAAGCATGGACCTACCAAAGGGAGGGCCTTCAAGGCCTCTTGAATCTGATGCTGGTTGAACCCTAATCCCAGAAGCTCATCAAACACTGCATGGTACTGCTTGATGGCCTGCTTCTGGTTTCGGATTCCAGAAGCTTCTGTCGGATCCTCAACTAGGGATAAATCCTGTGTGTGTGTGGGGGGGGGGGGGGGGGGTGTGGGGGGGGGGGGGGGGGGGGGGGGGAGTCAGGGTTAGGGGGTGATGGCTTGCTACTGGTTTTGGATTCCAGAAGCTTCTGCCAGATCTTCTTCCAGGGATATATCATGTGGGGGGGGAGGTCAGTGTTTGGGGTTCAGGGTTTAGGGTTGATGGTCTGCTTCTGGTTTCAAACTCCAGATGCCTGCGTCAGATCTTCTTCCAGGGCTAGTTCCTATGGGGGGAGTTTCAGAATATAATATATATGATATAATATATATAATATAATATATATAATATAATATATATAATATAATATATATAGAATATAATCTTTGAGGGGGGGTACATATATGACAATAATACGATAACATGAAAATGTACTTCAAAAAATAACTATGTTTTTAAAATATCATCCAGAGATAAATGATTTGCAGGGAGTTTAGAAAGTGTGTGATAGATAATGTAGATAAGTAGATAAGTATGTGCTAGATAGTAGATACAGTAGATAAATAGATACGTATATAAGTGCATGATGTATAGAATATAAGTATGTGATAGATAATGTAGATAAGTAGATAAATATGTGCTAGATAGTAGATAAAGTAGATAAATAGATACGTACATAAGTGCATGATGTATATAATATAAGTGTGTGATAGCTAGTGGTATGTGATATATAAAGAGTATAAGTTTGTGATATGTGTAGTATATAAGTTTGTGATATATAAAGAGTATACGTTTGTGATATGTAGTAGATAAGTTTGTGATATATAAAGAGTATATAGGTTTGTGATATGTAGTAGATGAGTTTGTGATATATAAAGAGTATACGTTTGTGATATGTAGTAGATAACTTTGTGATATATAAAGAGTATACGTTTGTGATATGTAGTAGATAAGTTTGTGATATATAAAGAGTGTAAGTTTGTGATATGTGTAGTATATAAGTTTGTGATATATAGTAGATAAGTAGACAAGTGTGTGATAGAAAGTGTACATTAGTGCATTGATGGAACTCATACAACTCCATCCTCAATAAGTGTGAAAGCGTCACTAGTGAGACAAGCACACTCAGGGTATATGTTAAGTATGTAAGTGGGTCTTATTTATGAATTTGGTTGTTAGCATTTAGAACGGTATAATAGAAAATGTATTTTAAATTTAAATGGGGCTTTGCCCACAAACGGGGCTTTGCTCCACATGTAAACTTGGGTAAAACCCAAATTTCAAATACAAACGGGGCTTTGCCTCACATGTAAACTTGGGTAAAACCCAAACTTAAAACCCAAACGGGGCTTTACCCCACATGTAAACTTGGGTAAAACCAAAACTTCAAACACAAACAGGGCTTTGCCCCACATGTAAACTTGGGTAAAACCAAAACTTCAAACACAAACAGGGCTTTGCCCCACATGTAAACTTGAGTAAAACCCAAACTTAAAACCCAAACTTCAAACACAAACGGGGCTTTGCCCCACATGTAAACTTGGGTAAAACCAAAACTTAAAACACAAACAGGGCTTTACCCCACATGTAAGCTTGGGTAAAACCAAAACTTCGAACACAAACGAGGCTTTGCCCACATGTAAGCTTGGGTAAAACCAAAACTGAATTGATAAGACTCCTTTGGGGGCATTGTTTCTTTTGCGGGCCTGCATGTGGGGGGGCTGCTTGTGGGGGGGGGCAGCTTCCAGCCATCTCCAATCACCAAGAACTCGGTCAAACACACAGCTAGCAGCTGCATCGTTTCTTTTGGTTAGGCTGCATGTGGGGGGAGGGGGCAGCTGCCTGCCATCTCCAATTACCATGAACTCGGAGAAACACACAGCTTGCAGCTGCATTGTTTCTCGTGAAGGCTGCATATAGGGGGGGGCAGCCCCCAGCCATTTCCTATCACTATAAACTCGGACAAACACACAGCTTGCAGCTGCATCGTTTCTCGTGAAGGCTGCATATAGGGGGGGGCAGCCCCCAGCCATTTCCTATCACCATGAACTCGGACAAACACACAGCTTGCAGCTGCATTGTTTCTCGTGAAGGCTGCATATAGGGGGGGGCAGCCCCCAGCCATTTCTTATCACCATGAACTCGGACAAACACACAGCTTGCAGCTGCATTGTTTCTCGTGAAGGCTGCATGTAGGGGGGGGGGGGCAGCCCCCAGCCATTTCCTATCACCATGAACTCGGACAAACACACAGCTTGCAGCTGCATTGTTTCTCGTGAAGGCTGCATATAGGGGGGGGCAGCCCCCAGCTATTTCCTATCACCATGAACTCGGACAAACACACAGCTTGCAGTTGCATTGTTTCTCATGAAGGCTGCATATAGGGGGGGGCAGCCCCTAGCCATTTTCTATCACCATGAACTCGGACAAACACACAGCTTGCAGCTGCATTGTTTCTCGTGAAGGCTGCATATAGGGGGGGGCAGCCCCCAGCCATTTCCTATCACCATGAACTCGGACAAACACACAGCTTGCAGCTGCATTGTTTCTCGTGAAGGCTGCATATAGGGGGGGGCAGCCCCCAGCCATTTCCTATCACCATGAACTCGGCAAACACACAGCTTGCAGCTGCATTGTTTCTCGTGAAGGCTGCATATAGGGGGGGGCAGCCCCCAGCTATTTCCTATCACCATGAACTCAGACAAACACACAGCTTGCAGCTGCATTGTTTCTCATGAAGGCTGCATATAGGGGGGGGCAGCCCCCAGCCATTTCCTATCACCATGAACTCGGACAAACACGCAGCTTGCAGCTGCATTGTTTCTCGTGAAGGCTGCATATAGGGGGGGGCAGCCCCCAGTCATTTCCTAACACCATGAACTCGGACAAACACACAGCTTGCAGCAGCATTGTTTCTCGTGAAGGCTGCATATAGGGGGGGGCAGCCCCCAGCCATTTCCTATCACCATGAACTCGGACAAACACACAGCTTGCAGCTGCATTGTTTCTCCTGAAGGCTGCATATAGGGGGGGGCAGCCCCTAGCCATTTCCTATCACCATGAACTCGGACAAACACACAGCTTGCAGCTGCATTGTTTCTCGTGAAGGCTGCATATAGGGGGGGGCAGCCCCCAGCCATTTCCTATCACCATGAACTCGGACAAACACACAGCTTGCAGTTGCATTGTTTCTCATGAAGGCTGCATATAGGGGGGGGCAGCCCCTAGCCATTTTCTATCACCATGAACTCGGACAAACACACAGCTTGCAGCTGCATTGTTTCTCGTGAAGGCTGCATATAGGGGGGGGCAGCCCCCAGCCATTTCCTATCACCATGAACTCGGACAAACACACAGCTTGCAGCTGCATTGTTTCTCGTGAAGGCTGCATATAGGGGGGGGCAGCCCCCAGCCATTTCCTATCACCATGAACTCGGCAAACACACAGCTTGCAGCTGCATTGTTTCTCGTGAAGGCTGCATATAGGGGGGGGCAGCCCCCAGCTATTTCCTATCACACCATGAACTCAGACAACACACAGCTTCAGCTGCATTGTGTTCTCATGAAGGCTGCATAGGGGGTGGGCAGCCCCCAG
>JACBWV010000610.1:18373532-18416032 GCA_013435795.1 Chlamydomonas sp. ICE-L | reverse complement strand
CACGAATCTGAAAGCTGCGTTGGTCGAAGCTCTGCAGCTTCTCAGGGTAGTGTCACCTTCTTGGGTAGCGAGTTAGTTCTTACTTGTGCAGCTTCGCAGCTCCGCAGAAGGAACGATTGGTACTTAGGTAGCTATAAATAGCAAGTCACTTTGGCTGAGACGTGGGTCGGAAGTGCACCAGTTATCAATTCCGCAGTTCGAAGGTCAGCATATGCTCAATTTCCACGTTCGCAAGTAGCACGTCCAGCAGGTTGCAGGCGATGGGCCCCTAGGTCAGAGCACGTAGCTCAAAGCTGCGCTGGTCCAAACTACACAGGTTCGCAGGGTAGTGTTACCCACTTGGGCCGATAGTAATTGATTTTGAAGCTTCGCAGGTCTGCAGAACGAATGATCAGTACCGAGGCATGCTATTAATAGCAAGATTGGCAGACTCAGAGGTTGGAAGAGCACCAGTTGAATTCGATTGCGTAGTTCGAAGTTAGCATTTGCACAATTTGCACGTTGCGCGCAAGTAGCAGGTCCAGCCGCGACGGGAGTCTGCAGTCGATGGCTCAGGGTCGGACGGAAACGCGAATGTTGCATGTTGCATGGACAGTTGGCTTGTGAAGGACGGTTCTTTCTACGCGAACCCTTCAGGGCTAAATGGCTCTTCATCCGGTTACTCGTTTTTGTTACACTAGTTGGTCGGCCCCCTTTTGACAATTTTTGGGTTTGAGTGACTCGGTGTAACTCTTGAGTCTCTCCTACATTGAGGGCGGTAATAATGACTCGGTGTAACTCTTGAGTCTCTCCTACATTGAGGGCGGTAAAGAACAACAACTACCACCCCCACTAACACCCCCACTGCCATTGCCACCACCACCTCCGGAAGTACCAACAACAACCACCACCACCACTGTGATTGCCACCAACAACAACAACAGCAACAACTGCCACCACCACTAACATTGTCACTGCAATTGCCACCAACAACAACAACCACCAAAACCAACACTAACACCACTACTGCCATTGCCACCACCACCAGCACCATTACCTTACCACCATATCTACAACTGTATCATATCCACTATATTCACCATATCTAACATTCTACCATATCCACTATATATACCTACATATAATATAGAAGGGAGGGCTCCGCCAAAAAGAATCAGCCAGGACTGTAGTAAACCGGTAACAATTTGGTAATAATTCAATTCAGTTTTAGTAGGTAGTTTTTAATGCTCTGCTAAGCGTTCAGGTTTTCGTGGTAACCGACGTTACTGCTGATACTTGGCAAAGGCGTGCCAGCAAGCGACCTTTTTTTGTGTGTGACCGGTCGCACATTGTGCGACCCAGGTGCAACCCCCGTTTGACCCTCAGGTGTGTGAGTTTGGGGCGAAATGGGCCCTTGGTCCCCACAAAGTGCGACTGCGAGTGAGTGATTTAGGCGAGAGACCCAGCCGACTCAGGTTCTACTCGAAACCGCTTTGGCCAATGTTCGTTTGCCAAGTCGTTTGCCAATTAATGATGTGTGTACGGTATCCACCGTATTTACCATTATACTTCTCTACCATGTATATCTAGGGACCGGCATATCATATGATGTTGATCAAAGGCAAGTATGATATCATATGATATCATACAAATCGCATCATACGTGTATGTAAATGGTACATTTAGCCCAGTCAGACTGCTGGCATCATATGATATATATGATGACATGATATCATATTGCCGTTCCCTATATAAATACATGTGTGTGTGTGTGTGTATATATATATATATACCTTATGTACCATTTAGAGTCCAGTAGCGCATGTCGGCGTGTTTAGCATCGTAGCATTGTACGTGTTTAGCAAGTCCTTCACATCCGTCTACAGCGCAGCAGGATAACGCAATCATCATCTGTGTCGACATATATAATTCATCGTACTCGGCGAACCCGGGGGTAATTCTCACTGCGCAGCTTGGCAAATATATGCTTTGTTATGTTCTTAAGTCCCCCTTGCCTCAGTCAAGCCGTGGGCACATTTGGAGTCCAGTAGGGCACCAGGAAAATGTAACCATCATCATCATCATCATCATCATCATCATCATATTCCTAATGCTCTCAGAAATATGAGAGAATTCTTCCTACACCTTATCCCATGAACTTGAACTTGAACTTGAACTTGATCATGTGGCTCGAGCAAACAATTTTGTTGCTCGCCGTCTTGGGCCACCACCCACCCTATGTGGTCAATACAGTGCTAACGATACAACATATATACGCCCTGCCAGCGTTCAGACGCGCTAGCTAGCTTTGGGTTTGGCCCAAGGATGGGTGAGGGGAGCTGCTCATAAGCTGCTATGTGTAGCCCCCAAAGGAAACAGTGATTGCCACTGAATGGCGTGAATTTCGGCCACCACCACCTCTCATCCCATGAAGATACATATGCATGGTGACTCATATTGAATTGAATTTTTACTGAATGGCAAGATAAAGGTTTGAACTGGTTGAATGGTTTTTTAACTTGCTGTATGTTTTTTGAACAACACTTTGTTACACTGTTTTGGGGGGGGCTACGCATGGCAGCTTCCAGTCAGCTCCATCGGCCAGTCACTGGGTCAGTCCTACAGATTCCAGCTTGAAGTTGGGCATTGAACTTGAACATTGTTACATAGCTTTAGCCAGAAATTTGGCTGCTCACCGTGTTAAACAGTACAAAATTAAATACCAGGAAAATATGAACTTTTTTGGGTTCCAGCTCCCAGTTTGTTTTGCTTCCAGCTGCATTGGAATGCCGGCCCTGCATTCATGTAATGTATGCAAAATAAGTATAGAAATAGCTGCTGCAATTTCAATCCCTGCTGTGTGGATTATGTATAGGGATCGGCAATATGATATCATATGATATCATATGATGCCGACGGTCTGACTAGGTGACTTTGGCCTGGGGCATCATATCATATGATATTAAATCAAATGATTTTTGTATGATATCATATGATATCATACTCGCCTTTGGTCAGCATCATATGATTTGCCGTTCTCTAATTATTTATACTAGCTACACCAAGTATACACTTTATTTATGAACGTGGTCAATTCAATGCTAACGATACAATACATACTTGCGCCCTGCCAGCGTTCAGACGCACTAGCTAGCTTTGGGATTGGTCCAAGGATGGGGAAAGGGGGCTGCTTAGAATCTGCTATGTGTAGCCCCCAGATTCACATCGTTATCCGTCTGTGCGACCGACCGACCGAGAAACCAAAGCCTGACACTTCAGCCAACTGTCTCATAACTAACTGGCTTCACTCCGTTGCCAACACTCTCTGCCAATTTTCCACCCCGCTTGCGACGCTGCCTAAGACTTGCTCAGCCAAATCTCAATGGCCAGCTGTGCAGCTGCAGTGCCTCTTTTGGGGGCTACATACGCATATCAGCTTCCATCCAGCTCCATCAGCCAACCAATGGACAGCTGTGCAGCTGCACTTGGGCAGCCAGTGTCTCTTTTCGGGGCTAAGCATAACAGCTTACATGTTTAAGTGAACCGTGATTTGGTGGGCGGTGAGATATTGCTGAGCAAAGTAGGTGTTTGGTATAAGTCCGAAACGTGAGCTGGATACAACTAAGTGCCCTCCAAATTCAGTGCGTTGCATCATAGCCATCACTTCGAACTGGACAGTGTTAAGCGTTCTGAATAATGTATATGTTTTCAGCCCATCCTGGTCTGTCAAGCCATGCCGCCTGGCCAACTTTGGCGGAGCGTGAAAGTGATAGCTGTCTTGGCTGTATGGAGCGGGCTTGTCTTGGGCCATCAATGGCCTGGCTATGACAATCATAATTCATTATATTGTGCGTGTGACCCGGATCTGTCCCTTTTTTTGTGTTTAGCGCAGGTCTGCATCTAAACAAAAATCAATATTGTAACCTTTTCCCGGAATGTTTTAATGTGATATTGGGATGCTGACGTGTCAGTTGCCAATTTGTAACACCCTATCAGCTTGAATACACTCCAGAGAGTGGACAGAGATGCTTGCGTGAAGCAGACGCGCCAATCTATACACGGAGACGAGAATAACGTTACAAGCATAGGAGACCCATAAAGGGGCACTAGTGGTGAAAGGGCGGCAGCCTGGAACCTAACAGGGTACAGGCTAGACCGGTGACGCAGCCAACAGGAAGCTGTCACTGAGTCAAGAAGGATGACTCAGTCTACGGGAAGCTGTCACTACGGGAAGCTGGCACAGTACTGGCAGAGCCGATAGTTCTAAGGAAGTACATAAGTAGTCACCAAGTCATAAAACGCGTGAGAGCACCGCAATTCATGCTGACACTCCACCTATGACACAGGTGACATACAATACTACTTCTCCACCTATGGCACTGGGGACATAGAACTATATGTAACAGATAAAAAAAATTCAAAAAACTCCGAAAAATCGAGAGAACTTGAAATGAAACCCAAAGGGTTAAAGGAAGGAATGAAACAAGGCAAAAACAAAATTTTGCCAAGGTAGAAAAGGATGAAAAACCGAATATCAAAGTTGGGGAACAACGGTATAGAAAACCCGATCCGGGAATAGGAACCTAACGCCAATCAATGATAACCAAAGAGACAGATTGAAATATCGTGTGAGAGCAGCACACGAGAGAATCAAATCCGAAAGGACGAAGACAAGAGGACACCAAAGTCCACTAGTAAAAAAATAAAGTCGATGGAAAAATCCACTACCTTAAAGCCTCCCTTTTTTCTTCTCTTCTTTTTTTCGTTCTTTCTGTCTTATCTTTGTTTCCTTCCTTCACTTCCCTATACCCTTTCCTCTTCCTGCCCGCCTGTTTTGTTTAACCCATTCAATCTCTATCTTTGTTTCCACTCTCCTCTCTTTGTCGCTCTGTTACCCTCTGCGTTGCTGCCTAGCCTCCGCTTTCCTTCGCTCGATTTACTTTCTTTCTTTCTTACTCCTTTACTCTTATTTTACCCTTCGTTGCTATCCCCGTTATTGTTTCCTTATTTCCTCTTGCTGCCCACCTTTCTCTTTTCCTCCTTTTCGGCCTGTTCTGATCCCCTCCTTCCCTCTTTTCTCCATTCCTTCCATTCTTACCCCTTGCCTTCCTCGCCGTCCCCCTGTCGCAGTCGCTTCTATCTTCCTCTCGCTTTTCGTATTCGTCCCCCCCGTTATTCTCCTATCTTCTCTCCCGCCTTCCCTCAACTCTTCTTGCCTTCTCTGCCTTTCTTTAAACTAGAAGATCCATGACTAGGTTGGGATGAAAAAAACATGATGAACTGGTTTCGTACTCAAAGATGGAAGTAAGAAGATTTATGAAAGTTAATTATCATAAATCCCCAGTTAACGGCACTAAAGAAAACAAACAAGGAGGGTGGTATCGGCACCGCAAAGACTCATGCACTCAAGACACACCAAGCGCCTAACCACAAGCAAACCAAACCTGCAGCAACCGAAAAAATCCAAAGGATGCAAAGGTAAAATTTTCAAGAAACTCGTAACCAACAAAGGAAAACACAGTTCAATGAACAATAGAAGGTTAGATGTACAACCATAGTACATAAAACCTATTGTCCACCTGAAAAATAGTAAACGCATAAAAAGGACTGCAAAGAAGTTACCGCAAAGGAGGGACTGAAAGGGCGCTTGAAATACACTCGGAAAACAAGAAAGAGGTGAGCGGCGGTACATCTGCAAGTACAACTGCAAGATTACCCAGCCCACCAATTTACAGTAAAATCCGAAGGGAAACAACTACTACACTCCACAAAAAGTTCTAATCACGTGAGGGGCTGGTGATTTAAAAACAGTGTGGAGTAAAAAGAAATAGCTAATCTATGATGAGCTCCACCGAATGAACCATCTGCCTATGGAACTAAGAGTCAGAAACCATCAAGACGCTATAACGGTGGTCTTAATTAATTACCACCTTCCACCAAAACCAAGAAAGACAGCTGAAAGGAAGCTGCCTAAACAAAGCGTCGTAACGCTCCACCAATCTAGACTACCCTATAAGACAGACTAGGAGGTGCTGAGGAATAGGCACCCACACATAGGGCCATGTTAACCTACGTATGAGAACCAGCAGCACCGAAAACAATGAATCCTGGGTTGACTGTAACACCCCAGCCATACGCAGTATCAAACTAGACCAGTGTTCAAGATCATCACTTACACTTTCGGTAACGGCTACATCATCACATGGGCTTGACCCGGATAATCCACCAGGGATGGCAGGAGGCGAAGGGATTAACAACACCTGCGAGCCATCCGAGGTGGTCGGAGGTTGGCGACTATTAGGCAATGGACCTGATCCAGGTACCACTATGATCGAAGGCTGTCTAAATCCTAAAGCTTCACCCATAAAACATGGCACAGAGGAGGGCCTGGCGACCCCCTGCGATTCGGCTAAATTAAAATTCGGAAATACAACTCCCACCCGCCCTAAAACTTCACACACAATACAGCATGATCAGGCCCTGGTCTGGAATGCAATCTGGATACATCCCAGCCTGGCCAGCCATCAACAATTGGGGTCGTTAAAGGGCGTAGGGAATTACCCGTTACACTAACATATCACCATTTGATGACAGGAGGGATGCAAGCGGGCACGGGGACCCATACGAATGGGAGAACCCAGGAAGACAGTTTAGACGGAACTGGATATAGAGAGTACATCACTACCCTCTACTACCTGGCGCAACGTCGGAAACCCAAACATAATAACCCTTACTCACCAGGGAATACCCAACCAGTCTACCAAAGAATGCCTTTTTAACTAGCTTGTTGCGTTACTTCCCAATACTAAGGTGACATAGCAAGGGCAACCAAACAAACGCAACAACGACACATTAGGTGCAACCCCAAAGAACAGCTCCAAAGGAGTCTTGTCTCTCTAGTTGAACAGCCGATTGCGAAGATAACACACTAGCACTCTGCTAAGCAGTGTCATCATCAACAACTCATAAGAAAAAAGGCGAAGAAATCCCATTTCCCGCCCTTCTTTCCCTCTGCCGTTTTCCCTTTTTTGTTCCCCCCTTTTTTTTCCTTCTCTTTCCCCTCTCCTCCTCCACTTTTACCACTCTTTTTCGTATTTTCTCCATTTCTACTTCCCTGTTTTCTCCTCGTCTCTCTTTGGTATCTCTTCTCTCCTCCTATGATTACTTTTACCCTTTTGTCATTGCCCCCGCGCCGCTCCCTTTTTATCCCGTTTAGCTTTTTTTTCTATTATGTCGTAATTTTTGTCCCGTCTCGTTCCCCCGTTTCGTCCGCTCTTCCCTTACCTCAATTCCTTTACTCTCTTTTTTCCACCCTTTTCTTATTCTTGCATTTAATCTTTGCTTTTCATTTCTCTTAATCCCCATTCCTCCTTGTGTCCACTCCCCGTGCTCTGCTATCCTGATGTTCCTCCTTCCGGCCCACATTTCTGGGTCGCGTTCTCTTTTTCGTCACCCTCTCCGTGTCCTCTATACCACTTAATAACATTCCTAAGCCCTATCAGAACTCAAACACTTGAACCCAAACTCACGTAGCTGATGCATACACCTAAAGAGGGAACCAAGGGCACGGTAAGACAAAGTAGCGACCTCTGTCGAACCACGGAACGCACCCAGGGGTCCCAAGGATCCTAAGGGAGAAAAAATATCCACCAAGATATCATGCCAAAGAACCTCCACGGCCGCTGGACTAGGGCCAGGACGGCGTCCACTTCGGCCTTTAGCATGGGCGAAGTCCGGCGCTGCGAGACCTGGGATCACAGAAGGTGGGGAAGCGTTAGGTCGAAGTCGAGATTTGAGGTATGGGAAAAAGGAGACGAGGATGAAAGTGCAGCAAGTCGCACCTGGTGCAGAAAATCGCACCAATGGCAGAAAATCGCAAATCGCAAGGGCAGAATTCGAAAATTTATCGCTAGGATGCGAAGAGCAGAGCCGAGGCATGTAAAGGTCCCAATATCCCGCCGTCGATGATCAGTCAATCCCAAGTCCCCCCCTCTATCGCTCGACTCACCCGGTTGGGGGGTAGAGGGAGCAGCACCCGTAGTGGTGCTGACCATACCCCCCTGCTTCCTACCACCTCCAGAATCTCCAGGTCCAGACGCGTAGGTCGTCCTCCTCTTCAACCTGAACTTGGTTACACGTAAATAAAGTAATGAAGTAAATACCAGTCCCGGTACTGGTAGGTATATAACCACTTACATAAGTACAAGTGGTTACGTATGGTACTTACATGGCTCCAGCCAACAACTTGGCTACTCGCCATCTTCGGCAGTAATATTGACATTTGAGCAGTTGCTCTATATTGGTCAACGGCATGTCTATATATGTGAAGGTGGATGAAAACTGACAGAGTTCAGGGGACGTGAGGAGACCAGGAACGAAGTGTTTAGACAACTGGACAGTTAAAAGAGCCGAGGGACGCCTCTTGAGAGAGGAGTCCTGACGGCAAACCCCAAAACCCTTAGGTTACGGGAAAGGACAGACGCGATAGGTTGCGTAGCCAATAGGCCAGGTAGAACCAATGAACAGCTAAAGCTGACACTCCACCTGTTCTAACTGTCAAGAAAATTATACCTTCAAACCTTTAACAATAAACTTCGAAAAAGAAATCTGAAACTCAAAAGCAAGCAGAAAATAAATCTAATAGAGAGAGACATCCTCAAGGGCGACACCGATACTTCCAATATCATTCTAAGATTTAACCAACCTAAATGTTCATCTAAGGAGGGGAAAGAGCGCAGAATAGTACCACACTCCACCTAACTGAAGCAAACTCTATTTACGCCAATCAGGGCTAAAAGAGGTAAAACAGTTACTCAGACCTTGCAGGCTCCATCCTTGGACCGCAGGTGTAACAATCCCAAAACCAGGTGCAATTTCTACCCAAAAGAGGGGAAATCAAACAAAAATAATAATAATTCCAAACAGATCTACCAGCGAGGTAGTCATGACCAGAGACTCGAGGTAAAATCAACCCCCAAAATCCAGTGCGACAGGTCTATACAAACTACATACCCATTCACCATCGCTACAGGATTGGAGTCGTACAACACTCGAGGTGAAGCAAGGGGCAGTAGACCTGAAGCAAATTAATATTCTGAAATCACCGCAGGTGGGCATCGAAACCCGCGACTCCCGCAGAGAGCACAAACCTGAACTGCAGAAAAATAACTGTAAATCAATAAACCTAGGGCGAAGCTTGTACTTGACCAAACCAAGCATACCATTCATACTCCAAAAAACCTCTGCGGGGAGAGGCTTAGTGAAAGTATCAGCCAACTGCAAGGAGGTATGCACCTTGGTAACACCGATGCGCTGGCTTAGAACCAAATCCTTGATGTAGTGATGCATTATATCTATGTGTTTAGCCTTGCTTTCAAGCTTGTAGTCCTCTGTCCAGGACAGAGCTACCGTGGCATCACATTTGATAGTAATCAAGTGAACAGGCAATCCCAGGTCTACCCTAAGATGCTTGAGCCACTGAACTTCCCTCGCACAACCAGCCAAAGCTTGATACTCAGCTTCCCCAGGACTAACTGCAGGGGTGATTTGTCGCTTGGATACCCAATTGACAATTCCACCAGAAGCTAGAAAAGCAAGACCAGTTTGAGATCTCCTGTCCTCCGGATCCTCACCAAAAGATGCATCACTGTAAGCAAGGAGCTCAAATTTTGGGTCATGAGTGTAGGCAATACCAATATAAGTATGCTTGCGAAGGTACACCAGAACCCTCAGAGCTGCATTCCAGTGAGCCTGAGTAGGTGCTGCTGTGAATCTAGAAAGTTGACTAACAGCAAAAGCAATATCAGGTCTTGTGCACGTGGACAAGTAGATGAGGCTACCAACCAGAGATGCGTACAAAGTGTTGTTAGGTAGAACAGGACTGCCAATGGCATGAACTGTAACTGACTTAGACACCATGGGCACCTCAGACGTAGCCTTCAACTTCTCTTCCCCTGCATTAAGCTTGAACCGCTCAACCATCCCATTAATAGCATTATGCTGACTGAGTACAATCTTCACACACCGCCCCTCATCATCAAGGGTAACATTACAGTCCAAAGAGAGGAACTGTTCAGGTACTCCCATTTCTGTAATAACCCACCCGTTATTACGCAAGATGGTAATAAGTGCATCATAGAGCACGAGCTCATCAACAGCAATCCAAAAGTCGTCGACATATGTCAGGACCCAGGACCACAGGCCATCAGCATCCAGGCGCACAAAAAGTGCTGGATCAGAGAGCGTCGGTCGGAAACCTGCAAGGCGAAGAACCTGCAGGACATTGTCATGCCAAGCTCTAGGGGCCTGCTTCAATCCATACAAGCTCTTCACAATGCGACAAACCAGGGGTTTTCCATTAGGCCCAACCTTGATGAAGCCGTCAGGCTGCCTCAAGTACAATTTGAGGTTGGGATCTATCACTCCATGAAGGAATGCAGTCTTCACATCAATTTGCCTGGAGAACATCTTACGATGAACAACACCTGCAAGTAACACCCTCAAAGTCGCTTTAGAGGTGACCGGAGCAAAACTCTGGTCGTACTCAATACCAGGACGCTGCATGTAACCTCTAGCCACAAAACGCGCTTTGTAGCGCTCCACTCTTCCATCCTTACCCAACTTTTTAGTAAATAACCATCTGGCAGACATAAGTCTGTACTCATCCCCAGGATGAGGCTCCAGAATCCAAGTACCATGACCCTCGAGGGAAGCGATTTCATCTCTCATTGCTAGCTGCCACTCTTCCCTCTCAGGGTTATCGAGCGCTATAGCTTGAGCATAAGAAAGCTCACACTGGATGGAGATAAAAGCAGCACCAACTGGTTCTGGTACCTCTTCTGCAGAACCATCAACAGACGGGGATGGAGGGGATCGCTCCACCTCATCAGAAGTATCACCAGCAATAGAAGGAGAAGGGGAAGGAACTAAAACATCAGGAACCGTAACATCTGGCACTGAAGGGTATCGCTTCAATACCGATTCATCTAATAAACCAAACTCAGGAACCTCCCCACGCATCCTCCCACTTGATCTAACTCCAAGAGCAGAAGGAAGAGGGGGTGGACGAGGCTCCCGAGGTGTAACCTTTGAGAGCAGTGATTGTATCACTCTCCCAGGAGGTAGCTCTGGACGTCGAACGTCCGGCGCATCTCCCACATCACCTAACCCAATCCAACCTGGGGCTGGCATGCTCATAGCAGACGCTAGAGTAGAATCACTGGCTGTATCACTAGAGTCAACATTACCTAAGTCACTAGGCAGTTGCTCATCCCGAGCAATAGGAAGCTGCAGAACCTCAGGCTCGAACAATGGGTTACCACTAACAAGGAAAGGAGTCTCTACAATTTTATCTAGGCCGCTAGCTCCACCTTCTCCCCTTAAATCACTAACAGCCAGGACAGAGGGTGGGAGGATAGAGAATGGAAGGCAGCGAGTCGGAATAATTTCCGCAGTCTTAGTGTCAGGCACAAAAACAGGGGAGACATTGGGGGCAGCAGCCTGCCGAGAACGTAGGTTCATATGGAAAACTGCTCTCACATCTGTTTCCATCTGCCCTGAGTCCTGTAGAAGATATTCTAATGCTGCCGGTTCAGTACGCCCCTCAGTGACGGCCAAGGGAGAACCAGAAGCAAAAGAACTCCCATCATACACCAATTGCCCATTGACGGGCACTGGGCCAGTGCCCTCAAAAAAGGTCACGTCACGAGCCTCAATCACTTTGTGCAACTTTGGAATCCAGACCTGGTAGGCCTTCGACACCACACTATACCCCACCAGTCTACCCTGGATACTCTTAGGATCTAATTTCCCCCGCTTCTTCCCATCTAGTAGGGTTACATAGGCTATACACCCAAAGACGCGGAGGTGGGACACCTCGGGGACGCGCTGATAGAAAAGCTCATACGGAGTCTTTCCATCTTTCGTCTTTGTGGGTAACCGATTTCGAAGGTACGAAGCAGTCAAGAAGGCATAGGGCCAGAAACCCTTGCTCATCCCTGATTCTATCAGCATCGTACGAGCCATAGCAGCAACTACCCCATTGAACCTCTCAGCAACCCCGTTTTGCTGTGGGCAATACACGCTACTATGTTCGTACGTCGCATTTACCTCATGAAGCCAGTCAACAAACCATTTGACCAAAAACTCTTTTGCTTGGTCCCCCCTAAGCGTTCGAAATGCTACCCCTAAAAGTTCCGCACTCCACTTCTTAATCGTAAATTGGATCTGCCATGCAGCATCCGATTTCAGTCTAATCGGAATAACCGCACTCCACCCAGAAAAATCATCAACTATGACAAGAAGATAAAGTTCCCCTCTCAACCCAGCACTGAACGGCCCCATGATATCAATATGTATCAATTCGAGCGGCGCGTGAGTATTCCTAGTACGATTTGGGTATGGTTTACGTATGGCCTTACCCAAACAACATGCATCACAAGGGTCTTGTGAGAACTTTTGAAGTGCAGCCCTGGTAAAGTTGGGTCCGCCAGTAACAGTGCCGGAGTGCGACAACATGTGCATAGCAGGTTGACCAGGATGGCCAAATCTGCGGTGCCATAGTTTCGCACTGTCACGACAAGTAACTGTAAGATCGCCTTGACCAGGAGTAACAATTTCAGCAGAAAACCCCGCAGGAGAGGGTCGAACTCGCTACGCCCGCGGATGAGAATCAGGGATAGGGCAGTGTACAGCTTCGAAGTGGCAAAGACTAGTCGTGGTGGCAAGAACAGTCCAAAGAGTTCTAGACCCTCTGGTGGCAATACAACGATCTGCATCAAAACTAATGATACAACCCTGGGACCTAGCCGTAGCATTTACACTGAGAAGGTTAACAGGACAATTAGGTATGTAGAGCACATTGTCTATGGTAATGGGGGCCTCAAGCCACTCATTACATAGTTCAATGGTTCCAATACCAACTGCCTGCTGAACAACACCATCTCCAAATCTAACAGAGGGGCAATTTGCCTGATATCTGATGGATTTAAAGAGGGTGACGTCCCCAGTCAAACTCCGACTAGCCCCACTGTCTAAGTACCAGGTAGCTTCGACACAATCATCAGCCTGAGCAGGCGCCCAGGCTGTTTCAACACTAATGAGAACGGGTAAGGGGGGGTTTGCATCTCACTTCTTTGCAAGTAGAGCCATCTGAGCCATCAATGCGGTATATTCAGCACGGCTGACTGGTGCAGCTCCTCCTCCACCTCGTGGTGGTGGCTTCTTCTGACCGCCACGACCTCCACGAGCAGCACCACGAGGGCGAAGCTTCGGGAACTGCGTCCAGCAAGTTTCCGAAGCGTGTCCAGGGCGAGGGCAGTAGATGCACTGCGGCACTCCACTGCCCTGAGGTAATCCTGCAGCAGCCATTGCTGGCAAAGGGGAGGGTAGGTGAGTGGGGGTTGATTTTACCCATGGTGGGTAGTGAGGGTGATTAGACAGCAGCCTCTGGTTTGCTGTGTCTATGGACTCATAACGATATTGCACTTCAGCAAACGTGATCTGATTCTCAACAAACTCAGGACCACTGAACATGGTCAGCAAACCAGAAAATCGAGGATGAGATGCACCAGCGATCGCGATCTCAATACATTGAAATTCGGAAACTGTTGTACCCGATTTGAGTAGCATGAGTGCCAACCTTTTCACCCTATTGAAATAGGTTGTAGGGGATTCAGAGTAGGTCATCTGAACCGCCCTCAAATCAGCTACCAGTTTCGGTCCCAATCTACGAGCATGCTGCACTGCCCACGACTCCACCTCATCATAGATCTCCTGACAAGAACCATAGTGCCTAAAGACCTCCTGTAACTCCTTGCTCATTGTGAGTAACATGTAGGAAAAAGCCTTTTCCTCATTGCTAACCCACACATCAGAGCCATCATGTAACCTAAGCCTGGCCTCAGCCCCATCTAGAGCCCTGATGGCCTCAGCATCAGAAACACGATCAGGAAAATGAAAGTCAACAGGAGGCAGGGGTGTCCTAGAAGCCTGCTTGAGGCGCTGCAATTTTGACATCTGCTGATTCAGTTCAACTCGGTACGCCTCTACATTCCTATCCATCTCTTCCTCCGTCAACGGAATCAGATCAGGGTCACCCCTCAAATCCCACTCGAGCACTGCACTCGCGGACGTCTTACCCGCGAGGGGATTGACCCAAGAACGCCTGGCGGCATTCTCAGCATCAATCCCCGGTTCACCTCCACCTTCTTCACCAGCAATGCCTGTCACAGAAGAGACCTCAGACGAGTCCTCAGGGAGAGGCTCGTTCCTAGCTCGCTCCTCCAGATCGGCAGGAGTAGGCCTGCCGGAGCTTCCTGTAGGGCCGAAGGTCCTCATTGAAACAGAGCCACCGGCAGCGAGGACTCCAGCGGTCACAGACGACGCTCCTCCAGCGTGGGCAGAGCCCCTGGGCGGAGAAATAGAGCGATGAAATGGCCGGCCAGGGTTTACCCCGCCAGCGCGTGTCCACATTGACCGCATGGTTGAAGGCGCTCCCGCTTGTTGTCGGGAGGTCGATCCAGCCGTAACACGACGTTGTAGCCACTGTGCAACTGCAGGCACAGCGCTCGGGACAACATGGTTGCCAAGGTTCGCCAAACGTAACGCAGGAATGACATTGAACAGCCACTCCTCGTAATTCTCGTAGTCGAGTTTGGCGAGGTCCTTAATCATCGACAAGTTGACTGACGACATGATGCCGAGCTTCTCAACGTCCGCAGTGGCGTACGCTTTAGCGCAACTGATGAGACCTATAACCTGACAGAGTTCAGGGGACGTGAGGAGACCAGGAACGAAGTGTTTAGACAACTGGACAGTTAAAAGAGCCGAGGGACGCCTCTTGAGAGAGGAGTCCTGACGGCAAACCCCAAAACCCTTAGGTTACGGGAAAGGACAGACGCGATAGGTTGCGTAGCCAATAGGCCAGGTAGAACCAATGAACAGCTAAAGCTGACAAAAACTGTGGAGACCATCAATTAACTGACCAACCGTCTCACACACTGACACTCCGTCTGACAACTGCACTGCCACGTGCCAACTGGGGTGAGTTAAGTGAGTAAGTGACCCTCGTCTCACCAATTTGTACCATGCACGTACTACGAAGTCGGATTTCATTCAGCGGGGGTCTGGGGCATAGTACCGGTATAGAGATTTCAGACGGCGGGAATCTACCGGTAGTCAAGTCTAGTCACCAGCATCACCATCAACGAACTGAACGACTCAGCGGCCCTCGATATTCAACACCACTGAACTGTACGCCGCAGCAGGCAGGAAACATGGCAGTAACATGAAAATCACATCATAAAAACTCATGCGTTTCTCGATATGACGTTTTTACGTTTTTCGTGAATCGGATTCTTGAAGCTGCGTGGTGGCGCGTAGTAGTATGCAGTTTGGTCGTTGTGATCCAGGCTACCTAGTTATCACCCAATGGCAGGGTATTATCGTCCCTCCCCAGATGAAGTGACCCCCCATTTTGGCAAACAATTACCGAATGTTAGCACTTGTACGTAACAAGTTCCCAACGACTGTTGCGGCATTGGTTCTCCACGGACGGATTACGCAATTTGTTCGACAACCTCCCAGCCAGGAAGGGTTTGCGGCTCGTAGCCTTGTAGGAACCGCGTTGGGGGTGTTCGGTCGGGGTGTTTGATGAAGCATCGCCTAAGCTTCAAGGCTACGAGGAAGCTGAGTCTGCAGAGAAGCTGATATGGGAATCGATATACACGCTCTGTCCAATATAACGATGCTTCGATGCTACTTCAAGGTAGTTCTATGATCAGGGTTCTTTTGAAGGTGCTTCTTGCTGCACAGGTGCTACATTATTTGTCTAGGTGGCTGGCTATTTGAGCTGGCAGGAAGCTGCCATGTATGAGTAACACAAAAATGAAATAGAGGCACGAAGGAAATAAAATAGTGCCTTTACGGACACCTTTTCTTTTCGGGGATCAGGTTTGCCAAGTTGTATTTCTTAGTTGCCAATGCTTGCCTGCCCTTTTTGCTGTATGAAGGAGGCGGGCCGAATGTGTGTATGTGTGACTTGCGTGTGCGTGTGTGTGTGTGAGAGAGAGAGAGAGAGAGAGAGAGAGAGAGAGAGAGAGAGAGAGAGAGAGAGAGGGATTACAGCAATCACATCTACATGGAAAGCAGAAGTAGGAACCAGAAACAAACTTGGTGGCAATGGACATATATATTATATATATTATATATATTATTTATATTCTACTTTCTACTGTCTACTTTCTACTTTCTACTTTCCACTCTATTCTATTCTATTCTAGTATATTCTTTTCTATTCTACTCTATTCTATTCTATTCTATTCTATTCTATTCTATTCTATTCTATTCTATTCTATTCTATTCCATTCCATTCCATTCCATTCCATTTCATTCCATTCCATTCCATTCCATTCCATTCCATTCCATTCCATTCCATTCCATTCCATTCCATTCCATTCCATTCCATTCCATTCCATTCCATTCCATTCCATTATATTCAATTCCATTATATTCTGTTATATTCTATTCCATTCCAGTCTATTCTATATATTATATTCTATTATATATTATATTACGGTATATTAAATTATGTATTATATATTATATTGTCCATGCATGATGGTCGAACACATACATGCATGGCCATCAAAATCCATGCCCAGAAGCTACATGGCTCATACCTATGGACCAAGGCATGGGCTGGATTAGTACACGCCATTAGTACGGCCATTAGTACGGTTATCATCACCGTTGTCTAGAAACACATTTGGCAGCCATGGACTTATGCATGCATGGTCGAACACATACATGGCCTTCAAAATCCTTGTCCAGAAGCTACATGGATCCTACCTTTGGAATAAGTAAGGCATGTGCTGGATGAGTACGTGGCCATTATCACCGTTGTCTAGAAACAAACTTGGTAGCCATGGACCGACATCAGGCATGCATGGTCTAACACATACACGGCCATTAACATCCGTGTCCAGAAGCTGCATGGCTCTTACGTATGGACTTAATAAGGCATGGCCTAAGTACACAGCCATCATCACCGTAGTAGTCTAGAAACAAACTTGGTAGCCATGGACCGACCTCATGCATGGTCTAACACATACATGCATGGGCATCAAAATCCTTGCCCAGAAGCTACATGGCTCATATCTATGGTCTAAGGCAGGCATGTGCTGGGTTAGTACACGGCCATCATCACCGTAGTCTAGACAGAAACTTGGTAGCCATGGACTTCAGGCATGCATGGTCTAACACATACATGCATGGCCATCAAAATCCATGTCCAGAAGCTACATGGCTCATATCTATGGTCTAAGGCAGGCATGGGCTTAGTGCATGGCCGTCATCACCGTAGTCTAGAAACAAACTTGGTAGCCATGGACTTCAGGCATGAATGGTCTAACACATACATGCACGGCCATCAAAATCCTTCCCCAGAAGCTACAAGGCTCCTTCCTTTGGACCAAGGCATGGGCTGGATTAGTACACTGCCATCACCACCGTAGTCTAGAAACACACTTGGTAGCCATGGACTTATGCATGCATGGTCTAACACATACATGCATACATGGCAATCAAAATCCTTGCCTCACACATAACTTAGCATGATTGCAACATGGACTTGCCCCCCCGCCCCCCCCCCCCTAGACTGCATGCATGGGTGGCCTTGTACTGGACTTTAGCCCACGCCTTAGTACAATAATCGATTGCGGTGTGTTGAACTCAAACCATATTGTTGCATAGCCGCACTACTGGGAGGTGTGCCTGTGGCTTTTACAGTTGCAGTTGCTGTAGGTAGTGTTGCCACTCCTGCTGCTCCTGCTGCTGTTGCTGTTGCTGCTGTTCCTGTTGCTGCTGTTGCAGTTGCTGCAGCCATTGCTGCCACTGCTGCTGCTCCTCATGCTGTTGTTGCTGCTGTTGCTTTGCTGCTGTTGTTGCTTTTACTGTTGCTGCTGCAGCAGTGGGAGGTGCATGCGGTGGAAGGTGCACACTCTGCAGTAGTGCGCCCGGCGCAGTGGGAGGTGCACCTGCTACCGGTGAAGCCGCTCCTGCTGCTGCGTGCCTGCTAGTAGTGAAGCAGTCTTTTGGTGGCCCTGCTTGCACTAAAGCCATTAGTGACAGTGTGTAGCTGCTAAAAACGAAGCGGTGACTGTTGCTGTTGCTGCTGTTGTTGTTGCTGTTGCTGTTGCTGATGTTGATGTTGTTGTTGCTGTTTCCCTTGCTGTTCTTGTCGCGCACCATGTCGGTGATGCGACGGACGGAGGACAGGCAAGTTCAGGCCTGAGCACTGAGTTGTTCTGCTGCGATAGTTGGTAGCCGCAGTGGGAGGCGCACCTGCTGCAGTGCGGGTGCCAGGAATGGAGGTGCTGATGCTATTGCTGTTGCTGTTGCTGTTGCGCCCCTTGTTGGTGATGCCATTGACAACAGGCATGGTCAGTCCTGCTGCTGGAAGCTGATGAGCAGTGCTACAGTGGTTGGTAGCCGTAGTACTGCGCACTTGCGTGCTAGTGGGAGGTGCGCCCGCAACAATGCGCCCGCCGCATTGAGAGCTACTTCTGCTACTGCTACTGATACTGCTGTTGCTGCTGCTGTTGCTGGTGCGCCTGCTGCTAGCTTTGCTACTGCCGCTGTCACTGTCGCTGCTGCTGCTGCTGGTTCGCCTGCTACTAGCTTTGCTGCTGCTGCCACTGTTACTGCTGCTGTTGCTGAATGCTTTCATAAAGGCCTCCACCTCTAGACCAAGGTCATCAAACTTAACAAATCCACTGTCTGTGTTTCCACTCTCGCTCCTGATGATGCAATTGCACAGCTCAGCGCTGCTGATACTGCAAAACCTGGTGCATACCAGGCTCAGGATGGTGCAAACAATGCTCACACCAGTGCACATGTCGATCATGATTGGGGTGACGGTGGTGATGCTGCAGTAGTTGCAACTGAACAGACAGCTGATCAGCAGGCAGATGTGTGTGAATATCAGCATCCTGCAAGTACACAGAGGGAAAGGGTAAGAGTTAGTATAATCAACACCATAACTCTACTTTTTGCCCCATGGGTAAGAAACTGTCCGAGAAAGCTCTGAACAGCAGCCATACATACAAGCTCTGAACAGCAGCCATATAAACAAGCTCTAAACAGCAGCCATATATACAAGCTCTGAACAGCAGCCATATATACAAGCTCTGAACAGCAGCCATACATACAAGCTCTGAACAGCAGCCATATAAACAAGCTCTGAACAGCAGCCATATATACAAGCTCTGAACAGCAGCCATATAAACAAGCTCTGAACAGCAGGCATATATACAACACAAAACTCTGAAACAGCAGCCATACATACAACTCTGAAAGCAGCCATATATACAAGCTCTGACAGCACCATACATGACAATCCTGAACAGCAGCCTATATGCCACTCTGAACAGCAGCCATAACAGACAGCTCTGAACCGCATCCATATATACAAGCTTGAACAGCAGCCCTGTAACAGCTCTGGACAGCATCCATACATACAAGCGCTGAACAGCAGCCATATATTCAAGCTTGAACAGCAGCATACATACAATCTCGAACAGCAGCCAATATACAAGCTCTGAACAGCACCATATCTCAAGCTTCTGAATATAGCAAGCCATACATACAGCTCTGAACATCACCATATATACAAGCTCTGAACAACAACCATACATACAACTCTGACAGCGCCAAACATACCCGCTCGAACAGCAGGACATACTCCAAGCGCCTGAACAGCAGCCATAGATACAAGCTCTAAACAGCAGCCATATATACAAGCTCTGAACAGCAGCCATATATATATACAAGCTCTGAACAGCAGCCATATATATACAAGCTCTGAACAGCAGCCATATATACAAGCGCTGAACAGCAGCCATATATACAAGCTCTGAACAGCAGCCATATATACAAGCTCTGAACAGCAGCCATATAAACAAGCTCTGAACAGCAGCCATATATACAAGCTCTGAACAACAGCCATATAAACAAGCTCTGAACAGCAGCCATATATACAAGCTCTGAACAGCAGCCATATATACAAGCTCTGAACAGCAGCCATATATACAAGCTCTGAATAGCAGCCATACATACAAGCTCTGAACAGCAGCCATACATACAAGCTCTGGACAGCAGCCATACATAAAAGCTCTGAACAGCAGCCATATATACAAGCTCTGAACAGCAGCCATATATACAAGCTCTGAACAGCAGCCATATATACAAGCTCTGAACAGCAGCCATATATACAAGCGGTGAACAGCAGCCATATATACAAGCTTTGAATAGCAGCCATACATACAAGCTCTGAACAGCAGCCATACATACAAGCTCTGAACAGCAGCCATATATACAAGCTCTGAACAGCAGCCATATATACAAGCTCTGAACAGCAGCCATATATACAAGCTCTGAACAGCAGCCATATATACAAGCTCTGAACAGCAGCCATATATACAAGCCTTGTTTGCTGGCATGATATTATATGAAGGGGTATCCAAGTAGTAAGGCTTAATGGACTTGCCCAACCTTCAACACATAGCGATTTATCCTCAATGCCCCACAGAGGGAAAGGTTAAGAGTTAGTATAAGGGGGGGGGGGGGGGGAATTAAAACCAGCATGATAATACGACATGCGGTAAGGAGATGTGTGTAGATAGGGTTGGGGGGATGCAGGGTTAGTTGTGCCGTACGGGCAGTATGCTCATAAAACCCATACGACGTACGGTTTTGGGCAAAACCGTACATCATACTAAAAAGACATGGCCCAGGTAGTTGTATCGACCTGGTCTTTTTTTTGCATAATTGGTCTCTACGGGTTCTAAAAATCAACGGTCTCATTGAAAGTTTCTTCAAAAGCTCAACGGTTGGTAAGTTACAGCAAAACCGTACGCAATCAAAACCCGTACGCAACTGTACGCGTAAGTATGCAAAACCGTACGACACAAACCTGGGGGGATGTGTGTGTGCATGTGTTTGTGTGTGTGAGTGTGTGTTTGCATGTGCGTGCGTGTGTGTGTTTGTGTGTGTGTGTGTGTGTGTGTGTGTGTGTGTATGTGTGTGTGTGCTTGTGTATATGTGTGTGTGTGTGTGTGTGTGTGTGTGTGTGTGTGTGTGTGTGTGCGTGCGTGCGTGCGTGCGTGCGTGTGTGTTTTGTATGTGTGTGTATGTATGTGTGTGTGTGTGTGTGTGTGTGTGTGTGTGTGTGTGTGTGTGTGTGTGTGTGTGTGTGTGTGTGTGTGTGTGTGTGTGTGTGTGTGTGTGTGGTGATGGTGGTGACAAAGGAAGGTAAACACGGGTAGCAGCATAGCATGGCATGGCATGGCGTTCCAATGCAGGTGCAAGCTCTGGGTTTGGCAGATCAAACTACTATCATCAGGCTCACACGCGATCGTCCGCCAGGAACTGTCGCGCCAGGAGCTTTAATACGAGACCAGGTGGCTAACTCTTGCACGTGATCCGTATGTATCAATGCACGTGATCCGTATTTACGTAGACAGCAAGAGGCGCAAGGCGTCAGGGGAGGACATGGGTTATGGGAAGAAAGGAGGGCTCCGTGTAAGAACGTCCGTAACGCCCAAGTCCATATCGCCTAATTGCAGTTAGGTATGGCGGGTTGTATCCTCGCAGTGAGGTATGGCGATGTGCTACGTCGCAGCGAGGTATGGCGGGGTCTTCCATCGCAGGAACTTACTGTAGTGTGAACGGACGCTTGCGGGTGGAGGACGTGGCACAGGAGGTCCCGGAAGGAACAGAATGTTCGTCTTCAGCAGTTGCTCTGCGTGGGTAGAATGAAAGAGTGCGGGTATAAGATGAGTCGGTCGGGTATTCAGCGACAAGAGAGGTTGTGTTGATTCTTGATAGGGGCGAGACAAAGCAAGAAGCAACAGTTCAAGAGGCAGGTGGGCGAATGGCTTCGACTTATGCCGAATCACGCGGCTGTGTAGGGCAATCTGCAACGCTCATAGACGCTCGCAAGGTGAAGAATGGCGACGCACCTGCTGCTAGTTTTCAAGGTGCGTTGAGCAGCTAGGTTGGAAGCTTCGTTGGTGGACCTTTCTAGGTTCATGGCAAGCATGATTGGCAGTTTGGAGACAGGATTGTAGTCGTTTGAGGTTTGTAGACTGATGTGATTGGGAAGCAAAGTTTGAGGGAAGCGGGACCTGTAGAGGCGCAGCGAGAGCGAGAGGCGGGCGTGTGCACCAGGGGTGTGCACATTTTTGCTGTGTACTGCTGCAGTACAAAATGTTCACACGCCCGCCCCTCTCTGCGCCACTACATACCTGTATCGCTTCCGTTTATGCTTCCCAATAACATCAGTCTCCAAGCATCAAACGACCGCAATCCTGTCTCTGAACTGCCAATCGAGCTCGCCATGAAGGAGATAGTTCCCTGCGAACAACTCGCAGGGAACTAGCTCCTTCATGGCGAGCTCGATAGACAGTTCAGAGAAAGGATTGCGGTCGTATGATGGTTGGAGACTGATGTGATTCCGGACCTACACAGGGTGGCACAGGGGCCAAGATTGACAGTCTGGGACCTCTGGTACATCCCTGACGCAAAAGATGCCTAAGGCTGCGCTTTTAACGATGAGCCACATAGATTTGCGAATTACAAATATTATAGCTCGCAAGGGTTGAAAAGATGAATGTAATGTATCGTCAGACTATCAGACTCTGATAGGGCCCTCTGAGAGGGCACCTTGGGTAACGACACCCTCTGGGTGGCATCTATCTACCTTCACCGAGCAACTGATGAGCCACTGAGGAATGAGTGAGGACGCGAACTGAAAGAAAATAAGTCTATCCTAGAATATTGTTATTTTGTCTCAGGTCGCCGGTCGCGTCCTCATTCCTCAATGGCTCAGTGGCTCGTTGCAGGTCGATGCCACCCAGAGGGTGGCATTACCGAAGTTGCCCTCTAGTCTGAGATCATAGTACATTCACATTTTCAGCCCTTGTGAGCTCGAATATTTGTTATTCGCAAATCTATCTGGCGCATCGTTAAAAGCGCAGCCTCGGGCATCTTTTGCGTCAGGGATGTACCAGAGGTCGCACACTGAAATCTCAGCTTAGGCCTAAGGCTGCTGCGCTTTTGCAGAGGAAAACCTACCTTGCTCGACCACAAGGACGAGTGCTACTGCAGATGCTTGCAGCTGCGCGCCCATCTAGTCGTCTCTCTCTAAAAATCTGAAAACAGCTGCATCATGCATATATATAGTTGGAACCAGCGAAATGCATAACCACGATATATCGCGCACGCGCGATATATAATGTTTATTCCCGTTTTGGTCCATCGCGCCCCCAGGTGTGTTAATGTTTCCAGGTTCCCAGATGCTACACCTGGGCATCGGGCGCCACGATAAGTAATGTTTCCACCGCCCCCAAAGCTACACCTGGGCATCGGGTGCCACAATTTTTAATGTTTCCAACTTCCCACATGCTACACCTGGGCATCGGGTGCCACGATTTTTAATGCTTGAACAGTTCGAGGGCATCGCGCGCTTTCACCAGCAAGTTGATGAGGTGGCACCTGGGCGATAGCCACGTTGCCACTAGCACGCGACGACCACGCGCCGTCCACACACCGACAAGCACACACCGACAAATTCAAACAAAATAACAGCGCGACCCCGCGGTTACTGTCCTTGTGGTCGTATAAATTGACGAACTCTTGACGAACCATTTAAGGATTCCATCATTTAGCTGTTGCCATGCAAGTGCAGCAGAAGAAGACCGGTCGGCCGACAAACGCGAGGTCCAACGTCTTACCCCCAGGCAACTGGGGAACTATTTTCGGAGGCTCAAGGCTTGTCATAGCTCCGGTCCGTGGTCGACCACCCCCCAAGACGGCAACAGGTGCGCTTTGCTCGGCGATGCTCCCCCAGTTGTCGTTATTGATGATGATGGCACCGCCGATGATACTGCGGAGCACGCAGGTATGCTATCCGCATTAAGATTTTTGGCCTTGACCGGATTCTGTGCGACAGAGTGCACTGATGATCTTGTCTCGTGAAGTGTCTAGCTTGCTTGCTTGCTTTGTTTGCAACCTAGCTGTCGTCGTTTGGGCATCCACCAGCCCAGGCCTTGACCCGATTATGTGAGCCAGAGTGCACTGATGATCTTGTCTCGAGAATTGTCTAGCTTGCTTGTTTTGCTGGCTCGATGGCTGTCTCTTTAGCTGTCGACGCCCAAGCAAACTCCATCTCTGGGCCTGTCGGGATTGTCCTGTCGTGCTTGAGTCAATGCTTCTATAATTTACTGACCCCATCCCCCACCTCTCCCCCTCTCAGGTCCCCACCCTTCCCCCCCTCCAGCTGCTCCTCCCCCCCCCCTACTCCCCCTCTCCTCCCCGTTACCTCCTCTCCCCCGCCTCGTCTGGTCGAAGTCGGACTCCGTCAGAGCTATGCCGACCCTGAGAAGGCTTTCTTGATGCTGATATCATCCCAGCCACCAAGCCTTCCCTCCCCTCAGCCACCCCCCTCTCAAACCTACCCGAAACTTCTTTTTATGTGCCTGCCCGATACTGGCATCGGGCAAGCCAAAAAGGACGCCCGATATATAATATTTCCACCTTGTAAAAAGCTACTCCTGGGCATCGGCTGCCACGATTTTTTATGTTTCCACCTTCCCAAACTCTACACCTGGGCATCGGCTGCCACGATTTTTAATGTTTCCCCTTCCCCAAACTCTACACCTGGGCATCGGTGCCACGATTTTTAATGTTTATGCCCAAATCCTTATGCATATCCCTGGTTGGAACTTGGAAAGCGCTGCATATCATTTTTTGAATTCCCAACCTTGGGGAATGTATTGGCAACGAGGGATGGGAATTCAAATCCCCTATGACGCTTCAAGAATTCTGGAAGATAATCATTTATAGGTCCGCCTTTCTCAACAATTGAAGTGCGATGCATGGACCGAGCGAGAAACTTTATTTATGATGCGGGTTTGATTTAATATTTGCGAGCAGCCGTTGGGCTGAGGTTATTCTTGCGAATTGCCATGCTAGCTTCAGCTGAAGTACAATGGTATGCTTTATTGCAATGCTTTGGGTCGATGCTTTGAATTAGGGTTAGGTCCCTTATATGGTGATGATTTGGGCCCTGATTTGGGCGAGAGGTGGTTGGAAGCTTGCCATTCAGTTGCATAGTCTGTTAGCCTTGTCAGGGGCCTGCCAATAATGGTTTACTGCAGGCAGTTGCGACAATTTAATCCATCGCAGCCCCTCATGATAATCTAAAATTATCTTGAATGTCATTGTTTGAGTTTTCTGTTAGCTCAGTCAGGGGCTTGTCAAAAATGGTCTACTTCTGGCGTAAAAGAGTTGCGTCGTTGTTGCAAAGATGATGCCGAGCAGAAACTAGCCCAATCATCAGAAAATGATGAATGCTCAAAAAGTTTATTAGCTCCGATAACTTCGATCCAGACCATCTTTGCGCTGGCACTTTGATTGTACCAACAGGCGACAGCTTATGTGATTTCTCCTACTGGCTGGGGCACGCAAGTACCAACTACTTGCCAGTTAATTTTGGGTGCGAGGGGTTCCGCAAGTAGACCAGAACACGATTTTTGAGTCTTTCTGATGGTGAGAAGCCCGAAGATTGCTTTTAAGAAGACCGACGAACCCGCCTGTATTTCTGGAAGTCGTCCCGTGAGTCCTAACTAATTATGTCAGATTTGTAAGTTCATTCTGTATGTGCACTGTATGTGCACTGTTTTTTATTTCAAATTCCTCTAGGTCCGGCTGGGTCGCAAAAAGTGCGACTCAAGCCTGATAACCATGATGAATCAGGAATTCCAGGTTAATGTAAGAGTGAACATTTTTCTCTCATCAGGATTCAGACAGAAAGGGGGGATTTCTGCATACAGTAGTTAGGGATTGCTAAGGAACGAAGAGTCGGGGGTTCGACTCCCCCTTCGGTCGCTCTTGGCGTTGCAAGTCGTCGTCAACCGCGATGGTAGCTTGTCCAGTTGAGGTAGGAGATCGCTCCCCACCCGCGTACGACACCCTCCCTTCACACCACGCCCCACCAGGCGTTATAATTACCTTTTTTAATTAGGGATTTACAGACCCCTGCTAGGGGTTAGGCTGCTCAGCTAACTTTAAGATGTGTGGGCATGGGGTCTGAATAATTGTCCCCCCCCCCCCCACCCCCCCCCCCCCCCCCCACCCCCCCTCCGCCCCCTGCCTCCTTCCCCCCCTCCCCCCCCCCCCCCCCCCCCCTCGAATAAATATAACATAATTTGCTGGTAAGTATGGATTTGCGGATAAGCAATCTTTTACAGAGCTTACAGAACTTCTGGAGAATTCAATAATTCAGTATAATCTAATCTAATATAACACAACACAACATAACTAACATAACATAACACTGACAACATAACATACGGTCACACAACATTACATACAGTAACGTCACATCACATCACATCACGTCACGTCACGTCACGTCACGTGTAACAGCTCAGGATGCACTCAGCAGCCTGGGGAGTTAAGCTAGGGGAACAGCCTATGTGATGTATGTTTATGTGTAGTCGATATGCGTAAGCTTAGCAGAACAGTAGGGTGTTACCTAAGTATGGGATGTAGAGTTGATCGGGAAGAACGTCTTCGTGAAGGAGTAGAAGGGTTCGTCCCGAGTAGCTCGTGTCTATGTACGCAACGTGTGCGTTGTGAGAGATGAGGCAGTACATGGGTATGGTACTGTATCATGTGCGTTCGTCACGTGGCTTTACGGGTAAGGTGTACCCGTATGCCTTGCTGGAAGGCCAGAGTACCCGTGAAGGGTTTTGTACCGTTACACCCCCCCCCCCTCCAGAAGAGATGCGGACCCCGCATCTGATCGTAAGGAAGTGGGATGTGAATACCAGTCGTAGTCGTATGTGCCGTGCTCAAAATATACTTGATGAATCAAGTTGGTTTCGGAGAGAACCATTTAACATCCCTTTTGAGTACTCCGGGAAAGATAAATTTATAAATAAAGCAATCTAACCGCCGTGTCGTATGCGTCGAGTGCGATGGGTTGGCGATGGGCCCGTTTTTTTGACGTACGTCGGGACATAACGGGCGTAACACGTGATTTCCATGCATCGACGACGTGAGGCGCACTTTTCTTGACCGCTTTGGCGAGTTCCCAAGTGTCTTGCTCAATACCGAAGTCTTGCCATCGGACCAAGTATTCGAGACGCCGTTTGCTGGAAGTGCCTATGACACGCGATTTCTCGCGCATGATGCATTGGATATTCCAAATCGAAGCGCCGTCGGAGTCAAACTCCAGCGGTTGTCCAACATGGACAACGCCATCGGAGCGCCAATGCTTTATCAAACCTAACGTGAAACACGGGGTGGATACGCATCATCTTGGGCAAAGCCAAGCGGCACGCCGTGACTTGCCGGACGACTCCGGTGACCTCGTCGCGTGGACCAATGCATTCCGTAATCGTATAGGGGCCAACAAAACGAGGCGTAAATTTTGGTTTACCCGTTGCTTTGAACTTCATATTGCGGGTGGACAAGAGAACTTTATCCCCAAGGTTGAAGAAAACCTCCGTTCGTCGCTTATCGTAATGGGCTTTCTGCCGATCTTGAGCGGCTTGCATGCATGCCTTGCATTGATCTTGTCGTTCAATGTGATCGGCCCACCAATTGTTGGCAGCCGGACATTTCGATTCGACCTCCGCTTTAAGCGGCGTCGTAGGGTCGTAACCAAGGTACGCCCGAAATGGGGTGTTCTGAATGGACTCTTGGTAGGAATTGTTGATTGCAAATTCCACCAGCGCCAAGGACTTATCCCAATCGTCGTGGTATGGCCCCACGTAATGGCGAATCATGTCCTCGATGACTCGGTTCATGCGTTCCGTCTGACCGTCAGTTTGAGGATGAAACGCAGTCAAAAACGCTTGTCGCGTGCCCATTAATCGATGGAGAGCCACGCCGAAATGTCCGGTGAATCGCGCATCGCGATCACTCAGGAGTTTCTTTGGGATACCATGATAGCGGATGACAAGATTCAGGTATAGGGAAGCGAATTCCTCTGCGTTTATCGTAGTATGACAAGGTTCGACATGTCTTTTTTTCGACAGTTTGTCGACGAATACCGCGATGGCATCATGGCCAGAAGACGTAGGCGGGAGCGCCGTGATGAGGCCTTTTCGTCGCGCATCCAGTCGGATCCGAGGATTAGGTCTAATCCTCCGGGAAGTTTGTCGACGACATGGGCGAACACTTTGCCCACATATCGTTGTATGTGTATAGGGAGCGAGACCGTCCCGCGGATTTTGATAATCCCGTCGTTAGCGCAAGTGAATCCGTCGCGTTCGTTTTCCCAAGGGCGGATGTGCAAACCGAGATCCTCAGCCGTTTGCTTTTCCATAAGACAACCTGTTGCGCCGGAGTCTGCCAATGTGAGTAATTGCTTCGCTCCTGATCGGGCGTTGAATAGCATATCGGGGGCAGCAGCGGAGTTGACTTCGTATACCCGATTGGCTCGCGTCATGAGCACGGGGGAAGAATTCGTATTTCGTTGCGCGTGATTGCGACGGATGCACTTCGTTGACCGTCTGGCAGGGATTTGTTTTACGCGAACTTTGGGATCCAATGCCTCCGACCACCAGTGTTTTTTTCGACGGGTTTCAACCGGACTGGGGATGCCCTCCTCAGGTGCGGGGCCAAAGTACACTGCCTTGGTCACGTCGTTGATCGCATGCCAATCCTTTTTTATTTGGACGGCCCGTTCGGAGTCGGGGGGGTCATACCATACTTGGATGGCGACCTTATTCGAAGGTGACCCCTTGGGGCGGGGTTTCATATGGTGATCGCACGATTGCTACTCCTTGAACAACTCCATACCTTGTGGGAGACTGGAGACATGTTTATCGTTACTTGCGTTTTTCGGGAGGATGAACATACCGGATGTGTCGAAGGGTGCATCGTTTTTGCATTCCCAATAGTGTTCTAACACCGACACGACGTCTTCCGGAATGGGGTGAGCGTATATGAACTCGTTTGCGATGGAGACACGCATGCCAAACTCCGTAGAGAACTTCAGTGGACAAGGGGACGACAAGGTATTAGTAGAAGTTACATCAATGGTTGGGGTTAAGCCCAAGTTAGAAAACAGTTCCTCTTGAACTTGCAAACAAGAGCTCAAGTGGCTCGACTACTACTACTTTATCGCCGCTAAGTACACGATCTAGGGTTGTCAATACCTGACCGGCCGATTCCTATTCCCAAATCGGGATGGGACCGTTGCCATCAAGGGCCCAGTCGGGACACGTAGTCTCATTGAGGGCCGGCCAGTTAGGCAAGTCCCGCGTGCGGCAGCGTCCGTCAGCATTCAGCGACCGCACACATGCCCTCATGTAGCGGAAGCAGAAGAAGCAGCGAGCACCATTCTGAAGCCAGATGGTCTGCCCAACGCTGACCGATTTGTTCATATGCATGGCGTTCTGGGGGTCTTGACCCGAAAAGTCGGGGGTCCGCGGCCCGCTGGGGTGTGAACGGCCCCGACCAGCACCCTGTCCGTATCCTCCGCGACCACCACGGCCCGCGCCGCGGCTAATAGAGCCTTTCCCGAACGTGCGATCAGCACCTTGCAAACTGAGGACCTGCGGCCTTGGCGATCCACCCAGCTTGCCGTTGTGCGCCGGCTGCGTCGCACTACGTCCTCCACCACCTCGGCCACCGGCCGGGTTGCGACTACTGTTTGGCGCCAGCTTGGGGCTCTTGGCTGGGCGAGAGTTCATCTCCCCGCCGTCGTCGATGGCTACTCCCTGCGAAGAGAAAGAATCAGGGTCAGAATCGGAGGGGGGTGAGTCGGTAAGCTGGACGCGATTGAATGCAAGGTCCTTACCCGGGTATTTAGTATCCGCGGGGCGCTTGAATGGGTACCTCGACTTTTGGTTAGCGTAACCTCCCCTCTGATGTCGATCGTGCTTGTCCGTCAAGGACTTGCCACGAGCGGCGACAATCTTCCTCGTTTTGTCCAATTGCAGATAGCGGAACAAATCCTCCATTGTTTCGAACACAGTACCCGACTCGCGCCGAGAGTGTGCACCGGCGCGGAGTTCATCGGAGAGTCCCGTGCGAAACAAGTTTAACTTTTCGCGCTCGGTGAGCTCGGGGACTTTGCAAAATTCAGACTTGATGGCGTGGTAATAATTCTGCACGGAGCGCTTATCTTGGCGGAAGCCACCTTCGTGTAGTTTGGTGAGAGCAACGTGTGATTCCGTTAATAGCTCAGGCAGGAGGAGCGCCTCCGCCCATGCGACGATTCCCATGAAATCTAACCCGTCCAACTCATCGCTAGCCCATGCCTCGTCGTAAGAGATGCGGAGTTGGCCCGTAAAAGCGCCCAACAGGTGTGGAACAATGCGCTCGAACGAACCAAGGTACCCGTCGGTGAACTGGAGCTCCATGATCGTGACCATATTGAATACCCATCGGCGCAACTGAGCCCTAGTGCATCTGTCCGACAGTTTGTGTTCAATGAGGCGTAGTTCCTTTCTCATTTCGGTAACACGCTTGGCGAACCCAGTGTCGTGATCAGAGTGACGAGTGGCGCGGTTATCGGGAGGAGGGGTGATTGGCGGTAGCGAGACGGGCTCACCTGGCGGGCCTGCCGGGGCCAGGTGTGTGCCCTCGCGAATCTGTCGCGTCGGAGAAGGGGCGTCTGCGGGCAGCGTAGCTGCGCGCTTTGCACGAGGGCGAACAGCGGCCGGGGAAGCCACCGTAGGTACTGCGGGCGTCGTTGGGTGCTCGGGCTGCGTAGCCAGAGGAGCGCGATTAGAGGTTGGGTCGACAGGTGGAACCTGGAGGGGCGAACCTGGGGAATCGGCTAAGTCGTGGCCCGATGACGAGTGGTCGGAGACCGAAAAGGGGCCGTCGGGTGGTGAGTGAGCGGCGGTAGGTGCTGTCGGCGGGGAAGGGGTAGCGCCCCCCCGCGGGATCGAACTGCGTTGCATATTGCCAGTAAGGCCACCCGGAGGGGCATAGACGTCGGGGAGGCGAAAGGGTTCTGGCTGAAACGCCGGGGCTACCTGAGCGACAGCTAGTTTATCAAACAACCCTGAATTTCCCGCAACCCGCACCTGCCTGTCAGGTGCACGAGGCAGCGTCTCATCCCTCTTGTCGTCATTGGCCTCCGCCGCCGGGTAGTGGGCCTTCAGCTTAGTGCCCTTGAGGGCGGCGTCCTTGTCGGCAATGTCTTTGATGTTCAAAGGCATCATTTCCATCCACTTCTGCTTTCGCATCTTGGACGCCGTGTACAAACGGGTCATGCTGTCGCGGAGATCGCATTCAAGGAGGAGGCTGTCAGCGTACGCGTTCATATGCACCGCCAACTTGGCGTCGGCATACGGCGCTACAGGGTGGTCAGCGGAGTGGTAATGGATAAGACCGTCTGACTTCGCAGCCTTGGCAAAGGTGGGCGACGCCTTGATCTCGCGGCTGCGCTGAAACGCCAGCTTGCGCGCAGCGATGGCCTCCTGAGCGACAGTGTCGTCCTCGCGAGCGGCCTGAGGAAGCGCATGCTTGCGCCCCACAGTCCTGCCGTTCCCACACCCAACGTCGCGGGCCCCGCTGGACGAACCGCCAGGGTCCTCAGTGTCCATCGGCACAGTCTCGTTGCGCGCCACAGTAGCTTGGCCCGCCGCGATCATGGCCATGACATCAGCCATGGTAATTGCGGCGGGAGATGCAGCCGCGGGAGCAGTCATTGGGCGCTTGCCATAGGCGACGTTCTCGCGGGTCAGCTGCGTGACGACCTCCGTCAAGCGAGCGTTTTCCGCGAGAGCGGGGGCGAGCGCTGCTTGAGATCGAGCAAGGTCGCCTTTAGCAGCTTCGAGCTCGGACTCCTTAGTCGATAGCTCGATGCACAACAAATCCATGGCGGACCTTGAGGTCGCCGTGGCTTCAGTGAAAGCGGCCTGGAGGTCGGACATCCCCTTGCGACTCTGAGCCAGAGCCTTGCCGAGTAGGTAGTGGCTGTTCAACAGCTCTTGCCTCTCGGTAGGATCACCATTGGCCAATGCGGCCTCGGTAGCCGTGCTGGAGACGGCGAGGCGCTGCGTGAGGTCAGCGACTTCGGCGTCCTTAGCGGCTATCTTCGCCACAAACTGCTCGGTAAGGGCCGAGTTGGCGATGGAGGCCTGGTTGAGCTGCGCGCGGAGTTGTCCAATTTGCTCCGCCGCGATCAGGTGGTCACCCATGTGCTGATGACGCCTGCGCTCCGCGCCCGCTTCATAGCGAGCGCTGAGCTCCTCGAGGGAAGGCTCAGCCAGCGGCGTCGGCGTCGGCGTCGGCGTCGGGGCCATGCCCGCGCGCGGAGGCGGGGCAGCGGGCGGGGCACCCGAGGGTGCCGCCAGACCATTGAGGCTGTCAACCAGCGGTTGCAGCGTACCCACTGACACAGAGGGCCGCGCTTCAGCGGATGCGGACTCCTCCAGCGTAGCACCGAGCTCAGTGTCGGGCTCAGTGTCAGAAGACCCCATCCCTTCGGGATTGGTTTCGACCACTGACATCGTAGGCTGGTCAGCCGCGTCGTCGGTTACCTTGGTGGATTTGTGGGATGCCATTCTGCACAGGCAACAGAACAAGTCAGTAGGCTGGACAGGAATGAGTGGTGGGCGAGAGAGGGAGAATTACTCGCAACTTCAGGATGCCAAAATTCACCTGCCACAGGGACTACTAAATTTTGCGAGCGTAACGAGCTGATAATGCCTCAAGCGTAACTGTATATGACGCGTCCGTCCAGAATACGATGAGGAATAAAAGCACTGTAAAGGCACGAATCACAGGGAAACCAGGAAGGACAATCGACAAACCGAATTGCGCGACAGGATGAGCAAACGTGCAGGCGGAAAGCAACGAAGATGATGCAGCAAGCAGGAAGAGTCGCAGGGCAGGCTCGTGAAGTACGCTAATTAAAGCAAGTACGGCCTAGGTGGCCAAAGGAGCCAATGCTGCCCAATAGATCAAACCCCGCTCCAGATGCTCGGGAAAGGAGCTTTAGAAGCTATGACCAAAAGGACAGGACGTGAATGCAAGAATCGAGAGCGTAGGCCATACAGGGATCGGCAGGCTAGGAAAAGATGCCCATGCAAGACAGGTTGCAGGCGGCCTAGGGCGTGTCGAGCCTGACAGGACAGTTAACTGCGAGAGCCTAACAGGCGCTACGTGTACTCAAAGCTTACAGGTAAGAGCAGGAACAGCGAACCGAAAATGCCAGAAAGCCGACAAGACGTCCTGGCGAGTGCGATTAAGTCGAAGAAAAAATTGTATGCGTGCGTATGTGTATGCGTGAGGTCCCTAAGGAACGAAACCAGCTCGGCTACCAGTGTAACAGCTCAGGATGCACTCAGCAGCCTGGGGAGTTAAGCTAGGGGAACAGCCTATGTGATGTATGTTTATGTGTAGTCGATATGCGTAAGCTTAGCAGAACAGTAGGGTGTTACCTAAGTATGGGATGTAGAGTTGATCGGGAAGAACGTCTTCGTGAAGGAGTAGAAGGGTTCGTCCCGAGTAGCTCGTGTCTATGTACGCAACGTGTGCGTTGTGAGAGATGAGGCAGTACATGGGTATGGTACTGTATCATGTGCGTTCGTCACGTGGCTTTACGGGTAAGGTGTACCCGTATGCCTTGCTGGAAGGCCAGAGTACCCGTGAAGGGTTCTGTACCGTGTACATCACGTCACGTCACGCACGTCACGTCACGTCACGTCACGTCACGTCACGTCACGTCGCGTCACGTCACGTCACGTCACGTCACGTCACGTCACGTCACGTCACGTCACGTCACGTCACGTCACGTCACCTCACGTCACGTCACGTCACGTCACGTCACGTCACGTCACGTCACGTCACGTCACGTCACGTCCACGTCACGTCACGTCACGTCACGTCACGTCACGTCACGTCACGTCCGTCACGTCACGTCACGTCACGTCACCGTCACGTCACGTCACGTCACGTCACGTCACGTCACGTCACGTCACGTCACGTCACGTCACGTCACGTCACGTCACGTCAGTCACGTCACGTCACGTCACGTCACGTCACGTCACGTCACGTCACGTCACGTCACGTCACGTCACGTCACGTCACGTCACGTCACGTCACGTCACGTCACGTCACGTCACGTCACGTCACGTCACGTCACGTCACGTCACGTCACGTCACGTCACGTCACGTCACGTCACGTCAGAAGCTGCCATGAGTGGCCCCAAAACGAATCAGCGCCCAGGAATGACACATGCGTACTCCCAACCTTGACTTGTCACATGCTTTCTACTCTTGACACCTACGTCCCCATGATTACATTCTGTACTCATTGATGGTAACTTTCCCCAGCTGCGGCGTACGGGAGGGTCCCCTTGGGTCAACCAAATGGGATCACCCCTAATGCCCTAAGGGCAGAACCATTTAGGGCATTAGGGGTGATCCCATTTTAACACCGCTGCTATGCTATGCTATGCTATGCTATGCTATGCTATGCTATGCTATGCTATGCTATGCTATGCTATGCTATGCTATGCTATGCTATGCTATGCTATGCTATGCTATGCTATGCTTTGCTATGCAATAAGCAATGCTATGCAAGGCACTTGGCAATTGAGTCGATGAAGATTTCGGTGGACTGGGCTCCACTAAGACACACTTTGTCGGCAAAGGTGAGGTTTGGCACCTGCACAAGAGAAATTAATATATCATGTGTATGTGTGTGTATGTGTGTGTGTGTTTGCATGGGTGTGCATGCATGTGCGTGTGTGGGTGCGTGTGTGTGTGTTTGTGCATGTGTGTGTGTACCGTATTGTGAGTGGTGGTGGGAGGGTGGGCTCCACCGAGGCACACCTTGTTGGCTAAGGTGAGGTTGTGGACCTGCACAAGTAAAACAATGCATTAGTTTTCCGTGTGGTGGTGGTGGTGTGTGACCACAGTTTGGTGGTTGGCCCCAGTGCAAGGTAGAGGAAGGATCTGGAAGTTAAGGCTGGTATAGAGGTAGAGAAGAAAGATATGAAGCAGAACGTTGAGGGGCAGGGACATGGAAAGAGGCTCGTAAGGTAGAGAAAGTGCGTGGAAGGTAAGGCTGGTAGACAAGTAGAGAGGTAGAGAGGTAGAGAGGTAGAGAGGTAGAGAGGTAAAGAGGTAGAGAGGTAGAGAGGTAGAGAAGAAACAGATGAAGCAGAACGTAGAGGGCCAGCAACATGGAAACAGGTTCATAAGGAAGAGGAAGGATGTGGAAGATTAGGCAGGTAGGGCAAGTAAAAGGTAGAGAGGTAGAGAGTTAGACAGGTAGAGAAGGAAAATATGAAACATAACGCAGAGGGACATGGACAGGGCAAGAGGTTCATAAGGAAGAGGAAGAGCCTGGGAGGTAAGGCTGGTAGACAGGTAGACATGAAGAGAGGTAGAGAAGGTAGAGAATGTAAAGGGTTAGAGAAGAAAATGATGAAGCAGACTGTGGAGGGACAGGGACAGGGACATAGAAAGGGGTACATAGGGTAGAGGAAGGATCTGGATGGTAAGGCTGGTAGAAAGGTAGAGAGGTAGGGAGGTGGAGAGGTAAAGAGGTAGAGAGGTAGGGAGGTAGAGAGGTAGGGGGGTAGAGAGGTAGAGAGGTAGGGAGGTAGGGAGGTAGGGAGGTAGAGAGGTAGGGAGGTAGAGAGGTAGGGAGGTGGAGAGGTAGGGAGGTAGGATGCTAGGGAGGTAGAGAGGTAGGGAGGTAGAGAGGTAGAGATGTAGGGAGGGTAGAGAGGTAGGAGTTGGAGAGTTAGGGAGGGTAGGGAGGTAGGAGGTGGGAGGTAAGGGAGGTGGAAGGTAGGGAGGTAGTTGAGGTGTAGATGTCCGCGCGGTCGGGCTGTCGCGCGGTCGGCGGTCGTCGCGGTCGGGCGGGTCGGGCCGGGTTCGGTCGGTCGGGCGGTCGGGCTGTCTGGCGGTCGGCGCGGTCGCTCGGTCCGCGTAGTGGAGGTCTGCGCGAGCGTATGACCCTCGCTCTGTCGGGATGCTTCTCTGTGTCCCTGAGACCATTATATGGCTCTGAGTGCGTCTCCATTCTTTGCCGTGCTAGGGACGGTGGAGCGGTAGGGATGTCGAGAGTAGGGCGGTAGAGAGGTAAGGAGGTCCGGTCGGTCGGGCTTCGGGTGTCCCGGTCGGGCGGTCGGGACGGTTAGAGACGTTAGGGCGGTAGAGACGGTCAGCGGTAGGGACGTGGTCGGGCGGCGGCGCGGTTGGGCGTGTCGGGCGTGACGCGTCGGCGGTCGGGAGGTCGCGCAGGTCGGGCGAGTCGCCCGTCGGGCAGTCGGGCGGTCGCGTGGTCGCGTGGTCTCGCGGTCGGCGGATCGGGCGGTCGAGCGGTCGGCTGTGCGCGGTCGGCGGTCGGGCGGTCGGGCGTTCCCGCGGTGGCGCGGTCGGGGTTGTGGCGCGGTGGCGCGTTCGGAGGTCGGGCGTAAGGGAGGTACGAGGTAAGGGAGGTGGTGAGTTGTAGGGGGTGGATAGTAGGGAGGAGAGATTCTGTAGGGAGCGGCTACTGTCGGTGGAAAGGTAGGGAGGTAGAGAGGTAGGGAGGTAGAGAAGGTAGAGAGGTAGAGAAGAAAAATATGAAGCAAACAGTTTGGGGACAGGGAAAGAGGTTAATGAGGTAGAGGAAAGATTTGGAAGGTAGGACAGGTAGACAGGTAGAGAAGGTGGAGAAGGTGAAAAGTGGTAGGGGTGATAAGCAGACGAAATTAATGAAAGCAAATCTAGTAGGGACAGCGTCACTTTTACGTTTCTTTCGTGAATCGGGGATTCTTGCAGCCCGCTGTGGTGGCGCGTAGTAGTATGCAGTTTGGTCGTTGTGATCCAGGCTACCTAGTTATCACCCAATGGCAGGGTATTATCGTCCCTCCCCAGATGAAGTGACCCCCCATTTTGGCAAACAATTACCGAATGTTAGCAGTTGTACGTAACAAGTTCCCAACGACTGTTGCGGCATTGGTTCTCCACGGACGGATTACGCAATTTGTTCGACAACCTCCCAGCAGGAAGGGTTTGCGGCTCGTAGCCTTGTAGGAACCGCGTTGGGGGTGTTCGGTCGGGGTGTTTGATGAAGCATCGCCTAAGCTTCAAGGCTACGAGGAAGCTGAGTCTGCAGAGAAGCTGATATGGGAATCGATATACACGCTCTGTCCAATATAACGATGCTTCGATGCTACTTCAAGGTAGTTCTATGATCAGGGTTCTTTTGAAGGTGCTTCTTGCTGCACAGGTGCTACATTATTTGTCTAGGTGGCTGGCTATTTGAGCTGGCAGGAAGCTGCCATGTATGAGTAACACAAAAATGAAATAGAGGCACGAAGGAAATAAAATAGTGCCTTACGGACACCTTTTCTTTTCGGGGATCAGGTTTGCCAAGTTGTATTTCTTAGTTGCCAATGCTTGCCTGCCCTTTTTGCTGTATGAAGGAGGCGGGCCGAATGTGTGTATGTGTGACTTGCGTGTGTGTGTGTGTGTGAGAGAGAGAGAGAGAGAGAGAGAGAGAGAGAGAGAGAGAGAGAGAGAGAGAGAGAGAGGGATTACAGCAATCACATCTACATGGAAAGCAGAAGTAGGAACCAGAAACAAACTTGGTGGCAATGGACATATATATTATATATATTATACATATTATTTATATTCTACTTTCTACTGTCTACTTTCTACTTTCTACTTTACACTCTATTCTATTCTATTCTATTATATTCTATTCTATTCTACTCTATTCTATTCTATTCTATTCTATTCTATTCTATTCTATTCTATTCTAATCTATTCCATTCCATTCCATTCCATTCCATTCCATTCCATTCCATTCCATTCCATTCCATTCCATTCCATTCCATTCCATTCCATTCCATTCCATTCCATTCCATTCCATTCCATTCCATTCCATTCCATTCCATTCCATTCCATTCCATTCCATTCCATTCCATTCCATTCCATTCCATTCCATTATATTCAATTCCATTATATTCTGTTATATTCTATTCCATTCCAGTCTATTCTATATATTATATTATATTATATATTATATTACGGTATATTAAATTATGTATTATATATTATATTGTCCATGCATGATGGTCTAACACATACATGCATGGCCATCAAAATCCATGCCCAGAAGCTACATGGCTCATACCTATGGACCAAGGCATGGGCTGGATTAGTACACGCCATTAGTACGGCCATTAGTACGGTTATCATCACCGTTGTCTAGAAACACATTTGGCAGCCATGGACTTATGCATGCATGGTCGAACACATACATGGCCTTCAAAATCCTTGTCCAGAAGCTACATGGATCCTACCTTTGGAATAAGTAAGGCATGTGCTGGATTAGTACGTGGCCATTATCACCGTTGTCTAGAAACAAACTTGGTAGCCATGGACCGACATCAGGCATGCATGGTCTAACACATACACGGCCATTAACATCCGTGTCCAGAAGCTGCATGGCTCTTACGTATGGACTTAATAAGGCATGGCCTAAGTACACAGCCATCATCACCGTAGTAGTCTAGAAACAAACTTGGTAGCCATGGACCGACCTCAGGCATGGTCTAACACATACATGCATGGGCATCAAAATCCTTGCCCAGAAGCTACATGGCTCATATCTATGGTCTAAGGCAGGCATGTGCTGGGTTAGTACACGGCCATCATCACCGTAGTCTAGACAGAAACTTGGTAGCCATGGACTTCAGGCATGCATGGTCTAACACATACATGCATGGCCATCACAATCCATGTCCAGAAGCTACATGGCTCATATCTATGGTCTAAGGCAGGCATGGGCTTAGTGCATGGCCGTCATCACCGTAGTCTAGAAACAAACTTGGTAGCCATGGACTTCAGGCATGAATGGTCTAACACATACATGCACGGCCATCAAAATCCTTCCCCAGAAGCTACAAGGCTCCTTCCTTTGGACCAAGGCATGGGCTGGATTAGTACACTGCCATCACCACCGTAGTCTAGAAACACACTTGGTAGCCATGGACTTATGCATGCATGGTCTAACACATACATGCATACATGGCAATCAAAATCCTTGCCTCACACATAACTTAGCATGATTGCAACATGGACTTGCCCCCCCGCCCCCCCCCCTAGACTGCATGCATGGGTGGCCTTGTACTGGTCTTTAGCCCACGCCTTAGTACAATAATCGATTGCGGTGTGTTGAACTCAAACCATATTGTTGCATAGCCGCACTACCGGGAGGTGTGCCTGTGGCTTTTACAGTCGCAGTTGCTGTAGGTAGTGTTGCCACTCCTGCTGCTCCTGCTGCTGTTGCTGTTGCTGCTGTTCCTGTTGCTGCTGTTGCAGTTGCTGCAGCCATTGCTGCCACTGCTGCTGCTCCTCATGTTGTTGTTGCTGCTGTTGCTTTGCTGCTGTTGTTGCTTTTACTGTTGCTGCTGCAGCAGTGGGAGGTGCATGCGGTGGAAGGTGCACACTCTGCAGTAGTGCGCCCGCCGCAGTGGGAGGTGCACCTGCTACCTGTGAAGCCGCTCCTGCTGCTGCACGCCTGCTAGTAGTGAAGCAATCTTTTGGTGGCCCTGCTTGCACTAAAGCCATTAGTGACAGTGTGTAGCTGCTAAAAACGAAGCGGTGACTGTTGCTGTTGCTGCTGTTGTTGTTGCTGTTGCTGTTGCTGATGTTGATGTTGTTGTTGCTGTTTCCCTTGCTGTTCTTGTCGCGCACCATGTCGGTGATGCGACGGACGGAGGACAGGCAAGTTCAGGCCTGAGCACTGAGTTGTTCTGCTGCGATAGTTGGTAGCCGCAGTGGGAGGCGCACCTGCTGCAGTGCGGGTGCCAGGAATGGAGGTGCTGATGCTATTGCTGTTGCTGTTGCTGTTGCGCCCCTTGTTGGTGATGCCATTGACAACAGGCATGGTCAGTCCTGCTGCTGGAAGCTGATGAGCAGTGCTACAGTGGTTGGTAGCCGTAGTACTGCGCACTTGCGTGCTAGTGGGAGGTGCGCCCGCAACAATGCGCCCGCCGCATTGAGAGCTACTTCTGCTACTGCTACTGATACTGCTGTTGCTGCTGCGGTTGCTGGTGCGCCTGCTGCTAGCTTTGCTACTGCCGCTGTCACTGTCGCTGCTGCTGCTGCTGGTTCGCCAGCTACTAGCTTTGCTGCTGCTGCCACTGTTACTGCTGCTGTTGCTGAATGCTTTCATAAAGGCCTCCACCTCTAGACCAAGGTCATCAAACTTAACAAATCCACTGTCTGTGTTTCCACTCTCGCTCCTGATGATGCAATTGCACAGCTCAGCGCTGCTGATACTGCAAAACCTGGTGCATACCAGGCTCAGGATGGTGCAAACAATGCTCACACCAGTGCACATGTCGATCATGATTGGGGTGACGGTGGTGATGCTGCAGTAGTTGCAGCTGAACAGACAGCTGATCAACAGGCAGATGTGTGTGAATATCAGCATCCTGCAAGTACACAGAGGGAAAGGGTAAGAGTTAGTATAATCAACACCATAACTCTACTTTTTGACCCATGGGTAAGAAACTGTCCGAGAAAGCTCTGATCAGCAGCCATACATACAAGCTCTGAACAGCAGCCATATAAACAAGCTCTAAACAGCAGCCATAAATGGGCGTTCCTGCTTCCGAACGGATTTTTTATTTTACTGAAATCTTACGATAAATATTGTAAGATCGTTTTCGCAAATTAATTGATTTTGCTTTTTTTGTGGCTTTTACGAAAATATCTTACAATTTATTTTGTAAGATTGTTTTGTTGTATTCCTGAGAAAGAGACTATTCCCTTCAATTTCAATTGTAACATTGATTTGCTCGTTTGGAGAGAGAGAAAGTATTGGAATACAAAATCAATTGTAGAGGACAGTCAAGAGGAAGGTGAAAGCTGTTTACAAAGTCTTGAACGCATTGCTCATAATTATTTATCTCACAACTCACAACTCAACAGTTCAAAATTACAACTTAGTACTTACGACTCCGAAATCTGTACTTATGTGTACCTCATAATTTATAACTCACAACTCAGAACTTATATGTACCTTATACAAGTCAGAACTAATAACTCCTAACTCAGGACTTATTATTCATAATTTCATACCTCATAAGCTCATTATGTACATAACACAAATTTAAATCCTGAAATCTGCAACCTGCCATCCTAGAATCCTGAAATCACTCAAAATGTGTGTTGGATGGTGCAAACAAGTACACTCGTGAAACTTGTGCACAATGCTAATGTTGCACTGCTGCCAACAAGTCCATTGGTGCTAACTTCTGCACTTAGTGCTGACAGATCATGTGCTAACTGACTCGTCTTGCTCTGGGAACAAGTTGGCACGCAACCCAACGAGGGCTAAATCTAACTTCTTGGTCCTCATCAGCCCTTTTACTGTTCCTGCACTGATGCAGCTTTCCAGAACCTTCTCCTTGCAGGCCTCGAACTCGTCCTCAGGCCAATCTGCGGCTTTCTTCTCGCGATATGTCTGGAGACACGTCTCTAGCTTTGCATCATTTCCTCACTGGGCTCAGCAGGGTTGTCGCGAAACTCTGCGTCAATGTCTTCCTGAACCAGTACCGCCGTCCTCACCCTTGTTTCATCATCTGCATCAGTACAGGCTTCGAGACGTGATAGAATAGCCTGCTCCGTTTTTGCAAACATGTTCAAACGCCATGCAGCAGCCCCAAGCTTCTGAGTGATACAGTCCAAGCCAATGGCGTTCCTCCTCTCTAGCAAAGCCGCTAGCATGCCCGAGGCATCGCCAGCTTGCGTGCACATCACATAGTTGCCAACGGAGCTAAGCTCCCGCACAAAGTGACGGAATTCGGCGACACTTCTCCTGCGGTATCCAACTTGTTTGGGACTCATCGAGCAGCCGCTAATGTCGGGGCGTCCAATGGCACTTTTCTGTGCGTCAATAGGCGGTAGGAAGACCGTGATGGCAGCGGCAAGACCAGAAGAAGAAATGGAAGCTTTCGAGGACGGGCCCGCTTGTCCCGCACCTTGATGCAAGATCCCAGAGATGGCGATGCTGGTGGAATGTGTCTTGAAGTCTGCCCCCATGCGTGTAATATGGGTAAGGCGAATGTCAGCCACGCTAGCTTCTCTGAAAGCCACAAGGAACCTGCTGCCTTCCTCTTGGTTGGTGTACACGACCACATGGCACACTGAGGCAAACTTCCGATTCTGGCCTGCTAAGTTCCGCAGCATGTCGATCACATCAGTCGAACTCCAAGAGTCTTCATCGACGAGCCACAACGGTCCCTTTTCATCGCCAGTGAGACAGGGGTCGATGATCACCAAGTCGATCAGTTTGCCAGGCACCTGCAAGAGTAAACGAAATATGTACAAGTCAGTTAGATTATGGGTTGGAAGTCAAGTTGAACAACGTGATGCTCCCGACTGTGATCGGAAGGATTATGTGTAATGGATTTTGAAGTGGTGAAATATGATATATACAAGCTCTGAACAGCAGCCATATATAC
>JACBWV010000610.1:18323532-18371032 GCA_013435795.1 Chlamydomonas sp. ICE-L | reverse complement strand
GGCGTCAGGGGAGGACATGGGTTATGGGAAGAAAGGAGGGCTCCGTGTAAGAACGTCCGTAACGCCCAAGTCCATATCGCCTAATTGCAGTTAGGTATGGCGGGTTGTATCCTCGCAGTGAGGTATGGCGATGTGTTACGTCGCAGCGAGGTATGGCGGGGTCTTCCATCGCAGGAACTTACTGTAGTGTGAACGGACGCTTGCGGGTGGAGGACGTGGCACAGGAGGTCCCGGAAGGAACAGAATGTTCGTCTTCAGCAGTTGCTCTGCGTGGGTAGAATGAAAGAGTGCGGGTATAAGATGAGTCGGTCGGGTATTCAGCGACAAGAGAGGTTGTGTTGATTTTTGATAGGGGCGAGACAAAGCAAGAAGCAACAGTTCAAGAGGCAGGTGGGCGAATGGCTTCGACTTATGCCGAATCACGCGGCTGTGTAGGGCAATCTGCAACGCTCATAGACGCTCGCAAGGTGAAGAATGGCGACGCACCTGCTGCTAGTTTTCAAGGTGCGTTGAGCAGCTAGGTTGGAAGCTTCGTTGGTGGACCTTTCTAGGTTCATGGCAAGCATGATTGGCAGTTTGGAGACAGGATTGTAGTCGTTTGAGGTTTGTAGACTGATGTGATTGGGAAGCAAAGTTTGAGGGAAGCGGGACCTGTAGAGGCGCAGCGAGAGCGAGAGGCGGGCGTGTGCACCAGGGGTGTGCACATTTTTGCTGTGTACTGCTGCAGTACAAAATGTTCACACGCCCGCCCCTCTCTGCGCCACTACATACCTGTATCGCTTCCGTTTCTGCTTCCCAATAACATCAGTCTCCAACCATCAAACGACCGCAATCCTTTCTCTGAACTGTCTATCGAGCTCGCCATGAAGGAGCTAGTTCCCTGCGAGTTGTTCGTTGTTATTCCGGACCTACACAGGGTGGCACAGGGGCCAAGATTGACAGTCTGGGACCTCTGGTACATCCCTGACGCAAAAGATGCCTAAGGCTGCGCTTTTAACGATGAGCCACATAGATTTGCGAATTACAAATAGTATAGCTCGCAAGGGCTGAAAAGATGAATGTAATGTATCGTCAGACTATCAGACTCTGATAGGGCCCTCTGAGAGGGCACCTTGGGTAACGACACCCTCTGGGTGGCATCTATCTACCTTCACCGAGCAACTGATGAGCCACTGAGGAATGAGTGAGGACGCGAACTGAAAGAAAAGAAGTCTATCCTAGAATATTGTTATTTTGTCTCAGGTCGCCGGTCGCGTCCTCATTCCTCAATGGCTCAGTGGCTCGTTGCAGGTCGATGCCACCCAGAGGGTGGCATTACCGAAGTTGCCCTCTAGTCTGAGATCATAGTACATTCACATTTTCAGCCCTTGTGAGCTCGAATATTTGTTATTCGCAAATCTATCTGGCGCATCGTTAAAAGCGCAGCCTCGGGCATCTTTTGCGTCAGGGATGTACCAGAGGTCGCACACTGAAATCTCAGCTTAGGCCTAAGGCTGCTGCGCTTTTGCAGAGGAAAACCTACCTTGCTCGACCACAAGGACGAGTGCTACTGCAGATGCTTGCAGCTGCGCGCCCATCTAGTCGTCTCTCTCTAAAAATCTGAAAACAGCTGCATCATGCATATATATAGTTGGAACCAGCGAAATGCATAACCACGATATATCGCGCACGCGCGATATATAATGTTTATTCCCGTTTTGGTCCATCGCGCCCCAGGTGTGTTAATGTTTCCAGGTTCCCAGATGCTACACCTGGGCATCGGGCGCCACGATAAGTAATGTTTCCACCGCCCCCAAAGCTACACCTGGGCATCGGGTGCCACGATTTTTAATGTTTCCAACTTCCCACATGCTACACCTGGGCATCGGGTGCCACGATTTTTAATGCTTGAACAGTTCGAGGGCATCGCGCGCTTTCACCAGCAAGTTGATGAGGTGGCACCTGGGCGATAGCCCACGTTGCCACTAGCACGCGACGACCACGCGCCGTCCACACAACCGACAAGCACACACCGACAAATTCAAACAAAATAACAGCGCGACCCGCGTTACTTGTCCTTGAGAGAGAAACAAGCGAGAGGTAGGGGGGCAAAGGAGAAGGGGAAAAAAAGAAAAATGATGAAAGAGAGACGTGGGCGGAGAAGATAGGGCGGAGCAACGGAACAAAAGAACGGGAAAAAAGAACTAATACCAGGAATAAGACGAGAAGTGAATGAAAAAAAGAACAAGGAGGTAAAAAAAGAAAGAGGGCAAACTGGAAGAAATAATAAAGGATGAGCAGAGAGAAAGGGAAGAAGAGAGAAAGGTAGAGAGCAAAAGGAAAAGGAGAGACTAGATCAGACCGATAGAGAGGCAAACGCGGAATGGAAGGGGAGGAGGGGGGTAGCATAGGGGATAAGGATAACGGAGGGTAAAAAGACAGGGACAGAGTATAAAGGATCTTAGAAGGGTGAACGGAGGGGGGGGGGTAGGGAAACAGGAAAGAGGGAAACGGAAAGAGGAAGGGAGACGAGGAAGAAAGAGCTACAGGGGGATGAGAACGGTAAATAAAACAAAAGAGAACAGGAGGAGCAAAAAATGAGGGGGGAGGGAACAACAAGCACAGAAAAAGGGACAAAAGAAGGTGAGACGTAAAAAGAAGGAGGACAAGAAAAATGGAGAGGAAAGGAAAAATCTATCAAAAGGAAGAGAAGGGAGTAGAGGGGTAGAAGAGAAAAACAGTGCAAAGAAAAAAAAATAAGAAAATAAAATAGCGTTGAACGCAAAAAAGGAATATACCAGAGAAAAAGGGACAGAGAAAAAACGAAAGGAGCGGAAAAACGGAGAGGAGGACACGGAAAGGGGGAAAGAGAAAGGAGCAAAAAGTGGGAGGACGGAGAGGCGAAAGGAAAGGAGAGGGTTGTGGGGACAGAGGGGGGCAGAGTGGCAAAGACAGAGGTCGAGAAGGGAGGAGACCAAACGACCAGAAAGAAGAGAGGAGGAAAGCAGGAAAGGGAGAGGTGAGGATATCAAGCGATGAAAAGTAACTGAAGTCGTGAACCAGAAGTGAAGAGGAGAAAGGAGATAAAGAAGGTGGGAAATGGGAAAGAAGAGGAAGAGGAGGAAAAGAAGTAGCTCGACAGGAAAGAGGTGATACACGAAAGGGGGATAAAGAGAATAGAAAGGAGCGGCATGATGGAATAAAAAGGAGTGGGACAAAAGGGATATAAAGGAGAGGTCGGGGTATAAGGGAGAAGGAAGGGGCGAAAAGAGTGCGCGAAGGGGGCGAAGGAGGAATAAGGAAGGGGGGGCACAGATAACTAGTAGGGAAGGGTAGCCTAAAAAAACGAGGAAATAGAAGGGAAAGGCGATACAAACGAATGGATGCTAAGAAGGCTGTGGGAAAAGGAGAAGAAGGTGGGAGGTTTTGGGACGCCAACCAAAGACTGGCAGAGTAATAGGAAGAAGGATGAAGCGAAAGACGTAAATGTAGTGAGCCGAGAAGACGGAATGAGGGAAAAGAGCGCGTATATTGAACGAACTCTTGACGAAACCATTTAGGTATTCCATCATTTAGCTTGTCGCCATGCAAGTGCAGCAGAAGAAGACCGGTCGGCCGACAAACGCGAGGTCCAACGTCTTACCCCCAGGCAACTGGGGAACTATTTTCGGAGGCTCAAGGCTTGTCATAGCTCCGGTCCGTGGTCGGCCACCCCCCAAGACGGCAACAGGTGCGCTTTGCTCGGCGATGCTCCCCCAGTTGTCGTTATTGATGACGATGGCACCGCCGATGATACTGCGGAGCACGCAGGTATGCTATCCGCATTAAGATTTTTGGCCTTGACCGGATTCTGTGCGACAGAGTGCACTGAAGATCTTGTCTCGTGAATTGTCTAGCTTGCTTGCTTGCTTGCTTGCTTTGTTTGCAACCTAGCTGTCGTCGTTTGGGCATCCACCAGCCCAGGCCTTGACCCGATTATGTGAGCCAGAGTGCACTGATGATCTTGTCTCGAGAATTGTCTAGCTTGCTTGTTTTGCTGGCTCGATAGCTGTCGACGCCCAAGCAAACTCCATCTCTGGGCCTGTCGGGATTGTCCTGTCATGCTTGAGTCAATGCTTCTATAATTTACTGACCCCATACCCCACCTCTCCCCCTCTCAGGTCCCCACCCTTCCCCCCCTCCAGCTGCTCCTCCCCCTCCCCCTACTCCCCCTCTCCTCCCCGTTACCTCCTCTCCCCCGCCTCGTCTGGTCGAAGTCGGACTCCGTCAGAGCTATGCCGACCCTGAGAAGGCTTTCTTGATGCTGATATCATCCCAGCCACCAAGCCTTCCCTCCCCTCAGCCACCCCCCTCTCAAACCTACCCGAAACTTCTTTTTATGTGCCTGCCCGATACTGGCATCGGGCAAGCCAAAAAGGACGCCCGATATATAATATTTCCACCTTGTAAAAAGCTACTCCTGGGCATCGGCTGCCACGATTTTTTATGTTTCCACCTTCCCAAACTCTACACCTGGGCATCGGCTGCCACGATTTTTAATGTTTCCCCTTCCCCAAACTCTACACCTGAGCATCGGTGCCACGATTTTTAATGTTTATGCCCAAATCCTTATGCATATCCCTGGTTGGAACTTGGAAAGCGCTGCATATCATTTTTTGAATTCCCAACCTTGGGGAATGTATTGGCAACGAGGGATGGGAATTCAAATCCCCTATGACGCTTCAAGAATTCTGGAAGATAATCATTTATAGGTCCGCCTTTCTCAACAATTGAAGTGCGATGCATGGACCGAGCGAGAAACTTTATTTATGATGCGGGTTTGATTTAATATTTGCGAGCAGCCGTTGGGCTGAGGTTATTCTTGCGAATTGCCATGCTAGCTTCAGCTGAAGTACAATGGTATGCTTTATTGCAATGTTTTGGGTCGATGCTTTGAATTAGGGTTAGGTCCCTTATATGGTGATGATTTGGGCCCTGATTTGGGCGAGAGGTGGTTGGAAGCTTGCCATTCAGTTGCATAGTCTGTTAGCCTTGTCAGGGGCCTGCCAATAATGGTTTACTGCAGGCAGTTGCGACAATTTAATCCATCGCAGCCCCTCATGATAATCTAAAATTATCTTGAATGTCATTGCTTGAGTTTTCTGTTGGCTCAGTCAGGGGCTTGTCAAAAATGGTCTACTTCTGGCGTAAAAGAGTTGCGTCGTTGTTGCAAAGATGATGCCGAGCAGAAACTAGCCCAATCATCAGAAAATGATGAATGCTCAAAAAGTTTATTAGCTCCGATAACTTCGATCCAGACCATCTTTGCGCTGGCACTTTGATTGTACCAACAGGCGACAGCTTATGTGATTTCTCCTACTGGCTGGGGCACGCAAGTACCAACTACTTGCCAGTTAATTTTGGGTGCGAGGGGTTCCGATTGCGTTGCAGCGATGGTAGCTTGTCCAGTTGAGGTAGGAGACCGCTCCCCACCCGCGTACGACACCCTCCCTTAACACCACGCCCCACCAGGCGTTATCATTACCTTTTTTAATTAGGGATTTACAGACCCCTGCTAGGGGTTAGGCTGCTCAGCTAACTTTAAGATGTGTGGGCATGGGGTCTGAATAATTGTCCCCCCCCCCCCCCCCCCCCCCCCCCCCCCCCCCCCCCCCTCCGCCCCCTGCCTCCTTCCCCCCCTCCCCCCCCCCCCCCCCCCCTCGAATAAATCTAACATAATTTGCTGGTAAGTATGGATTTGCGGATAAGCAATCTTTTACAGAGCTTACAGAACTTCTGGAGAATTCAATAATTCAGTATAATCTAATATAATCTAACACAACACAACATAACTAACATAACATAACACTAACAACATAACATACGGTCACACAACATTACATACAGTAACGTCACATCACATCACATCACATCACGTCACGTCACGTCACGTGTAACAGCTCAAGATGCACTCAGCAGCCTGGGGAGTTAAGCTAGGGGAACAGCCTATGTGATGTATGTTTATGTGTAGTCGATATGCGTAAGCTTAGCAGAACAGTAGGGTGTTACCTAAGTATGGGATGTAGAGTTGATCGGGAAGAACGTCTTCGTGAAGGAGTAGAAGGGTTCGTCCCGAGTAGCTCGTGTCTATGTACGCAACGTGTGCGTTGTGAGAGATGAGGCAGTACATGGGTATGGTACTGTATCATGTGCGTTCGTCACGTGGCTTTACGGGTAAGGTGTACCCGTATGCCTTGCTGGAAGGCCAGAGTACCCGTGAAGGGTTCTGTACCGTTACACTCCCCCCCCTCCAGAAGAGATGCGGACCCCGCATCTGATCGTAAGGAAGTGGGATGTGAATACCAGTCGTAGTCGTATGTGCCGTGCTCAAAATATACTTGATGAATCAAGTTGGTTTCGGAGAGAACCATTTAACATCCCTTTTGAGTACTCCGGGAAAGATAACTTTATAAATAAAGCAATCTAACCGCCGTGTCGTATGCGTCGAGTGCGATGGGTTGGTGATGGGCCCGTTTTTTTGACGTACGTCGGGACATAACGGGCGTAACACGTGATTTCCATGCATCGACGACGTGAGGCGCACTTTTCTTGACCGCTTTGGCGAGTTCCCAAGTGTCTTGCTCAATACCGAAGTCTTGCCATCGGACCAAGTATTCGAGACGCCGTTTGCTGGAAGTGCCTATGACACGCGATTTCTCGCGCATGATGCATTGGATATTCCAAATCGGAGCGCCGTCGGAGTCAAACTCCAGCGGTTGTCCAACATGGACAACGCCATCGGAGCGCCAATGCTTTATCAAACCTAACGTGAAACACGGGGTGGATACGCATCATCTTGGGCAAAGCCAAGCGGCACGCCGTGACTTGCCGGACGACTCCGGTGACCTCGTCGCGTGGACCAATGCATTCCGTAATCGTATAGGGGCCAACAAAACGAGGCGTAAATTTTGGTTTACCCGTTGCTTTGAACTTCATATTGCGGGTGGACAAGAGAACTTTATCCCCCAAGGTTGAAGAAAACCTCCGTTCGTCGCTTATCGTAATGGGCTTTCTGCCGATCTTGAGCGGCTTGCATGCATGCCTTGCATTGATCTTGTCGTTCAATGTGATTGGCCCACCAATTTTTGGCAGCCGGACATTTCGATTCAACCTCCGCTTTAAGCGGCGTCGTAGGGTCGTAACCAAGGTACGCCCGAAAAGGGGTGTTCTGAATGGACTCTTGGTAGGAATTGTTGATTTCAAATTCCACCAGCGCCAAGGACTTATCCCAATCGTCGTGGTATGGCCCCACGTAGTGGCGAATCATGTCCTCGATGACTCGGTTCATGCGTTCCGTCTGACCGTCAGTTTGAGGATGAAACGCAGTCGAAAACGCTTGTCGCGTGCCCATTAATCGATGGAGAGCCACGCCGAAATGTCCGGTGAATCGCGCATCGCGATCACTCAGGAGTTTCTTTGGGATACCAATGATAGCGGATGACACGATTCAGGTATAGGGAAGCGAATTCCTCTGCGTTTATCGTAGTATGACAAGGTTCGACATGTCTTTTTTTCGACAGTTTGTCGACGAATACCGCGATGGCATCATGGCCAGAAGACGTAGGCGGGAGCGCCGTGATGAGGTCCGTGGAGACACACTCCCAGAATTTCTCAGGAATTTCCACGGGAACCATGGTACCGTTAGGCTTTGCGTTTCCGGGCTTGTTCGTTTGGCACTTATGGCATTGTTGGACGAAGGCAGTAACATCTGCCGTGACTTTGGCCCAAGTAAAAGTGCGGGTGACCAACTCCAATGTATTGGTTCGACCGCAATGGCCCATGTACATAGGGTCGTGAGCTTCGCGGATAATGTCCAGGCGAAGGGCTGCGTCAAGGGGGACACACAAAAACTCGCGTCCGTACTTGTTCTTCTTGAACCAGTAACCGTTCCTGGAAAACTTATCGCGGAGGCGCTTGCAGCCCGGCGTGAAGTTCGAGTCTCGTTTGTATCCAGCCAAAATTCGATCCATGATGGACGAAGAGGAGGGAGTCGACGCAGCGGGCGTATGCCGACTGCGTCGTCGCGTTTCCTTGACCGGAACCGAAGGTACGGGGAGGACAGTCGGTGGGCGGGGAAGGATATCCACGACCGCGGGACCGACTGCAATAGGGCGCTGCTTTCTCGATCGAGGCCTGCATTCGCTGACCAAGAGAGAGAAAACTAACAGCTGGTGCGCAACCGCGACGTCGGCGGGGGCAGAGAGGTTAGGATTGCGACTGACCGGGTCTGCCATATTATTGCGACCCGCGCGATATTCCCAAGTATAGCTGAAGGGCGCCAGGTCCTCCTGCCATCGGCCCATGCGTCGTGAAAGGACCGCCTTGGTGTCAAAATACGTGAGCGGATTGTGATCAGTGACCAATGTCATGTGGGAACCTTCGAGGTAGCATCGCCACTCGGTCAACGCGTGAACGATTGCTAGCATCTCTTGTTCCGTCGTAGTAGAGTTCAGCTCCGCTGGGATATACTTCTTGCTGGCGAAGGCGATGGGGTGTTTATCTTGCAAGAGCACCGCGCCGGTACCGAGCAAAGATGCGTCTGTAATGACTTCGAAAGGTTTGCTGAAATCCGGCAGCGCGAGGACTGGAGCGGATAGCAAAGCTTCCTTGAGGCCTTTGAATGAGACGAGATGTTCTTCTTTGAACAAGGAGCCTAGTTCACCCTTGATGTTAGACAAGGTTTGAAGCGGGGCAGCGAGAGACGAATAGCCTTGGATAAATTTGCGAAATAATTGCACAAACCGAGGAATGAGCCGATCTCTCTCGCCGTTTTCGGATTAGGCCAGTCACGGACTGTGCTAACCTTGCGTGGATCAACTTTAATTCCGTCGCGTCCAATGTAATGACCCAGGAATTTAACTTCCGTTTTGTTGAAGGAACATTTGGAGAGTTTCACGTAGAATTCGTTGTCCTGGAGGACCTTGAGAACCGTGGCCAAGTTGGCTAAGTGCTCCGCCGGAGTGCGTCCGTAAACCAAGATATCGTCTAAATAGACCACGACGAACTTGTGCAAGTAGGGCGCGAATATTTGGTTCATGACCGCTTGGAATGTGGCCGGCGCGTTTGCCAAACCCATCCCAAGGACTTTAAATTCAAACTGACCCATTGGGGTAGTGAACGCAGTCTTCGGCGCGTCCTCGTCCGAAATTCGTATTTGGTAATAACCAGACGTGAGGTCTAGGGAACTGAACAAAGTAGCTTCACCTAGACGATCAATGGTCTCATCGATACGGGGAAGGGGATACCTATTTTTAATCGTGATGTTGTTGAGTGCTCGCCAATCGCAAACAACACGGTATCCTGTTCCACCCGGTTTCGCTATGATCATAATTGGCGCACCGTACGGGGACGAGCTCGGGGCGATGAATCCTTGCTGCAACAGGTCAGAGACGTATTCCTCACATAGTAAAGTCTCGGCTGGACTCATGCGACGATTTCTGCGATATGGTGCGTAAGCATTGTCTTGCGTTTTGATGACGTGAGGTATAACTCGATGGTTAGGGGTCCCCATAGGCAAATTGTTGAAGACTTTGCGATACTGCCATAGGAGAGCGCGCAGGTCGTTGGCCGAGATGAGTGTTTTATCATCGTGGTCCCGTATGTTGTCGCGGATCCAATTTTCGAAATCCATGCTTGCCACCGGGGGACCAGGTAAAGGCCCGTCGGAAGGCAATAATTTTGTCAGCAATTTCGCCCGTTCATCGGCAGTTACGTTAGACGCCGGTAAATCCGCTCGGGATTCGCGGACATTGACCATGACATGGTTAGCGCCAGCTTTCAAAAGCTTTGCTGCCTTGCGACCAGTAATGACTGGGTCGTCAGTCGACTTGCCCGAAAGTGCCATAGTGAAGAAGGAATGAGCCGTTTCGTCCCGCTGCCTGTTTATAGGTGTCAAACAGCAGCCGTACCGTTTGAGCGACAATGTCATGCGATCGTAGTCTAGGACGGCCTTTTTGTCGCGCATCCAGTCGGATCCGAGGATTAGGTCTAATCCTCCGGGAAGTTTGTCGACGACATGGGCGAACACTTTGCCCACATATCGTTGTATGTGTATAGGGAGCGAGACCGTCCCGCGGATTTTGATAATCCCGTCGTTAGCGCAAGTGAATCCGTCGCTTTCGTTTTCCCAAGGGCGGATGTGCAAACCGAGATCCTCAGCCGTTTGCTTTTCCATAAGACAACCTGTCGCGCCGGAGTCTGCCAATGTGAGTAATTGCTTCGCTCCTGATCGGGCGTTGAATAGCATATCGGGGGCAGCAGCGGAGTTGACTTCGTATACCCGATTGGCTCGCGTCATGAGCACGGGGGAAGAATTCGTATTTCGTTGCGCGTGATTGCGACGGATGCACTTCGTTGACCGTCTGGCAGGGATTTGTTTTACGCGAACTTTGGGATCCAATGCCTCCGACCACCAGTGTTTTTTTTGACGGGTTTCAACCGGACTGGGGATGCCCTCCTCAGGTGCGGGGCCAAAGTATACTGCCTTGGTCACGTCGTTGATCGCATGCCAATCCTTTTTGATTTGGACGGCCCGTTCGGAGTCGGGGGGGTCATACCATACTTGGATGGCGACCTTATTCGAAGGTGACCCCTTGGGGCGGGGTTTCATATGGTGATCGCACGATTGCTACTCCTTGAACAACTCCATACCTTGTAGGAGACTGGATACATGTTTATCGTTACTTGCGTTTTTCGGGAGGATGAACATACCGGATGTGTCGAAGGGTGCATCGTTTTTGCATTCCCAATAGTGTTCTAACACCGACACGACGTCTTCCGGAATGGGGTGAGCGTATATGAACTCGTTTGCGATGGAGACACGCATGCCAAACTCCGTAGAGAACTTCAGTGGACAAGGGGACGACAAGGTATTAGTAGAAGTTACATCAATGGTTGGGGTTAAGCCCAAGTTAGAAAACAGTTCCTCTTGAACTTGTAACAAGAGCTCAAGTGGCTCGACTACTACTACTTTATCGCCGCTAAGTACACGATCTAGGGTTGTCAATACCTGACCGGCCGATTCCTATTCCCAAATCGGGATGGGACCGTTGCCATCAAGGGCCCAGTCGGGACACGTAGTCTCATTGAGGGCCGGCCAGTTAGGCAAGTCCCGCGTGCGGCAGCGTCCGTCAGCATTCAGCGACCGCACACATGTCCTCATGTAGCGGAAGCAGAAGAAGCAGCGAGCACCATTCTGAAGCCAGATGGTCTGCCCGACGCTGACCGATTTGTTCATATGCATGGCGTTCTGGGGGTCTTGACCCGAAAAGTCGGGGGTCCGCGGCCCGCTGGGCTGTGAACGGCCCCGACCAGCACCCTGTCCGTATCCTCCGCGACCACCACGGCCCGCGCCGCGGCTAATAGAGCCTTTCCCGAACGTGCGATCAGCACCTTGCAAACTGAGGACCTGCGGCCTTGGCGATCCACCCAGCTTGCCGTTGTGCGCCGGCTGCGTCGCACTACGTCCTCCACCACCTTGGCCACCGGCCGGGTTGCGACTACTGTTTGGCGCCAGCTTGGGGCTCTTGGCTGGGCGAGAGTTCATCTCCCCGCCGTCGTCGGTGGCTACTCCCTGCGAAGAGAAAGAATCAGGGTCAGAATCGGAGGGGGGTGAGTCGGTAAGCTGGACGCGATTGAATGCAAGGTCCTTACCCGGGTAATTAGTATCCGCGGGGCGCTTGAATGGGTACCTCGACTTTTGGTTAGCATTGCATTGCATTGCATTGCATTACATGTTAAAGTCTACTTGACACCGCGAGGGTGTATGAGACTCTGTGCTTTAAACAAAAAGAAAAAGCACCCACAAAGCAAAAAAACCCATTACATCAGGGGTGTGTCGAGGACAAACAAACCAAACTCCCAACCACCGTTTTGGTGGCGTAGGTATTAAACCCCTTAGAGCAGGACCCAGATCTCAACCACTTACAGTGGCGGAGGTAAGAAGCTAACAAATGAGAAGTCTCAAGAAGAAAAAAAAGGGATAATAAATTACGGTGCCACTAAGCAGTCCAGGGCTTCCTGTCTTGCTCTTCTACAAGTAGAAAGATAGTCGGCTAGGTTGCTCCAAAAAGACTTAGTGCCATTTCCATTCATAAAGGTTCTGAATGTGGAATCGCAGAATTCCACATTCCATACGGTTAAGTCGGTATCCTCATGGACATGCCTATAAATATCTGTAAACAGATTCTGGTAGCGGAGGCGAATATCATTATAAAAAGGGCACTCAAACATATGCATTTCATCCTGAGTTTTTGGAACCCACACATTTGACAGTGTCTCATTGAGCGAGGGATGTGTGCTCTATCCACCACCCTCATTCTTTCTGTGTTCAGCCAATGGGAACCCATTCTAAACTGTGCTATAGAACGAATCTGATCCTGCTTATGTAAGGCGGATGTAAAGGGAATCAAGCCATTCTCATCATTGCTGTTGGCTGCGAACCATTTTTGGTATCGGAGGCGTTTAAAGCCAACCCTTCTCTCATCGGGGATGTCTCTAACTGCATTGGTGTCACTTGGGTACTTAAACCTCCATGACTCAAAAACTTCAGACATAATACCTTCGACATCGACAGCCTCCAAAATGTTGATGTTTTTACTGGATCCTAGCTTGTGGAGAGCACAACGCAAGTCATGAACCCAGCCAGTGTAACCTCCCCCCAGCTAGCGTAACCTCCCCTCTGATGTCGATCGTGCTTGTCCGTCAAGGACTTGCCACGAGCGGCGACAATCTTCCTCGTTTCGTCCAATTGCAGATAGCGGAACAAATCCTCCATTGTTTCGAACACAGTGCCCGACTCGCGCCGAGAGTGTGCACCGGCGCGGAGTTCATCGGAGAGTCCCGTGCGAAACAAGTTTAACTTTTCGCGCTCGGTGAGCTCGGGGACTTTGCAAAATTCAGACTTGATGGCGTGGTAATAATTCTGCAAGGAGCGCTTATCTTGACGGAAGCCACCTTCGTGTAGTTTGGTGAGAGCAACGTGTGATTCCGTTAATAGCTCGGGCAGGAGGAGCGCCTCCGCCCATGCGACGATTCCCATGAAATCTAACCCGTCCAACTCATCGCTAGCCCATGCCTCGTCGTAAGAGATGCGGAGTTGGCCCGTAAAAGCGCCCGACAGGTGTGGAACAATGCGCTCGAACGAACCAAGGTACCCGTCGGTGAACTGGAGCTCCATGATCGTGACCATATTGAATACCCATCGGCGCAACTGAGCCCTAGTGCATCTGTCCGACAGTTTGTGTTCAATGAGGCGTAGTTCCTTTCTCATTTCGGTAACACGCTTGGCGAACCCAGTGTCGTGATCAGAGTGACGAGTGGCGCGGTTATCGGGAGGAGGGGTGATTGGCGGTAGCGAGACGGGCTCACCTGGCGGGCCTGCCGGGGCCAGGTGTGTGCCCTCGCGAATCTGTCGCGTCGGAGAAGGGGCGTCTGCGGGCAGCGTAGCTGCGCGCTTTGCACGAGGGCGAACAGCGGCCGGGGAAGCCACCGTAGGTACTGCGGGCGTCGTTGGGTGCTTGGGCTGCGTAGCCCGAGGAGCGCGATTAGAGGTCGGGTCGACAGGTGGAACCTGGAGGGGCGAACCTGGGGAATCGGCTAAGTCGTGGCCCGATGACGAGTGGTCGGAGACCGAAAAGGGGCCGTCGGGTGGTGAGTGAGCGGCGGTAGGTGCTGTCGGCGGGGAAGGGGTAGCGCCCCCCGCGGGATCGAACTGCGTTGCATTTTGCCAGTAAGGCCACCCGAAGGGGCATAGACGTCGGGGAGGCGAAAGGGTTCTGGCTGAAACGCCGGGGCTACCTGAGCGACAGCTAGTTTATCAAACAACCCTGAATTCCCCGCAACCCGCACCTGCCTGTCAGGTGCACGAGGCAGCGTCTCATCCCTCTTGTCGTCATTGGCCTCCGCCGCCGGGTAGTGGGCCTTCAGCTTAGTGCCCTTGAGGGCGGCGTCCTTGTCGGCAATGTCTTTGATGTTCAAAGGCATCATTTCCATCCACTTCTGCTTTCGCATCTTGGACGCCGTGTACAAACGGGTCATGCTGTCGCGGAGATCATCGACCGCTTGCAGCGCATCCACGATGTTCTCAGGATCGCATTCAAGGAGGAGGCTGTCAGCGTACGCGTTCATATGCACCGCCAACTTGGCGTCGGCATACGGCGCTACAGGGTGGTCAGCGGAGTGGTAATGGATAAGACCGTCTGACTTCGCAGCCTTGGCAAAGGTGGGCGACGCCTTGATCTCGCGGCCGCGCTGAAACGCCAGCTTGCGCGCAGCGATGGCCTCCTGAGCGACAGTGTCGTCCTCGCGAGCGGCCTGAGGAAGCGCATGCTTGCGCCCCACAGTCCTGCCGTTCCCACACCCAACGTCGCGGGCCCCGCTGGACGAACCGCCAGGGTCCTCAGTGTCCATCGGCACAGTCTCGTTGCGCGCCACAGTAGCTTGGCTCGCCGCGATCATGGCCATGACATCAGCCATGGTAATTGCGGCGGGAGATGCAGCCGCGGGAGCAGTCATTGGGCGCTTGCCATAGGCGACGTTCTCGCGGGTCAGCTGCGTGACGACCTCCGTCAAGCGAGCGTTTTCCGCGAGAGCGGGGGCGAGCGCTGCTTGAGATCGAGCAAGGTCGCCTTTAGCAGCTTCGAGCTCGGACTCCTTAGTCGATAGCTCGATGCACAACAAATCCATGGCGGACCTTGAGGTCGCCGTGGCTTCAGTGAAAGCGGCCTGGAGGTCGGACATCCCCTTGCGACTCTGAGCCAGAGCCTTGCCGAGTAGGTAGTGGCTGTTCAACAGCTCTTGCCTCTCGGTAGGATCACCATTGGCCAATGCGGCCTCGGTAGCCGTGCTGGAGACGGCGAGGCGCTGCGTGAGGTCAGCAACTTCGGCGTCCTTAGCGGCTATCTTCGCCACAAACTGCTCGGTAAGGGCCAAGTTGGCGATGGAGGCCTGGTTGAGCTGCGCGCGGAGTTGTCCAATTTGCTCCGCCGCGATCAGGTGGTCACCCATGTGCTGATGACGCCTGCGCTCCGCGCCCGCTTCATAGCGAGCGCTGAGCTCCTCGAGGGAAGGCTCAGCCAGCGGCGTCGGCGTCGGCGTCGGCGTCGGGGCCATGCCCGCGCGCGGAGGCGGGGCAGCGGGCGGGGCACCCGAGGGTGCCGCCAGACCATTGAGGCCGTCAACCAGCGGTTGCAGCGTACCCACTGACACAGAGGGCCGCGCTTCAGCGGATGCGGACTCCTCCAGCGTAGCACCGAGCTCAGTGTCGGGCTCAGTGTCAGAAGACCCCATTCCTTCGGGATTGGTTTCGACCACTGACATCGTAGGCTGGTCAGCCGCGTCGTCGGTTACCTTGGTGGATTTGTGGGATGCCATTCTGCACAGGCAACAGAACAAGTCAGTAGGCTGGACAGGAATGAGTGGTGGGCGAGAGAGGGAGAATTACTCGCAACTTTAGGATGCCAAAATTCACCTGCCACAGGGACTACTAAATTTTGCGAGCGTAACGAGCTGATAATGCCTCAAGCGTAACTGTATATGACGCGTCCGTCCAGAATACGATGAGGGATAAAAGCACTGTAAAGGCACGAATCACAGGGAAACCAGGAAGGACAATCGACAAACCGAATTGCGCGACAGGATGAGCAAACGTGCAGGCGGAAAGCAACGAAGATGATGCAGCAAGCAGGAAGAGTCGCAGGGCAGGCTCGTGAAGTACGCTAATTAAAGCAAGTACGGCCTAGGTGGCCAAAGGAGCCAATGCTGCCCAATAGATCAAACCCCGCTCCAGATGCTCGGGAAAGGAGCTTTAGAAGCTATGACCAAAAGGACAGGACGTGAATGCAAGAATCGAGAGCGTAGGCCATACAGGGGTCGGCAGGCTAGGAAAAGATGCCCATGCAAGACAGGTTGCAGGCGGCCTAGGGCGTGTCGAGCCTGACAGGACAGTTAACTGCGAGAGCCTAACAGGCGCTACGTGTACTCAAAGCTTACAGGTAAGAGCAGGAACAACGAACCGAAAATGCCAGAAAGCCGACAGGACGTCCTGGCGAGTGCGATTAAAGTCGAAGAAAAAATCGTATGCGTGCGTATGTGTATGCGTGAGGTCCCTAAGGAACGAAACCAGCTCGGCTACCAGTGTAACAGCTCAGGATGCACTCAGCAGCCTGGGGAGTTAAGCTAGGGGAACAGCCTATATGATGTATGTTTATGTGTAGTCGATATGCGTAAGCTTAGCAGAACAGTAGGGTGTTACCTAAGTATGGGATGTAGAGTTGATCGGGAAGAACGTCTTCGTGAAGGAGTAGAAGGGTTCGTCCCGAGTAGCTCGTGTCTATGTACGCAACGTGTGCGTTGTGAGAGATGAGGCAGTACATGGGTATGGTACTGTATCATGTGCGTTCGTCACGTGGCTTTACGGGTAAGGTGTACCCGTATGCCTTGCTGGAAGGCCAGAGTACCCGTGAAGGGTTCTGTACCGTTACATCACGTCACGTCACGTCACGTCACGTCACGTCACGTCACGTCACGTCACGTCACGTCACGTCACGTCACGTCACGTCACGTCACGTCACGTCACGTCACGTCACGTCACGTCCAACACGTCACGTCACGTCATGTCACGTCACGTCCAACACGTCACGTCACGTCATGTCACGTCACGTCCAACACGTCACGTCACGTCACGTCACGTCACGTCACGTCACGTCACGTCACGTCACGTCACGTCACGTCACGTCACGTCACGTCACGTCACGTCACGTCACGTCACGTCACGTCACGTCACGTCACGTCACGTCACGTCACGTCACGTCACGTCACGTCACGTCACGTCACGTCACGTCACGTCACGTCACGTCACGTCACGTCACGTCACGTCACGTCACGTCACGTCACGTCACGTCACGTCACGTCACGTCACGTCACGTCACGTCACGTCACGTCACGTCACGTCACGTCACGTCACGTCACGTCACGTCACGTCACGTCACGTCACGTCACGTCACGTCACGTCACGTCACGTCACGTCACGTCACGTCACGTCACGTCACGTCACGTCACGTCACGTCACGTCACGTCACGTCACGTCACGTCACGTCACGTCACGTCACGTCACGTCACGTCACGTCACGTCACGTCACGTCACGTCACGTCACGTCACGTCACGTCACGTCACGTCACGTCACGTCACGTCACGGTCACGTCACGTCACGTCACGTCACGTCACTCACGTCACGTCACGTCACGTCACGTCACGTCACGTCACGTCACGTCACGTCACGTCACGTCACGTCACCGTCACGTCACGTCACGTCACGTCACGTCACGTCACGTCACGTCACGTCACGTCACGTCACGTCACGTCACGTCACGTCACGTCACGTCACGTCACGTCACGTCACGTCACGTCACGTCACGTCACGTCACGTCACGTCACGTCACGTCACGTCACGTCACGTCACGTCACGTCACGCACGTCACGTCACGTCACGTCACGTCACGTCACGTCACGTCACGTACTCACGTCACGTCCGACACGGGAAGAACGTCTTCGTGAAGGAGTAGAAGGGTTCGTCCCGAGTAGCTCGTGTCTATGTACGCAACGTGTGGCGTTGTGAGAGATGAGGCAGTACATGGGTATGGTACTGTATCATGTGCGTTCGTCACGTGGCTTTACGGGTAAGGTGTACCCGTATGCCTTGCTGGAAGGCCAGAGTACCCGTGAAGGGTTTCTGTACCGTTACAATCACGTCACGTCACGTCACGTCCACGTCACCGTCACCCGTCACGTCACGTCAATTCAGGTCGCGTCACGTCACGTCACGTCACGTCACGTCACGTCACCACGTCACGTCACGTCACGTCACTCAACACGTCACGTCACGTCATGTCACTCACGTCCACACGTCCGTCACGTCACGTCACGTCACGTCACATGTCACGTCACGTCACGTCACGTCACGTCACGTCACGTCACGTCACGTCACGTCACGTCACGATCACGTCACGTCACGTCACGTCACGTCACGTCACGTCACGTCATATGTCACGTCACGTCACGTCCACGTCACCACGTCACGTCACGTCACGTCACGTCACGTTCACGTCACGTCACGTCACGTCACGTCACGTCACGTCACGTCAACGTCACGTCACGTCACGTCACGTCACGTCACGTCACGTCACGTCACGTCACGTCACGTCACATCACGTCACGTCACGTCACGTCACGTCACATCACTCAGTCACGTCACGTCACGTCAACGTCCGTCACGTCACGTCACGTCTCACGTCACGTCCACGTCACGTCACGTCACGTCACGTCCACTGTCACGTCACGTCACGTCACGTCACGTCACGTCCACATGTCACGTCACGTCACGTCATGTCACGTCACGTCACGTCACGTCACGTCACGTCACGTCACGTCACGTCACGTCACGTCACGTCACGTCACGTCACGTCACGTCACGTCACGTCATGTCACGTCACGTCACGTCACGTCACGTCACGTCACGTCACGTCACGTCACGTCACGTCACGTCACGACACGGGAAGAACGTCTTCGTGAAGGAGTAGAAGGGTTCGTCCCGAGTAGCTCGTGTCTATGTACGCAACGTGTGCGTTGTGAGAGATGAGGCAGTACATGGGTATGGTACTGTATCATGTGCGTTCGTCACGTGGCTTTACGGGTAAGGTGTACCCGTATGCCTTGCTGGAAGGCCAGAGTACCCGTGAAGGGTTCTGTACCGTTACACTCCCCCCCCTCCAGAAGAGATGCGGACCCCGCATCTGATCGTAAGGAAGTGGGATGTGAATACCAGTCGTAGTCGTATGTGCCGTGCTCAAAATATACTTGATGAATCAAGTTGGTTTCGGAGAGAACCATTTAACATCCCTTTTGAGTACTCCGGGAAAGATTACTTTATAAATAAAGCAATCTAACCGCCGTGTCGTATGCGTCGAGTGCGATGGGTTGGTGATGGGCCCGTTTTTTTGACGTACGTCAGGACATAACGGGCGTAACACGTGATTTCCATGCATCGACGACGTGAGGCGCACTTTTCTTGACCGCTTTGGCGAGTTCCCAAGTGTCTTGCTCAATACCGAAGTCTTGCCATCGGACCAAGTATTCGAGACGCCGTTTGCTGGAAGTGCCTATGACACGCGATTTCTCGCGCATGATGCATTGGATATTCCAAATCGGAGCGCCGTCGGAGTCAAACTCCAGCGGTTGTCCAACATGGACAACGCCATCGGAGCGCCAATGCTTTATCAAACCTAACGTGAAACACGGGTGGATACGCATCATCTTGGGCAAAGCCAAGCGGCACGCCGTGACTTGCCGGACGACTCCGGTGACCTCGTCGCGTGGACCAATGCATTCCGTAATCGTATAGGGGCCAACAAAACGAGGCGTAAATTTTGGTTTACCCGTTGCTTTGAACTTCATATTGCGGGTGGACAAGAGAACTTTATCCCCAAGGTTGAAGAAAACCTCCGTTCGTCGCTTATCGTAATGGGCTTTCTGCCGATCTTGAGCGGCTTGCATGCATGCCTTGCATTGATCTTGTCGTTCAATGTGATTGGCCCACCAATTTTTGGCAGCCGGACATTTCGATTCGACCTCCGCTTTAAGCGGCGTCGTAGGGTCGTAACCAAGGTACGCCCGAAAAGGGGTGTTCTGAATGGACTCTTGGTAGGAATTGTTGATTTCAAATTCCACCAGCGCCAAGGACTTATCCCAATCGTCGTGGTATGGCCCCACGTAGTGGCGAATCATGTCCTCGATGACTCGGTTCATGCGTTCCGTCTGACCGTCAGTTTGAGGATGAAACGCAGTCGAAAACGCTTGTCGCGTGCCCATTAATCGATGGAGAGCCACGCCGAAATGTCCGGTGAATCGCGCATCGCGATCACTCAGGAGTTTCTTTGGGATACCATGATAGCGGATGACACGATTCAGGTATAGGGAAGCGAATTCCTCTGCGTTTATCGTAGTATGACAAGGTTCGACATGTCTTTTTTTCGACAGTTTGTCGACGAATACCGCGATGGCATCATGGCCAGAAGACGTAGGCGGGAGCGCCGTGATGAGGTCCGTGGAGACACACTCCCAGAATTTCTCAGGAATTTCCACGGGAACCATGGTACCGTTAGGCTTTGCGTTTCCGGGCTTGTTCGTTTGGCACTTATGGCATTGTTGGACGAAGGCAGTAACATCTGCCGTGACTTTGGCCCAAGTAAAAGTGCGGGTGACCAACTCCAATGTCTTGGTTCGACCGCAATGGCCCATGTACATAGGGTCGTGAGCTTCGCGGATAATGTCCAGGCGAAGGGCTGCGTCAAGGGGGACACACAAAAACTCGCGTCCGTACTTGTTCTTCTTGAACCAGTAACCGTTCCTGGAAAACTTATCGCGGAGGCGCTTGCAGCCCGGCGTGAAGTTCGAGTCTCGTTTGTATCCAGCCAAAATTCGATCCATGATGGACGAAGAGGAGGGAGTCGACGCAGCGGGCGTATGCCGACTGCGTCGTCGCGTTTCCTTGACCGGAACCGAAGGTACGGGGAGGACAGTCGGTGGGCGGGGAAGGATATCCACGACCGCGGGACCGACTGCAATAGGGCGCTGCTTTCTCGATCGAGGCCTGCATTCGCTGACCAAGAGAGAGAAAACTAACAGCTGGTGCGCAACCGCGACGTCGGCGGGGGCAGAGAGGCTAGGATTGCGACTGACCGGGTCTGCCATATTATTGCGACCCGCGCGATATTCCCAAGTATAGCTGAAGGGCGCCAGGTCCTCCTGCCATCGGCCCATGCGTCGTGAAAGGACCGCCTTGGTGTCAAAATACGTGAGCGGATTGTGATCAGTGACCAATGTCATGTGGGAACCTTCGAGGTAGCATCGCCACTCGGTCAACGCGTGAACGATTGCTAGCATCTCTTGTTCCGTCGTAGTAGAGTTCAGCTCCGCTGGGATATACTTCTTGCTGGCGAAGGCGATGGGGTGTTTATCTTGCAAGAGCACCGCGCCGGTACCGAGCAAAGATGCGTCGGTAATGACTTCGAAAGGTTTGCTGAAATCCGGCAGCGCGAGGACTGGAGCGGATAGCAAAGCTTCCTTGAGGCCTTTGAATGAGACGAGATGTTCTTCTTTGAACAAGGAGCCTAGTTCACCCTTGATGTTAGACAAGGTTTGAAGCGGGGCAGCGAGAGACGAATAGCCTTGGATAAATTTGCGAAATAATTGCACAAACCGAGGAATGAGCCGATCTCTCTCGCCGTTTTCGGATTAGGCCAGTCACGGACTGTGCTAACCTTGCGTGGATCAACTTTAATTCCGTCGCGTCCAATGTAATGACCCAGGAATTTAACTTCCGTTTTGTTGAAGGAACATTTGGAGAGTTTCACGTAGAATTCGTTGTCCTGGAGGACCTTGAGAACCGTGGCCAAGTTGGCTAAGTGCTCCGCCGGAGTGCGTCCGTAAACCAAGATATCGTCTAAATAGACCACGACGAACTTGTGCAAGTAGGGCGCGAATATTTGGTTCATGACCGCTTGGAATGTGGCCGGCGCGTTTGCCAAACCCATCCCAAGGACTTAAATTCAAACTGACCCATTGGGGTAGTGAACGCAGTCTTCGGCGCGTCCTCGTCCGAAATTCGTATTTGGTAATAACCAGACGTGAGGTCTAGGGAACTGAACAAAGTAGCTTCACCTAGACGATCAATGGTCTCATCGATACGGGGAAGGGGATACCTATTTTAATCGTGATGTTGTTGAGTGCTCGCCAATCGCAAACAACACGGTATCCTGTTCCACCCGGTTTCGCTATGATCATAATTGGCGCACCGTACGGGGACGAGCTCGGGGGCGATGAATCCTTGCTGCAACAGGTCAGAGACGTATTCCTCACATAGTAAAGTCTCGGCTGGACTCATGCGACGATTTCTGCGATATGGTGCGTAAGCATTGTCTTGCGTTTTGATGACGTGAGGTATAACTCGATGGTTAGGAGTCCCCATAGGCAAATTGTTGAAGACTTTGCGATACTGCCATAGGAGAGCGCGCAGGTCGTTGGCCGAGATGAGTGTTTTATCATCGTGGTCCCGTATGTTGTCGCGGATCCAATTTTCGAAATCCATGCTTGCCACCGGGGGACCAGGTAAAGGCCCGTCGGAAGGCAATAATTTTGTCAGCAATTTCGCCCGTTCATCGGCAGTTACGTTAGACGCCGGTAAATCCGCTCGGGATTCGCGGACATTGACCATGACATGGTTAGCGCCAGCTTTCAAAAGCTTTGCTGCCTTGCGACCAGTAATGACTGGGTCGTCAGTCGACTTGCCCGAAAGTGCCATAGTGAAGAAGGAATGAGCCGTTTTGTCCCGCTGCCTGTTTATAGGTGTCAAACAGCAGCCGTACCGTTTGAGCGACAATGTCATGCGATCGTAGTCTAGGACGGCCTTTTCGTCGCGCATCCAGTCGGATCCGAGGATTAGGTCTAATCCTCCGGGAAGTTTGTCGACGACATGGGCGAACACTTTGCCCACATATCGTTGTATGTGTATAGGGAGCGAGACCGTCCCGCGGATTTTGATAATCCCGTCGTTAGCGCAAGTGAATCCGTCGCGTTCGTTTTCCCAAGGGCGGATGTGCAAACCGAGATCCTCAGCCGTTTGCTTTCCATAAGACAACCTGTCGCGCCGGAGTCTGCCAATGTGAGTAATTGCTTCGCTCCTGATCGGGCGTTGAATAGCATATCGGGGGCAGCAGCGGAGTTGACTTCGTATACCCGATTGGCTCGCGTCATGAGCACGGGGGAAGAATTCGTATTTCGTTGCGCGTGATTGCGACGGAACACTTCGTTGACCGTCTAACAGGGATTTGTTTTACGCGAACTTTGGGATCCAATGCCTCCGACCACCAGTGTTTTTTTTGACGGGTTTCAACCGGACTGGGGATGCCCTCCTCAGGTGCGGGGCCAAAGTATACTGCCTTGGTCACGTCGTTGATCGCATGCCAATCCTTTTTGATTTGGACGGCCCGTTCGGAGTCGGGGGGGTCATACCATACTTGGATGGCGACCTTATTCGAAGGTGACCCCTTGGGGCGGGGTTTCATATGGTGATCGCACGATTGCTACTCCTTGAACAACTCCATACCTTGTAGGAGACTGGATACATGTTTATCGTTACTTGCGTTTTTCGGGAGGATGAACATACCGGATGTGTCGAAGGGTGCATCGTTTTTGCATTCCCAATAGTGTTCTAACACCGACACGACGTCTTCCGGAATGGGGTGAGCGTATATGAACTCGTTTGCGATGGAGACACGCATGCCAAACTCCGTAGAGAACTTCAGTGGACAAGGGGACGACAAGGTATTAGTAGAAGTTACATCAATGGTTGGGGTTAAGCCCAAGTTAGAAAAACAGTTCCTCTTGAACTTGTAACAAGAGCTCAAGTGGCTCGACTACTACTACTTTATCGCCGCTAAGTACACGATCTAGGGTTGTCAATACCTGACCGGCCGATTCCTATTCCCAAATCGGGATGGGACCGTTGCCATCAAGGGCCCAGTCGGGACACGTAGTCTCATTGAGGGCCGGCCAGTTAGGCAAGTCCCGCGTGCGGCAGCGTCCGTCAGCATTCAGCGACCGCACACATGTCCTCATGTAGCGGAAGCAGAAGAAGCAGCGAGCACCATTCTGAAGCCAGATGGTCTGCCCGACGCTGACCGATTTGTTCATATGCATGGCGTTCTGGGGGTCTTGACCCAAAAAGTCGGGGGTCCGCGGCCCGCTGGGCTGTGAACGGCCCCGACCAGCACCCTGTCCGTATCCTCCGCGACCACCACGGCCCGCGCCGCGGCTAATAGAGCCTTTCCCGAACGTGCGATCAGCACCTTGCAAACTGAGGACCTGCGGCCTTGGCAATCCACCCAGCTTGCCGTTGTGCGCCGGCTGACGTCGCACTACGTCCTCCACCACCTCTGGCCACCGGCCGGGTTGCGACTACTGTTTGGCGCCAGCTTGGGGCTCTTGGCTGGGCGAGAGTTCATCTCCCCGCCGTTCGTCGGTGGCTACTCCCTGCGAAGAGAAAGAATCAGGGTCAGAATCGGAGGGGGGTGAGTCGGTAAGCTGGACGCGATTGAATGCAAGGTCCTTACCCGGGTAATTAGTATCCGCGGGGCGCTTGAATGGGTACCTCGACTTTTGGTTAGCGTAACCTCCCCTCTGATGTCGATCGTGCTTGTCCGTCAAGGACTTGCCACGAGCGGCGACAATCTTCCTCGTTTCGTCCAATTGCAGATAGCGGAACAAATCCTCCATTGTTTTGAACACAGTGCCCGACTCGCGCCGAGAGTGTGCACCGGCGCGGAGTTCATCGGAGAGTCCCGTGCGAAACAAGTTTAACTTTTCGCGCTCGGTGAGCTCGGGGACTTTGCGAAATTCAGACTTGATGGCGTGGTAATAATTCTGCAAGGAGCGCTTATCTTGACGGAAGCCACCTTCGTGTAGTTTGGTGAGAGCAACGTGTGATTCCGTTAATAGCTCGGGCAGGAGGAGCGCCTCCGCCCATGCGACGATTCCCATGAAATCTAACCCGTCCAACTCATCGCTAGCCCATGCCTCGTCGTAAGAGATGCGGAGTTGGCCCGTAAAAGCGCCCGACAGGTGTGGAACAATGCGCTCGAACGAACCAAGGTACCCGTCGGTGAACTGGAGCTCCATGATCGTGACCATATTGAATACCCATCGGCGCAACTGAGCCCTAGTGCATCTGTCCGACAGTTTGTGTTCAATGAGGCGTAGTTCCTTTCTCATTTCGGTAACACGCTTGGCGAACCCAGTGTCGTGATCAGAGTGACGAGTGGCGCGGTTATCGGGAGGAGGGGTGATTGGCGGTAGCGAGACGGGCTCACCTGGCGGGCCTGCCGGGGCCAGGTGTGTGCCCTCGCGAATCTGTCGCGTCGGAGAAGGGGCGTCTGCGGGCAGCGTAGCTGCGCGCTTTGCACGAGGGCGAACAGCGGCCGGGGAAGCCACCGTAGGTACTGCGGGCGTCGTTGGGTGCTTGGGCTGCGTAGCCCGAGGAGCGCGATTAGAGGTCGGGTCGACAGGTGGAACCTGGAGGGGCGAACCTGGGAATCGGCTAAGTCGTGGCCCGATGACGAGTGGTCGGAGACCGAAAAGGGGCCGTCGGGTGGTGAGTGAGCGGCGGTAGGTGCTGTCGGCGGGGAAGGGGTAGCGCCCCCCCGCGGGATCGAACTGCGTTGCATTTTGCCAGTAAGGCCACCCGAAGGGGCATAGACGTCGGGGAGGCGAAAGGGTTCTGGCTGAAACGCCGGGGCTACCTGAGCGACAGCTAGTTTATCAAACAACCCTGAATTCCCCGCAACCCGCACCTGCCTGTCAGGTGCACGAGGCAGCGTCTCATCCCTCTTGTCGTCATTGGCCTCCGCCGCCGGGTAGTGGGCCTTCAGCTTAGTGCCCTTGAGGGCGGCGTCCTTGTCGGCAATGTCTTTGATGTTCAAAGGCATCATTTCCATCCACTTCTGCTTTCGCATCTTGGACGCCGTGTACAAACGGGTCATGCTGTCGCGGAGATCATCGACCGCTTGCAGCGCATCCACGATGTTCTCAGGATCGCATTCAAGGAGGAGGCTGTCAGCGTACGCGTTCATATGCTCCGCCAACTTGGCGTCGGCATACGGCGCTACAGGGTGGTCAGCGGAGTGGTAATGGATAAGACCGTCTGACTTCGCAGCCTTGGCAAAGGTGGGCGACGCCTTGATCTCGCGGCCGCGCTGAAACGCCAGCTTGCGCGCAGCGATGGCCTCCTGAGCGACAGTGTCGTCCTCGCGAGCGGCCTGAGGAAGCGCATGCTTGCGCCCCACAGTCCTGCCGTTCCCACACCCAACGTCGCGGGCCCCGCTGGACGAACCGCCAGGGTCCTCAGTGTCCATCGGCACAGTCTCGTTGCGCGCCACAGTAGCTTGGCTCGCCGCGATCATGGCCATGACATCAGCCATGGTAATTGCGGCGGGAGATGCAGCCGCGGGAGCAGTCATTGGGCGCTTGCCATAGGCGACGTTCTCGCGGGTCAGCTGCGTGACGACCTCCGTCAAGCGAGCGTTTTCCGCGAGAGCGGGGGGCGAGCGCTGCTTGAGATCGAGCAAGGTCGCCTTTAGCAGCTTCGAGCTCGGACTCCTTAGTCGATAGCTCGATGCACAACAAATCCATGGCGGACCTTGAGGTCGCCAGTGGCTTCAGTGAAAGCGGCCTGGAGGTCGGACATCCCCTTGCGACTCTGAGCCAGAGCCTTGCCGAGTAGGTAGTGGCTGTTCAACAGCTCTTGCCTCTCGGTAGGATCACCATTGGCCAATGCGGCCTCGGTAGCCGTGCTGGAGACGGCGAGGCGCTGCGTGAGGTCAGCAACTTCGGCGTCCTTAGCGGCTATCTTCGCCACAACTGCTCGGTAAGGGCCAAGTTGGCGATGGAGGCCTGGTTGAGCTGCGCGCGGAGTTGTCCAATTTGCTCCGCCGCGATCAGGTGGTTCACCCATGTGCTGATGACGCCTGCGCTCCGCGCCCGCTTCATAGCGAGCGCTGAGCTCCTCGAGGGAAGGCTCAGCCAGCGGCGTCGGCGTCGGCGTCGGCGTCGGGGCCATGCCCGCGCGCGGAGGCGGGGCAGCGGGCGGGCACCCGAGGGTGCCGCCAGACCATTGAGGCCGTCAACCAGCGGTTTGCAGCGTACCCACTGACACAGAGGGCCGCGCTTCAGCGGATGCGGACTCCTCCAGCGTAGCACCGAGCTCAGTGTCGGGCTCAGTGTCAGAAGACCCCATTCCTTCGGGATTGGTTTCGACCACTGACATCGTAGGCTGGTCAGCCGCGTCGTCGGTTACCTTGGTGGATTTGTGGGATGCCATTCTGCACAGGCAACAGAACAAGTCAGTAGGCTGGACAGGAATGAGTGGTGGGCGAGAGAGGGAGAATTACTCGCAACTTAGGATGCCAAAAATTCACCTGCCACAGGGACGAGCTAAATTTTGCGAGCGTAACGAGCTGATAATGCCTCAAGCGTAACTGTATATGACGCGTTCGTCCAGAATACGATGAGGGATAAAAGCACTGCAAAGGCACGAATCACAGGGAAACCAGGAAGGACAACGACGACCGAGTTGCACGACAGGATGAGCAAACGTGCAGGTGCAAAGCAACAAAAGATGATGCAGCAAGCAGGATGAGTCGCAGGACAGGCTCGTGAAGTACGCTAATTAAAGCAAGTACGGCCTAGGTGGCAAATGGAGCCGTTGCTGTCCAATTGATCAAACCCCGCTCAAGATGCTCGGGAATGGAGCTTAAGAAGCTATGACCAAAAGGTCAGGTCGTGAAAGCAAGAATCGAGAGCGTAGGCCATACAGGGTAAGGGCAGGCTAGGAAAAGATGCCCATGCAAGACAGGTCGCAGGCGGCCTAGGGCGTGTCGAGCTTAACAGGACAGTTCATTGCGAGAACCTAACAGGCCCTACGTGTACTCGAAGCCTACAGGGAAGAGCGGGAACAGCGAGCAGCAAATGCCAGAAAGATGACAGGATGTCCTGGCGGGTGCGATTAATTCGAAGAACAATTTGTATGCGTGCGTATGTGTATGCGTGAGGTCCCTAAGGAACGAAACCAGCTCCGCTACCAGTGTAACAGCTCAGGATGCACTTAGCAGCCTGGGGGGTTATTCTAGTGGAACAGTCTACGTGATGTATGTTTATGTGTAAGTCGATATGCGTAAGCTAGCAGAACAGTAGGGTGTTACCTAAGTAGGGGATGTAGAGTTGATCGGGTAGAACGTCTTCGTGGAAGGAGTAGAAGCGTTCGTCCCGAGTAGCTCGTGTCTATGTACGCAACGGGTGCGTTGTGAGAGATGCGGCAGTACATGGGTATGGTACTGTATCATGTGCGTTCGTCACGTGGCTTACGGGTAAGGTGTACCCGTATGCCTTGCTGGAAGGCCAGAGTACCCGTGAAGGGTTCTGTACCGTTACAGCAGAGAGGTTGGGGTTGCGACTGACCGGGTCAGCCATATTATTGCGACCCGCGCGATACTCCCAAGCAAGTATAGCTGAAGGGCGCGAGGTCCTCCTGCCAGCGACCCATGCGTCGCAAAAGGACCGCCTTGGTATCGAAGTATGTGAGCGGATTGTGGTCGGTGACCAACGTCATGTGGGAACCTTCTAGGTAGCACCGCCATTCGGTCAATGCGTGGACGATCGCTAACATTTCTTGTTCTGTAGTTGTATAGTTCAGCTCCGCTGGGATATACTTCTTGCTTGCGAAGGCGATGGGGTGTTTATCTTGTAAGAGCACCGCGCCCGTACCGAGTAATGATGCGTCAGTAATGACTTCGAAAGGTTTGCTAAAATCCGGAAGTGCGAGGACTGGGGCGGAAAGAAGGCTTTTTTGAGGCCTTCGAATGCTACGAGATGTTCATCTTTGAACAAGGGGCCAAGCTCACCCTTGATGTTAGACAAGGTCTGAAGAGGGGCGGCGAGGGACGAATAGCCTTGGATAAACTTGCGAAAATAATTGCACAAACCGAGGAATGAGCCGATCTGTTTCGCCGTTTTCGGAGTAGGCCAGTCAAGTGCTTTTTTGGATCAACCTTAATTCCGTCGCGTCCAATGTAATGACCGACGGATTTAACCTCAGTTTTGTTGAATGAACATTTGGAGAGTTTCGCGTAGAATTCGTTGTCCTGGAGGACCTGGAGAACCGTGGCCAAGTTGGCCAAGTGCTCCGCCGGAGTGCGTCCGTAAACCAAGATATCGTCTAAGTAGACCACGACAAACTTGTGCAAGTAGGGCGCGAATATTTGGTTCATGACCGCTTGGAATGTGGCCGGCGCGTTCGCCAAACCCATCCCAAGGACTTTAAATTCAAACTGACCCATCGGGGTAGTGAACGCAGTCTTTGGCGCGTCCTCGTCCGAAATTCGTATTTGGTAATAACCAGACGTGAGGTCAAGGGAACTGAACAAAGTAGCTCCACCTAGACGATCAATGGTCTCATCGATACGGGGAAGGGGATACCTATTTTTAATCGTGATGTTGTTGAGTGCTCGCCAATCGCAAACGACACGGTATTCCGTTCCACCCGGTGTCGCTATGATCATAATTGGCGCACCGTACGGGGACGAGCTCGGGGTGATGAATCCTTGTTGTAAAAGGTCGGAGACGTATTCTTCACATAGCAATGTCTCGGCTGGACTCATGCGACGATTCCTGCGATACGGGGCGTATGCATTGTCTGGCGTTTTGATGACGTGAGGTATGAGTCCCCATCGGCAAATTGTTGAAGACTTTGCGATATTTCCATAGAAGGGCGCGCAGATCGCTGGCCGAGATGAGCGTTTTATCGTCGTGGTCAAGGATGTTGTCGTGGATCCAATTTTCGAAATCCATGCTAGCCACTGGCGGACCAGGTAACGGTCCGTCGGACGGCAATAATTTCGTGAGCAATTTTGCTCTTTCATCAGCAGTGACATTTGACGCCGGTAACTCCGCCCGCGATTCGCGGACGTGGACCATGACGTGGTTAGCACCAGCCTTCAAAAGCTTTGCTGCTTTGCGACCCGTAATGACCGGGTCATCAGTTGACTTGCCCGATAGCGCTATGGTGAAGAAGGAATGAGCCGTTTCGTCCCGCTGCCTGTTAATAGGGGTTATACAGCAGCCGTACCGTTTGAGCGACATGGTCATGCGATCGTAATCGAGGACGGCCCTTTTGTCGCGCATCCAGTCAGATCCGAGGATTAAATATAATCCTCCAAGAAGTTTGTTGACGACATGGACAAACGCTTTGCCAACATATCGTTGTATGTGGATAGGGAGCGTGGCCGTCCCGCGGATTTTGATAATCCAGTCGTTAGCGCAAGTGAATCCGTCGCGTTCGTTTTCCCAAGGGTAGATGTGCAAACCGAGATCATCAGCCGTTTGCCTTTCCATAAGGCAACCTGTCGCGCCCGAATCCGCCAATGTCAGCAATTGTTTCGCGCCAGATCGGGCGTTTGAAAGCATATCGGGGGCTGTCGCGGAGTTGACTTTGTATACCCGATTGGCTCGCGTAGTGAGCACGGGGAAAGTGTTTGTATGTCGTGCGTGATTGCGACGGATGCACTTCGTTGACCGTCTGGCAGCAATTTGTTTTTTGCGAACTTTGGGATCCAATGCCTCCGACCACCAGTTTTGTAATCGACGGGTTTCAACCGGACTGGGGATGCCCTCCTCAGGTGCGGGGCCAAAGTATACTGCCTTGGTCGCGTCGTTGAGAGCGTGATCAGCACCTTGCAAGCTAAGGACCTGCGACCCTGGCGATCTACTTTGCTTGCAGGTCTGCGATCTGCTGCGTACGACGGGGTCCTCTCTACCTATTCGGCCTGTTTAGCTCCCCGAAGGGGCCAGCCAGAATGCGACTACTCGAGCGCATCAAAGGGCTACTTGTGGCGTGCGTCCAACTTTAGGCTTTTTGTCGGACGAGAATCCGATTGTCAGTCTCGTCTATAGATCGTAACGCCAGCGAAGCAGAAATGGCCATGTCGGAAGAAGGGTACCTAGTGCCTGCCAATCTCTGGGATCGATTCGTTGACCTGTGTACGTGTAGTGTAGCCCCCGCCTCGGTTGCCCGTCGTTGCTGCTGCGTTATATGGGACATGTCCAAGCTTGCAGATGATGGTATCGGAATACCGTCGACGAAAAGACTTGGGGTATGAACGTGTCGCTCCGACCCGTGCCAAATATTTTATATTTATTGGACACCGTAGGGCTCGGTTTATCGTGGAAGAGGGTTGGATGATTGCGGTAAAACAATGCATAGATCAAGAATACTTTATTGATCCTTGTATGTAGTCGGGTGAAACAACGGCGTTCCGGTACCTTCCGTCCCCACTGGGATGGCTCCTTAGATCGGGGCCGAAGTAGACTGCCTTGTTACGTTGATGATCGCACCTTGCAGCTGAGAACCCTCGACCCTCTGGGCGAGCCACTCTGCTTGAAGGTCTGCGGTCGGTTGCTATCCGCTAACGTCGGCTACCCCCTCGCCCTGTGTATCTTTCACCCCCAAAGGGACAGCAGCAGCCGGGGTAACTAACTAACTGAACTACCGTTGGCCGAAAGATTGGCCATTGTCGGCTGCGAGGTTCAACTCCTCTCGACCTCCTTCACACAGCTGTGGGCTCTGTGTCGACGAGAGTTGAACTCTTGCAACAGCGTCGATGGTTTCATTGCATGCCCGGCGAAAAAGAATCGAAGTCGGAGGGGGGGGTAACATATTTTTTTTGTTATTCCTGCCCGCTTTCCTCCTTCCTGACTGTCGCTGTGGGTCCGTCAGACATTGCCCTTTGCGCCGGCGTTCTGTTCTCGGCCCGCTTCGACCCCACATGCAGGTAGTGGAACTAATATGCCATCGTGTCGGACAACGTTCCCGCGTTTCTAGCGTTCCTAAGAGCCAACGGAGAAGCGTCGGAGACAAGCCCATCGAAGACATTCATCGTGGCTTGAGGTCGTCCGGTTGGGGACCTTGCGACACTCCGGCGTGAGTTGTATGTGAAGTAATCCTGCAGGGAGCGATAGTGCTGGCGCATGCCACATCTGTGTAGTCGGGGTAAGAGCGACGTGCGTTTTCCGAAAATATTTCCGCAAATATGCAATACGAAATATTCGAACACGTGGGATGTACAAGTGGAGAATTCGAATAGATGTCGAGCGTTAAAGAGCGTCTCGGAAAACCCCACGTCAACGAAACTATCCTAATCCAACCCCTACCCCATCGTGTTTGCTCGATGCACGATTCGTCCAAGGAGGAATGCGGTAGAGGACCGCTAAATTCAGCTGAGAAATAGGTTTATGCGAACCGGAACTTAGAGGACAGCGTCTCACGCATGACCATCGGCCCGCCGCGGCTTTTGCGCGGTGCCATTGTCCACCCTATTCTCGTCAAGGAGTCACAACCTGTGTGAAGTCGGAGATCCCGCTTGTGCAAATCCCGAAACGTGTCGTCGGTCCCTGTAGCGTGGGAGGGCGTCGTCAGGAGTATCCTTCCCGTGCGTGGCGGGGGTATTTTAACCCACGCGGTCGAACGTGAATCATTAATGGATGTCTGCCGCAGGTGACTGCATCGGCACAACAGTCGGTTCCACTCTGTCGTGTGAGAATATGGGGATGGCCTCGGGTCGCAAATCTGAGGAGCATGTGCATGGAATTGCGCGGCTAAGGCGGGCTATAACCTGGCAAAATTGCGGGGCTATGGCGGGCCATGACCTGGCGCGGCTAGACCTGGCGCGGCTAGACCTGGCGCTGCTAGACCTGGCTGGCCTGGCGCGGCCTTGCGTCGGCTAGACCTGGCGCGGCCAGACTGGCGCGCTAGACCTGGCGCAGCTAGACCTGGCGCGCTAGACCTGGCGCGGCTAGACCCGGGGCGGCGGGCTAGACCTGGCTGACCTGGCGCGGCTAGACCTGGCGCGGCTAGAAATTGCGCGGGCGTACGTCGTCCATGAACTGGCAAAATCTGTCAAGTGGAATGAAACTGGGTCGCTCGAATCTGGCCAGGCGTCAGAACACGCGTTGGACAACTTCTGAGTGCTGTGCCTGAAGTGGGCGCAGCACTGTGCAACGTGGGCTGAGGTTGGCCGTAAAAGGGCCACGCGGCTGCGGCCAGAGTCATCGGGCTGGATTAGCCCCCCTCGCTCGTTTGAAAGCATTCTCAATACGTCGAGGCTCCCTGGTCCTGGGGGGCGCGAAAGGCCATACTCAGGCCCGAGGGCCCTGGCGTCACTTTAAGTGGGGTCGGTGGCCGACGAGATTTGAGCGACATTTTTGGGAGCGCGTTTGAGAGTCATTTGAGCGACAACATTGCCTCCCTCCCTCAATTGGGGGGGATGCGTGGGGGCGTCGTCGGCATCGCGTCGGGGTGCTGTTGGCGCATGCACCCGAGGATGCAGCAAGACCGGCCAAGCGCGCGACCAAGGTCGCAGCTGCCGACGAAACGGAAGGCCCCCTCCGATTGGAGGCAGAACCGACCTGTTCCGCCGGAGCTCAGTGTCAGGTCGGTGTCTGACGACGCGATTCCCTCGGGATTGCGACGTCGTAGGCGACACACGACAGCGACAGCGACGTCGGAGGCTGCACAGCAGCGGCGTCGGAGGGGCAACGCCAGCGCCAGCGGCGTCGGGGGGCAACGCCAGCGCCCAGCGCCAGCGCCCAGAGGTGGGATCGCGATCGGCGCACCCCGAGGGTGCCGCCAGACCCGTGAAGCCCGCAACCAGAGGTTGCCAGCGTGCCCACTGAAACATTGGGGCCCCGCCGTCGACAGAGGCGGGCTCGTCCTGCGTCGCATTGAACTCCGTGTCGGGCTCAGTGTCGGACGACGCAATCTCTCAGGATTGGTGTCGACCACTGACGTCGTAGGCTGCTCAGCAGCGGCGTCGGTGCCCGGGGTTGCAATTCTGTGGGAAGGCCATTCTGCACAGGCAACGACACAAGTCAGTAGGCCGGACAGGGATGAGTGGTGGGCTAGAGAGGGGGATTTACTCGCAACTCTAGGAAAGCCAAAATATTCACCTGCCACAGGGACTAGTAAATTTTGCGAGCGTAACGAGCTGATAATGCCTCAAGCGTAACTGTGAGTGACACGTTCCGTCCAGCATACGATGAGGGAGATTAGCACTGCGAAGGCACGGAACCACAGGGCAAGCAAGGAAGTACACCGACGAATCGAATTGGCGCGACAGAATGAGCAAGATAAGCAGGTGGACAGCACGAGTAATGATTGCAGCAAGCAGTGGAGAGCCGCAGGACAGGCTCGCGAAGTACCTAATTAAAGCAAGTACGGCCGAGGTGGCAATTGGAGCCGATGCTGCACTATCGATCAATCCGCGAGGGAGATGCTCGTGAATAGAGCGTTAGAAGCTATGACCAAAAGGACAGGACGTGAATGCAAGAATCGAGAGCGTAGGCCATACAGGGGCAGGGCAGGCTAGGAAAAGATGCCCATGCAAGACAGGTCGCAGACGGCCTAGGGCGTGTTGAGCCTAACAGGACCGTTCACTACGAGAACCGAACAGGCGCTACGTGTACTCGTAGCCACAGGGAAGAGCAGGAAAAAAGAGCAGCAATTGCCAGAAAACAGACAGGATGTCCTGGCGGGTGCGATAAATTCGGAGAAAACTTCGTATGCGTGCGTATGTGTATGCGTGAGGTCCCTAAGGAACGAAACCAGCTCCGCTACCAGTGTAACAGCTCAGGATGCACTTAGCAGCTTGAGGGGTTAGTCTAGTGTAAGAGGCTACGTGATGTATGTTTATGTGTAAGTCAATATGCGTAAGCTAGCAGAACAGTAAGGGGGTTACCTAGGTAGGGGATGTAGAGTTCCTTGGAAAGAACGTCTTCGTGGTAGGAGTAGAAGGGTTCGTCCCGAGTAGCTCGTGTCTATGTATTCAACGTACGCGTTGAGAGCGATGAGGCAGTACATGGGTATGGTACTGTATCATGTGCGTTCGTCACGTGGCTTACGGGTACGGTGTACCCGTATGCCTTGCTGGACGGCCAGAGTACCCGTGAAGGGTTCTGTACCGTTACAGCCATTGTGTGCTTGGACTACAGCTGTGCCTGTGGAGGAGCACATACGTGGATGGGGATGTCCTGGGAAGAACACTGGTACTGGAGGAGAGAGAGGTGTGATTCTGATGAGTGCATGCTTGTTGTAGGTAAGGTGATGGATGGAATCAGAACTGAGTACCCAGTCATGTGCCATGGGTTGAGAGGGATAGAAACACATAATCGTAGTGCCAGATGGGTGCTCAGAGGTATCTGGATCAGAAGTTGCATTTTCATGGTCCTCACTACTGTGGGTGTTCTGCAGAGTGGGGGAGTTTCCTATCTCTGATGAGACAGTGTGAAGGACAGGGTCAGGCTCAGGAGTAGGGTCTTGGTCTTGTTGGTACCCACGCACTACATACTGTGGGTATTCTGCAGAGTGGGGGAGTTTCCTATCTCTGAGACAGTGTGAAGGACAGGATTATCAGCAGGATGGGGCAGGATACTGGAGATCTTACCCTCAATCATGGCGTCCCGCTCTTTTATCATGTCCTCTTTCCACTCTGGATACCATCCAGGTAGATGAGCATCCGGGTGGACAGGTGGCACCTTAGGTGCAGCAGATGCCTGGTCTTCAGGTTGATCAGATGATCCAGCATCCGGGTGGACAGGTGGCACCTTAGGTGCAGCAGATGCCTGGTCTGCAGGCTGATCAGATGATCCAGCAGGGTCATCCTCACCAATCCAGAATTCCTTGCCCGCTGATGAGGGGATACCAGTCGCAGTCGGCTGGTCTACAGGAATCGGCCTGGATGGGCCTGGAGGAGGTTGAGGTCGCTCTTTGTAGCGACCCTCTTGGATGTCCTTGAACCAGTTTGGGTCCTTCTCCAGGATTTTCTGCGCGCTCGCGCGGAGTTGGGCCTTGATTTTGGCGTCGTCCAAGGGGCAGAGGGCAAGAGGATCATTGGGACACAGGGGCATCTTCGGTGGTGGAGGGGGAGCATCCACGAATGGCGGTGGGGGTGGCGCATTCCGGTCAGAGGGGGACCTGGATGCCCGGCGGATGGGAAGTGCTGCATTGCGATGGATGGAGTGGCGGGAGAAGTTTAGAGATCTGAGGGTTGTGGGAATTGGAGTTTGGATAGGAGGATCTAGCATGAAACCTGATCCATACTCGGTTCTCAGGTAGCGCAAGGCAGATGCCGCATTGTTAGTACGGTCACGAAGAACAGCAGCGATGGATGAGTGGACTGGGTCGCAAATGTGGTCCATAGCAATAAAGTTGCTGATGGCAGTGATATTACTCTCGGGCGAGGTAAAATAGTGCATGCCGTCTTTCGGCTCTGAAAGCGGGATGAAGTCTCTGTCTCCATCAAGCACCGAGTGCCTGCAGATGTTGTCCAGCATTGGGCTGGTCATGTCCTTGTACCAGGTAGCAAAGGTTTCAAGTGTTCCCTTACCGTCGAACTTGGGGTAGTGCGGCGCGTCCATGGCGATGTTCCGGGGCAAGGCAAAGCACAAGTTGATGGGAAAGGCGGGATTAGGGAGTAGGAGATCTGAGTACGATACAACTCGAGATCTGGGGACGGGTATTTGAGGGGAAAGGGGTGGAGGGAGTTGCAAGCAACGGTATGGGGTACGAGGAGGGTTTGGGGAAGGAAGGGTTGGTGGGAGAGATCTTGAGAGATGATAGGTCAGGAGGTGGTTGAGAGACGGCTGAGGTTGCGTAAGCAACGGGACGTGGGAGATGGGAAGGGGGGTGGTGGGGGCGCAGTGGAGGTAGAGAGGGTTGTCAGGGGGGTGAGGGGGGGGGGGGGGGGGGGGGGGGGGGGGGGGGGGGTGGGGGGGGGGGGGGGGGGGGGGGGGGGGGGGGGGGGGGGGGGGGGGGGGGGGGGGGGGAGGGGGGGGGGGGGGGGGGGGTGGGGGTGGGGGGGGGTGGGGGGGGGGGGGGGGGGGGGGGGGGGGGGGGGGGGGGGGTGGGGGGGGGGGGGGGGGGGGGGGGGGGGGGGGGGGGGGGGGGGGGGGGGGGGGGGGGGGGGGGGGGGGGGGGGGGGGGGGGGGGGGGGGGGAGGGGGGGTGGGGGGGGGGGGGGGGGGGGGGGGGGGGGGGGGGGGGGGTGGGTGGGGGGGGGGGGGGGGGGGTGGGGGGGGGGGGGTTGGGGGGGGGGGGGGGTGGTGGGTGGGGTGGGTTGTGGGGGGGTGGGGGGGTGGGGGGGGGGGGGGGGGAGGGGGGGGGGGGGGGGGGGGGGGGGGGGGGGGTGTGTTGCTGACGACAGCTTGATGCGCAATGTAGCATATCAATCCGGTACGCGGATGATATACCGCACAAGAGTGGTGTCCCAGCGGGGAGGTTCTTGGCGGGGTTGAATAGCCTTACTACGCGATCCTTTCATTGATCACGCCGCGCTACAACAATCACAATGTTTCTTCACTTCGAATACCGTCAAGCAAGAAACAATCTAAAGCGAAGGGGACCGGAAACCTTGAGTCCGATAGTGCTAGCACAGAGACGAGGGGAAGAACCGGTAAGGATAAGATCGGTTACAGTTAGATAAGCAGTGGAAAAATCATGCGCTAGGAGGAAGTAACTGAGATTGCGCGGCACCTCAGGGTACCCAGGCATCAGAGGCCGTGCCATAGCTGGCAGCGGCATCGCAATACAGTGCCACAGCAGGGAGGTAGTCCTGTGCACTCTAAGTCACTCTAGGTGAGCCGGTGAAACCCGGTGAACAACACAAACAACATTAAAACGCAACGGCGTTGCTTACACGGCCGATTCGACAATGTCAAATACACGACCAACCTGCCCCACCCATCACACGCGCACGACAGTAGACGTGGCCGATGCGATAGCTCACAGCCTGGAACACGTGTCGTGTCGGATGCATCATGGACGCATCATCGCCGTGCCATGAAATTCATATCAGGCGTCCGGGAATCCACAATGACACGTCACACAGCCCACACAATAACAGCCTGGCCTACGGGTCCCGAACCGACTAGACCACCTTCGGCCGCAACGGCCGTTAGCACGCTGCCGCGACTGATAGGACTAACAGTCAGCGCACGGCACGCCAAGGTAACCCACGCCCACTGTTAGTGCTCAGTCCACTGTTAGTCCACTGTTAGTTCCTACTGTTAGTTCTAACATTACAGTTATCCCATATACTAGTAGCAGATTACTATGTATAGAAACACACCCTTACAGCGGTAGGGAACGGGCTTCTACTTTACCTGGACAAAGCTACCATGCATGGCGGTTGACAGCGACCCCGAACACTAAAGCGCACCCGTAAGGATTCGAACCCCGCACCTTCATCGATGTATAATGTATTAATGTAGGACTGTCTGGGTAACTACGCTTAGCTACGCATGGTGGGGTTCAAGGGGGTGGGGGACCACCCATCATTTTTTTTAACGGCGACGCGTCGCCACTGCGTCGCTCACCCGTCGAGGCTGGGCGTCGCATGGATTTGGCTAAACTAGTCAGAATTGGCCTTCCGTCGCCCACGGAGCTACGGAAGGCCATTGGCTATGTGTGAGGATACGATTGAGTGCAGAGCGTGCTCATATGCTGGCCATCCCTGCAAGATCAAAGCCAAGACTGACTCCTACAAGTCCCATATTGGGTAGAAGGTTCGCCTTAAGGCAGCAGGAGCTGTCCCCGAGGCTTCTCACAGATTTGCAGTAGTGGAGATGTACTTGAAGCACCAGCCGCACACTACAAAATCCGGTGGGCTACTCAACTTTTCTGAAATCAGGCTTGAGTAGCCCACCCGGCTACACAACCTTGCTTAGAAAAATCTGATATAAAAACACTGCCACCCATGGCAAATTCTCTGAACTCACCGAGGCAGCTATGGCAATGCCCCACAGTCCCACCCCCACCCATACAGCCATGGCAGTGCCCCACCCCCACCCCCACACAGCCATGGTAGCGCCCCATCTCAAGCATGCCCTCATGGCCGAACCCCACCCCCATCTATACAGCCATGGCAGTGCCCCATCCCTCCCCCCCACAGCCATGGTAGCGCCCCATCCCACGCATACCCTCATGGCAGAAGCCCATCCCCACCCATACAGCCATGGCAGTGCCCCACCCCCACCCCCACACAGCCATGGTAGCGCCCCATCTCAAGCATACCCTCATGGCCGAACCCCACCCCCCATCTAACGCCATGGTAGTGCCCCACCCCCTCCCCCACGCAGCCATGGTAGCGCCCCATCCCACGCATAACCTCAGGGTAGAACCCCACCCCCGCCCAGACAGCCATGGCAGTGCCCCAACCCCACCCCCATACAGCCATGGCAGTACCCCACTCCCACCCCCATACAGCCATGGTAGTGCTCCACACCCACCCGTACAGCCATGGTAGTGCCCCACCCCCACCCAGACCACCATGGTAGTAGCCCACACCAACCCGTCAGCCATGGTAGTGCATCAGCCCCACCCATAGAACCATGGCAGTGCACCAGCCCCACCCATACAGACATGGCAGTGCCTCAACCCCTCCCATACCCCCATGGCAGTGTACCAGCCCCACCCATACAGCCATGGAAGTGCCCCACACCCACCTATGTAGCCATGGTAGTACCCCACCCCCACCCCCACCCCCATGGAAGCTCCACAACATCCTCTTGCTCTCATACATCATCTTCATAATGCGAAGCTGAAGTCAGATTGCTATTCTTCGGCACATATCCGTGGTTGGACGTCACAAATCACAGGCCAAACCTGTACCGGGGTAAAGGAAACAGCCCTCGCAGGCCCAGCCATATGGCATCTATCAAGCGCCCTCCCAAACGAGTGCCCAAAGAGTTCTTAAATTCGAGATTTATCGAGCGGTGTAAATGAGAAGCAGATTGGTGCAGCGAAGAAAAAGTTACGAGGGGCTGTGTGCTTCGCATTAACCAGGTTGGAGTTCATAAGGGGCTGAAACCATGTTGAAATTCGGGACCATGTCGAAAATTCAAATTTATTTCAAGAAAATTCAACCACACCGGGGCCCTCCCATTCTGACGCAGCCCACCGGGTGCCCGTTTGATCTGGCCCAGGCTGCCTTCACCAGCATTTCACCAGTTGTTCTTCCATCGCCAACACTGTTTCCATTGGCGATTATGCTATTGTCCTTCTGCTGAGCCGTGCCCCACGATCCGTTTCTCCTAAAAACCACGCTGCTGCGCGTTCTTTCCTTTTCCTTTTTCTGCAGTGACCGAGCGAGCACTTTTCTTGTTGTTCCTTCAGCGCCCTACCCTGTTTCTCTTGCCTCCCGCTCTTTCGCTTCTTTCCTGCGCCTCCCGCGAGTCCTGAAACCCCTGTCTGATATCGACCTGTCTGGTTTCGGAGTTCGCGGAAGTGCGTGTGCACACACGAGAACTAATATCTTCCCAGCAAGAGCCTTTAACCAATTTAAATTTGACAGCTCTCCTCCCCCCCCCCCCCCCCCCCCCCACACCTCCCCCACCCCCCCCCCCTCCCCCACCCCCCCACCCCCCACCCCACCCCCCAACCCCAACCCCACCACCCCAACCCCCAACCCACCGCCCCCCCACCGCCACCCCCAACCCCACTCCCACCACCACACACTGGGTTGCTGAAATGCGTCGTGAGGTGTATCAAGAGCTTCTTCAGCTTTTGGACCTGCCAGTGGGTGCCTGCCCTAACATCAAGCTCACCAGCGAGCGCTTCCCAGAGTGGGTGCCCATGTCTCTTCTGTGCATGTGTGTTTGTGTCCGTATGTGTGTGTGTGTGTGTGTGTGTGCCCTAACTTCAAGCTCACCAGCGAGCACTTCCCAGAGTGGGTGCCCATGTCTCTTCTGTGCATGTGTTTGTGCGTCCGTGTGTGTGTATGTGTTTGTGTGCATGTGTGTGTGTGCCCTAACATCAAGCTCACCAGCGAGCGCTTCCCAGAGTGGGTGCCCATGTCTCTTCTGTGCATGTGATTGTGTGTGTGTGTGTCTCTGTGCGTGTGTGTGTGTGTGTCCGAGTGTGTGTGCATGCGTCCGTGTGTGTGTGTGTGTGTGTGTGTCTCTGTGCGTGTGTGTGTGTCTCTGTGCATGTGTGTGTGTGTGCCCTAACATCAAGCTCACCAGCGAGCGCTTCCCAGAGTGGGTGCCCATGTCTCTTCTGTGCATGTGTGTGTGTGTGTATGTGTCTCTGTGCGTGTCTGTGTGTGTGTCCGTGTGTCCGTGTGTGTGTGCATGTGTCCGTGTGTGTGTGTGTGTCTCTGTGCGTGTGTGTGTGTGTGTGTGTGTGCATGTTGTGTGTGTGTGCCCTAACATCAAGCTCACCAGCGAGCGCTTCCCAGATTGGGTGCCCATGTCTCTTCTGTGCATTGTGTGTGTGTAAGTATGTGGGTGTGGCATGGTGTGTGTTGTGTACTATGTGAGTGTGTGTGGCCGTTAGTGGGTGCATGTGGTGTGTGTGTGCCTAAAATACAAGATCACCAGAGAGCGCTTTAACAGATTGGGTAACCTTGAGTGGTGTGGTCACAAGTGAGCGATTAAAAGAGGGGGAACTTGCCTTATGTGCATGTATTGAGTGCGTGTGTGTGTTAGGAGTAGTGGTGTGTAGGGGGGGTGTTTGTGTGTGTGTGTGTGTGTGATAGTGGGTGGGGTGGGGTGGGGTGCGGGGGGGGGGGGGGGGGGGGATGACGTGTGCATGCGTAATCTCTGCGCGAATGTATTTGAGCGATCTTAATGTGTTTACATACGAAAGCCGCACTGTTCCGGTTGGTAAACAGGGTGTCAGTGGGTCAACCGTTCAAACATACATTGCTGTCAAACCACCACAACAACATCAAACATAAAAAAACAACACCAACATAGAAAAACAATAGCCACCACCAATACCAACAACAACACCATCACCATCGTCATCAACACCACAACACCAGCACCAATAATACCCCAACATCACCACCAACACCAACACCAGCACCTTCATCACCACCGACACCCCCACCACCATCACCACCAACACCAACACCATCATCACCCCCATCACTGATACCCCCATCACCCCCATCACCATCACCCTCATCACCACCATTCAACTTGTAGGGCGGATATCGAGACCAGCATCAGCATCTTCAGTCAAGAGAACCAAACCTAAACCCTAAACCCTAAACCCTTGTAGGGTGGATATCGAGACCATCATCAGCATTTTCAGTCAAGAGAATCAGACCTGAAACCCTAAACCCTAAACCCTTAACCCTTGTAGGGTGGATATCGAGACCATCATCAGCATTTTCAGTCAAGAGAACCAGACCAAAGTGATTCGGACCAACCACATCCATAAGTCTCGTATACAGGAGTACTGCTCAAGGTGAGAAATCCAACATCCCAATCTCATGCCAATACTCAATACTGATCCCACTCCTATTTGAGTACACATTACAAACCACATCCACAAGTCTCATGTAGGATTGGGAATGAATTCACACTACAAACCACATCAACAAGTCTCGTATACAGGAGTACTACTCAAGGTAGGACACACAACAGCCGAATCCCATGCCAATACTGATCCCAATCCTACATGAATACAAATTAAAACCACATCCACAAGTCTTGTATATGATTGGGAATGAATACACACTACAAACCACATCAATACGTCGCATATACAGGAGTACTGCTCAAGGTAGGACACACAACAGCCGAATCCCATGCCAATACTGATCCCAATCCTACATGAATACAAATTAAAACCACATCCACAAGTCTTGTATAGGATTGGGAATGAATACACACTACAAAGCACATCAATACGTTGCATATACAGGAGTACTGCTCAAGGTAGGACACACAGCATCCGAATCCCATGCCAATACTGATCCCAATCCTACATGAATACAAATTAAAACCACATCCACAAGTCTTGTATAGGATTGGGAATGAATACACACTACAAAGCACATCAATACGTCTCGTATACAGGAGTACTGCTCAAGGTGAGAAACCCAGCATCCCAATCTCATGTCAATGCTGATCCCAATCCTATCTGAATACAAATTAAAAAACACATCCACAAGTCTCGTATACAGGAGTTCTTCTATAGTTAGGAAACCCAACATCCGAATCCAATGCCAATACTGATCCCAACCCTATGAATGAATGCATATGACCAACCACATCCACAAGTCTCGTATGCAGGAGTATTGCTCAAGGTAGGACACCCAACATCCGAATCCCATGGCCATACTGATCCCGACCCTATAAATGAATGCATATGACCAACCACATCCACAAGTCTCGTATACAGGAGTACTTCTATAGTTAGGAAACCCAACATACAAATCCCATGCCAATGCTGATCCCAATCCTATCTGAATACAAATTAAAAAACACATCCACAAGTCTCGTATACAGGAGTTCTTCTATAGTTAGGAAACCCAACATCCGAATCCAATGCCAATACTGATCCCAACCCTATGAATGACTGCATATGACCAACCACATCCACAAGTCTCGTATGCAGGAGTATTGCTCAAGGTAGGACACCCAACATCCGAATCCCATGGCCATACTGATCCCGACCCTATAAATGAATGCATATGACCAACCACATCCACAAGTCTCGTATACAGGAGTACTTCTATAGTTAGGAAACCCAACATACAAATCCCATGCCAATGCTGATCCCAATCCTATCTGAATACAAATTAAAAACCACATCCACAAGTCTCGTATACAGGAGTACTTCTCTAGTTAGGAAACCCAACATCCGAATCCCATGCCAATACTGATCCCAACCCTATGAATGAAAACACGCGACCAAGCACATCCACAAGTCTTGTATTCAGGAGTACTGCTCAATGTAGGACACCCAACATTCCAATCCCTCGTCAATACCGCTCCCAATACTGTAGGCTTGTTCAAAAGTCTTTGGATTTTTCAAAAAAATAAATCAGGCTAGTAACATTCTTGAACCCCACATGTACTATCCAGTATGAGTGCTTGTGTGATGAATTGTTTTATGCATGCCCCATCATATTGTAAGAAGCCTTGACAAGGAAGATGTAAAGCAGTTGGTGAATTTTTTCCATTGGGCTGGTCAAGTAACATGGGTGTTTGGGGCATTCCGCAAGTCCCTTATAGTACACAATGCACCCCTTCCCTAAATTCTCTCTTGCATGCATGGATGTAAATAGAAGTCCAGGCTACATAACATGGTGTGGTACTCAGATGTTGGTGTGTGCTGTGGGCACACGTGCTCACTTGGATGCCTCTAGTCCCTATTTCCTAGCTCCCTACATGAGCGCTTGGTACCTGGCATGGAACCCTATCCCCAAGAGACAGTTCAGAGTTGAAAGGGTGTCTCGAGTGCATGCAACAAGAGTCTAGTATACAAACCACGTGGGAAACACTTGAATCCCACCGAGTTACAACATGCTCGCGGGGACTCGAAAGCGGCGAAATGCAAAAACGGCCGAAGCCGCGTGGTATAGATCAAAGATAAAAACTCATCCACCGGACCTGGCTCAGGTATTAGAGAAAGATGAAGTGGAGCGCAGTAAGTTGGCGACCCGAATTCCTCAAATTGCGCAGTGTGGAAGGCGAAAGGTACGGAAAAGCTTGATAGGTATATTAATTTTCGGCAGCATCGGGACTTTTGAACAAGCCAACTATATGAATACACATTGTATGCTGTTACAATCCATACATTCCTTTATGAATACACATTACAAACTAATATAAGCGCTGATTCACATCCTGTATCAATACTGATCCCAATACTATATGAATACACATTACAAACACAGATAAGCGCTGATTCATATCCAGTATCAATACGGATCCTATTCCTATATGAATACACATTGTACGTTGTTACAATCCATACATTCCTTTGTGAATACACGTTACAAACTAATATAAGCGCTGATTCACATCCAATGTCAACACTGATCTCATTACTGTATGAATACACATAACATAAAAATTGGTGCTGGTTCACATCCAACATCAATACGGATCCTATTCCTATATGAATACAGATTATAAACACAGATAAGCGCTGATTCATATCCAACATCATCACTGATCCCAATACTATAAACACAGTAATGATGACACCTGGTGGGGCGTGGTATTAAGGGAGCCCTGTCTTACGGCGGTAGGGAACGGGTTGCTACTTTACCTGGACAAAGCTACCATGGCAGTTGACAGCCACCGAAAACATTTAAGCGCACCTGTGGGGATTCGAACCCGGCACCTAGACCGTTCAAGGAGCTCTGCCATTGAGCCTTTCGTTGAGCAGAGCCATTCGTTGAGCGGAGATGTCCCAATACTAGATGTATACAGGTGTTCAGTGTGAGGTGTGGCTTGGGTGTGGGGTTTGGGACTAGTCTCTACATCACCAGATGTCCCAATACTACATGATACAGGTGTTCAGTGTGAGGTGTGGCTTGGGTGTGGGGGGTGGGACTAGTCTCTACAACACCAGATGTCCCAATACTATATGAAAACGCACAAAAACATCTCGTTTACAGGAGTATTGCTCAAGTTAAGAACTCCCAAATCCGAATCCCTTGTCAATACTGATCCCAATCCTATATGAATATACTATATGAATACACATAGTATGTTGTTACAATCCATATATTCCTATATGAATACATATTAACAAGTCCTATGCAGCGTCGCAAGCGACGCGGAAAATTGGCGGAGTGTGTTGGGGTAACGGAACGAAAGGTGGCAACGATGGAGCTGACCGAAGCGAGTTAGTTAGACGACCGTTGCCTGACGGTTCGGGCTTCAAGTTTTTCGGTTGGACAAACAGGCAAATGGGTTAACTTGGGGGCTCCCGCCCCCTTGAAGAGGGGGCTCCGCCAAAAACAAATATAAGCGCTGATATCAAATGGCAATACCAATCCCAATGCTATATGAATACGCACAAAAACATCGAGAAGTCTGATGTACAAGAGTACTGCTCAAGCTAAGCACCCCGAGATTCCGACCAACTACAACTGATTCCAACCAACCACAACTGATTCCAACCAACCACAACTGATCCAAACCAACCACAACTGATTCTAACCAACCACAACTGATCCCAACCAACCACAACTGATTAAAATCAACCACAACTGATCCAAACCAACCACAACTGATTAGAATCAACCACAACTGATCCCAACCAACCACAACTGATTAAAATCAACCTCAACAGATCCCAACCAACCACAACTGATTAAAATCAAGCACAACTGATCCCAACCAACGTCAACTGATTAAAATCAAGCACAACTGATCCCAACCAACCACAGCTGATTAATATCACTTAATATCACTTAATATCACATATCACAGCAGCAGCAGCAGCAACATCATCAACAACATCAACAACAACAACAACAACAACAACAACAACAACAACAACAACAACAACAACAACAACAGCAACAACAACAACAACAACAACAACAGCAGCAGCAGCAGCAACAGCAACAATACCACCACCACCACCATCACCAACAACAACAGTACTGATTCCAAGCTCCCCATCCCTCCCAGTGAACCATATTTCCAACGAGCCCTTTGCCAAGCCCAACTTTGAATCCCAGATTTCCATGACATCCAATTCCTTCCACTTTCCTTCCACCTCCCCATTGCCAATCCAACACCTACAATTACCTGGCAGTGAGATATTTACTGACAAATTGTTTTCTTATCATATGTTGCTGCTCATTCTCTCTCACAGCCCTCAAGCTCACCTTTGAATCCCAGATTTCCCTTACATCCAATTCCTTCCAATTTCCATCCACCTCCCCATTGCCAATCTAACATCTACTGGTAGCTGGCAGGGGAGGACTTGCTAATGATCAGTGCAGCTAATGAATTCCCCCCCCCCCCCCCCCCCCCCCCCCCCGTGTATGCTCTCACTCCACCACCACCACCAACACCAGCATTAACACTAACACAAACTCCACCAATCCAACATCTGCAGGTACCTGGCAGGGGAGGACTTGCTAATGATCAGTGCAGCTGTTGACTTCCCCCCGTGTATGCTCTTGCGTCGCATGCTGGAGAGCTGCTTCTCGCTGTCCAAGCAGGTGGGTGACCCAATGAAGCCATACATGTCAGTATTTGTTATCCTGTTTGTTGGGCTTATCAGCTGGAGGGTGGCCGTGGTTGTGGTCATGGTTGGAGCGTGGCCTTCAGCTGTAGACTTCCCCCCATGCATGCTCTTGCGTCGCATGCTGGAGAGCTGTTTCTCGCTGTCCAAGCAGGTGGGTGACCCAATGGAGGCATATATGTCAGTATTGGTTATCGTGTTTGTTGTGCTTGTCGGCTGGAGGGTTGCCGTGGTTTTGGTCGTGGTTGGAGCGTGGCCTTCAGCTGTAGACTTCCCCCCGTGTATGCTCTTGCGCCACATGCTTGAGAGCTGTTTCTCTCTGCTTGAGCATGTGAATGGACTGATGAATCCATGTATGCAATTCTGTGTTATCATTTTTTGTGCTTATCCACTGTAGGGTGGTCGTGGTTGTGGCCTTCTGCAGTTGACTTCCCCCCGTGCATGCTCTTGCGCCACATGCTTGAGTGTTTGTTGTGCTTATCCGCCGTAGGGTGGCCATGGTTGTGTCCTTCTGGTGTTGACTTTCCCCCGTGCATGTGGGTGAACCATCGAAGCCATATATGAAGTCAGTATGTGTTATCATGTGTTGTTGTGCTTATTGGCTGGAGGGTGGTCCCACTTGTGTTCATGGTTGTGCCCTTCAGCTGTGGACTTCCCCCCATGCATGCTCTTGCGCCGCATGCATGAGATCTGTTTCTCTCTGCTTAAGCATGTGGATGGACTGATGAATCCATGCATGCAATTATGTGTTATCATTTTTGTTGTGCTTATCCGCTGGAGGTTGGTCCTACTGGTGTTCATGGTTGTGACCTTCTGCTGTTG